>OX453318.1:13988226-15188226 GCA_949710035.1 Crambus lathoniellus
GTCAAGTTGATGTCCAACCATAGCGCTGCTGGCGGCTGAAGTTCTTAGAAGTCAGGGCCGGTTAAATTGCTATAAAAAAAAGAAAAACGTACGTAGCGCCGCTGTCACCGGAACAGAAAAGTTTGTGGCACTGTAACTTCCCAATTGTATCGACTGAAATGTACCTACCGTAGCTAACTTCGCGACTGTTGAAGCTAGATAGCTTGATTCTGGGTTCCGGACAGTGAAGTATTAGTATTACTACCTAAGTATTAGTGTCAACCCACACGAGCCACAACCACACCACATCGCAGCGAAAAAATGTGGTTACGTGTGAATAGTGTCGATGCAGCGTTTTGCAGTTGCGTTGTGGTTGTGCGACAAAATGTGGTTGTCGCTAGTTGTTGTGATGTGTTTACGTCGTATGCGATGTGGCTGGCCGCCAGTTCGCAGCGTCATCGCTGGTGGTTGCGTTGTGGTTGGTATCACTCACGCGGTCGATAATGACTGCAAAATGGGGTAGGGCAGAAGCCCCGGTTTTGGCCACTGTACCGGTTTTGGCCACTTTTTGCTCTAAAAGTTTTCTAAACAAATTTTCGCCATTTTTGCTAAAGGCAATTAGAATTAGGTATTTCAATGTAATAATAACAACCGTTAGAATTCCTTGTCATACGATTTTTTTCAATAAATTCCATTTAAAAAATGTTTTGTATGAAATTTTTAAGAAATTTGTTTTGAATGAAATATTTTATAAACCTTTGTTTTTTACAACTAAATTGTTGTTTTGCAATTGCTTGGTTTCTAGCGAATTAGAATATATTGTTTTAATATGGGTTTGGTTTTGATTTTTCGCTACTTACAAAAGTTTTAATTATCTCGGTACCTCTGCCCTACGTGTGAACTGCTATGCGATTCTCTAAGCAACACATCGACGCTGCACGCAGCGCTGAGATCATGGCTGTTACATCAGTCACATCGTTCGCTGCAATCATGACGTTTCATTTTGGTATTCTGTAAGCTCTACTAGCTCGCCGACGATCTCTCGGCTGCATGAACGCAAGGCTGATCGCAAGGATGTACCATAGAGTAAGTAGTGCTAGAGGGTATACTTTAAGTCTACTCTCTAGCCTCATGTCACTGACCTCTATTATTACACACTGGACTGGCTGGTGTCATATCATTTTTGTGGTTATTTGAGTATCGCCATTTTGGCGCTGTAGACTAACAAAGCTGTAGGCAGATACGAGTGTCCATGTAACTAAAAATAGTGATGTTCCTATGTCAACTCTGTGACAGTAGTAATGATTATGTCAAAATTACTTCTCGGGACAATCGTAGTGGCGCTTCAAATTGCCACACAAAATTAGCTGTCATTTGTATGGAGACAGCCTGTTCAGTGTGTAATAATAGAGGTCAGTGCCACTAGTACATTTTCAACACACTTGCTCATAAAGTGAGCCTTATTACATCGATCTTAGGGCCATAAACCGAACTATAACCCACGCGTGCATAATAATATTACAGTACTAGTTGCGTAATAGAATTATCCCTACAAAGTTAAGTAAGTACCTAACTGCAAATTATATGCGAGTAAACAGAGACTTTTCAATTTAACCGGGTAATACAGTATCCCTACAAAGTTAAGTTAGTACCTAACTGCAAGCTATATGCGAGTCACAGAGCATTTTCAATTTCAGCGGGTAATAGATACAGTTCTTTTTTTGTAACAACAAAGAGGTTTTATACAGCTGAAAATCCATTTACGTTTTTAGAATAAATAAATGTGTCCCTAATTAAGACAAAAAACATAATTAAGTATATTATTACCAAATTATTTATAATTCACAATAATTTGTTATAAAACATTTGCATTTTATCACTATTATTATACTTAATTATTTTGAAGTAGGCTGTATGGCTATATGTAATCAATCACCTCACATTAGGCGCGTGCAAAAAAAAAACTTGCGCGCTTTTTCCCATAATTAATATTATATAAGTATGTGCAAGAAAAAAGCGCGGGAAACCTTGAAGTTGGCGGTCGAGTTTTTTTAGCGTCTTTAATTTTAAATTGATGTTTAGTGTAAATAATAGGATCATTTAGGTTGTAGTGTATATAATTAAGTTTACTTATTAATATATTGTGTAATTTGTACATATTTGCAGTCCTTAGGTAAGTTTTTAAGTCTATTTATTTGTGATGGACGACGACCCAGACGACCCTGGCGGAGGGACACCTCCCCAGGTTTCTCTTGTTGTCACGGTGCCCCATGATTGCTCGGGGATGGATACGGAGGGCTCTCTCTTGGATACGGATGCTTCCGAGACCAAAAGAAATCCTTGCCACACTAAAAGGAAACGCATAACATCGCGAAAAGTATGCAGGCACTGCAATAAAAAACGGAGGCGTCATAGGTCGTCTTCCGACATAATTTGTGAAAGTGATTGCCATTGTGAACAAAATTCAAAAAACCAGTTACCAAAAGCTTTTAAATCTCCTGAATCAGTATCACAACCACAATCCACCAATCCTAATGCTGATGATGTCAAGCAGGCTGACCCTAGCCCATTGGTAGGTAGGAAATTGTATGAAGCAAATGACTCAGCGCCTTACAATATCCACATCCAAAAGGTCCAGACAACACCAAATGACAATGTGTCAATTCACCCGATTTCTTTCGGTCATTTTTTAAAGAAGAATTCCGTTAAAAACATTGTCAATGGAAGTCTCAAAAAAATAGGTAGGAATAGAGTTGTTATATCATTTATTAACTACACAGATGCAAATTCATTCTTACAAAGTAATACTTTACAACAGTTTAACTACAAGGCCTTCATTCCAACCTCATCTGTTACTCGGATGGGTGTTGTTAGAGGAGTGCCAACAGATTGGTCTGAAGAAGACATACTAAATAACCTATCTGTGCCTTTTGGATGTGGAAAAATTCTAAAAGTAAGACGTATTAATAGAAAAAGTCTAAAAGATGGTAAGATTAGCTACATTCCTGTTGAGACTGTGGTTGTCACATTTGATGGCCAGGTTTTACCCAAGAGAATTTATTTATGTTATAATTCCCTACCAGTTGATCTTTACATTTTCCCAACCATCCAATGTTTCAACTGCTGCCGTTATGGTCACATAAAGTCACAATGCAGATCAACTCCGCGCTGTTTCAAATGTGGTGATAACCACACAGGAGATAGCTGCAATATTGATGAAGATGAAGCTGTATGCTTTTTATGTTCTGGAGCTCACTTTGCTACTAATAGGAAATGCCCAGAATATAATCGACAAAAATCCATCAAAGAGTCCATGGCTAATAATTGTATTTCCTATGCAGAAGCATTTAAGTTACACCCTCCTGTAACTAAATCTTACTCTGAAGTTTTGACATCTGTTGCACCTCCCTCATCTCCTTTAAGACATGCATTTGACTCATCTAAAGGTAATAGTGAAAAACAAAACACATCTTCATATAAAAAAACAGTTTATATTAAATCCAATAGCTTTCCAAAACATAATAGCAAAGGTTATGACAAACACACTCATGCTGCTTTAACTAAAGATTATGACATTCCGTTACCATCCATTGGCACAATTAATAATGAAAGAAATAATTCCTTAACAAATATGTCAATCAGAGACTTGATTATCATTTTAATTAATTCATTGACTAAGAATATGTCCGAACCGTCCAACGCTGCTGTACAAAGTATTAGTCAACTCATAAGTAACAATATCAATAATGGATCATCTGTCAACAATCCTTCAGTGGAATTGTCGCAGTGTTAACACAAAGAAAAGTGATTTACTATATCTTATAAATTTGTATAAACCTGTTGTTGTTGCACTTCAGGAAACCTGGCTGAAGCCAGGTTATAACTTTAAAGTTTCTCAATATTTATGTCTAAGAGAAGATAGAACTGACGGTTATGCAGGTGTTGCTCTGTTAATCCATGAAACAGTTCCCTTTCACCACATTCCTATTGCAAACCATAGCACTGATCTTTCTATAATAGCTGTATGTATTAATGAAATATGTTTTGTTTCTGTCTATATTCCCCACCCAACATCATCCATTTATAACGAAATAGAATCCATTATTTCACAACTTCCAAAACCAATTTTAATATTGGGAGACTTCAATGCTCAGCATCAGGCTTGGGGTAGCACAAATTCTAGTTACTACGGTTCTAGAATATTGGATATTTTGGACTCTAATAACTTCTGCATCTTAAATACTGGTGTTGCTACTCGACGTACTAAACCTCATGAAGGAATCAGTGCCCCGGATCTCTCAATAACTACTCCTAGTCTAGCATCCACATTGACCTGGAGAACACTGCCCTCCACTTTCGATAGTGATCATTATCCCATATTATTAACTCTGCCAAAAACAAATATCAAAACACAATCCAGACGCCCACCAAGATTTAAATACAAAATTATTAATGACATTGACAGATGGAAAACGTTTAGTGAGCTAGTTGAGCGGAAATTATCCATTCTCCCTGATGTTCATACAAGTAATTCATCGGTGTGTGCTGACGCTTTTGTTTTAGCCATGCTAGACGCTGCAACCGAAACTTTTCCAACGAAAAGATGCAATAATAGCATTCCATCTCCCCCATGGTGGGATAATGAATGTTCTGCAGCAGTGAAGCAACGGAAAGAGGCTGAATTAAAATATAAACAACTAGCTTTCCGCCCGCGGCTTCGCCCGCGTGAACTACACGACGTTATCCCGCGGGAATGTGATATTTTTCCGGGATAAAAAGTAGCCTATGTTCCTCTCCAGGCTACAAAGTATCTATGTTCCAAATTTCAGCCAAATCCGTTCAGCCGTTTTCGCGTGATTGAGTAACAAACATCCAAACATCCAAACATCCAAACATCCAAACATCTAAACTTTCACATTTATAATATTAGTAGGATGTACCACATCAGAAAACTTTAATAATCTTACCTCCATCTTAAACCAAACCCGTAAATTATTTAAAAAAAAGAAATGGGATGGATGGAAACATTTCTGCTCATCCCTGTCCCCTGACGCTTCTCCATCAGTAATTTGGCAAAATATTCGTAGATTCAGATCAGCATTTAAAGAAACAGTTCCACACTATCTTAATGAGTCTGTAGCAGATAAATTTTTAGACAAGTTAGCACCTCCTTTTGTTCCACAAATGTCAATTCCATCTCACCTTCCTTTCCAATCACCGTCAGGTAATTTAACCAGCCTTAATTCTCCTTTTTCTCTTGTAGAATTAAAGGGTGTATTAACGTATGTTAAAGATTCTGCTCCAGGTAATGATGGTGTACCTTACTCCTTCCTTGCAAATCTGAGTGATTCAAGTCTTAATTACTTTTTGCATATAATCAACTCGACAATAAGTTCTGGTGTTATCCCTGCCTCATGGAAAATATACGAAGTTATTCCTATTCTAAAAACAAATAAACCCCCGTTAGATCCAAACTCTTACAGACCCATAGCTCTTGCCTCAGTCCTTTCTAAGCTAGCCGAACATTTAGTTAAAAATCGTTTAGAATGGTATGTAGAAAGTGAGAGTTTACTATCTCCGAGCCAATATGGATTTAGAAAAGGAAAAAGTACTATGGACAGTTTAGGGATTTTCATTACAGATGTTAGATTAGCTTTTTCAAATAATGAATCCATGCTTGCTGTCTTCCTAGATATTTCCTCAGCGTATGATAATGTTGATCTAAATATTCTAAATACTAAACTACATAAACTAAAAGTGCCTGCTATATTTTGCAATTTCATTCATAATCTTATGTCGGGGAGACAATTACAAGTTGACGTAGGTATGTCCAATGTTAAAACAAGACTAACATGGAAAGGGCTGCCCCAAGGTTCGGTGCTGAGCCCACTTCTTTATAACATATATTCTTCCGACTTAGAATCACATATCGCTGGTAAAGCTAATATTTTACAGTACGCAGATGATTTAGTTCTGTACGTGACAGGACGATCTGTAGAAAAATTAAGTCACTCTTTGAATGTCGCATTAAAAAATCTAAAGTTCTGGTTAGATAATAATTCATTGAGTCTTAGTGTAAGCAAAAGTAGCGCCGTTTTATTCTCTAGAATGCGTTTACCCCCCCCATATACAGTTTTATATAATAACCAACAAATCCCAGAAAATAGTGAAGTAAAATTTTTAGGTATTCTACTAGACGCTAAGCTGACAGGTTTATCACACTGTTATTATGTCTAAACTAGATGTGAACGTTTACTAAATATAATGCGATGTCTCTCTGGTGTTTGGTGGGGCTCCCATCCATTTACTTTAAAATTATTATATAATGCAATCATAAGAAGCATCCTAGATTACGGTACTTATTTCTTAGAACCATGTAGTGTAGTAGGTCTGTCTAAGTTAGACAGCATTCAATCAAAAGCTTTGCGTATCGTTACAGGAGCCATGAGGTCTAGTCCTGTTAATGCGCTACAAATTGAATCACTAGACCCTCCTTTAAAACTACGTAGACAGTTTCTATGTGATAAATTCATTCTCAGAGCCCTTCAATTTTCTAATCATCCTCTTTATCAAAAACTTTTAACTCTTTCAGAAAAAATTGAATGCTCACCTTATTGGTCCCATAAGTCTCCCCCGTGCTCTATCATAAGTTTCCGTAAATTTACTTCACTTCAAGCTCCCACTCACCGTTCTCAGTTTCTTCCAATATTTTCTGTCAGTTACGAAGCTCTAGTCATTTCCCCTTTAGTACACTATAATTTTGAAACATTAAAGAATGACCCTAATGCTAACGCTAACTTGAACTTTGTAGTCGATAGGGATTGGGCAGATAGGCATTACATTTACTGTGATGCTTCCAAACACCAAGTTACAGGCAAGATCGGAGTAGCTGTCTATCATCAACAATACAACTTACATCAAAAAATAAAATTACCTCCCGAAACATCAGTTTTTTCCGGAGAATGTTTTGGAATTTTAAAGTCTCTTGAATACATCCTTCTTGCAAAACTCAGTCAATCGATAATTTTCACCGACTCGAAGAGCGCTTTACAAGCTCTGCAGAAATTCCCTTGGTCAGGTCCAAATAGTCCCTATGTAACAGAGTCAAGGCAACTCCTAGTGAATTGTAAATCAAAAAATCTAGATGTTCTTTTGGTGTGGATTCCTGGCCATCATAATATTCACGGCAATGAAATAGCTGACTCATTTGCAAAAGACGCAGTAGAGACCGGTGACCAGTTTCCTTATAAAAATGTAGTACCCGACCTTCTCTCCATTCCTAAAAATCATTTGTATGATTCTTGGGAAAACCTTTGGAATATTTCAAGTTGCCATAAAGGTCTATATTATAAACGCATTCAACAAAGAATACCTCTCAAAGTTTGGTTCTCAAAATTAAAACTCTCTAAGCTTGCAACCTCTAGTTTAATAAGAATGCGCTTGGGTCATGTCTGCACAGCTTCTCATCTTGCACGACTTGGAATCATTAATAGCAATTTATGTGCGTGTGGTGCTTGTGAGGAAGATTTAAATCATATTTTTTTTGCATGTTCCCTCCGTGACTGTTCCTCTTTCATAAACTCCCTCATAGTCCTCCGTGTCCCTCTTCCTACATCTATACCTACTTTATTAAGTTCTATTAATTTTGATATATTTAATTTGTTATCTACTTTTTTAATTATTAACAATATCAAAGTGTAAATTGATTCCCTAACTCCTACTATAATAATATATTTTAATATTGTGTATATTTATATTGTCTACTTTTATTTATATATTTAGTACATTTTATCCACCAAACCCTGATCCTATTATCCTTTTTTCCAAATTCCGCTCCCTTAAATTTGTTTTTATTAAAAACTGGTTTCCCTACCTTTAATACTTGTCGTGGCAAATGCACAAACCGTGCGAGCCAAAATAACAAAAAAAAAAAAAAAAAAAAAAGTATGTGCAATATGTATGCAATAAATGTTTTTCCTCGCAAGTGTGTTGAAAAAGTGCGTATGGAACTCGTGAGCAACTTACTCACTAGACACTCGGCTGTTTTACGCCCTCGCCTGCGGCTCGGGCTGCAACCCACAGCCTCGTGTATAATGAGCAACCTAAGCTCACTTGTATCATAATATACTATTTAGATGTTTCTTTGTAATAAAAAATAATTATTTCATCGAAGTGTATGTATATATTATTTAATTTTATGCCTTTGCGTTCATTGCCTTTGCGACGACTTGGAAAAGAAAGCAATACCTTCACTTGTATTCGGCTAAGTTTTATCCTCGAGTCAGTGTCAGATACAGTGCCACAAAATATTCTGTTCCGGTGGCCAAAATGAGAAACTATCATGTTTTTTAAATGTCATTCTGCTGTCAAGCTGATGTCAAACCATAGCGCTGCTGGAGGTTGAAGGTCTTGGAAGTCGGGCCGGGTAAATTGCTACAAAAAAAAAGAAAAACGTACATAGCGCCGCTGTCACCGGAACAGAAAAGTTTGTGCCACTGTAACTGCGCGCGACTGGGGCGTTTTTGGCGCTAGTTACAGTACATTTTTTTTCTAAGGTTAAGGCTTCGATCAACAATAACACTTATGGTACCTAATAGATTAGCAATATTGAGCAGCGTGAGTTATTCTGTCCCAGCCATATCTCGGATACACACTTTGTGCAACGTTATCGACTCTCAAAGGCGGCCTTCACATTTCTATGTAGCGTAGCACATTAAGGAGTTACAGCGACCTTCGGAGCCCACAAAGAGTCCCACTTGAGACTAAGGTATGTTTATTTCACATCTTTGTTGATTGACTTTCCTCTTTAAGTAGAGTTCCTAAGTAATTGAAAATTGTTCACCGCTATGATCATTAGTTCGCCTATACTTAACTGTATTTATCATAACCCATTGTGTAATTGTGATGGAAACTGACCTTAGTCATACCATGTTAAGGTCATTTTTCAATTTGACGACTCTGTATGAAATAAAACAGGGAGAAAAAACAACCCTTGGAGTTTCTTGCCGGTTCTTCTCCAAGGCCTCCCGCTGTAGGGTTTGCGAACCGATGGCGTAGCTTCTATGACATTCACAAGTATTGTAAATAACAATCTAAATTGAATAAACAAATTTGAATCTTGAATCTTGAATCTTAACTACTATAGGCAAAATAGGTCTTACCTAGGTATTACATTATTTAGAATTTTGCTTTTTAGGTGCTGTGTGCGTTATGGTTTTATGCAAACGGAGACTAAGTACCAAACGGCTGGTTCGGGTAGCCAACCACTTTACGCTAGAAGCTATGCTACAAGTCGATTTATCTATCAGCGAGGTAACTACAGCCCTTACCCACCCTCAAGTCATTAACATAAAATTTCCCAATACTTACACAAAAGTAAATTTAAAAACTTATATACTTTGTTTAATTTATGTTTTTATTTTTATAGGCAACAAACTTAGTTCCTAATCTTCTTTATTTCAGATTTTTTAATTCATATGGTATTCCTTGCTTCGTAGGTTCTGTAGATGCCTGCCATGCCACCACCTGTTCCACTGATAGAGCGGTGGATTTTGGCTGCCTTCCATTTTGTATTTCCACACCTTTACATGCAAACAGAAAAACTAATAAATAACTAGCTTTCCGCCCGCGGCTTCGCCCGCGTGGTCTACACGACGTTATCCCGCGGGAATGTGATGTTTTTCCGGGATAAAAAGTAGCCTATGTTCCTCTCCAGGCTACAAAGTATCTGTGTCCCAAATTTCAGCTAAATCCGTTCAGCCGTTTTGGCGTGATTGAGTAACAAACATCCAAACATCTAAACTTTCACTTTAATAATATTAGTAGGATTAAACAATGTGTTAACATGCAATGATGTTTGTTTTTGACATAAAAACCATACATAGATATACCTTTTTCCACTTTTTAACCGGCTTGGAACTGCCGGTTGTGTCCAAATTAAGGAAACTTTTGAGTTCTACCCACTTGTTGTGGGCCGTTACTCATCCATGGGGGCCCTCACAATATTGATTTAAGTCACCATTTCTGAAAAATTAAGCAATATTGTAAACTTTCGCTTTCATAAACAAATGTTTCAAGATATTTCATATTTAAACAGTATTGGATTAGCGCGAGCCGCGCGAGCGAAGCGCCAGAGTATCTTACCGCACGAAGCCTCTCAGCCTGTAACTCGAAAACTATACATTTCCTAGAGTTGGGGTTTAAACAGGGGGGTAGCCTCCTCCCCCTCCACAGAACACTAATACTCCTTGTCCCCCTCCCTCTTACCACTCCCCTCCCCTTCTCCCTCCGCGTGGCCCATAATTGTACTTACTAAAAGTTTTATAACCCAAACTAGGCACTTAACTTTTATTGGCTCGTCGTAACACAGACCATCTAAGCTCAAGCAGAAAAGTTGGCTGGGCTGCTGGGAGAAAGAACAAACTCGCATCTTGCCACTGGACATGCTCGCACAGCCAATGCCGAATGCGTAATGGATGGACAGAAATTGCTAGGGTCTGAACAGGAAGGCATCGGGTGTGTCATAGATATCAGCAGTGCGAAAGCAGTGGGCTAAGGTACAGACCTATGAAAATTTTGTAAAAAAATAGATTTTATCACAAGTCAACAGTATGCGGCGGATACTTACAGATTTTTGTGACCCATTGATGCCTGACCAGACGAATAGGGCCGGAGAACAATGGGAAATCTATTGTCTCTCATTTCTGGGGCGTTGAAGGAAATAATCCTATATTACTACTTGAATTTTCACTATTACTATTAGAAATCCTTGACAACATCCACAAAATATAAGCTTTTACGTTTGACAATGGTTTGACATTAGAAATCGTGGCTGTACGTCGATGGCAAAGCCATCTTCTATCTCGCTCGTTTCACGGGAGCGCAAGCAGCCGAGAAATAATAGCGGGCCATGTCGATTGTCGATGCTGCGGTCGAAGCTGAGGCTGTTTCACTTAGAGAATACCAATTTCATACAAAAAATTGAAAATAATTGATTACTTATCACGCCGCTTACAGCCGTGAGGCGCTAGTGTCGAACAGCGTTGAAAATTATTTTAAAGAGTACCAATGTACACGTTCACCGCTGTTGCAGCCGCTGCCACCAAGGCTGTACGATGTTTGCGCTTAGAGAATCGCACTGCTGTACTATTTTTCTCCAATACAAAATGCGCCCCTCTGACGTGTTGTGGTTGTGGTGTGGTTATTGGTTGTGGTACGTTTGGGTTGACACTAAGGTACCAGGGTGCCTACCATCAACTTTAAGACAGCGATTCAAAAATAGCGCGATGCAGAATAGGTTCCTAAAATGAATTGATTTCTTTCGTACTATGACCTTCTTAAAACTGGATCGCAAATGAATTGCTAAATGTGAATGACCGAACGATTTGTGTCCTTATTTCTTCTACCCGTCTCTTTCACTCGATTCTGTCATGCCCGGAGAGTGAAAGGGATGGGTATAACTTGCAGGTGTCATGTTAGCTTGGCCGAGTTATAAGTAAAATAAGAGTTGATGACAGCTCAGCGGCTGTGAAATGTCATTGAATGATATCACTGAATCGCTGTCATTGATAATAAGCTGTCGTGGTACGAATAAGCGAAGCAGATCAGTTTAGGTCCTAAACAAAACCGCAATAAGAGTTGATGGTAGGCACCCAGGACCACATTTCTACTCCTTCTCATGGCGACACAGGCTGCCGGGCTAAAATCGAGCTCCCACAAAATAACAGAAATATTTCGTAGCGAAATTCCAAATAATATTTTATAATAAAACTTAACTCTTACTTTTGTTGTCTGTAAATTTACGACTAGAAACTTCTTTCATTAATTCCCTTAAATAGCATTTTATCATAATTTATCTCTTAACTTCAGCGAGTCCAGTGCTTATAATGAAAGTTCACAATATAAATACAATCTTTCTGCTGAGTTAATGCTTACAATTAAGTACCTAGTGTTATAATGATAAAAATACTTTTGCATGTTTTAACCTGTAAGTTTATATTTACTACGAGAAATAATATAGGTAAATATCTAAACACCATAGGACTCTGCCATATTACAATATTGAATAACTTCTGTGGCACAGACAGTTTTGTTTTGGAACGCTTTAATGTGACTAAGTTCTAAGTAGTTTTCGAGAAATTCATACATATAACATACATACATACATACACTTACGAAATTTAGCACCCGTGCTTGGAAGCCTAAATAGAACGCTATACTCAAATATTAACCTTTCAAGCCCCAGCGCAATTCAAAGTTCTATATCACATACAAACGGGTCAAACGGATAACCTCCTTCTTTTTTGAAGTCGGTTAAAAAGGCCGCACCAAAAATTCACGTTAAAATCTTAGTATACTCAAATTTAATAAGTTAGAGTTCAATAATATACAAGTACCTATTTACACAGGTAAAGTAAAAAACAGCATTTATCAGTTATTAACTTTCACTCCCGAAGTTTAATAATTGCTTATAATTCAAATTAAAGTAATATTTTATTTTATATTTATTCGCCACAGACATTGTTTTTAAAAACGCATAGATATAACTCGTACAAGCAACTAAGACAATATTATGAAGGTTACGAACATCGTTATCGTAGCTACGATTAATCGTAGCAGCTACGGCGTAGCACATTTCATGAAACAGCTACAAAGTGTTCCGACGCTGTTCTCTCTGTTATTGTCACTGACTGACTGTTTTGTTTTCAAGACTAGAAATAGATTCCTTGTTATAGTTTATTGCGTTTAAACAGTTTCTTAATTTTCTATTTTAATCAAATAAAATAGTTTGATTGCAAAAACATGTGGTTCAAATATGTCTTAAAATATGTTGTACCGTTACGTCATGTCTGCCACACATTTTTGGTAAAATTTTGATACGAATGTGACATTTGAGGGTTATGTTTTTCGAGAGTATGTTAATAATAAATTGTTAATTGACCAGAAAAAATTTACATTTAAATACTTAAGCCTATAATAAATGCTATGTATAATTTATTCAACAATGTAGCATCTGCTGCCAAACCAGTGAAAACCTGTATTTCAGCATTCAGCGCCTCTTGCCTCGACATACATTATTTATTACTAATAATTAATGCATTTTTTTATATTCATAATTTTTTTTATTTTCCAAAAGGTAAACTTAAATAATGAATGGTGAAGAGATGGTGTGTACATAGATCAGCAGTATTTTATTGATTATTGAATTTCTAATGGATTCTATTCCATTCTAATTTCTAATACAAACTCATAGTCATCATAAAACAAAAAAAAACCAGAATCAATGATTGTAAAAAACCGAAATAATTTTCAGTTTCGTGTTGCGACTTTGTAACAAAGAAGGCTGATACAATTTTTTGACGGCATTTTTATTTATAGACTAGCTGACCCGGCAAACGTTGTTTTGCCATATAATTGTGGACTCGGTCACCAACATCTTGTATGTGTGTTTATACACCATAAGTTGCCTACACCAGACAACAGATAGCGCTAGTTACACACTACCAATAAAGGGGCCCAAGCTTGGTCTCTATTTCCTACATAAAAAAATTACTCTGTGAAGTATAGTGATTGTCAGATAACTCTGCGCGCATGCGCGACTGGTGCATTTTTGGCGCTAGTTACAGTATATTTTTTTATTCTAAGCTTATAGAAAAGATTAGTATTCGATTTTGACCGCGCAGACGTCAGTGATTACATACTCTTTGGAAACGACAATGGAAGAAATGACAGTTTTGTATCGAAGGTGCGACAGTTAAACGATTTTTAATAGAAAATTACAATTTTTACTCAATTTTCCGGAATAATAAGTAGCCTATGTTACTCTCCAGCTACCAAACTATCCCCATACCAAATATCACGTCGACCCGTTGCTCCGTTTTGACGTGAAAGAAGGACAAACAAACAAACACACTTTCACATTTATAATATTAGTATATATATGGAGTATGGATTAGTATGGATTATATTGATAGTTTTATATTTATCCTGTTAAAATGATAGGACCTAAAAAGGAAAAGAATCTCTGTGCCGAGGATGTTTTTGCTCTAAAAGCCCGGTTACACACAGCGAAACATCTTCGTTTCTTTTTACCATCTGGAAAGTACTGTATCAAGGAATGCTGTTTCAAAATAATCCTTAGTAAGAACAGTTGGCGCACTGTCAAAACCTCACAGTCTTCGTTTAGTAGTTGGATATACGAAGGGCTTGAAGGAACAAACTTTAAGTATGGTGCTTTGTGCTACCTCGAGTTTCTTGAGAATAGTTTTGGGAGCACCTCCCCAGGATTTCAGAATATGCAGTATGTGAGCAAGGACTGACACAAGGCATAGAAAATCCTTTTTAGGATTAACGGTGGTACAACAAGCCTCAATGTTTTAAACACATATATTAATTTGCGTACTCTTTTGGATTAGGTGTGGATACCTTGGTGTTGTAATTGATTACCGTTTTAGCTTTAAACATCATAACCTAACTACAAGTACCCAGTTAATTGAAGTGACGACCGATTTGGCGCAGGGGTAGGATGCCTGCCTTCTGCGCCAGAGGTCTTGGGTTCGATTCCCGAACAAGACAAATATTTGTGTGCATGAACATGTCTATTTGTCTTGGTCTAAGTGTTTTCTATGTATATTAAGTATGTATTTACACACAAAAAGTATTTAAGTATATATTTATCCGTTATCAAGTTTACCATGACACAGTTTCTCAATGAAATTAACATGGGCTTAGATAATTGGTGTGATTGTAAAAAGTTATTTATTATTAATAAATAAAGAAATCTACTTTAATATTATAAAGAAGAGGTTAATGTTTTAAGTTTGAATGTAAGTGATAATCTTTAGAACTAATGAACCATTATTGAAAATTCTCAAGTAAACCAGCATTGCTTAGCAAGTCACACATAAAATCACAAAACAACACTTTTTCGCACAATAAAAACAAGAAATAAACTCTTTCACTAAATCTCAGAAAAGTCCAATAGAAGATCGTAAAAACCAAATACGGTAATAAATTTAAGTTCTTCCAATCGACTTCGAATGTTGTTACTTATTGTTACCCCATTTCTCTCTAAAGTTTCCAATAATGTATCTCAATGAAAGTACTTAAAAACATCAAGAATAGACGTTATAAAAATAATGCTAATTCTTATCTATTATTTTCTTTTTATGAATACAAAAAGTTGATAGCTTGGTTTTCTTCTGTAGCTCTAAAAAAGACGACTTAAAAATTATATTCAAGGCCAAAAATACCTTTGAGTTGGAGTACAGACTGTTTTCATATTAGTTGCACTGCTAACTGCCGTTTGCATTTCGCGACCGCCTTACGGCTCCGTACGTCTCCGATCGGCTCCGTACGGCTTCGTACTCCAAACGGTCACGATCGGCATTTTATAATGTGGTAAAGCAAATTGAAATGTATAAAAATGAATATCAGTTTATAATAGTTGCAACCCGCTTCATTCCTTCATTCGCATTCCTCCGTTTGCATTTCACGACTGGCGCCGGAACCGGCTTCAGCGGCAGTCGTTCGGCACCGTAATGACGCGGACGGCCTCCGCGATAGCCGTACGGCCCCGTACGGCTATCCGTACGTCTGCGTACCGGGTCTCTCCGCTCCGAGCCAGTTGGTCTGAATCATATAATTATAGCTTCGTAGCGATATGGACGAGTAAAATAAGCAAAAGTTTCAAAAGCTTACAAGCTGGATCTGACTTTGTATCCGGTCTGTAACGAAACAAATGCGCATCGTTGGCGGGGCGAATTTTCAGGCTTTTCAAAGCATGGTGGGTATAGGATAATATCATTACAAAGTAGCAAGGCTCCTGGTACCAGCTTGTAAAACAATTTTGATAGGTATCCGTAACGAAAAGTACTAAGCCTTCATCACAACTGATGTTAAGTGGTGATAAGGCTGAAGATGGAAGTGCAAGCGAGCAATCCTCATACCTCATACTCCCAGAATATTCAATTTTATTAACTTGCCATGTTAGTTAGTGAGTGGGGACAAATCTTGCAAGCTCAATTTGACGCACTTCCCAGTGTCCGATGGAGCTGAAATTTTGTATACAGGTTTGGTTTAGATGACAATACAATATTTAAGTACATTCAGAAAAGCTTGTCATGAAATTAAAAATTTTATTAAGCGTAAATGTAACTTTTGAAGGTGAAAATAAGTTTTTTATTATAATTATTAATATTCAAGTAACAACTTGCAAACATTAACCGACTGAAACATGCATCTGGTTTGTATTAAATGCGAACTTAATCCCAACAGGGATGTCGTTACAAAGTTATACAAGCAGTTTGCATATTTGACGGTTATGGAAATTATCATAGGAGTTTGGTTAAGGCATTATATTGCCTTGAGCCAAGTTACTTTAAACAAACTTGAAGGTTCATGTATTATCATCATTCAAATCAAAACTGTTCTCAGCACGAAGACAAAAAAAAAGACAAAAAATTTGATGAAATTAGCGCTGGCTATACAGCGCGTAAGAAGTATTTTATAAAATTCGAAGCTTCTCGTAATGACTCCGTAGCTCAGTGGTTAGAGGAATCACCCGGACAGCGAAAGGTCGTGGGTTCGAGTCCCATCGGAGCACGTTGTGAGACGGGTCGATTTGTTTTTCTAAATACTTCATTTTCAATTTTTCAATAATAAAAAATGCATTGTGAATGCAAAAAAGTAAAAACGGACAAACAAACAAACACACTTTCACATTTATAATATTAGTAGGTATGGATAGAAATTGTCAAATAAGAAGGTACTAAATCTTCAACAATTTTCGGACTTTGGCGTCCAGCCTTGAACTTAAACTTCTATACATAAGTATAATATAATATACCTTGACACCCAAAGTACTAGCGACGAAAAGATAAATGCGCATTTTACGTGCACCAGCTATTAAGGAGGCGGAGCAAGCAGGTTGTATAAATCGACGTCTGAACCAGTGGCTCGGAGATTTATTGAGTTGTATAACGTACACGTAGTGTCATGATTTTAGAAGGTTTTTCATATTTTTAAAAGGCAACACTGGTAATGCCGTCTCTTGCCGCCATTTTGTTAAGTTTAATAGGCTAATCTGTGGTTAATTCGGTGGGGATAGCTATACTTGAGCCCGACTAACGAGCAAAGAGAGGTGATTCTTCAAACTAGCCTCGAAGGGATAAGTTCACTAAGACGTCGACTGTATCTATATTGTTATACCTGTACTATGCCTGTACCTGTAGGTTGGATCAATAATTATACGAGTGTTATCTGGAGTCTGCGTTTTCTTCATATTTCAGAAGCGGTAAAGTACCCACGCAAGTTTATTTCTAAACCTGATAATAAGAATAATTTGCTTATTCTGTGCTATAGTAATGCCAAACGAGTTATTTTATTCTCTTCACGCAGAGAAAGGATAAATATTCCAGATTCCATGTTAATGCGTATCTTTTTTATCTAAATGACATTTTAAATACCTTTGCGGTGGATTGTGTTTCGTACATGCTACTCTCCGACGGAACGGACATAAACTAAATCACACTTTTATTTGAATTGATTAATTGTGTTCGTGTACGGTCGGGGCTACCCTCCGATTATACTAACATAATTTTAAACGCGGGTATGTAGTAGATATTTTCGTATGGCACGATCATAGCGTACCATGAATCTGGCATAATATCTTGATTGTTGTTGTTTAATTTACATGATGTATTAAATGTGGATTGTACAGAATTAATGGAGATGATTGGCATTATTATATTATTAGAGTACTTACTGTTTATGTTGTTTATAATCTTACACATGGAGCTAGAACTGGCAGTTTTGGCTGTGTACCTACATGTAATGTTCTAAATAATTAGTGCTAGATTGGAGCTAGTTTTTGATAGTCTTTACTGTTGCACAGAGTAAATTCAGTTATGATTACCAAATTTGATAGCTTTACTGTCGTACAGAGTAAAATCACTTATGGCTACTAAATCTTGCATACAATCCATGTTTTAACGTGGTATCTAATACCAACAGTGAATAAAAGAAAATTATAAGTTATGGGGCTAGTAAGAAGTAGTAAAGATTATTTAAATTTTTACTTTTTTGCATTCACAATCCATTTTTCAAGTAGTAAAGAGTAAGAATAATTTATGATTGGTGGCTTACATTTCATTTATTTTTTTGTTGTTACAATGGGTGATTACAGATTTTCCTTTTGTTTTTAATGTATTGAGCGAACGTGTTGTTCAATGGGTTGAGTGAGTCATGTCATGTATGCTTACTGGTTACCTGGTAAGATTGGTTTAATAGGTACGTATTACTTACTTACAATTGAATTCTGGCTTTCTTTTTATTGATAAGTATATTAGTTAATTAGTACAAATTTTGTGGATTCAATTAATATGAACACCGTCAATAGCAATAGGTATAAATATCTTGAACTATGAATATGAATATTTTGAACATGAGTTTAAATACAAATATTCTTAATATGGATATATTTCAATATGAAAGTCTTTATGTGAATTTGGAAAACTTTAATAAGAATATGAATATCTTTAATTTTTAGTGTTGAACAAACAAACGGGTGTTCACTGGGTTGAGTGAGCAAGCTATGCATGCTCACTGGTTACAAGAGATACATTGAATTTGCTTGTTCAAATGCATTAAATTGAATTTGATATTAGGGGGCGATGTATGTATGTTGCATACACTCGTCGGATATTAGGGGGCGATGTATGTATGTTGCATACACTCGTCGGATATTAGGGGACGATGTATGTTTGTGGCATGCACTCGTCGGAATTAAGGGGGCGGTATATGTTTGTGGCATACACTCGCCGGATTTTAGAGTACGAACGATGTATGTTGGTGGCATACATTAGTCTGAATATGTTTTAATGTTGAGTACGTTTCTCACAGACTGGTTAAGTGAGTACTTATATTTCATACTGGTTTACTATTCGTATGGCCACTTTTAAGATTATTAGATTGAAATGAAACGACAACAGAACAAAGATATTATCAAACGTTTTATTCTTGTTCTTACAATACTCATTTTATATTTTTGCACTAGATCAGTAGCTCTTAATAAAAGAAATGGTTTTTGTAAATAATAAAGGATGTAGGTAGCTAGTGCACAGTATAAATGATGAATTTTCCTGAAGGGCATTTTGTGTTAATAACCCAATGATTTTATTATAGAATGACACGGAACGATCTCTTGCCGATGAGTGATGTATACATTCCAAGGTAAATAGCATCTGAGGACGAATACAGCCCGCGCCGCCTGTTGCGCCGCTTGGTAGGCCTCCAGGGTGACGTGGCCGGCCAAGGGAGTCTTGAGCGAAGGAGGAATAGTTTTTCTTCGTAGCTGAATCTGGTCAAAGAGGATTTGAGATGATGTAGAGCATTTTGTTTATGGGAAAGTTTTGAAGTTGTTTTGATTAAAAGGTTTACTTAATGTTTATTTATTTGAATATCGAATTTAAGATTTAACTTTCACCTCGCATCACCGACTAAATTGATGGTAACACCCCCTTAAATAAAGGTTTACCTAAAACAAAACTATATAAAAACTTCTCTTTTCATAGAATCATTTAGATGTTATCAAAATACCCTTAGGGAAGAATGAAAAGTCTTTTAAATCTACAGTTGCCTACATACTTGAAATATATCTTGATAGACATTGAGTACCTAGTAGGTACCACAGCTATCGCAGTAGAAACCTTTAAGTATTATTGTTAATATGCGCTCTAATTATCACAACATAGTACCACTTACTTATAAGGATGTTTATTTACTAAATTATGTTTGCATCATTTCCTTTTCATTGCATAATAAGTATCTACATGCATCACAATTTAAGTAGGGGTTATTGTCTTACCTAGTTAATATTTTTATAATTACCTTAGTCTCCATTTATACGAAATCCATACCATATCTTGATTCTTATGATTGGTCAATATCCTTTAGCTAGGTTAGTTTTTCTATGCCTAGACGCAGAACTGGATGTATTTCTCATCTTGATAAGATTGGACATGATGACGATTTACTTTTGAATAAGAGCGAATTTAGTATTTGCAATTGGGTAATACTTTTATAAACTGTGATCTGTGTCACTTAGATTTTTATAAACCTTTTAACTATGGAAACAATATTAGTTTGTGGTACTAGCTTAACGACCTCCATGGCAGTAGTGTAGAAACGGTGTACGTACGCATAGGTTTTCGGGGTGCCGCTGTCTCTGAGGTTCCGGGTTCGATTCCCTGTCGGGTGAATGTTTAAAGCGGACTTTTCAACATTCTGTCCGATTGTATGTGGTAATCCCCGTCGTTGTTCCCAAATGCCATAACACAAGTGCTTAAGTTATTTTGTTCGGGATTGGAGCAATGTGGGTATGCAAAGATATCCAATATTTATCATTTCTATTATTTATTTTAATTTTTGTGACTTTGTTCAAGTGAACATTTCGTCTATTATTTTTGTTGGATGTAGCTTAATTTGAAAGAATTCACTATGCTTGACTTTTAAGATTTGAGTTTAGTGGCAAACTTAATTCTCAAATTTAATTTAAATTCAAACTGAATTGTGGATGAGTGCTAGAGAAAGTTTATCAGGAATATACTTTTCTTCTTCATAATTAGACAATAAAGCCATAAGACTGAATAGAAATAATCATTCTTTACATTTTTCCTGGAACGTCAAAGATTCTTTATATACCTAGTTTTGATAGATACATAGATTAATTCTATATTTGTACACAATATTACAAACGGAACAATCACACAGGAGATAATAATAATAATACAAAGATAACAAATTGTAAACCAAATGGTGGCCTTATCGCCTTACTGCGGTTTCTTCCGGGCAACTCTGTTTTGGTTTTAGACTGATGGAAAATTTTACAGCCAAAATCACTAGAAGCTATTTTGCTATTAGTGCGTACCTACTGCGTAGTGTTCTAGATCTCTCTTAATGATTAAAATGCAAATCAAAAGCAGAAATCCTTAGTTGCTTAGACAGCACTGCAAGAAGCATCCACTGATATCTATTCTAGTTGTTTTCATTAACATAGTGATGAAATGATGTTTCTAATGCAAAAACATGTAAACATTCCATGGTGCATCTAAGTAGATCGTGTTTATTACACTGTCAAGCTGTAACTAATGTTTTCCTAATTAAGCAAAATAAAGTAAAACGATTATTGCTCAATCACATCTTTTATTAAAATTATTATTTTATTCAATTTATTAAAATGTTCTATACAGCTTCATGCAAACATTTTAATTCATGTTTTAAACTTGTTCTAACAAATAAAGCCACAAGTAACCACTGCTGTAGCATACCAAGTTAGTTTTGCCGTGTTTTTGTTGTTATTGGCGGTGTGATTTAAAGTTAGTAATTAAGGATTTTAATACTACCGTCCTTGTGTACGTATTGACAAAATATGATTTCAAATTATGTGAATTTAATTTATTGTGATCTTATTGAGAATTAAAATCTTTATTAAACCATAAATCAAGTAGATCTGTCAAATTTACCGTCTCATTTAGTAGGCTCGTGATACTAAAATTCTTAGCAGTTTACCATTCTCACGAACATTTGAAGTTCCTTCACATATTCTGTAGTAATCATTTCCATATTTTTTTTAGATCTGGTCAGTTGAACATTTGTTTCTACTATGGTTGAAATAAGTACCTTCTAATGTTTATAAAAGAATATGAGAATTCATACACTTACATTTATTTCTATTGATTCATTACCAGATAAATCTATTTCTTTTGAATGATTAATACTATGTGTGTTGTGAGTTTACTGCTTTCAGATACCAATTGTAGCATCCAGTAGGTACTTATCATGAGCTAGCATCAAGTTAAGATAATATTGAGGATCCCGCTACCCTTGAACGTACGAACCAACACGGCATACATACATACTGGAGGTAGCAGAGTGTACGTGCTTTAGTAATGAGAGGAGATAATATGATACTGAAGGTGCAGATCACAGGGTGATCGTTGTTGTGATAATGGTGATCATCGTGGGCTGTGGTTGTAAGTCGGATATTGAGACTAGTGGATCGCTGATACTGGAGTTGAATTATATTGAAGTATATATCATTGTCATGTATCTTATCTCATTTTACTAATATTATGATTGCAAAAGTTTGTATGTTTGTTCCCCAATTACGGTTATCGGCTGGACGGATCTTTGGAATCTCTTGTCTCTAGAATAGCATATTGACGACTTTTGACCCCGAGAAGATATTTTATTCCCACGGGAAATCATCGTGTAGTTAAATCGCTTGGGTGAAAAGCTGTTCATGATTTTATTTGTCCTATTTCTACCCATGGTAATCTACTTCTTCATATCCCAATTATAATTAATAAATCTATTTTCACTAATGATATTCATAGTAATATGAATATTTGTTGATAAGAATGCAGGTGATGCTCGTATGAGGATACCTTGTAGACATTTTTAAGTTTTGATATTAAATTGCGAACTTGTTTAAAATCATTAACTTATTCATTTTTAATTTATAATGGATCAAGTTATCTGAAATAAATGATTAATAACAAATAATTAGAAATGATAATAATATGATCTTTTGATTTTCATGTACGGAGTGGAACCATGTATTGTACTATTCTAACAGAGGCAAAGAATAGATGGATTTAAGATTTGGTGCTGGAGAAGAATGCTCTGGAAACCTTGGACAACTGGTTGACCAGTTGAAAAACCAAATTGTTGCTGTGACGGTTCACATTGTACCTACGGCATCTTCATTATTAGTGTAACTTCCTTGTAAGAATATTTAATTTAATTGGTAATAATGCCTATTACGAACATGCCTTTAAATAATTCCTTTAGTTGTCCTAATTCATATCTTGATTTAATACAAATTGTGCACTAATGGTAAATACGTATCTATAACTTGGTTTGTTACTCATATCTGGGTAAAAATTGGTAACTGTGCAGGGGCCTACAGTTGTTGTTGTAAGGACTAAACTATGTCAAACATAGGGATAGTTAAATTTATCTAATATTAGGTATTTGATCTTTCATGACTCTTAGTTTCTTTTTCCACTATTTGAGTGAAGTGATAAGGGTTTCTAGTTATCAGACTAAAGTTAAATTCTGTACCTACCTATTTCTAATATAACATTATTAGAGATTTTGCTTCTGGCATCATCTAATATTCTTGAATGTAGCTCTTGGCAATGCATTGATGTAAACTAGTACCAAGCTAATCCATTTTTCTGTGATTACCCATGACTAATGCTTATAGATTATAACCAGACTTTACTTTAATCATTCCATATACTTACACATGATTATGTATTATGTAACAAGTATAGTTTCAAAATAAGTTTTCAAAGTAATAATAGTCGCTTGTTAACGAATGTCATGATTATGTTATTTTATACATTGATTCGAATAGTTATAGAATAGTTTGTTGTTGATAATTTATTTTATTTGATTGTGTATTAATTTACGATTTACTAAAACAATATTATTACGATAATATCTATATTCTAAACAAGTCATCGGCGTCGCTAAAAGTTTATTGTTGAGCATTGGTAATATAATGTATTTGTTTTAATTATGTTTTAACTTAAGGTTTTTGTCACTCTAAGATTAACCTAAATAGGTACATAGTTGTAAGACTTTACTATTGAGAATAGTTGTGTATCAGTATATTAGCTGTATACTTACCTAATTAATTGATTCTAAATATTTTTTTATATGTGCGTCGGGAGACAGCACGTTATCAGATGGCCGAATGTCATGATTTTAGAAGGTTTTTCATATTTTTAAAAGGCAACACTGGTAATGCCGTCTCTTGCCGCCATTTTGTTAAGTTTAATAGGCTAATCTGTGGTTAATTCGGTGGGGATAGCTATACTTGAGCCCGACTAACGAGCAAAGAGAGGTGATTCTTCAAACTAGCCTCGAAGGGATAAGTTCACTAAGACGTCGACTGTATCTATATTGTTATACCTGTACTATGCCTGTACCTGTAGGTTGGATCAATAATTATACGAGTGTTATCTGGAGTCTGCGTTTTCTTCATAGTAGCGTATGTACGAAAGGAGAGACTAATGAAACTATTCGAAAGACATCATTTAGATCTGGGGGGTAATTTGTGTAATGAAACATCAATTGCATTCAGTTTGAAATATATTGTACGACCATTACTGTAGTAATACAAAATAATTTTGTCAACTTTCTTCAACAGCATGTGTTGGATGTCAAAGTGAAAGCGATTGCGTTTGATTTTGAAATTAGACAATTTGTCAGTTCAAAATGTCTTGGTTATCTACAATTCTATTACTTATTTTTAAGCACATATAATATTTGTAAATTGTATGCTTTCTTGAAGGAAATAAATAAATTATCAATCTTATCTATCTATCTATTACACGATAAGAAGAAGAAGATCTAATATTTCTGCGCGAACTGTTCATTAAAAAAACTCCACTTTACGGATTTCATCACGCGTATATTGCACACATTGCCCGCTTTGTTTACGCTTCACACGCAACCGCTGCTCGAATAAACCGATTTTGGTGGGCAATTCATATTTAAGTTAGGTATGTTTGTTATTTTTATAAAGATGTATATAATTATCGATATAGATTTTGTAAATCCCTTTGCTAGTTAAAAGCTATTTTTTTTCTGAGTGATAGGCTACATGTATACAGGATGTTAGGGGCACCGTTGCAAAAACTTTAACCATGGCTTCAGGCCTTCATTCTGAACAACGCACAGCAAGATTTTTTGTCGGAAATAAAAAAATATTTCGACTCTCCATACAAAATGTCCCGATAAGTTGCTAAATTTGTATGAAAAGTACATTTTTTTTTCATTTCCGATTTAGCATAATTTTTCCGAGTATCGCCTTAACAAATT
Organism: Crambus lathoniellus; assembly: GCA_949710035.1. Taxonomy (NCBI): domain Eukaryota; kingdom Metazoa; phylum Arthropoda; class Insecta; order Lepidoptera; family Crambidae; genus Crambus; species Crambus lathoniellus. The sequence continues at coordinate 14,013,100 of OX453318.1, forward strand.
ACTGAAATTTTTTATAGAAAATAAATTTATAACATAAAATCTTCGATCAACAATAGTACTGTTATTGTTGATCGAAGCATAAAATGGCGTTAGTTAAATAAAATATATCGTTTGAAGTAGGTATGGAATTCTAACGAACATTTAAATATCCTTAAAATCCATTCTCTTAATCTTTGATAGCAAAAAGTGGCTAAAACCGGGGCAATGTCCAAAACCGGAGCTCCTCCTTTACACACGGAAACGGGTAGGTATACCACTCGCATAAAACCATAAAGCCAATGCTTAAATGTAAGTAGCCAGGCGTACCGGTTTTGGCCACTGTACCGGTTTTGGTCACTTTTCACTTTAAAGTTATATAAATAGGAATTAAATAATTATTGCTTATATTTATTAATGGCGAATAAAAGATTGGACTTTTAGTTAATAATTACAGCACTTAGCTTTTTTTATGTAGTACGATATTTTAGAAATAAACACGTGTTATATTTCAAAGTTAACATTTTGTAAAATTCTTAAGCAAAATGTTAAGGGTAAAGGTTTTGTAAAATCATTTTTTTTCTACAATAAAATTATTTTATGGTTATTTAATATTTTATATCATATTGGAATATGTTTCTTCTAGATGGATTAAGTGTTGTTTTTTCACTGTTCTTACAAAAAGTTGGGAAACAATAAGTGGCCAAAAGTGGGGCTAGAAATTTTAGCATTGAGCCACCTTTGGCCACTTTGGCATTAGTAGAAAGTTTCCAACCGATCATAAAGTTCATTTATTTTAAAAGACTCACAACTCACTTTTGTTAGCTAACGTACTAGAAAATTAGCGGATTGAGGCTAGTGTAGGCACTAGCCTACGCTAGCCTCAATCCGCTAATTTTCTTTTAATCAAGTGATAAAGGTATACTTATAAAATTATACTATTTCATGTAGTGTTTTAGTCCAGAACTCTAATAAGACATCAATTAAGCATAAACCCAACTTATAAATATAGTAATTTTATGAAAGTGGCCAAAACCAATGCAAACGGTGTATTTGGCCCCCTCCGCAGAATTTGTTTTAAATAAAAAAACTATTGATTTTTTTTACTTTGTAGAATGTACCCTTAAAGGTCGATAAATTATCTATAACTCTACATTATAAATTTTCTCTAAAATACTTAAGATCATTAAGCACTAAGCGGTTAAAAGTGAAAAAATCCTTAAAGTGGCCAAAACCGGTACGCCTGCCCTACCTACCTATGTGAAACTACAAGACGTTGCTACAATTTTATTATTGATCAGAACCCATAATTAAGTGATAACTGAGTAAAGTAATTACATTGAGCAGAGTGAATGTTCTTACAATAACTTTCAATGAATGAATGTATGCATGTAGAGACATTCAGCTGATGTGGATTCTTTACACTATGCGACTTCATGATATTATCAATACTAGCTTTCCGTCCGCGTCTTTTTGAAGTCGGTTTAATATTTTTCTTAATTAAGTACTTTTTATTTCTTAATGTTAGGTATAGATTGTACCAAAAGACACCCATATCTCAAAAACCACTGAACCCATTTTGATGAAACATAGACTGTTCCCTAAGTTGGAATACACCTGTTTGAAATTAAAAAGAATCATGTCAATGTGACTTTTAGTTTTGAGAAATTCGTAGAGAAGCATACATACAAACATACATTTACGAAATTTAGCACACATTCTTGGAAGCCTAAATGGAAGCTGTACTCAAATATTATCCAATTCTAACAATATCACATACATACAGGGCCCCGATCGCGGTAATCCTATGACGCATTAGTCAAGTGTACGTGCAGTTGACGTGCAAAATCGTTTTTGATAACGCGCGGCTTCTGTTCCGGTGATAATCTTTGGAACTAAAACATTTTTCAAACGACAGTCTATTTTGACAGCTAATTTCGTATTGCAAGTGGTTCCTCTGTCACGGATGTCACCGGATCAGACAGGATTGTGGGACTATAGGTTTGCGTGACGTGTGCGTCTTTATGCTTACGGCAATACGAAGTCAAACGTCAAGACGCAAACGTGATCAAGACGCGCTGCATAGAATTACGGCGATCGGCCCGCAGGTCAAACTGATAACCTCCTCCTTTTTGAAATCGGTTAAAAAACTACTTTTTGCCGTAGTAGATGTAAAAATATTTTTAATCAGTATGTATGTACACAATATATTTTCTAGTGATTAAGTATCGCTAACAGATCACGTTTTTATACAATACTTTTCTGTCGCCGTGCAGGTTGGTCAATCACGAGCCGCCATTGTGTTCATTGTTTGCTTTGTTTACGCTTCACACGCAACCGCTGTACAGTCAATATGTCGCAGGGATATGGGGAAATCAGAAATTTCACGAAATCCCTAGGGATACCACGAAATCACGAAATATGTGGAATATTCTTATTTACGACGTCTTCTTCCAAAACAAGTTCAGTGATATGTCATTTCACTAAACTAAATCTAGTGAAATGTCAGAAAAGTGGATTTCAGAGGTGAGAGTTTACCTCGGAAGTCCTGTAGAACACGCGATAGGTTAGAAATAATAAAAATAACCACAAATTATTATTTTTTGTTAAACATCTCATGGATTGTTTTCACAAAAAAAATAACTACTGAACTTGTTTAGGAAGAAGACGTCGTAAATAAGAATATTCCACATCTTCCGTGATTTCGTGGTATCCCTAGGGATTTCGTGAAATCTCTGATTTCCTCATATCCCTGTTGGCGGCGGGCGGTAGTGAAAATAAACGAGTAGGTATATACAGCTCATTAAGGTGGTTCGATGAGCTCAGTAGCGCCACCAATGGAAATAAATCAATTACATTTTACTAAAAGTTTCGGTTATTTTGCGCAAATAAAAGGGTAAAATGCATTTAATAAAGATACTTTTAAGAACTCAAACTTAAGCAATAAGTCGTGAATCTCAATAGTGCCAAAAGTGGCCACATTTAGCAATATCGAGATCCATAACTTAATGCTCATATTTGAGGCCATGAAAAACATTTAAAAATTGCACTTTACTCTTCTATTTGCGCAACTTTTATTCTAAGCCCTTGATAAATCGTAAATGATTTATTTCAATTGGTGGCGCTACTGAGCTCATCGAACCACCTTAACCTGTCATGATATCGGGTCGTGGGTGTAAGAGAAATAGATTCATTCAAACGTTATTTCAGTGGTTTTTTAATTTTCAACACTATTTATACTGTTTTAAACCTAACAAAGGCCGACTATTGGTGCGGGGCTGACTCTGAGTGTTTTACCTAGATACTGTGTCTCCACTAACCAGCTACAAAAGTCGCATTGTATAAAGGGTCGTATATAATTTATGAGGTATGGAATAACCGAGTAGTTTCTCCATTAGAACTGTATTAATTATGGAAGCGGAGGCATTACTCATCACGATGCTCAACTGTTTGGTTAGCAAGGTTTCCCAGTTTTGACATGAATATGATAATTTGTAGACGTGCGATGGATTCATTTGTTCGTGCAAAACAACTGCGATGAATTTCTTTGTAATTTCTATAATTCGCGCGACATCGCCGGCACGCTGCACGAAGCCCTAAAGGGCTCGTGCAGTAAGTGAAAACGCCAACATTGCCTATTTTCTATTAGCCGTCATTTGAAACATTGAAGATTTTTCGCATTGAAATTTCCAACATGTATTATAGAACGCTTATGTGATGGGAGGACTGTTTTGAAAACACGATTGGAAAATAATTTCTTAAGAGAAAAAAAATCTAAAGTTACCTCTAAAATTTCATATAAATGCACATTACGACCGTGTTTTACAATAATAATTCCTATAAAATTACAAACACATAGGTATTTATCTTTACTATTTCCACAGAATATATAATAGTACCTTTTTCGTTACTGTTTTAGATTAAAAAAAACCAAACATTTTTATTAAGTTTTTAATAAAAGTGTGAATTTCGCTTATGATTTTTAGTTTCGAGCTCGTTGATTCCATAGTGATTTTTCGCTGACCGCTTGATCTGTCTCTAGATGAATAGTTGCAGTTATGTTACTGTATCCCTAGCATAAAAAACTATTGTTATAGTAATCGAATAGTAAACTATACCGCCCTTCAAAAGCTGTCAAAGTGCTGCTGTCAAATATGTATTGAATTTCAGCAGGCCAATCGCCGTACAGTGCCACAACCTTTTCTGTTCCGGTGACAGTGGCGCTACGTACGTTTTTCTTTTTTTTGTAGCAATTTAACCGGCCCTGACTTCTAAGAACTTCAGCCGCCAGCAGCGCTATGGTTGGACATCAACTTGACAGCAGAATACATTAAAAAAAAAACACGCTTGTTTCACATTTTGGCCACCGGCACAGCAAAGTTTGTGGCAATTCTATGCAGCGCGTCTTCATCGCGTTTGGGTTTTGACCATGGCCCGCTATTATTTCTCGGCTGCTTGCGCTGTGCAACGAGTGAGATAGAAGATGGCTTTGGTTTTGACGTTTGACTTCGTATTGTCGTAATGACATAACGACGCGCACGTCACGCAAACCTACAGTGCCACAACCTTTTCTGTGCCGGTGACAGCGGCGCTACGTACGTTTTTCTTTTTTTTGTAGTAATTTAACCGGCCCTGACTTCTAAGAACTTCAGCCGCCAGCAGCGCTATGGTTGGACATCAACTTGACAGCAAAATGACATTAAAAAAAATCACGTTAGTTTCACATTTTGGCCACCGGCACAGCAAAGTTTGTGGCACTGTATAGTCCTACAATCCTGCCTGATCCGGTGACATCCGTGACAGAGGAACCACATGCAATACGAAATTAGCTGTCAAAATAGACTGTCGTATGAAAACTGTTTTAGTTCCAAAGATTATCACCGGAACAGAAAACGTTGTCGCACTGTCAAAGCCGCGCGTTTTCAAAAACGGTCTTGCACTTCAACTGCACGTTCACTTGACTAATGCGTCATAGAATTACCGCGATCGGCCCGCAGTTCTATAAACGACGAAAGAGGCGCTGCTCTGGTTTTCATCCATCCATACTAATATTATAAATGCGAAAGTGTGTTTGTTTGTTTGTTTATTTGTTTGTTTGTTTGTTTGTTTGTTTGTTTGTCCTTCTTTCACGTCAAAACGGAGCAACGGATCGACGTGATACTTGGTTTGGGGATAGTTTGGGAGCTGGAGAGTAACATAGGCTACTTATTATTCCGGAAAATTGAGTAAAAATTGAAATTTTCTAAGAAAAATCGTTTAACTATCGTACCTTCGATACAAAACTGTCATTTCTTCCATTGCTGTTTCCAAAGAGTATGTAATCACTGACGTCTGCGCGGTCAAAACCGAATACTAATCTTTTCTATAAGCTTAGAATAAAAAAATGTACTTTAGCTAGCGCTAAAAATGCCCCAGTCGCGCATGCGCGCAGACTTATCTGACACTTACTCTACTTCACAGAGTAATTTTTTATATGTAAGAAATAGAAACCAAGCTTGGGCCCTTTTATTGGTAGTGTGTAACTAGCGCTATCTGTTGTCTGGTGTAGGCAACTTTTGATGTATAAACACACACAAGATGTTGGTGACCGGGTCCACTAATATTATGGCAAAACAACGTTTGCCGGGTCAGCTAGTACAAAATAAAACGATCGCGATAACGCTTACCCTAACAACAGTTTTTCGTGCTAGGGCCTTCGATCAACAATAACACCTAGTTACTAGATACATACTTGAAGTGACAGATATGTCCAAGCCTCATAAGCCCACTTGAGAGTATAATAAATTATAAGTAGATTATTTTGACAGTGTCAATAATACTAAGGTATTTCAAACTTTTGAACTTTGGAACGCTTCTTGTCATTTATAAAGTAAGATCGTTACATTCGTACAACTTTTTTCTCCGTTTAAAAAAAGTCAGTCTGGCCATATAAAGTTTTCATTTAGTTCGTGAGCCATCATCTAATACTATTGATTGAAGGCTAGGGCTTCTAATATCAGAACCAATGAACGAATTTAAAATATAACATATGATATAATATAGATAACCAGCGGATCCTCGCGGTTTTACCCGCGTGGTACCCGTTCCCGTGGGAGTGAGAATATCGGGATAAAATATTACCTATGCCACTCGGAAATAATGTATCTTTCTAATGGTCATAGGCTTTTCTAAATCGGTTCAGTAGTTCCAGAGATTAGCGCGTTCAACTAAAACAAACAAAGAAACTCCTCAGCTTTAAAATATTAGTATAGATACATCCAGACACGAAGCAAATACGAATCCCGAATCTGTCCTCATTCTCAAGATGCTCAACCGTTTCTTTAGCAAGGTTTCCCAGTTGACATGAATATGATAATTGAAGACGTGCGGTGGATTCATTGTTCGTGCGAGGCTTCTTTGGAATTCCTTTCTACATTACTTCTTGCAACATAACCAAAATCTGATAAATTGTGAAAATAGACACAAATGGGTAAATCTGCTTTAATAGAATAATAATAATAAATCATTCACCTTACAGACTAACATACATATATATATGTCGCAGCGTGAGCGCAGTGCTGCCCTCATGTGTCCTTGCTGTCGCAAGATCGATTATTTTTATTTTTATTATAACGACATCTGTTGAGTTATTTTGTAATTATCGACTTAAATTATTAGCGCCATCTATTTTGTTGCTTTGTAACTATTAGTCGAGTCGGGTTAAACGTTGCGAAAGCACTTGGGTGAGTTGGATACAGAGAGATGGCAGCACTTGGCTAAGTGAGTTGAATTGGTGGATACATTTGGTTGAGGGGCAAGATAAAGGAGTCTGAAAGGGACCCAAAAAAGGGGTGGACGATGTGGCGGATGTGGGGCCGGCATGGGCCACTTTTCTGTATCGAATTTGCCGCGTTTAACGATTCACATTTTATTTGTGCCATATCAATTGTGATTGAAGAATAAGACGTTTGTTATTGAAGAAGAGACTATTATTTTGAGGATCCCTCGTCACAACCATCCTGACAACGAAGACCAGACCAGGCACCGACCCGCGACGTTATATATATAAAACAATTTTAAAAGTTTAATGGAAAATTGCCATGCTGGTCATCAAACTCACAGGTTCAGTCTAGAGTCCATATGTGGCATATTTAAAAATAAGTATTTTACTTTCTACAATTTCTTGTAAGGTGGGACAAATAGGATATTATGGAGTTTACAAAAGCGGTTTTTTTGTGGTAACTGGCACGCAGTTGTTGTCAACCTTGGCAAAGAAAGGATTTGACCGTGTTCCTATGTTTTACTTTTTATAAATCATCATCATCATCATCATCATGTCAGCCGAACGACGCCCACTGCTGGGCATAGGCCTCCCCCAATATATATAAATAATATTTTATAAATAATCTAGTCAAATTATTTTGTATGTTAATACCTACACAGCGGAAAATCTAGCCAATTTCTTAGAATTATAGAGGTTCATATCTCTCTTAATAATAAATTTAAGAAAAAAATGTAAACAAAAGACTTGCCAATAGTTTCCATGGGTATTTCCTCAAAAATTGCTCTACTGGCATGATCTAGATAGAGAACAGGGTAAGTAGGTACTACGTTTGTATGAAAAAAGGCCCTTGTTATTCGCTTTTAATGGCTATCCAGGAATAGTCGAAAAAATTCAAACGCAGCCACTAGTGTATAGCAATATATTAATTTACAAAATATCGCAAAAAGGAATGAATAAAATGCTAAAAAAGACGGTAATGCCTGAATCGGCTAAAGTTCGACTTGTACAAATAACAAAATCAGATGTATTTACAAGAGTCGGCAGTTCACGCATAATCATATAAATCGAAAAAGATGTTTATATTCTAATAAAGGAAATCCTTAGATTCTCAGCCTTATTTCCATGCAAGTAAAGTTCAATCACTTTTTGCCAAGGCTTACTAAAATTTCTTGAGGTTCACTGTGTGTAAGGAATGTCGGAGGCGTGATTTTCTTTGTGTACATAAATGTATTTGATGAAGTTGAAAAGAGGGAAAAATGTAATGTAAACTGAGCGTTTCTTAAGTGAACATCATGCTTATAACATGTTTAATATAATAAAATGAGACGTTTTTCCCCATCATTCATGGTTTTAGGAAGTGTTAATAATTGGTTATTAAATTCTCAATATTTCCAGAAAAACGTTTCTATTTATAACTATAACCTAACCTTTATATTAATTTGATATTGTATCTTCAGTTGAATTTTAGATTACTTTAAGAAACCATTGATTTTTTATAAACTTCTATTTAAAAATATTAGTTACTTATTTATTTTAGACTGCATCCAAACCAACACGTAACAGTCATTGTTATTAATTACAACAATTCATGATCAGAGTATAACTAATTCATTTTAGCTTCATCGGTTTACGCTTCGCTAATTTCGATGTAAAGAAAAAACCATGGCACATTTTGTTACTAAAATAAAGTTTAAATTGAGTGAAGTATACAAATACGGTTGAAGTACTAGAGTGCACGCGCTCATCTTTTACCTAAGCCTTAAAAAACAAAAAAAAGTACTGTAACTAGCGACGAAAGCGCCCCAGTCCCGCCCAGAGTTATCTGACACATGCTCTACTTTATGGTCGTAGGCTTGATTAGCCAATTAGCCACAAGTGTTTCAAATAATAATAATAATAATAATAATAAATTTTTTATTTCATACCACAATCAACTTATTAGGTAACAGGAACAATACAAACAATGATAATTATATTATAAAAGAAGACTGTGGCGGGCTGATACCTGAACTGGGAAGATTCCTGTATATCAGGTTATCAACCCTCCACCCCAAGGAATTACACCTATAAAAAATACAAATAGTGCCAAACATGGTTCACAAAATACAAAAGAGTAACATTAGTATAAGAAAAAAAAAGAAAACAATCGATTTAAGGAAAAGAAAAAAAAAAAAAGAAAAAACAATAAAAATGGTCTGACAAATCCGATTAGGTGATTCAATACATGCGTGTGCGAATTAAAATGTGTTACAAATGTTGCAATTCAACTGCTTTTCGTTAGGATATAAAAATTAGGTTAGGAAATAAAAAATGACAATAAAAAAGTTAATAACTAAGCCATAAGACATTGTGTCAAGCAATATGACACTCGTCTTATTACTTTTATCGGCAGATCAGGGTGCATACCATCAACTTTAAGACAGCGATTCAAAAATAGCGCGATGCAGAATAGGTTCCTAAAATGAATTGCTTTCTTTCGTACCATGACCTTCTAAAAACTGGATCGCAAATGAATTGCTAAATGTGAATGACCGAACGATTTGTGTCCTTATTTCTTCTACCCGTCTCTTTCACTCGATTCTGTCATGCCAGGAGAGTGAATGGGACGGGTATAACCTGCAGGTGTCATTTTAGCTTGGCCGAGTTATAAGTCAAATAAGAGTACATGACAGCTTAGCGGCTGTGAAATGTCATTGAATGATCACTGAATCGCTGTCATTGATATTAAGCTGTCGTGGTACGAATAAGCGAAGCAGATCAGTTTAGGTTCCTAAACAAAACCGCAATAAGAGTTGATGGTAGGCACCCAGGAAATGACGAGTGGCTTATTGTCAATAAGCTACTGTCAACAACACGCGCTCGCACTATCGAGGAAAATAAAGGAGCAGTATCTCAAGTAAATTAATATAATTATTGGTATTTCCCTGTTCGATCGAATCAGAAATGATGAGATCCGCAGGAGAACTAAAACGACCGACATCGCTCGAAGGAGTGCTCAGTTGAAGTGGCAGTGGGCGTGACACATAGCGCGGAGAACCGATGGCCGTTGGGGCGAAAACGTTCTCGAATGGCGACCGCGAACCGGACGACGTTCCGTGGGCAGGCCCCCTACAAGGTGGAGCGACGATCTGGGGGGCAATTGCGTAAGGTAATCGTATTAATTTGACAGTTCATATCGTATTCAATCGGCTGCAATTTGTATGGAATGACATTTATTATGATACGATATGAACTGTCAAATGAATACGATTGACTTTACGCAATTCCATAGCTGGTCAAGGTCGCGGGAAGCCGCTGGATGCGGGCAGCGCAGGACCGATCGTTGTGGAGATCCTTAGGGGAGGCATATGCCCAGCAGTGGGCGTCGTACGGCTGAAATGATGATGAACTTAAGTATACGGGTCCGTTGGTGAAGCAGTACTTTTTTATTCACAACAGGGCAACAAGCACTTAGCCTTTATCATAGCTGATTTTAAGTGATGATATAAGACTGAGTATGGAAGCGCACTACTCCCGGAACCCTCAACTGCTGAGGAACTGGCTATCTTATCTCTAACTGCCCGAGCACAACAACGCTGAAAACGAAAATGTTATGGCGTCAGACCCATATATACCAACCAAACCGAATATAACATGTACCCCCACTGGGAATCGAAACCGGGATCTCTAGGTCTGATACCAATGCTGGTGTGTATTACTTGACCACAGAGGCGGTAACTGATCATACCTCCTGAGCTCGGAGTCATGAGTTTGATCCCCATCCGGGTCACACCCTTAGAGCATATTTTGTATTTGTTCCGTGTATGGGTCTCATATACTAGCCTTCCGCCTGGGGCTTCGCCCGCGTGAACTTCACGACTTTGTCCCGCGGGAATGTGATATTTTTCCGGTATAAAAAGTAGCGAATGCCTTCTTAGGGTTTCAAACTATCTCCATTCCAAATTTCATCAAAACTGTTTCAGCCGTTTTGACGTGAAAACGGAACATACAGACAAACAAACATACCTACACTTTTCGCATTTGTAATATTAATAGGAATACTTGTAATAATTCCGTTGCTTCTAATATCTTAGTTTTTTAGTTGAAAACCTTTATTTTTGTTTTTGCTTACAAAATATCAAACCTATTATTTACTATCCAATTATCAACAATACACGCGTCCGCGCGTTAGTAGGTTATGTTAATTATCTTATTTTCTTGATAATACTATTACTATACTTACTACGAATAGTAAATATAGTTATCTAGAGGTCCCGGGTTTAATTACCGGTCGGGTAAGTATTGAAAACGAATTCTTCAATATTTCCTCGGGTCTAGGTGTATGTATGTGGCAATACTCGTAGTTCTTTAACGGACTTCTAAATCAAAAAGGAGGAGGTTCTCTATTCGTCTGTATGTATGTTTTTTTTTTGTGTATGTCCACCGATTATTCGAAGACGGCTGAACCGATTGAAATGGTTCAAACGTTATTACATCAGGTTGGTTTTCAAGTTGGTCCCATTTTTTGAAATTTTGAAATCGGTTCAGTAGTTTTCAGGAAATCTTGAAAATACTGTCGTTTTCGTTACCACTTTATGTGAATTTAATACGTATCTTTAGGCATAACTACTTTGTTTATAAACCGATTTAGATGATTCTTGTTTTGTTAAAAAGAGGATACCTCAAGGTATTTTAACCGACTTCGAAAAAGGAGGTTTTCAGTTTGATCACATACCTATTTACCAGATAACATGTAAATTGCCTGCACGATGCACTAATAAGAAGTTTTAACAAAAACAACAAAAAAAACATACATACAGACGAATAGAGAACCTCCTCCTTTTTGATTTAGAAGTCGGTTAAAAAATTGTACATGTTTCACGCCCGACTTCAAAGTACTTACGTTATTTATTTGGTGAGGAATTATTTCTTACTTTTTTGATGTGGTTTTTTTTAAGGCGGTTTAATTTTTTTCCAATTTTCTTCATACTAGCACAGTCTATATATTTCCGTGATACTAGTGCTCCAGTTTGTACCATTTGGTATTGGAACAATGTGTGTGATGATGTCCAATATTTATTTACCTATCACCTTCGGAAATATTATGTTTGGTAAATACTTCAAGATAGAAACAAGTTATATTGTTGTATTACTGGACGACTCTTTATGAAATAAAACAGGGGGAAAAAATAGACCTCGGATATTTTCTTACTGGTTCTTTGCGTTTCAAGGTCTCCCGCTCAATTGCAAACCGATGGCGTAGCTTTTTGACGTTCATAAGACTAAGTGTGTGTAACAGCATAAGTTGAATAAATAATTTTTGACTTAGACTTGAAACTACATAAATGTATACTTGTAGCAAGAGGAAGAGTCTACAATACATTGTTTAACACAAGCTTTTAATTGTGACCTGTGTACTAAAAACTGTAAAGTAATTACTTACTTACTTCGCTGGCTCAGCGACCCAAAGAGGGTCTAGACTAGACCTCCGATGTTAAATTACGCCATTTTGTTCGGTATTAGTGTATATATTCTTTGGTATTGTGCCAGTTCCGACCAGTCAGCAATGTTGAATTCCTTCATGTCTATGGTGACTTCATCCTTCCAGTAACACACAGCGTATATACAGCATATCTGGGACGACCCACTGTAAACTACAAAATTATTTTAAACCGATAGTGTACCATTGAAATCCTCACCAACGTAATTTACCAATCCATAAACGAATTCACCTTCACTTAGTCCTACCTACAATCACTCAGAGCTGAATGGCTAAAGCCGGAGCCACATTAACATTCATTGACGCAACAGTGTCACACGTTGACACACAAAAGAGAGCTCTAAATCGTTAATTCCTGTAAGCCGATTACGCGACACATCTGAATAAATGAAGGGCAGACTGAGAGGCCTTTGGACTGATTCACATAGGATAGACGACATATAACAGTTCCTGCAGATGTCACTTATGGCAGCCGAATGCAGAGCGTTTTGTTCTGAATAAATGAAGGGATTCTTTTGTATGAAATCCAGAGCATCGCCTTTTCCGATCATATATTTATTTTTTTATTTATTTAACTTTATTGTACAGTTACATCAAGTAGCGTACAAAAGGCGGGCTTAACGCTAAAAGCATTCTCTACCAGCCAACCTTTGGGAAAAACGAGACAAGCGAAGGCGGTACAAAAAAAATAATAAAAAATTCTGATTTAAAAATGAATACAATTACCTATAGTCCATGGAAATCGTACATTTTGCCTTGCGTTAAATAAGGTAGTTCTGATTTTTTTGTATGTTAGTAGTGATGAGATAGTAATGACAAATCCAAGTTTTCCACCTCGAAAGCCCTCCGGATCATTGTTAAATATTTAAAAATCCAATAAATTTTCAGTTTTTTTTTAGTTTTTATCAATTTTTACCACCAAGGACCTGTGTTACGGCAAAAGTTACTATGCACGCTTTAAAGTAGACTAAATTTGCAATAAAAAGAGAATAATTTGGTTCTTGTAAGTCAAATAGTTTTTAAGATGGGGCAATTTAAAAGTTTCCAAAAATTCAAAAAAGGAAGTATTACAGTTTTTTTAGTTTTCGACATTTTGACCCATAGTAGTGGGTTTATGGCAAAAGTTAAATTATTAGTTATAAAAGTCCATTAAATTTCCAACAAAATGAGACCAATTAGTAATATCAACTTACACTTGATAGTTCCTGAGGCAGCTGTTCAAAGTTATTGAGGTAAGTAAACAATTATGTAATAGAAGGGTTTGCAAAATGATGTACGCCATAAAGGAAGGAGGATCTGGGAGGTGGTGGGATCAATTATGTACATTGTATGTATAATTTTGATGGACCAGGCACGTCCTCTGAATCCACAGCACACTTTTTGGGGGCAGCTTGCTGAGGTATAATTTCTTCATCGAACTGCTCAGGAAGATCAAAATCGTCCTTTGATGGTGGGTTCTCAATCAATGGTTCATCAATGTCATCACACATCAGGTCTGGTATGTTCTCGCATGATTGGCCAATGCTGTAGCTGCAAACAGCCGAACATTTGAGTTCTGCTTTCCTGCAACCACATCTGCTGGTACAACCTTACATCTTTGGTATGCTTTCAAGGTGATTAAGGTTTGCGTGTCATTAACAGGGTAGAACGGGAACGTCTCCCAGATCCTTCTTCCTTTAGGGCTTACTACCTTTTGCAAAGCCTGATATTACATAATTGTTTACTTACCTACCTCTATAACTTTGAACAGCTGTGTCTTAGGAACTATCAGGTGTAAATCGACAAATTTAATCTCATTTTGTTGGAAATTTAATGGACTTTAATAACTAATAAAAAACTTTTGCCATAAAACCACTACTAGGGGGTCAAAGTTGACGAAAAATAAAAAAACTGTAATACTTCCTTTTTTGTGATTTTGCAAATTTTAAAATAGCCGTATCTTAAAAACTATTTGGCTTACAAAAACCCAATTACTCTTTTTTTATTGCAAATTTAGTCTACTTTAAAGAATGCATAGTAACATTTGCCGTGACTCAGATCCTTGGTGGTGAAAATTTACAAAAACTGAAAAAAAACTGAAAATTTATTGGATTTTTAAATATTTAACAATGATCCGGAGGGCTTTCGAGGTGGAAAACTTGGATTTGTCATTACCATCTCATCACTACTAACATATAAAAAAATCAGAACTACCTCATTTAATGCAAGGCAACACCACTTATTTGGTACGATTTCCATGTACTACTAATATACGTTTAAAATACTATATACATACTTATATACATACATACATATATACATGAAAATATATTTTACATACATACAAATAATTATAATATATACATAAATAATACACAGTGAACACAGAAACGAATGATGACTGATATGATATTCCACTTCATGTGCATAATCCTGCGAGAAGAACAGCGCGAGCATTCTTTTTGAAGGAGAACTTGCTTAGAGATCTCCTAATAAAGTCTGGGAGACCATTCCAAAGACGGATAGCTTGCTGTGAGAAGGAAAAAGATATTATAAGGATCAAAATGGATAGATCTAGATATTTGATAGCAGCACAGCACTTAGGCTACAGGTGCTTCCTATCCTACCAGTGCGCAATGGTTCACGGACCGATGCTAAAGAATTATACTACATTAAACCGTGTGAATTCACCTTTATGTGAGTGATTTCAATTTAATCCGAAGAAAAGCGCGGGCTGTTTCTGTGTTCTTTGAAGGATTTGGGACAAATTGATGGCTCTTTATAAACCATGAATGCTCGCGAGGTCAATTAATAGGATATGTTGTTTTGTTCAGAGATGTTAATAATATTCTTATAATAGTTTTATATAAAAAAAATATATGTTGACATAAAATAATACTATGTTTTGATTTAAACAAATATATATTATTTAACTATCATCATCTTTAGCCATTATAAGACCCCACTGCTTGGGCACAGGCTTTCCTTATGGTTGGATAAGGATAATGGACCATTTCGCACCACGCCAGCTCATTTTTAACCGCCGTGGTCTAGTGGTTCACACCACCGATTTCAGACCAAGAAGTCTCGGGTTCGATTCCCAGTGAGGGTACTTAACGTATTCGTTTTGGTTGGTGGTAGGACTTGTTATTAGTCCGCCTGGATAGCTAACACCATCTTATCTAAGTCTGGCGTGTTTTCAGTATTGTTATGTTCCGGCAGTTAGAGATAAGATAGCAAGTTCCTCTGTGGTTGAGGATTCGGGGAGTAGCGCGCTTCTACTTTTAGACTTATCACTCATCAGACTTAATGAAAGCTTATTGTTCCACGTTGAGGATTAAAAAAACAGGTTTCAGCGACTGGCGTCGGATAATATCGGAATGTCGATTGTAAATTTCGTAATGTAAGACGAGCCTCATTGTGCATTGTGGTAGATCTGTCGCAGCCAGATGGTTGAATCCGCCATTCAATTGAACGCCTAGGCCGGAAGCTATTTTATCTTCCCATAAGTTAACGGAGTCACAAAAAAAAAATAACCACGAAATTTAAGACGATCGCTTCGCTGACTTATCACGTGTTCTACAGGACTTCCGAGGGGTACATGCTGCCATACTTAACCATCCGGCGGATTCAACCATCCGCCTGCGACAGATCCATACCGCCCGGCAGTGCCCGACGGCATAGCCGCCGGCCGCACACAAAGCCGGGACGGTACGGCCGCCGGCACATGCCTGGGCCGGACTATGTGGATCCACCATTAGTGTTTTAATTGAAACATAATTTATACATTCAATGGCTGTGTATTTGGGTTTGGTTCAATATTTTTATTGCATCTTAGTACCTACAGCTATTGTTAAGACTTCATTCACCTAGACAAAGCAGTGGGAAAGCACTAGTGCACGAAAAAAAATACACAACACAAAAGCGAGAAACATCATTTAATTTATCACATTTGACTCTCATTCTCGAAACAAACAGTATCGACAGGATGTGTCGAAGTCAATTCTAATTTCTATTTACGAGAGTTATGTTACATTTAATGGCAAATTCTTTCGGAATTGTTTTTCGTTACATCGAATCAAGAAAGTATGTCAAATGTTCCGATAAGGCCAATATAAGGACGAGGAAACGAAGTTTTTTAATAAATAGAGGGGCCGATCTAATAAAGCAAGGGTACTGGAGACGACATCTCTGTAGCTTACGAACCTCTTTTTTTATTTTGTCATCAATAAAGTAATAAGATAATAATATAATAATAATATAAGTATTTATTTATTTTCTCTTCACAATAGGTTCTCGTAATTCAAATACAGACAAGATATGTAATTAAGTTTGATAATAATAATAATGGTAATAATTGTTGATGTCACCATGACGACAACCTTGTGAAAGCTGAAAAAGATAAAGAAAACAAATATCTTGATTTAGCTCACGAGATTGTTGACATGTGGGACATTGATTCAGCATTTATTGTTCCGATAGTCTTATCTGCCATGGTCTGATAGCCAAGAGCCTCGATAAACACCTTAAGAGGCTTGCGTTAGGTGGATGGATCGGGAGTCAGATGCAGAAGGCAGTACTTCTGGACACGGCCCGTATAGTGAGAAGGTTCCTGTCTCTGGATCCTTAACCATCGGTAGCCGGGACCCTGATCTTGCTACCGTTGGGGAACTGCATTTTGTATTTTTAAATGTTATATTTTTTTGTGTTATACATTGAAAAAATCTAATGTTTAGAAATATAATTTTGTAAGTTTTTAAAATGTAATAAAGGGAATAATGATAATTCCAACTTCCTACAATTTCGTCATAGAAACGGCAATTTTAGATAAAGGCCTTTTCAAAATGTTTGGTATTGCTGTCGTCTTTTTCAAGTTATTAAAAATTTTACACAATGCATTTTTTATTATTGAAAAATTGAAAATGAAGTATTTAAAAAAAATCGACGAATCGAATTCGGAGCTGGTTGTGAGACGGGTCGATTTTTTCTAAATTTTTCTATTTAATTTTTCAAGTTTCTTTCAATTAATTTTAACTTTACACGATACAATTTATCAATACTAAGGTTAAAATCTGCAAATGATATGACTACCTACGTACTTATTTTTTTTTTCCTTAGTAAAGTACGTGCTTCTAAAATAAACTTTTGAATTACCGGGTAAAATAGTTTTTGATCACCATTCCCCTAAGAAGCCATTAGAAAAGTGGCTTAACATTCAAAATCTCAGCCCATTAACACTCCACTTGATCCGTGTCCAAAATAAATAAAGTTTGCAAATTGATACTGAAAAAGTGCTAAGCTGAACTGGCTTTGAAGCCAAAAACGATTACTTTACTCTCAGTTAAATGACGCAGCAAAATTGGGAGACGAGCGATACCTTTTTCCTGTACCAAAATAACTTAACTACGACATTCTATGGTTTTCAAAGTGCCGCTTATCTCTGAGGTCCCGGGTTCGGTTCGTTTCCGGATAAATCTAACTAGGTACTTATCTTCTTTATAAATCTGGGTGTTGTAGCTTACCTTTGTTTTCCAGATATTTTGACAATCGATTAAGATGAAATAATTGCTATTTCAAATGACTTTTACTTTTTTGCATTCACAATGCAATTTTGCCCATCCATCATATCATTTTTTTTTTCTATCCTCCAAGTAGCTGCGCCGGGAATCGAACCCGGCACCTTTCACTGTGAATGCAAAAAGTAAAAGACAAGTAATATACCAATATAGCTGAGCAATCAGTTGACTCAGTGAAACATTTTACTAATATACTTAACTAGCTTTCCGCCCGCGGCTTCGTCCGCGTGGAGTACACGACGTTATCCCGCGGGAATGTGATATTTTTTCGAGATAAAAAGCAGCCTATGTTCCTCTCCAGGCTACAAAGTATCTATGTCCCAAATTTCAGCCAAATCCGTACAGCCGTTTTGGCGTGATCGAGTAACAAACATACAAACATCCAAACATCTAAACATTCAAATATCTAAACTTTCACATTTATAATATTAAGTAGGATGAATGCAAAAGTTTGCATATTTGCTACTCAATAACGGCGAAGCGGATCTTGATGAAATTTGGCACAGAAATATATAATGGTCTAGCTAGTCTAGCTAGGTAACGTACAGGTTACTTTTTATCCTGAAAAATATCTCCTTCTCATGGCTTATCATCATTAAGTCCACGCCAGAGATCAAAAGCCAGTGGTGGAGAGCTGATATAAAAATGTAACTCTGTAGTGATTAAACAAATAAATAAAGAAAATGCTTTTAAAGAAATTCAACCCTCTAAAAACTAATTTTTGATTAGGCATGGAGCTCGGGTGATAACAACACATAAGGTAGCTTTGCCAAGCCTAAAATACCTACACGCCTGATAAACAGTTACCTAAGCCTATACACAGGTTGTATATGGCGTAATATTGTGCGATATCCGATCTGAAGGATAAATCCGTGTATCGGAAACTTGTATTAGCATATAAAAGACGTCATTAAGAAGATATTCCTTCGGGGAAAGTCAGATCTTTATACATTTCCGATAGGGTTAAGTCCAACATTAGAATACGTTTGGACTTTGGAACAACTGTGTATTTTTTATCTATTCAGTCGTGTTCCCGATTCGCATTTGTTTTTGAAACAATATGGCGCATTATGACTTCTGTAATAAGAATTGTTTGGAGGTTGAATACACAAATAAGAACCTCCCTCGCTGGAAACAGTTTATTAAAGTGAGACAGAGTTTCTTTGTTATTTTATAATATACCTAAGTAAGGAATTAAGGATTAATTAAATGACAAAATCCAAAGGTAATTCAATATTTTGTTAAAGAGTGGGGATCTCGAATAGATCGGCCATCCGTGGCGCAATGAATAATGAAAACCAATTTACACTCAAGGCTGTACCGATCCATTTTAAACCTTCATGCTTTTAATAATAAAACATCAAATCTCTTGCGTAATACGAGGCCATTGCAACCACTCCGTGCTTACAGATTTCATTTTTGAAAGTAGTTTCCAACACCCATTATTTTTTACTATTATTAATTAAGGAGAACTAAAACAACCGACATCACTCGAAGGATTGCATCACTGAAGTGGCAGTGGGCGGGACACATAGCGCGGAGAACCGCTGGCCGTTGGGGTGGAAAGGTTCTCAAATAGCGACCGCGTACCGGACGACCGACACGTTCCGTGGTCAGGCCCCCTACAAGGTGGACCGACGATCTGGTCAAGGTCGCGGGAAGCCGCTGGATGCGGGCAGCGCATGGATCCTTGGGGGAGGCCTATGACCAGCAGTGGGCGTAGTTCGGCTGACATGATGATGGTGATGATGATGAATTTAAAAAATATGTTTGCTTTTGTGCATACACACGCACAGTGCGTGCTCATTTTCAATATTTTCTATTAATAAATATGAAACGAATTTACATTATATTGATCTGATTTCAAGTTAGGTAGCTTAATGGTTTTTGTTACTGTTATCAAATAAATGATAAGCTAGCTTTCCGCCCGCGGCTTCGCCAGCGTGGACTACATTTTTATTTATTTACTAGCTGACCCGGCAAACGTTGTTTTGACATATAAATTTTATTGGACACGAACTTCGGATCAACTGCCTGACACAATGTCACTTATTAAAAAAAAAATCCTAAGCGGCAAAAATGTCAGTGATTACATACTCTTTGACATACCTTCTCTTTGGAAGCTGCTAAGAAATGAGAGTTGTGTGAAGTATGGCAGCTTAACTGTTTTCTATACGAAATTACCATTATTATTTTATAATTTTCCTAGATAAAAAGTAGCCTATGTTACTCTCCAGCTCTCAAATTATCTCCTTACCGAAAATCGCGTCGATCCGTTGCTCCGTTTTGACGTGAAAGACGGACAAACAAACAAACAAACAAACAAACAAACAAATAAACAAACAAACAAACACACTTTAACATTTATAATATTAGTATGGAGTATGGATTCACTACATGACGGACATGGACTACATGACGTTATCCCGCGGGAATGTGATATTTTTCCGGGATAAAAAGTAGGCTATGTTCTTCTCCAGGCTACAAAGTATCTTGGTTGCCCAAATTTCAGCCAAATCCGTTCAGTCTTTATGGCGTGATTGAGTAACAAACATCCAAACATTTAAACATCCAAACATCCAAACATCTAAACATCTAACCTTTCGCATTTATAATATTAGTAGGATAATAAAAAAAACTTAAAATCATGAATAAAAGCTAAAATCATAGAATGGAAAATCACCTCACAACACATTCTCAGTTTTTCCATTAACTTTCTAGACAAATCGCAAGTCGTTAGTTAAGTAAATTTAACTTTTTCAAACTACACGAAAAGTGGCAAAAGTTACCTTATTAAATTCACAAAGAAGTGATTTAACGTCCATTTAATGCGCAATGCAGTTTAAGAACTTGCCTGTTTTAATGGACTTTAATAACAATTAGATTAAATAGATGATCACGTTCCATCATTCGATTAGGTTTAAAACATGGATCCTATTTAGATTGGAGACGTTATGAGTTTTAAAACTTCAGCAAAAGGAATCATATTTCAAAATCTTCAGCCTTATATTATGTTTTGATCACATTTATCCCGTGACCTCAGACTCAGTAGTAAAAGTCCAAAATTTACAGCGAAAACTTAATACCAAAAACCGTTATGTTAAGAGTTATTATTTTACACTATCGTATGTGAATTTATTTTATTTAACGTAAGATAGAAATTTAAAATACACCTTAACCGACATTCATTGATTTTGAAAATTAGCATATTATTATGTTAAAGAATAACGACGGCATTGTATCATGACAGCATAAATCTAACACATGAAAATTAAATATTAGAAACAAAACATTAGATTAGTAGAGCATTGGCCCGGACAGTCAAAAGTTGCGGGTTCGAGTCCCATCGGAGCTAATTGTAAGACGGTTCGATTTTTCCTAATACTTCATTCTTCATCTTCTCGAAATAAAAACTGCATTGTTACTGCAAAAAAAATATAAATATGTTTTGTAGAGTTTTTAAAATGTAAGGTCTATTAAATCCACTACTGTTTTCCTGAATTTTTGTTTGTTTGTAATTATATCAAATCTTCTCCACATCTCATCACTCATAATACCATATCCATAATTCATACATTTAGCAATCCACATCAAATCGCGTAGATACATTAGAAACGTCATTAGCAAAATGGCTGTCATGACGATCGGTACTTGGAGCCCGAGGACCGATTGCTTTGACTTCAACCTAAAATGTCTTTTGTACGTCGGTCTTTGGCCCGACGAGAACTGGTCTGACCTCCAAAAGAAATTATACAAATCCTATCAAGTCCTGCTTCTCATTCTTGCTTTCATCTTCATGGTTATCACCGCTATCGGCCTTTACTTCGCCAAGGAGGATTATATTATCTTCCTTACTAACATGGATAAAACCATCGTAGCTTACAACTATGTTTTGAAGATCATCATGTTCCTCATCAAACGCAACGAAATCAAGGCTTTGGTCTTAGAAATTGTTTACTCTGGAGATAGGATCAGTGAAGAGAGAAAAAGGTTGATGGTGTTTCACGTGATTATTGTATCTGGAATGATCATGACATTAATCGGCGTTTTCCAATTCCTGGCTCATATCAAAGGAGAGATGTTAGTAGACGCTTGGTTTCCTTTTGATCCTAGGAAGAATAAATGGACTCTGTTCCTTGCTGGTCAGATTTTGGGACTTCTGTTTCTCGTACCATGTGTGCTAAGAGCTATTTTTATACAAGGCTTGGTATGCAGCATAATTATGTACCTTTGTGACCAGTTGGCAGATCTGCAAGGACGGTTGAAGAAATTGATCTATTCTGAAGAAGAGGAAGCCAATATAAGAGAAGAGTTTAAATGTATCATCAAAAAGCACATCCGATTGATGGGGTAAACTGTAGATTTACTATATTATACAATTATAGTTGAGACAGGCGATTATTTAAAATTCTTAGAATGCAGTTCGTTTTGTTTTTAATATAAAAATCGGCCAAGTGCGAGTCGGACTCGCTCATGAAGGGTTCCGTACCCACTTAACGTACCGATTACGTACATCTAGCAAAAATACCACAGTAATTTTTTGCCAGACAATATAACTTTGTTTTTCATAGTATTCGTAAGAATGATAAAGTTAAATTGGGGTTTACGAAAATGTGTTATATCTCAAAAACTTGTAAAGCGTTCTTAGAAGTGATAGCTTTCCTTTTAAATTCGTCATATGTACTACTATCGTGATTTTCTTCACTTATCCAAAAACAACAATTTTGCACTTTAAAGCTTAATAATTCACAAACAGATGCCTTAATCAAAAAATTGTCTTTGCGAACCCTCAATATTTTTGAAATTGCTATCCAACGACATCCCACACTATGGGGTAGACAAGAAAAAAAAAACACCTTCACGTGTAGGGGAGGTAACCTAAAAAAAATGTTTTCAAAATTTTACTTACCACTTTGTAGGCGTGATAAATATGTATATTCATGCTAAATTACACCTTTCTAGTACTAAGAGTCTATGAACTAGACTGGGGACAGACAGACGGACAAACGGACAGACGGACATGGCGAAACTATAAGGGTTCCTTGTTGACTACGGAACCCTAAAAAAAATGAAGTTTCCTTTCAGTGAAATTTATATCTACAGTATTTGAGGTACTTTCTCTCCATGTGGCATAGTCGTGGGATGCTCTGTATATGTATTTCCGAAAGGCGAATTATTTTTATTGTGATAAGGAAAATCATCTTTTCCAAAAAGAGCCAGATATACCTATTCAGTAATATATTTGGACGGGTAATTAACAAATTATTTTATTTTATTTTATTTTCTGTTTTACAAAAATCCACAGCTCTTAATCTTAATTCACAAATTTATATAGTAGAAAATTAAATCAAATAACGGATTTAACATTATGTTTATATAATTTGTAGGTAAGTAAAAGGAATCACACATTTTTTTAACACATTTTTTACCAAATAGTTTATAAATATATAAATAAAAATAAATATAGTAAATACAAAATAAAATATACATACATACATACATATTTTAATAATATAGTTAATTTAATTTTCATATTATATACCAGTAGAAAGAAAATGTCCAATGTCTTTTCTGAACGATGTCAATGAGGAGCAGAATAAATCCATTGCAGAAAATTGCTCATTATATGTTTTTTGAAGACGATGAATAACTGCATTTTGTGTTTAATTACTCCGTGCAAACTTGCTACTAAAGAGTTTTGTATTATAGCTACAAGTAGGTTTAAAACGCTCACAACAATTGTTGTTGAAAAACAAAGTCCAGAACTCAATCTGCTGGATAGAAGATTAATCAGTGGATTTTGAAAATGTTAACAACTCATTTAATAAGCACATCTTAGATTTCAACGCGAACTGTTCATTTAAATGAAACAACTTTTTGGTAGAAAATATCCGTGTAAAAGTTGTTTTATATTGGTTCTTATGAGCGATACTTGTTTACTGAGCCGCATACCATTATGATAATATCTTTTGTGCACCAAACCGATATGTCAGTAGCATTTTATGAATAGCGTTGGTAATATTGCAAAAAGAAAATCATTTTGGCATTTTATGCTTTATATCGATGTCACGTAGGTACGTTATTGCTTTCGTTTTATCCGATATCGGTTGGGTATGAACGCATCTGGGCCCATTTTATTTTCAGATAAAACAACATGTTTGGGAAAGAATTCGGATATTTTACCGCTCTAGGCAACGGTGAACTGGTACCCTACCACAAGCTCTAATAGCAGTTATTTTTAAGTTGAGAGAGTGAGACGCCGCTTTAGACGACGTATAGCGGCGTCTCACTCTCTCAACTTAAAAATAACTGCTATTAGAGCTTGTGGTAGGGCACCTGATGCTTTGAACTAGTAAATTAAAAGGCATTCCTGCACGCGTAACATGACAGACCCGAGAGGGGTTTTGTCTACCTCAAAAGTCTGTAATTGACGACCGAACAATAGATTTGTCTACGATGGAATGTAGTTTTTGACGTTTCGATATAGACGAAGCCCTTCTCGGGTTCATCATGCTACCCATGCTGTTGCAGTATTCAATATTTTATTTTTATAACTAGTTTCCATATCACAGTTTCATAATTAAAACTACCAATGAGCTACATAAAAAAATGTTGGCGAGAGTAGTATCACTTATAATATCAGGTTTGATGAAGGCTAAGTGCTACCCCTTTGTGGATTTTAAAAGTCCTCACTGCCCCCACTGGCCTTCCATTAGGGATGGATAAGGAGAATGGGCCATGACCCACCACGCGGGCCCTATGCAGGTTGGTGGGTATTAACGACTGCAAATGCAGCCGGGACCAACGGCTTAACGTTCCGAAGCACGGAAGAGCTCGAGATGAAAAGATTTTGGTCACCCATCCTGTGACCGACCATTGCGAAAGTTGCTTAAGCTCAACGATCGCAGGTCAAGCGCGGTAACCACTGCGCCACGGGCTCCTCATGTGCAAAATCCATTACGTAGTTTAAAAGATCGAAGCAGCCGGAAGTGACTTTGTTTTATAGTGGTTTTATTATTTAAAAAAAGGTTGGTGTACGCAGTGACAAAAATCGCCGGGCATGTCCAAAAAGATTGATGGATGTGAATGCAGCGAAAGAAGTGTGCAAGGATCGTAGCAGCGGGCCGATCGCCGTAATTCTTTGCAGCGGGTCTTGACCACATTTGCATCTTGACGTTTGACTTCGTACTGCCGTAATGACATAACGATGCACACGTCACGCAAACCTATAGTCCCACAATCCTGTGATCCGATGACATCCGTGACAGAGGAATCACTTGCAATACGAAATTAGCTGTCAAAATAGACTGTCGTATGAAAACTGTTTTAGTTCCAAAGATTATCCCCGGAACAGAAAAGGTTGTCGCACTGTCAAAGCTGCGGGCCAATCGCCGTAATTCTATGCAGCGCGCAGCGCGTCTTCATCGCGTTTGGGTCTTGACGTTTGACTTCGTATTGCCGTAATGACATAACGACGCACACGTCACGCAAACCTATAGTCCTACAATCCTGTCTGATCCGGTGACATCCGTGACAGAGGAACCACTTGCAATACGAAATTAGCTGTCAAAATAGAGTGTCGTATGAAAACTGTTTTAGTTCCAAAGATTTTCACCAGATCAGAAAACGCTGTCGCACTGTCAAAGCCGCGCGTGATCAAAAACGGTTTTGCACGTCAACTGCACGTACACTTGACTAATGCGTCATAGAATTACCGCGATCGGGGCCCAGGTGGCGATCCATAGTCTCTGCCTTCCCTCGTGGGAAAAACAGGCGTGAGTCAGTGAGTAATATGTGTGTATGTATTGGAAACATCTTACGTTTACAGGTATGCAAAATCTCTAAGTCAAGCTTTCCAAGAATACTTTCTGATTCAAAATATGGCGGTGACTGCTGAACTGTGCTTGAACGCGCTTATGGTGTCATTTGTAAGTTTTATTTAGAACATACTTTTATTACTTACTTTTTCGACGACCTTCGTGGCCGCACCGGTTTTCACGGTGCCGCTTTTTCTAGAGGTGCCGGGTTCAATTCCCGGTCGGGCCAATATTAAAAACGAACTTTTAAATATTTCCTCGGGTCTAGGTGTGTGTGGTTAATACCCTTCGTTGTTTACAATGTCCTTATTACTAGTGCTTAAGGTGGTTCGATGAGCTCAGTAGCGCCACCAATGGAAATAAACCATTTACGATTTATCAAGGGCTTAGAATAAAAGTTTCGGTTATTTCGCGCAAATAAAAGAGTAAAATGCAATTTTTAATTGTTTTTTCAGGTCCTCAAATATGAGCATTAAGTAATGGATCTCGATATTGATAAATGTGGCCACTTTTAGCACTATTGAGATTCACGACTTATTGCGTAAGTTTGAGTTCTTTAAAGTATATTTATAAAATACATTTTACTCTTTTATTTGCGCAAAATAACCGAAACTTTTAATCTAAGCCTTTAATAAAATGTAATTAATTTATTTCTATTGGTGGCGCTACTGAGCTCATCGAAGCACCTTAAGCTACTATAGTTTGGTATTGGAACAATGTATGTGATGGTGTCCAATATGTATTTATATTTATTTGAATATCATTAAAATGTAGATAACGAATTCATATAATCTCAATAAAGCGGGCTGGGCTATGCGACGTGAGATGGCGGGAGAGGCGAGTGAGCTTGCTTGCGGTGTGAAATGAAGTATGTAAAGAGGTGGAACAAGACTCGCTCGGCTCTCCAGCCCGTCTCTCTATAATATTTCATAAAATATATATATTTATTTTACCAGGTCGGACTCGAACAAAAGAAGCACTTAATAACATTCATGACATATCTAATGGTGGCTCTATTCAACGCTTATATATTCTGCTATTTGGGTAACGAGCTGATGGACCAAGTAAGTTTTAAACAATATTCCCTGGGCTAAGGCCACTCCACAGTTGGCTAGCTTAGAGGTCAGCTAAGAGCCAAGCTTGCTTAGATACATGGTGGCAACACTGAGTGCTTAGTGCTTGTGACTCAAAGTATGTTTGTAGCCGTTGTAGACGTATACAGGGTGTTACTTTGATCAGTTGCAAGCCTGAAACCACAGCTTGTACTCATAAAATTGAACAACTTTTCCCAAGAAACATGGGTAGAAAACTGAAAAATAATTATGGTCCCTTCATAAAAAATCGATCAGCTGACTGTGCAGTTTGTATGTGATACCAAATATTTTTTTTCACTTTTCGACCCATGTTTCTTGGGGAAAGTTGTTCTATTATGAGTACAAGCTTTGGTTTTGGGTTTTCAACTGACCAAACTAGCACACTATATTTTGTAGTGCGTTGCGTGGCTTGAAAGATGACACCGTTTCCTATTTGACTATACACCTGTGTTTTTTGCTTTTAATATTACTAATCTATACTCTATCACAAATAAATAAAATTGGAGTGTCTGTTTCTAACATAATAATAACTTTTTACTACATGCATTTGATTATATATACGGTACATATACCAAAATGACATGTTTTACAATTTTTGTCTGTCTGTCTGTCTGTTTGTTCCGGCTAATCTCTGAAACGGCTGGACCGATTTTGACGGGACTTTCACTGGCAGGTAGCTAATGTAGTAAGGAGTAAAATAGGCTACTTTTTATACCGGAAAAATATCACATTCCCTCGGGATAACGTCGTGTAGTCCACGGGGGCGAAGGCGCGGCCGGAAAGCTAGTAGTCAATAAATGTTTCTCTTTCTTTCTTTCTTTCACCGTCTCGCCGCACACGAGCGGCACGCACGACAGCCACAAACGCCGCCACTTGAAGCTAGAAGCGGCTACAAAGGTAGCTGAAGCGCGCGACAGACACTTGTAGTCGGTAGTAGACACTTGCGGTCGGTGGCCGCTACTTTTTCAAAAATCGAAATCAAAAACATTTATTCAGCACAGTCGAGGGACAAATAATTATTACATAAAACCAGTGATACAACCAAACAAATTCTTAAATGAAAACAACACAGAAAAACGATAAACAATATAAAAAAACGTAGTCCCACGACTGTACCAAAAGAAATCTACTCCAGCATATGTCAGTGTATAAAAACTGACGCTGGTTTTTAACTAGATCCCTTTTTACAAGCTTTTTATTAACTTGCCATGTTAGTTAGTTAGTTAGTTAGTGTGGGACAAATCTTGCAAGCTTAGGTAATTTGACCCACTTCCCAGTGTCCGATGGAGCTGAAATTTTGTATACTTACAGGTTTGGTTTAGATGACAATACAATATTAAAGTACAGTCAGCAAAAAAGCTTGTCATAAAAATGAAATTTTTACTAAAAACTTATTGTAACTCATTTGCTTGCAGTATTTTGTGTCGGCGTTAGTGGCCGGTGACGGTCACCCGAAGCAAGTCGCGATGATTTGTAGCATGTGGCGACCACTGACGTCACCGTGAGTTCATATAAAATGTATGAAAACTACAGAAAAGAGGTCTGTGGCCGCGTTTTGTGGTTGTCGCCGGTGGCCCGTGTGTGGCCAGCGTAAGCGTTCTGACGAGGGGATGTTCCATTTCATAGGTCTCCCGCTGTAGGGTTTGCGAACCGATGGCGTAGCTTCTATGACGTTCACAAGTATTGTAAATAACAATCTAAATTTAAAATCTTCTCCAGTAACACAGACCTCGCGTGCAGGTGTGGTTTCACTCCACAGACCATGGCCCACCTGATTGATTGCTCTGGATGCCCGGACACCTGCACGCGAGAGGACTTCATGTTGGCTGCGGATAACGCCGTAAGAGTGGCACAGTTTTGGGCCAACGTTGCCATTGACACGACGAAGAAGAAATTGTATAAACAAATTTGACTTTGAATTTGACATACTATGTAGTGAAGTAATGATGATCTACTCTCTGTCACAGAGTGCAGGCATAGCCATGGCTGCATACGAATCATCATGGATATCTTGGCCAGTGGACATGCAAAAGGACCTCCTTCTCATCATAACTGTCACGCAGAGGAGTTTCAAGTTGTCAGCTGGGGGAATGGCTTATATGTCAATGGAAACTTTCGCTGTGGTAGGTAACTCAGCAATTTTGTAGAATGGTGCCAAGTATTAAAATGACCATTGTATTCAGACTTTCGTTCACGGTTCTTGGAAATCAATTGTAGTCGTGCCGGAATTTGTGCATGGGTTACCAATCAATTTTCCTGTTGCTGTAGAACAACCCTTACTTTGAGAGCGAAAACATTTTTGACAACAACGTTGAAAACGTGACCAAAGAAGTAAAACGTCTGTCCGTTTCGGCAACGGGGTACCGCATAGCTTGGATGTGTTGACATAGAGAGCATGCGTTACAATTCCACCATGCTGACATTTTCCGAAGCCAGGAGGAGCACTATTATTTACCTAAAGTATTTAATTAAGTACTTATTTTTAGACGCGCGCGGCGCACTTACTTTGTGCTTTTATAAAAAAAACAAAAACCCCTACACAAGAACAACTAAAAAAACTCTTTTTGTAGCCCCCAAACCGTGAGAGATTTTTTCTGTTTAGCTAAAAACCATCTCGATCGTGTCAGCTTTCGAACAAAATAAACTGTATCAAAATCGGTCCAGTCATTCAGGACCTACAAAGCCACGGACACAGAACGCGTCAAACTTTTTTAACACCTCTTTTTGAAGTCGGGGGCTAAAAAAATATTGACGTTATTCAATATTTTTTTAGCCCCCGACTGGTGTTCAGTGAAATTATGGACTTTGAAAACTTTCTACTCCGATTAAAATGTCTGTTAAAAATCCTCGTACTTTTTAAATTGATATCCTTTCTTTTAAGTGGAATCCTAAACTTACTTAGAAGCATGCACTGGCCACCGCTAGTAATTAAATTCCTACCTCACCTAGAAGTCTTTTCGAAGTTAATTATTTAGTATAAAACCAAGGGCGATTTCCACTAACTTGCAAAGTTGTCTTAGGTAATCTCCGAGAGTCATCTCTTAGAGAGCCAAAGTATCAAGATCGTGTAACTTTGATTGCATCCTCAGTGTCGGAGCAACTTTGCCCAACTAAGTGTAAGGCTTCCTTGTATCGAACACTTAACGCAGATAAGTTTCAGTTAGAACTTACAAGATCGATCATTTAAGTTGTGATACGTGATACTAATAACTACGTACGTGTTGCTAATATTTCAAAGCTAATTGGCGCAGTAGTTAGCGCGCTTGGCTTGCGATATGCGATAGTGGAGGTTAAGAGCAGTTTTCCGGGAGTAGTGCGCTTCCACCTTCAGCCTTATCACAACTTATCATCAAGTGTGATGACGGCTAAGTGCTACCCCGTTGTGGATAAAAAAAGGATCTTCGAAATTATCCAAATTAACCTTATTATTTATTAATTTTTGATTCAAAAGTAAACAATCAAATACTCTTTATACTTTGAGCAGATAAAAATATATGTTGAAGTTTCATAAACGATCTTAATTATTTTGTTGCTAAAAACACGATATTCGTATCTTCACTCGACCACGTTGGTCCTTCCTATCCTATCCTACTAATAAATGTGAAAGTTTAGATGTTTGTATGTTTGTTACTCAATCACGCAAAAACGGCTGAAAGGATTTGGCTGAAATTTAGGGCACAGATACTTTGTAGCCTGGAGAGGAACAAAGGCTACTTTTTATCCCGGAAAAATATCACATTCCCACGAGATAACATCCACGCGGGTGAAGCCGCGGGCGGAAGAACTATTATTATATTTATATTCTGTGACTCGACTATAAAAAATTTCACAAACAAAGAAAATTCTCATTATTTTATATTTTTTGGATATTTTGGATAATTTGGATATACTAATAACGGCCGGTTTCCGAAACGCCAATAAAATTAAATTACCTAATTTCCAATTAATCTCCAATTAATTGTAGGTTTCTGAAAGAAAAATGTGACAGACTGTCAACAGTCTGTTACCAGTCTGTCAGTGCCCATACAAATCTAAATTTTCGTTTCAGAAACCCAAGGTGCTTTTAGAGGGAGAGGAGTGCTTTTAATTAGGAATTAATTAGGAATTAATTGTGACAGTCTGTTAGCTAATTTTATTTTTTGATTGGCGTTTCAGAAACCGGCGGTTAGATTACTAATCTCTTATTGACTAATAATATAGAAAAACAAGCTGACACGGCAAAAGTTGTATTGCCATATAAATTTTATTGGACACGAACTTTGTATCACCAACATCTAGAATACACCAGGCTGCCACAAATGTCACTTATTAAAAAAAGTTATCTTTATGCGGCAAAAACGTCAGTGATTACGTACTCTTTGACATACCTACTCTTTGGAAGCGGCTAAGAAATGACAGTTGTGTAATACATACGACAGTTTGACGATTTTCTATACAAAATTACCATTTTTATTTTATCATTTTCCTGGATAAGAAGTAGCCTATGTTACTCTCCAGCTCTCAAATTATCCCCATACCGAAAATCTCGTCGATCCGTTGCTCCGTTTTGACGTGAAAGACGGACAAACAAACAAACAAACAAAGAAACACACTTTCACATTTATAATATTAGTATGGATAATAATGACATATAGAATAGCTATCCGCCCGCGGCTTCGCCCGCGTGTACTACACGACGTTATCCCGCGGGAGTGTGATATTTTCCGGGATAAAAAGTAGCCCATGTTCCTCTCCAGGCTTCAAAGTATCTGTGTCCCAAATTTCAGCCAAATCCGTTCAGTCGTTTTGGCGTGATTGAGTAACAAACATACAAACATCCAAACATCTAAACTTTCACATTTATAATATTACTAGCTGACCCGGCAAACGTTGTTTTGCCATAATAATTATGGTGGATAGATAGATATACGGATGGAAATATATAATCGCGAAGAAGTTTTATACACTGCCTGCCACAAATGTCACTTATTAAAAAGTAGGTAATCCAAAGCGGCTTAAACGTCAGTGATTACAATACTCTTTGACATACCTCTTTGGAAGCGGCTATGGAAGAAATGACAGTTTTGTATAGTACGACAGTTTATCGATTTTGTATACAAAATAATCATTTTTATTTTATAATTTTCCGGAATCAAAAGTAGCCTATGCTGTTCTCCAGCTCCCAAACTATCCCCATACCAAAAATCGAGTCGATTCGTTGCTCCGTTTTGACGTGAAAGACGGACAAACAAACAAACAAACAAACAAACAAACAAACAAACAAACAAACAAACACACTTTCACATCTATAATATTAGTATGGACTAGCTGACCCGGCAAACGTTGTTTTGCCATATAAATTTTATTGGACACGAACTTCGTATCAACTGCCTGACTCAATGTCACTTATAAAAAAAAAAGAAATCCTAAGCGGCAAAAATGTCAGTGATTACATACTCTTTGACATACCTTCTCTTTGGAAGCGGCTAAGAAATGACAGTTGTGTGAAGTATGACAGTTTAACGGTTTTCTATACAAAATTACCATTTTTATTTTATAATTTTCCTGGATAAAAAGTAGCCTATGTTACTCTCCAGCTCTCAAATTATCTCCATACCGAAAATCTCGTCGAGCCGTTGCTCCGTTTTGACGTGAAAGACGGACAAACAAACAAACAAACAAACAAATAAACAAACAAACAAACACACTTTCACATTTATAATATTAGTATGGATATTAGTATGGATGTAGGATTATTCTCAGGCCACTTTTTCAAATAGCTCAAAATAACAACAGAAACATTGAAAAAACTAAAAAGTGAGGTTATTTTCATTACTCTTCACACATATAAAGAAAAAGACAAAGACAAAGTTTTTGGAAGATCCTGCCCTTAAGCAACATTTGCAATGGGTAGTCACGGGATGGGTTGCCAAAAACTTAAAGTCTTGAGCTCCTCCGTACCTCCGTGCTTCGGAAGTCACGTAATGTGCTGTGACCTTAAGTCGTTAATACCCACCAATTCGGATTGGATCCGTGTTGTAGAACATGCCCCGCTATAAGGATAGCCTCCTTAGCATAGAGCATAGCCTTATGGATGGATAAGGATCCATCCATAAGGAATGCCCGTGCCCCAGCTGTGGGAACATTAAAATGTATGGCGATGAAGATGAATATTTAGAAAATTGACAGATAAATTTTCTGACGATGAACATGAATATTTTAAGAATTGAATCTTAATGGAAAAGTAAAAAGTAGACTACATTGGAGCAGTGGACCGGAAATACATAGGTTGCGGGTTCGAGTATGTTCTACTCCTGACTAAGCAATTTGGAGAATAGTTACCAATAAAACAGGGTTACTTTGGCCCTAGGACACAGAATATATAATAGTACTAACGTCCTAGAGGGTAACTTTGACCTGCATCAGCTATTAGCTGCAAGCCATTGTCCATGAATAAGGGGAAGTAGGGGATACCGTAAAACCGGGATTAAAAAGAAAACCTATTTATTTTTAAATAATAACGGAATTAAATATGATTTTACCGAAATATTAAAAACATGTGTTTTATCTTATTTTCAGGCACTCTACAATGGTTATTCTATGTTCGCTGTTTTAAGGGACGTGGTGAATTAACTATTACATACTTAGTTAATATCAAGATAAAAAAAAGATATAATAGTGCCATTGAGTTTGTAGAGATCCACACAGTAATTTATTCGTAATAAAAATATAGTTTCACCAGAGGTTTTTATTTTTACAAAAACAATATTAAACGTAGAAAATTAAGTATTACAAAAATCGACCCGTCTCACAACTAGCTCAGGACAGCTCGTGTGTTCGTGACCCATCGGAGCTAGTTGTGAGACGAGTTGATTTTTCCAATACTTACCTCATTTTCAATAACAAAAATTGCATTGTGAATGCAAAAGAAATAAAAATTATTTGAAAACGACAGTTATATTTTTTTTAACATGCTATAATGGTAATTATTTTATTAGCCATATTTTATCGATTGCCAGATAATGCGCGATTTCATTACGCAAGTTAGAGGTAACCAATAAATTTAATGAACCTGTATTCATATTTAAGGCGACAATGAAATACCTGTGTATAAAAGAATATTGAGCAAGTTTACGAATATATGCGATGCAAAGTAATGGATGTGAAAACGAATTTGTTCCATCTTCAGCATTAGACCGACACCGTTATAGGATTTATTATGGGAATGTTCCTTGAAAGCCTTTGTTTACAAGCCATTTAAGCCGTATATAAAATGGGATAAGACAGTCTTGCACAGTTCACGGGAATAATTACAGTAGGCAAACTTTAAGTTTTGAGATTTTACAAACTCGTGTTAAATTGAAAACTCGTCTAAACCAACTTTTATTTATTGAAACACTAAAACAAACAAAAGAAAATAAGATCTTCATTCGATTCTGTACAGGACATTTTTAGGAAAGTATTTTAGTAAAACTTTCGATCAAAGAAGTTGTTTGACAATTTATTAGATCTCAATAACATATTTAAAGGTAAGCAACATTTTATTGTAATAAAGAAATAAATAATATTTATTAGCGATACACACAAACAAACAATAACTCATAATAACATACGACATACATAAATATTCAGAAACAAAAAATAACACGTAGACAAGACAAGTTTCCATCTCCCGATAAAACAAACTTATCGCAAAATATTGTACCGTTCACACGTTAACTGTGTAAAGGAAAGGTGCAAAATGTTTCCCATTTCATCAGCTCAGTGAGCCATAAACAGTATTTAGGGAGATTACTGAAGGTCGACTCATCACTACGAGAGGACGACGGACGGGTGGAATGTATAGGAATCAAAGAGCCATCTACACCTAAACCTATTTAATTTTGGAGAATGGCATAGCCTTCTTGCTTTTCCAGGAGGAGCCGAAGTGCAGTAGTTTGCGCTAGGTCTGCGATCGTGATTGTAAAACAACTTTCGCAATGGTCGGTCACGGGATGGGAGACCAAAAACTTGCGATCTTTAGCTCCCCGATGCTTCGGAAGGCATGTTAACACTTTGCATAACTCGTAGTGCGGGGATTTAGCATGGTGCCGACTACGAGTATATTAGCAGATTTTGTTGGGCCTCCTATACAAAAAAATATTAATGGCGCTACATGTAAGGTCGGGTTTAGAACGTTAGGCATTATTAGCAAAGAAAGCACATGATAAAATTAAAAATCCGACTTTTAATGGAAAAAAGATATGACATGAGAAACTTAATGTACAGTCAGCGTCAAAATGATCTAAGCGTTCAAACCTACCAAAAGTATCTAAAGATTTGACAAAAATCAACCTTATCTAAAGACGTGAAGATGCATTTTCATTTGTTGTTGTTGAACAAATGACAACAAATGATAGTACACCTTAAAGTATTTGTGCTAAGAGTGGTTTTGCAGTTTTAAAGGAGTTTAACAAACAAACAAAGGAAGATATAATTCCGTTTTTTCTGCAGTAGGAATACAAAATTTAAGCTGTGATAAGCTTTAAGACAATTAACTTAGGTACACATAACGCCGGAGTTTTTGGACATAATGGGAGTCGGCATAGTTTATGGGATTTATGTTCTACTATGCCCGGTACGATTTATCTCGTAGCTGATTAGATGTATGTATGACGGCATACAGCAAAAAATATATGTAATAAATTTAAAATTTTAATTACTATTTAATATCACATTTTTCCTCTAAGAACTTACAAAATTACATTGTGAATGCATAAAAATAATTTAAAATTTCAATGGCTGATGACAATGATGATGACTATTGTTATATTTTATTTATTTGAATTAGTTTATTGAAAAAAAATACTGTAGGTAACCAAAACAGTAAATTTGGTCTTCAAATCCTCTTTTATTTGAGAATTATTATATTTATAATTTTCTATAAATAGCATTCCCCTAGTTAACCCCCAGTATATTAAAAGTTAAAGTGATACTTAACGCGGTACTTTATATTTACCTAGCGGCTTTGTGTAACATTATTCCATCGTAAGTTTTAATGACTGCTCTTGGTGAGGCCCGGTTACAACATCTGACGGCTCGTTAACGATAGTAGTAAGGATGTCCTCACACGTCAATTAATAAGGACTGGGGCTCTGTCGGACGGAAATGGATCTTGGGTTTCTGAAGAGCTTGATTGATGTTTTGTTTCTAGGCTATCAATAAAATGATTTTCAAACTTAGCACTTACATTATATAAATGAATTATTTAATCGTACAGCATCAGGCGCTATTATTTTTTTAAATTATATACATCACATAGCTAGTATTATTACAAGATGAAGAAATGAAAAAATAAAAAATTGCAAATCACTAATCACTACATAGTATAAAACAAAGTCGCTTTCTCTGTCCCTATGTCCCTTTGTATGCTTAAATCTTTGAAACTACGCAACGGATTTTGATGCGTTTTTTTTAATAGATAGAGTGATTCAAGAGGAAGGTTTATATGTACTTTTTATCCCGATATTCCCACGGGAACGGGAACCACGCGGGTGAAACTGCGGGCGGCCGCTAGTTAAAAATATTTTGCTTCTATGCTAAACGTCCAACATAATGGTGGTGTAAATCAATGCTTTGGAAAAATCCTTATATCTTTTGAAATACTTCCCAGAACACCATGCTGCCGCAACTGTGTATAAACAGGGATATGACCTAAAGGTTTTTCAAAAAAAGTATTTGGTACGATGTGTTTCCACATCTTTGCGAACCCTGGAAGTCTAGTCCTGGTACGTCAAAATACTGGTCGTAACGCACAGCTGGAAAAGTACCTACGTACGAACAGTATTTGTTCGTAACGTACTGACAATAACAGTAAGTTCAGGTTTTGGGCCAACGCACTGAATGTGTTAACAGACCTATTAAAATTTTATACTCGCACTTGATTAGTGTCCCTATGTTAACTAGGTAAGGTTAGGTTAAGTTCAGTTAACCCTAGGTTAACTGAACTAACAGTTGGTGAACAGGGGCGTTACTCTAACATAAACGGTAACCAAACGTTTAACGAATGCCTACAGCAACCGGGCGACAACCGACACTTGTAATAAAACACTTCCTCTAACTTATTACCAACTTTAAGTGCTGCCACAAAAAAGAGAGCCCAGAGGGCACAGGGCTAGAAATTCTAATCTAACTTTAAGCAAGCGCAGTATAATAAATTGTGCAATGAACAATGTAAAACTTGCGTTTCGCAGATGCATATAATAATGCAAGTAGGATATGAAACAATATTATACATAATATTGGACGACATCACATAAATTGCTCAAATATTTAAAAAAATTAATTTAAATGCAGTTCATCCGTTCGAACCGGGCGTCGGACGACAACTGCAAGCGACATGACGCCGCCGCGTTGCACCATACTTAGTTTCTAGTTGATGTTTCTTTGTTTTGTATGAAATCGAGCGTCGACGCTTGCAGCAGGCCTGTCTCACTTCCATACAAGCGCAGCGGCGCAAAATCCCCGAGATATTTACATACTATTCTAGAAACCAACCTAATTTCAACCTTTTGTATTGCGTATAGCGTTCATAGTACAATAACTGTCTGCCGTCTCGCTTCAATCTGCTAGGGCTGTCAGAGGTACTACTTTATCCGTGAAAGTAATACACGCGAAGCGAGACACACGGTGACACATGCAGATGCGTGCGCTGTGTGTGCGACAAGTCGAGCAAGTGCCAGCCTATTGAGACTAGTCCGGTGACCGGACGCTTGCGTTTATCATACCTAAACTCGGGAGTGAAATTTCTGTACCGTAAGGTACTAATATATATTCTGTGCTTGCAGTCCGACGGTAGATCACCAATTTTTCGTATTTTCGTTCAAAAGGAATCGATTCATAGACAAAATTAATTGAAGAACCGAATGAATTTCTTCAACGATATCGGAACGTAAATGTGTTCTACGTTTAGATCACTCAGCAGATCCCGCGGTTCGAAAATTATTTGTTCTACCGTTGTATCAAGAAGCGCTCCACGGATTGTGAAATGACCTTGTGAAATGGCAATATTTTTTTGAAAATAAATTTGTATGGATGAAAACACAAAATATTTATTTTCTCCAGTCTCGAACGTTTCCCCGTAATATCCTTAGGCACGATTAATTTCCTTTTTTTTCCTCATATTTTCATATATTTCACGTATGGGGCACTCGATGGACTTCTGCCAAAAAAAGAAATAGTTATTTAATTAATAGTTGCATAAAGTCATCATTTTAAAGTAAACCAGACTATCAAAAGTACTCCAAAATTGCATATGGCCGTAGCCAGCCAATATTTGGGTAACTAATAGCTACATTATCATCTCTAAACATAAATTTGTATGGACAAAAAAACACAACATATTATTTTTCTCCGGTCTCGAGCGTTTGCCTGTTATATCCTTTGGCACGATTAATGTCCTATTTTTTCTCCATCTTTCTATAATTTTTACATATATTTTGAGGGACTCGATGGATTATAACGAAAAAAAACAATAAAAGTAAATAATTAAGTAAAAAATGGGCAAACTACCTATAGCTATCTTATGCTACCAAAGGTTAGTTGAAAAAAAATGGAAAACGATAATAATTCAGTCAAATAAGCATTGTCAAGAAATTTTAAATGTATGGGAATTGTTAACGAAACTGATAAAGCATTTTCCTGGTCGACTTTAAGTGCATACGCTGTTACCCCCGCGCTATTAGCAATCACTTAGAATTTTAGGATAAAAAGCTTAAACATTGCCTTTTCCCAGGTCTAACTAAAGAAGGTATCTCTATGCAAACTTACATGAAAATCAGTTCAGTTTAAAAAAGAAAAGTTTACGGACAGACAGAGCTACTTTCGCATCTATAATATTAGTATGGATTTGAACACTACAAAGGTTCTATTATAATTATTCCGGACTGTTCCTCGTTTCAACATTTAACTTTGAGCATCTTCCTGCGATTTTAATATGCCGAGTGGCTTCTTAGACTGTTCTCGTTCTTTGAGTCTCACTGGGCCTACGGCAATTAGCAAAGTGGAGAGTTTTAATAGCGAATTGCGTAAATCATAAAAAAAACTTTGACGAAGAAATTAAGAATTTCAGATCCTAAAAGCTTTATAACTCAACTCCATTTTGTAAAATGAACGTTTTGAAATCCTAAAACTTTTATTCATAACTTTTGTGAAAACTCTTTTCTTGCTTTAAAAATTTTATCGCGCCATTTGAAAGGAATTGACTTAATGTTACTTTGCTATCTTCTTAAGTGATTAATTGCTCGTTCACTTAAGTTTTTTTAACAATCTATTTTTTATATATAAAACTAGGCAGGCATTTGACCACCATCTTGTTTATTAACAGGATGTGGTTTAAGATGTTGAATGCTTACCCAGGAGATGCCTGTTCACTCTGGGCTTGAAGATACCAAGATTATAGTTATCGGGGAACACATAAGCAGGCAACGCATTCCATTCCTTAGCGCTTCGCATAAAGAAAGAAATCTGCGAAGCGTTTAGTGCGGACAGGTGGAGTGTCAACAACGAAGGGTGATAAGCTAGCCTGCGTCTGGTTTCCCGATGGTGGAAAGGGGCTGAAGGAACAAGGTCGTGCAGTTCTCTCATACACTCTCCAAAGTGTATTCTATAAAAAACTAATAGACACGTGATAGATTTGGGGCGAATAATATAGAAATAGAACTATTCTGATAAAAGCATTAAACTGTTCAATTAACTTAAAAAAAAATTTATAAAGCTTCTATTTCAATAAGGTCAGGATTAATAAAAATCTCAAATCTAAATATAACTATTCTGATAAAAGCATTAAACTATTCAAATAACTATAAATAAAACTATAAAGCTTCTATTTCAATAAGGTCAGGATCAATAAAAATCTCAAATCTCTAATAATCTATTTTATTCTTTTAAATCGTCCTTTTATTTTTTTACCTACCACCCGTTAAGGACATCTTTTAGCTGACAAGAAAAACGGGCGAAAAAAACTCACCAGCTTTAACAAAAACAACGACATTTACAAATAATCATGTCGTTGTTGAACATACAACACATTTCACAAAATTTACAACAACATTACTTTTCATGATAAAAGATTAAACAACATTTACGAATATCATCAAGCATTTTCTATAAACTGTTACTTAATATTACTTCAGTACTCACATAATTTATTCGAAACCGATAAGGAAAACTTTAATTTAATATTATCAACAAATAAGCATTTACATTTAACAAGTTACCGAATATCCTTCGATCAAGGGCAAATCTTCAGCAATATTTACTAGACAATACATCAGCATTAAACAGCAAGAAAAACAAGGAATGAGAAATATGGAACAACGGAATAGTTACTTAACTTGTACACCGCTCACGGCTCGAACCAGACTAACTAAATAAAATGGCTGCTTCACCTTATAAATGTTAGCGTCTACCGCCAATTCAACAGATAATTATTGTTTTAGAAAATTACAGAAAACACCATAATACAAACATAACAATTATGAAAAAGTATTCTAAAATCAAATAATGATTTTACATAACATTATTTATAATTACAATAATTACAATAATTATCTATATTTGTTTTCTTTTCAACCGGAAGTAACGTGTACTTACTAACGTAAAAGTACACGCCACTTAGATACTTTAAATTACATGACATTTCAGTAATAAATTAATAGATATGAATATTAAAAGTAATAACATGATTTTATACACATTATTCAGTACTTATAGGCAAATTAAAGTACAATTGCTTGATCATGCTTTGTTGACGGTTGGCCCCGCCACGAATCAAAATACTTTTTATTAGAAACAGGATACATGTAGTATAATGCTATCTTCATAATTTATATACCTAATGAATTTAGATGTAAAAATAACTATATGAGATTAATAACAAAACTCCATATCATATCGCTTTGTTGTCGGATGGCACCGACACAAATCAAACTACTATTTAATGAAAACACGATAAATAAGGTACGATGTTATCCACAAAATTAATTTAATGGATTTAGGTGTAATAAATACTAAATTGAATCAATGTCAAAACTTGATATTCTATCACACGCAACTTTGCAACGGTGACTGAGGCTCTGAAGTTCCGCAGTAGCCAACGTTGAGTTTTCAATGAGCTCCCTGGCACGGTTTTCGATCGATTCCAGAAGTTCTAGCTGATACTTAGCAGAACCATTCCTTGTGACAACAATACTCTATGCACGGACGAATCTGTTTTGTACCTATAACAAAAGAAGTTGGTCCGGGGCGTGAAGTATCTACCGTTTAGCCGTAGAGAGGACGCCCAGTTTCTTAGCAGCACACTTTGCAATGAAATCCATACTCGCCAAAATTCAGGTTGGATGATAAGTTCAGGCCAAGAAATTTCTGATTTTCGGCAACCCGCAAGGAAACACCCTGGAAAGTCAGAGTCAGTTAGAAATCACTCCGTTCGGTCTATAGCTTTAGACACCAATTTAATTTTTAAACAGTCTCCTTTCTAATAACCCTTATTGTATGCCCGGAGAGTGAGAGGGACGGGTATAACGAAGTTTCATTTTTCGTTAAACGAATGAATGAATGAATGACTGATATATATTTTTTGCAATAATTTTGTGTACAAGAAATGCTGTTCGATTTAATTAAATTTAAGCATGCAAATATTATGTAGCGCCTGTAAGACATTAGTAACTTTAACATCGTATTAACATAGATCTATAAATGTATTTAAAAAACCCAGAAAAGGGATCCCCATTAGATATTATAATTAAGATATTCTATTATTAAGTAAAAGCAATTTTCGATGAGATATTCATGTAGTTTTCTTTTAAATATTGGTCCGTTTGGTCGTTGAATTTGAGTAGGCCTGCAGGCCTGCTGGAGCCCTAATCCGAAACGAAAAATCTGAAACTTCGTTAGCCCCGCCCCTTTCACTCGATTATGTTATGACTGGAGAGTGAGAAGGACAGGTATAACAAAGTTTCGGATTTGGCGTTTCAGAACAGGTCCTCTGACTACGACGCGGGAAGAGCGCGAATGTAAAGCAGGAAGAATCTACATAGAAATTAGACTTTGTCTAAACACCAATGCAGTATTTTAAAACTAATCCGTAGCGAAAAAGTTGAAAACAATCGTTTGCCTCGTCCCAAAACTGCGAAGTCGGAAAAAAGGTCGAATTAAGAAGTCGATTTAAACTCGAACTTTTATCGCCCTAATGCCTCCTAAAAGGTTTCGACGATATTTTTTTTCCACAGAACGTTTTTTAAAAACTCGTATTTGCTCCGGCCATAATTTCATTTGAAATGTTATTATGAAATTTTATGGACCATTTCACCCGTATCCTCGCTTATAACTCGGATGCTTTATTTATTTTCAGTTGAAATATGTTTGTATGAGGATTTCCTTTTATTTACGAGGAATTCGGTTCGATGAACTGTGCGATGTATATTATTTTTATATCCTGTCAGATAGACTTTTTGACGTTATTGCGTAATACGTGCTAGTGAAATAAAAGTGAATATTTTTAATTGCGCGCAATAAACTAAACAATGGATTTGTTGCCTTTGAACGTATGCGAATCGAATACCTATCCTACATTTTTAATTTAATTGTTGGAATCACAAAAAAAATCATATCCTAAATTAAACCAGAGACTACCAAAGCAAGCAAGTACCTACCTAAAGAAACACACAATTTTTTTGGTATGTATTCGGATTTAAAATTAAAGTTGCAAAGGTTTTTGAAATTGATTATGTTAAAGTATAGTCATAACCTCACAGTGGCCATAAATAACACTTCGTTTTTATGTTCACACTAGCTGACCCAGCGCGACTTCGTTCCCGTGGCCCTACCCCCTACTCCACCCTACCCTACCCCACCCCTACCCTACCCTACCCCTACCTACCCCTACCCTACCCTACCCTACCCCTACCCCTACCCCTACCATACCCTACCCCTACCCCTACCCTACCCTACCCTACCTCTACCCTACCCCTACCCTAC
Source organism: Crambus lathoniellus (assembly GCA_949710035.1). NCBI lineage: Eukaryota > Metazoa > Arthropoda > Insecta > Lepidoptera > Crambidae > Crambus > Crambus lathoniellus. The sequence goes on from OX453318.1 coordinate 14,055,780, forward strand.
CCCTACCCTACCCCTATCCTACCCCTACCCTACCCCTACCCTACCCCTATCCTACCCCTACCCTACCCCTACCCCTACCTTACCCTACCCCTACTCTACCCCTACCCTACTTCTACCCTACCCCTACTTACCCCTCCTTCCCCTATTTTCTCACCGCTAAAACCTTCCTTGGACTTCCACGAACAATTCAAGACCAAAATTAGCCAAATCGGTCCAGCCGTTCACGCGTGATGCCGTGACCAAGGGAAATGATTTTTTTTTATTTAAAGAAATTTAAGTGGATGGTCAGGTCAAGTGTTTAGAACATAATAGAAGCAAAAAAAAATTTTTTTTTTTATTTATTTCAAAATTTATTTTTAAAATTGTAATTGGATATTTGTTGAGCATCTCAATTATTTTTAAGCTTATACATAAAAAAACAATAATTTAAATTTATTAAAAATAATTTTTATTTACGCGCAATGTGCGGGGCGCGGCGCGCGGCGGGCGGGCTGCGGCCGGGCGTCGACCCGTCCTCGACAGCGGAGAGCAGGCAATGGCTACCTTACCTACTATCTACGTTACCATTTAATGAATGTGGGTCTGTTTCCTGTGGCCGTGTGTGTAAGTTTGTTAATGTGCAAACGTTGCAGTCCAATCGTTCGCGTTAAGAATTCAATTCTAGATCTTATTGCTTTGCAGTAAGATAGAATTTATCTGTTAAAATTTAAGGCTAACTAGATAGTATCTGTATTCATTAACTTAAACGCAGCCCTCTGTTTGTTTGAAGAGAGCACCCGCGAAAACTTAAACTCAAGCGCTGGACGTGCGTTTAACGTACGCTTAAGCTCACTTGCCCAAAATGCTTCAGAACTTTCAAAGCCAAAATTGGCTACAACAGTCACATGCGAGCACACCACCGCGCGGAGCAAGTAGACGCCACTAGCTGAGCCTACCCAGCAGTCGCTGTAGCCGAAATCGGCTCAGAATCTATTATTATTATTATTATAAGCTTAGAGTATACTTAGTATAGTAAAGTTATTTTATTACTAAATCAAAACATAACCTACTCTAGAATACTGTTAACAAACCATAATTTGAAAAATGGAAAATTAAGTATTTTGAAAAAATCGACCCGTCTCACAACCAGCTCCGATGGGAATCGAACCCACGACCTTTCGCTATCCGGGCGACTGCTCTAACCACTGAGCTACGGAGTCGTTACGAGAAGCGTCGAATTTAACAAAAACTTCTTACGCGCTGTATAGCTAGCGTTAATTTCATCAATGTGAAGATATTACTACCCTCACACGCAAATTAATGAAATACCTTTTCAGATATTGACAATCGCTAAAGATGAAATTACCTACTATTGCAAGTTATTTAAATTTTTACTTTTTTGCATTCACAATGCAATTTTTATTATTGAAAAATGGAAAATGAAGTATTTTGAAAAAATCTAAACGACTCCGTAGCTCAGTGGTTAGAGCAGTCGCCCGGATAGCGAAAGGTCGTGGGTTCGAGTCCCATCGGAGCTGGTTGGAAGACGGGTAGATTTTTTCAAAATAGGTACTTCATTTTTCATTTCTCAATAATAAGAATTGCATTGTCAATGCAAAAAAGAAAAATTTGAAATACCTACAAGCAATAATTTATTGAAAGAGTTGGAATAAAGATTACCTATGAAATTGTGTATGATCCATAAATAATTCAATTTATAAATGACTGCAAATACAAAAGCTCACAAGCTTATCGGTGTGTAGTGGAATTGCACAACCTTATTCCACTATCTCTCTTCTTTCATCGGACAACCAGACGTACCTACGAATCAGCGCTACCGCTTTTAGATGGATATTCCAAAGATCCGAAACAAGCAGTTGGCCTCCATTTTTATATCTGCACGTTAGAGAATGGAACTCCTTGCCTCGCTTGTGTTTCCCAATAGGTACGTACTTACAGTCTGAGAGTACCTAAAGTCGCGAGTAAACAGGAACCTCTAGGCAAGCGCGATGCATCCTACTAGCTCGCAATTCGCATCATCGCTTACCATCAGGGCGGGCAAGCGTCTGCTTATCTGTTATAAAAAATCAAAAACTTACATGTATGGTGTTATAGTTTCATTTGGTTTCATCTGCATACAAAGAAAGAGATAAGCAAGCCACATTCACCCACACTTAGCAGTTTGCACACAAAATCGAAATCAATCTTTCCCTTGATTTACGCATTTTTAGTTCAACTTTTAACACTGATTGGTACTTTACTCCTAGTCCTAACTAATTGAATGCCAATCCAATATTTTTTTTTTACTGCACTGATAAGTCATAATTCACTTATAATTCACTCATAGTCATAACTCACGTTTGCTTGTAACACTAATCTGTTAATACATTCTTGAACAATTTGACAATCAGTCAAATAGTACTAGTTATTTGTTTTATCGCGTATACAAAACGGCACCCCACATGCCACACACAACAGCACATCGCAATTGTCCCTGAATCACTGCGTGCGTTGCGTAGCTTGCTACCGCCCGCTTGCGCTTGCTCAAAATGTTTTTCTAACCTTTGATATGCCGTCAATAGTCAAAGAGTCGTATTCGATATACGGTATACCCACAGACTGCGTATGACTAAAATGGTTGTTCAACGCTCAGTAAGCCCAAAAATTTATGTAACGCTCCAAGGGTACTAATGTATAATAACTCAATGAAACGCCCAATAGTGTTGCAAAAAGCCTATATTCAAATAATTGACCCAACCTACTTAAATAACAAAAACCCTTAACACCGCGATGTACATTTTCATACAAACGACGATACAGCGCCATCTATCGGCAGCTAGAGTAACAACAAATAAATATAAAACAAAACTTAAACTTACTTATTTATACATACCGCCCCCCAAAGACGACAGTCTTTATATAAACAACAAAAAATTACAAACTAACAATATATTATGTAGAAAACCTTTAATCAAGTGGCTATCAATACATAGAAAAGAATCATAGAATAGAGTTAAGTTGCTACAGGTAAAGTGCAGATTTTGGAGACAGATCTTTTTATTGATGTGTTTTTGCAACGTATAGTTACAACTCGCGTGACCTTGTCCACTCCGGTATGTTTCTCAATAATAATACCAAGAAGCCATCGTGCTGGTGGTAAATTAGGCTCCTTCACTAGGACTAAATCTCCACAATTGGGCTCTGGTACCATGCGTGCCCATTTATATCTCTGCATGAAACGATCTAAATACTCCTGGGACCATCGCTGCCAAAAGTGTTGTAGCATTTTCTGACACAACTGCCATCTTTTTAATGGTGAAATTGAAACATTTTCATAATTATTATCTGGAGCTACTATCAATGGTTCACCAACTAAGAAGTGCCCCGGTGTCAAAGGAATAACGTGACCATTATCTTCTATAGAAGTTAAGGGCCTGGAATTGAGGCATGCTTCAATTTGAATTAAAACTGTCGATATTTCTTCGAAAGTAAGCGTGGAATTACCTATAATTCTCTGCAAATGATATTTTGTAGATTTGATGCCTGCTTCCCACAGTCCTCCGAAATTTGGACTATGCGGAGGGATAAAGTGCCACTCAGTTCCATTATTCGATAGACATTCCGCGATTTCGGGAACAAGTGACGATCGTTCGTTGTTGAAAAGCTGCTTTAGTTCACGGGCAGCGCCAACGAAATTCGTTCCGTTATCGCTGTGCAATTCCTTACAGTGGCCTCTTCTACCGACGAATCTTTTGAAAGCGGCTAAGAATCCTTGAGTGGTGAGGTCGCTCACCGCTTCCAAATGAATTGCTCGGGTCGCCATGCAAATAAATAAGCATATATACCCTTTAAAAGACTTGTGCCCACGGCCCTTCGAGGTCCTGATATCTATGGGTCCCGCGTAATCAACACCACTACACAAAAAGGGTCTGTTCACACTAACACGAGAAGTAGGGAGTTGTCCCATTATCGGGGTGTTATTAGATTTTGAGTATCGAGCACAAGTGACACACCTTCTAACATATAACTTCACTAAATTTTTTGCTCCGATAATCCAATATCTTGTCCTTAAATATGTAAGCATAAGTTGAGGACCACCGTGAAGGGTATGATCATGTGCTTGAGCTATCAGGTGGTTTGTTAGAAGGGATTCATGAGGTAAAACTATTGGATGCTTTGAATCGTAGCTTAATTCAGCTCGTTCCAGCCGTCCACCAACACGGATTATTCCATTTTCATCCAGGTAAGGACATAGCGATCTTAATTTGCTCTTGTTACCGACTTCAGCTTTAAGGGTTAAATCTTCTTTTTCCTTAAAAAAACCTTTCTGCTGGCTTAGACGTATCATTATATTTAACGCTTCTTCTCTTTCTACCTTTGATATACATCTAGTTCTGTTTGCTTCTTTTTTTAATATTCTTCTGCAGTATGCTATAATTCTTAATAATTTATTCAACGATGAATATTTAGACCAAAAATCTTCCCCTGGTACTACAGATTCTGTCTGATCTACAGCTATTGTGTGTGTTTTAATTATTCTTTCTTCCAGGTGTGTCTTCAAATGTTTCGGGTGAGTATAATTAATATGTATTTGTTTTAACCATTGTGGTCCGCTAATCCATAATATGCTATTTATTAATTTTCCAGGACTAACTCCACGAGACGCAGCATCTGCTGGGTTGCTGTCGGACTGCACATAGGACCAGTGACTACGTTCAAGTGAGGTTATAATTTCTGAAACTCTGTTTCCTATAAATGTCTTCCACTTGCTGGGGTGACAACTCAACCAAGCAAGAACCACTTCAGAATCTGTCCATGCATGAATGTTTTCTTTTGTAATTTTTAAAACTTCTGAAACTTCCATGAGAAGCTTACTCAATAAAACTGCACCGCATAGTTCGAGTCGTGGTACGGAAACTTGTTTAACGGGGGCTACTCTTGTTTTAGCCGTTACCAAATTAACATTGACATCACCGTTAGCGTCCACAATTCGAATATATACAACAGCACCGTAGGCTGCTGTTGACGCATCGCAGAATCCGTGCAATTCAACCCGAATGTTATTCTGATGACAACCGTACCAACGAGGCAGCCGAAAGAGGGTAAGTTGATTTAGTTCTTTGCGATAAAGTATCCATTCATTCAACAAATCCTCTGGCAATTCCTCATCCCACTCGATTCCAGATAGCCAAAGCCTTTGTATTAATATTTTACCGATAACAATACTAGGTGCCAACCATCCTAGTGGGTCATATAATCGAGCTATATCTGAAATAACCTTTCTTTTAGTTACAGGTCCTGAAGACATTGGAGGCAAGTGCACGGCGTACTCAAACTCATCATGAACGCGATCCCAAGTAAGTCCTAAAATTTTATTGCTTTCTTGCATTTTTACTTCTATCTTGTTATTATGCTGTTTGTTACTATCTAAATCATTTTTTAGTATATCTATTTGTTTCAACATTTCTTCGCTATTGCTAATCCACTTTTGAAGTTTAAAACCACCTCTCTCTAAAAGTTCATTTAACTGTTTAAAAATTTGAATTGCTTGTTTTGAATTTTCACATCCTGACATGAGGTCGTCCATGTAGAAGTCTCTTTGTACTATATGAGCTGCTAATGGGAAATCTTTAGCCTCATCCTTAGCAACTTGTAATAATGTTTTCACAGCTAGGTAAGGAGCTGCAGACGTACCGAATGTTAGCCTTAATAACTTATAATGGCCAATATCTTGGCTGGGATCCTCCCTCCATAAGATACGCTGATAATTGGTATCTTCCATAAACAGTTTTACCTGGCGGTACATTTTGACTATATCTGCAGAAAAGCATACAGGATGTAATCTCCATCGAAGTATGATATGACGTAAGTCCGCTTGAAGTTGCGGTCCCACCATCAAATCATCATTCAACGATACTCCGTTGTGGCCCTTACAAGACGCATCGAAAACAACCCGAACTTTGGTTGTGGTTTTATCTTCACGCACTACAGCATGATATGGCAAATAAACTGCTTCTTTTCTTTCAGTATCATCATGTGAAGCTACTACCAGTTGCATGTGATTCAATTCTAAATACTCATTAAAAACCTTTGTATATTCTTCCCTTAACTGTGGTTGCCTTTGAAGTTTTTGTTCTAAACTAATAAATCTGCTTAACGCTATGCTCATTGAATGACCTTGTTTACAGGCTGGTGCTTCATCTCTAAATGGAAGCCTTACTATGTATCTGCCTTGAGGGTCTCGTGCTGTTGTGGATTCATATAACTCCTCGCAACGCCTTTCCTCTTCGGACATTATTTTGTTAGGCGTGATATTGGCTTCTAATTCCCAGAAAGATCTTAATACATGGTCCACCTGGGTATGTAAAGAAACAAAATTACATGAAACTGGAACTGATGCCGAGATATCTGCATTAACTTTGCCACTCAAAATCCAACCCAACGCAGTTTTTTGTGCTATTAAGGACCCTGAATGATATTTTAATAGACCATCGGTCATAATTTGTCCATACACTTCAGCACCTAAAAGGATGTCGATCTTGTTAGGCGTCTGGTAACATGGGTCGGCCAAGCAAATATCTTTTAAATCTGGCCAGGAATTTATTTCTATTCTTTTGGCTGGCAATAGAGATGTAAGTTTGTCCAACACATATGCCTTAACGGTGATTACATATCCAGGATGGCAGCGAGAATGTATTTCAATTTGCACCGTTGACCTAGCTATAACACTTTTGTCTCCTCCCAGACCTGAAACAACTCCTTTAACAGCAGTTCTTTTTAATCCCAGTGATTGTACTACGGACTCTGTAATAAAGGAGGCTTGAGAGCCTTGATCAATGAGTGCTCGTAGTAAATGCTTATGGCCACTGCTAGATTCCGCTGTCACCAAAGCTGTGGCTAGTAGTACATTGTGTGTATTTTCATTAGCGAAGTGATTTGTAAAATTTTCTGTAAACTCCGGATGTTCTGTTTCGTTTTCTGTGTCTTCACAATTTTGAGCTAAAGTTACTTGCATTTCTGATTGCTGTGGGTGTGATATACCTTTAGGGTGCAGCAGTGAGTGATGTCGTCTCTGGCAAATTTGGCAAGAAGTAGAGTTACGACAATATTTAGAAGAGTGGTTACTTAATAAACAATTGAAACATAGACCGTTATTTTGGACAAAGTCACGTTTTTCATCATAGGACATATTACAAAATTGTTTACAGTGTATGATTTTATGATCACCCTTACAATAAGTACATTGACCTTGAGATATATGTAAAGTCTGTATATGGTTAAGCTTAGAATAATTGTTTTTATTACTGTAGATAGATTGATTTTTATAATTTGACTTACCAGGTTCCAAAAATTCAAGTGAGTGATACCTTTTCTTCAAAAACTCTTGGAACTGATCTATATTCGGCAAAATATTAGATTTTGAAGTTAACTCACTAACCATAGCTTCCCACTGTTTACGACTTTCTTGATCTAACTTTAAACTGACTATATAAATAACTATAATGTCCCAAGACTTTACATCTATGCCAAGGTTTTGCAAACCATTTAAACAATCCATCATACTATCTAATAACTCTTTTATAGCAGTAGAGGATTCTGTCAGAAGTGGTTTCTGGCTAAAAAATCGTTTTAATATACTGTTTGCTAAATACTGCTTATTGTCGTACCGATTTTCCAACAGAGCCCAGCACTGACTGTAATTTTCATTAGTTATAGCAATATGTCGCAATAGTTGCTCTGGTTCCCCCTTTAGATACCCCTTTAAATAGTGTAACTTTTGTACGTCTTGTAAAGCACTATTGTTATGTACTAATGACTTAAATAAATCGCGGAAACTCATCCACTCAGTATACAATCCAGAGAAAGTAGGTATAACAATTTTTGGTAACTTAATTAACGAATTACAAGGTTGCTTATCATCTAAACTCGGTGAAGACTTTCCGATATCCATTTGCTCTACTTTACAGCCAATTTCAGCTACAAGATCTAAATAAAACTCTTCAGTGTTTTGGTATATATCAGATTTGAAATATGGCGTTTCACTGAGATCCTCCTTGGAGGTGATTAATTTGATATGCGTCGAATTAAATTCTTGCCATTTCTTTTCAATAAGTTCTAATCTCTTCTGTAAATGTTGCTTTGTCAGTCGTTCTTTTGGGCTCTTTTTATACTTGCTTCTGGCATTTTCCAATTGCGCCCGTAAATCATATTGGATTTTTAATAAATCCATCGTAAGTATAATATGTTGATTATTTAAGAAAAGTAGATATCAATATCCGAAGATAAAATTATTTGTGAAATTTTCTAAGTGTTTTTCTTTCTTCAGATCGGTAGGAAATCTGGCATAGGTTCCCCGTACTACCACTTTTTGTTAAACTATTCTAAGTCCTATTATTACACTAAATTTATCAAAGTTATTTTGCTTGAGTTAATAAAGTCTAAATTCGTATGAAATTAAATTGTACTCACTGTTCATTCACTTCACAATCTTACTTCACTGATCAATGATGGCTTCTGCTGTTCTCCTTTGCAATGATCCAATTGAGGTGTTGACTTCAGTGTACATCTAATCTAGTGTTGTTCCCCGATGGTGATGTTGACTTTGACGTTACTGTTGCCATGCTGTGGTCTTCTTACGGTGAATAACTGGACCTGTCGACACTCAACAGACAGGTGACAGGTCCCATCTACGACAATCCGCCGCTCCGTTCGAGACCTTTACTAAGGGCGAACAATTGGAAACCTTTGCCAACCCGGCTCGTAAGGACCAATGTTCAACGCTCAGTAAGCCCAAAAATTTATGTAACGCTCCAAGGGTACTAATGTATAATAACTCAATGAAACGCCCAATAGTGTTGCAAAAAGCCTATATTCAAATAATTGACCCAACCTACTTAAATAACAAAAACCCTTAACACCGCGATGTACATTTTCATACAAACGACGATACAGCGCCATCTATCGGCAGCTAGAGTAACAACAAATAAATATAAAACAAAACTTAAACTTACTTATTTATACAATGGTTGTGCGTTAAATTTTGCCAGATTTTTCATGCGTTCTAAAATAAAACAACCTTTATGGTGCTCCTACACTACTGTTAGAAAATGTTTACAAACACTTTAAGCATTTATTCATTAAAATTACATCAGAGCGTTGAGATTTTTTTTAAATTTTTAAGTACTAACATTACCTAACGTGAAGAAGACAAAAAACCCGTGGCGCAGTAGTTAGCGCGCTTGGCCTGCGATAGTTGAGGTTAAGCAACTTTCGCAATGGTCGGTCACGGGATGGGTGACCAAAAACTTTTCATCTCGAGCTTCTCCGTGCTTCTGAAGGCACGTTAAGCCGTGGACTTATTCTTATTCTTCTTATCCATCCACAAGGAAGGCTAGTGGCCCAGCAGTGGGGACATTAAAATGGCTGATGAAGATGATTACCTAACGTGAAAACATTTCTTAACATTGCGATCACATGTTTAGTAATGTTTATCAAAGTAAATTCAAACTGTTAGCCGTTCTCAAATGTAAATAAAATGTTTATCATTCATCACATCATAATCAGAGAGGAAGCACTAAAAACTTCTTACAATTCCTAACAGAATGTAACAATTAGTAAGGGAAGCACCGTAAAGATGGTTTATTGAATCTTTGTTAATCATAGTAAAATAAAATACACATCTCCTTGACTATACCAACGACATTTCGGCTGTGATTTCGGCAGGTGGCGCAGGCGGCGGGCTGTGTCGGCATAGTTAAAACGCACGAAACCCGTTTGCGGCGTTTGATCAAAGGCGCGTGCGACGACGTTCAAGTTCAATCGCTAGCCGCTGACTTAGTCTGCCGCAAACTATGAGCGGTATTATTCGATGTGAATTTATTATCGATTATCGATTTTGGTGTGTGCATCGTAAAATTATAATTAGTAACATTCATACACATTTAACTTCGCTTCGCTTCTTTGATTAAAATAAAAAAAGAAAACAATAGTCAACTACTAATAATAACTAAATAATAGTCAACAAGTGCAAGTGCTTGATATTACAAGTTTTTTTGGTTTACTAATAGATAAAGCTAGCGGCCAAACTTGCAAATTAAGTGAATTTAAAATATGAAAAATCAACTAAGTAGGTAATCAAAGGATAAAATCAATTTCCATTTCATTTTGTAAATTCGTTTTTATTTGCAAGTTTGGTCACCAGCAATAATTTTATTCGTTATCCTATTCGTTGGTAATAAAAAAAACATAAGTTTTTACGCGTCAATAAATCTGGTATGATCTTATGCTTTTATTATTTATCGTGCGTGCCGACCCTAATCACATGACCTTCACACGGCCGTATTTTAATTTTTTTCGCAGTCCACTTCTGCTTCTTGTGCTATCGCGTTGTGTTGTGTTGTGCGTGATTAATAATGCCTCGTCGGTACACAAATCTGCAGTACCTCGAGATGGTACTATGCTATCGCCAGAGTGGAGAATTTTAGAAGTTTCATTTTTTGATTAAATAATTATTACATTAGTTTGACAGTCCAAAGCCTGTTAAGTGTGATGGGAAGCTTATCACCTTTGCTTTACGCAGACGAAATAAACTGGAAAGTTCTTTAACATCATGTAAGTTTCAAATTACTTTTCCTTTTTTGCATTTACAATGCAATCTTTATTATTGAAAATGAAATAGGTACTTATTAGAAAAAAAACGACCCGTCCTCCATGTAGCTCCGCTAGGAATCGAACCCGGGACCTTTCACTGTCCGGGCGAATACTCTGACCGCTGACGACTCCGTAGCTCAACGGTCAGAGCCTTCGCCCGGACAGTAAAAAGTCCCGGGTTTGATTCCCGGCGGAGCTACTTGTCGTCGTTTTTTTCTAATACCTACCTCTTTCATTTTCAATCATTTAAGTTTCTACAACGAAAAATTTAGCAGCTTTTGAGGTAGATATGCACAAACGAAAAGGTAAAAATTACAAAATAACGCTATGACAACATCTAAGATAATAGTACCACGATATTCTTTGACTTCACTTGTTTTTAATAATTTACGCAGGACACTTCATTTCAATTCGTAGTCACCTACGTATTTAAGTTACATACGTAACGCTCTCAGCTGTCAAGGACGGGTCGACGCCCGCCCGCAGCCCCAACAGCTGTCGCGCGCCGAGCCGCGCATTGCGCGTAAATAAAAATTATTTTATTCAATTTTAATAATTGTTGTTTTATGTTTAGGCTTAAAAATAATTGAGATGCCCAACAAATATCCATCAAAAATTTTAGTAAAAATTGTGAAATTTAAAAAAAAAAAAATTTTTTTTTGTTTCTATAATGTTCTAAACACTTGACCAGACCATCCACTTAAATTTCTTTGAATAAAAAAAAATCATCTTATATAGATAGTTGCTCCATGCGTTTTACCCGCATGGTACTCGTTCCCGTGAGAATATCGTGATAAGTTATTTATTTAGTTAGTTATTTTATTTTTAAATTTTTACTTTTTTGCATTCACAATGTGATTTTTATTATTGAAAATGAAGTATTTAGTAAAATTCGGCCCGTCTCACAACCAGCTCCGATGGGACTGGAACCCACGACCTTTCGCTATCCGGGTGACTGCTCCAACCACTGAGCTCCGGAGTGATAAAATAAACCCCATGTAAGTACTCTGGAAGAATTTAACTTTATAATGGTGAAAGAATTTTTAAAATCGGTCCTGTAGCTTCTGTGTTTATCAATTACAAACAAAAATCAAATTATTTCTCGTTATTATATTAGTAATATATTAGATTAGTGAAAATAAAATGAACCACTAACTAAAAATCCATTTTCGACCGAAGCACTAACCTATTTCCCCACACAATAACTTATTTCGCACTAAAAGTCAGACAATCTGTAATTTGCGGAGAGCCTCAATGGCCTTTTCCACAATTGGCTTATTTTCCACTTGGACGGTGGCATGACTCGATCAATAACGCTGATTGGCCCGGACCCTTCGCAGTCACCTTTAGACATTATTAGTTTTTCCTGATAAATCTTGTGACGGCCACTATGAATGGATGAACGAATCAATTTGCTAAGTAAATAGCATTGGCTTTGGTTTTAATAACTAAATACCTAAGCATGTTTCAAGGAACTACTCGTAAATAAGTCAGTTCGAGGCACCTTAGATTTAATAGGTCCTATTGTATTTACATAGGTGCCACGAAACTACCTACAGATTGAATAGGGTAATTTAGTAATTTATTTATTTTCGAAATATTAGCTACACAAAACAAGTTTTTATTTTGAATTAACGTGAATATTTTAAAAGTTATAGGACATCAAACTTTCGAATCAGACAAAGATCTTTGTGACGTCACCAAGTCAGTAGCGTGATAGTCTTGCCATAGAAAAAGTTAGTTTTTGGAAAGAGACAGCAATGGTCAAAATTAAACAGCTTATAATTCACTTGTTCTAAAACAGATTCAAACTATTTTTCATATTCGGTATTCTGAAATGTTATATTTTTTATTTCATCATTAAATATCTAGGTTTTTGGAGAGAAAAATATTGTTTTTAATTATTATTATTATTATAGGTACATTTTAACAACAGTAAAATACCTTTGGGTATTTAATTACCCTATCTAAAACTCATAACCGGTCAAAACCACTTTTGACTGAATAAATCAAACAAAATTGGTTTTGACCGATGCCCGTACATACCTAGTAGGTACTTACAAAAAAAGTTTTTGCACGGCAGCTGCTGGCAGGTGACTAGTATGAGCGAGTTTGCTTTGGAAGACAAGTCCAGTACACGATAGGTTAGAAACTTTGTGGTTATTTTCTTTTTGTGAAACACAACTTATGGATTGTTTTCACTAAAAAAATAACTCCTAAGCGGCTGGACCGATTTTAATGATTTTTTTGTGTGTCTTCAGGTGAATTTAGATCAGTGTATTTTCTGTCGGTGGGCATACAAAAGGACCATCGTCCTTTACTTTAAACTAAATAGTTAAGACTATTTTAGTGTGACGTAATTTAAATTACACATTATTCGATTATTATTCGATATTATTCGATTATTCGATTCTGCACATGCCACAAAGAACGGACGTAGAGACAGCTAAAATTTATAGTTCGTAATTTAGTACCAGCCAGAGCAGAGAGTAATATATTCTACATGGGTATCGTTTCCGCTTGGAGATAAACACTGAAATTAATTTAGCCTCATTCGGTTTATCAAGTTTTGGATATTTGGTATGTTCTGATGAGGACTATATTTTTTTTATCGGCATGGTGTGATGATATGTGTGGTGGTACCGAGTTGTGGTGATTTAATTGTATTTCTAGTTTGTAATTAGTTTACAAGTCTTGATTTTATAATATCTTGCAAAGGTGAATTTTAGCTTAAAAATATAATATTTTTGACGAAAAACATCTTGTATGTCAGGCAAAAATTACTACAACGTGTAGCACCTAGCCTTCATCACACCTTCATTCATCATCATGTCAGCCGAACAACACCCACTGCTGGACATAGGCATCCCCCAAGGATTTTTATTTTATTTTATTTTATTGGGGACAACAATCAGTTTACACAATATAGTATTACTTAAGTATACATTTTCATACAATTTTGTTTGGTTCATTGCGAAACCCACACCGTTATCCACGTATTAATTAAACCATATTACTCAATAAAAATAATTTTTTTTTAGTGCATGCAGTTAATAAACCTTACAAAAAAAAAAGAGAAAAACAATACCTATGTTGATTAAAAAACAGTTATTAATATTATGAGCGAGCTGAGAAACAATGTGTAAGTAAGTACCAAATCTGTAAAATTTTTAATGTTGCGATTTCTAATTTTACAAGTTTTTTAAGCATTGTATTAAAACTCGTGTAAGTTTTTGAGGGCTGTGTGCAAAAATGTCATATCAGGAAAGGATGAGTTGTACGTGTGAGCCAAGCGGTGTAAGGGCGCGCGCTTACCGGCGCTTGTACGGCACCGCGGTGTGTAGAACACGCGATTCACGCGCACAGCGCGAAGATGTGATGTATTAGGGACAACGTAGCACAATTTGTTACTCAGCTCAGTACAATCAAACTTATTGTTACAAATGCCATATAGTGTCATAGCACTGAGAAGTGTGCGTCTGTGTTCCAGGCTAAGTACATTATGTTTGCCCAGAAGTTGCGTGTATGACCGGCGAGCACGACAAATCTTAAAGTCAACATAACGCAAGAACTTGCGTTGTACTCTCTCTAATATAGAGATAACATAGGATCTCCACAACGATCGGTCCTGCGCTGACCGCATCCAGCGGCTTCCCGCGACCTTGACTAGATCATTGGTCCACCTTGTACGGGGCCTGCCCACGGAACGTCGTCCGGTACGCAGTCGCAATTCAAGAACCTCTCCGTGCCAACTGCCACTTCAACAATCCTTCGAGCGATGTCAGTTGTTTTAGTTCTCCTGCGGATCTCATCATTTCTGATTCGATCGAGCAGGGAAATACCAAGCATCGCTCTCTGCATTGCTCACTGGGTGACTTTGAGCCTTCTTATAAGACACATAGTAAAAGACCACGTCTCATTTCCATAGGTGTTTTACCTTCATACATTATCAGCTAAAAATATCATCACGAACCTCACCAATTTAGAAACTTTCCAAAAGCTTCAAAATTTATGTGTCGGCAGACTAGCGAATTTTTCGTTTGGTCACAGAATGAATACTACCTACCAGTACCTTACCATCTTCATGCAAAAGGTCTGAACTAAACGCGAGTCATGCTATGACTCATCATCGTGATCTCGTTTTGATCTTGGAAGGCTATATTATGAATCCCATACCGCCGAGATCCTTCCAACATCATACGGAACCGGCGTTTATTTATACTTAATTATAAATCTATGTCTTGGTTTTGCAACCAGTCCACAGCCGCTGTTGTCAGGTTGCCGTAGAGATCGTGCGGATCACATATGAAACGGCGCACGCCTCGGACATCGCTCGACGATAATGTCGGATAGTCTGCTCCGCGAGGCCGCAGTCACACGCTAAACTTTCTATCCAACCCCACTTGTGCTTCAGATAGTTGCACCAGCCGTGTTCCAATGCGAATTGGTGAGTATTAACGACTGCGAATGCAACAACGGTCTAACGAGTCTTCCGAAGCACTGAGGAGCTCGAGATGAATGTTTTTGGTCACCCATCCCGTGACCGACCATTGCGAAAGTTGCTTAACCTCAATGATCGCAGGCCTAGCGCGCTAACCACTGCACCACGGGCTCCTGTAAGACTTAATAATATTGCACAATCATAGGCTGCATGTTTTCTTCACAACAAAAAATAAATAACTCGCATCCCAAACGTTTATATAAAGACTAGCGGCCGCCCGCGGTTTCACCCGCGTGGTGCCCGTTCCCGTGGGAATATCGGGATAAAAAGTACTCTGTGTTATTCCAGCCTATAATCTATCTCTGTAGCAAATTTCATCCAGATCCGTTCAGTAGTTTTTGCGTGAAAGAGTAACAAACGGGATATTTTTTATTGTGAGTATGGATGTATGGATATACATCCATACTCACAATAAAAATTATCCCGAGGGAATGTGATATTTTTCCGGGATAAAAAGTAGCCTAAGTTACTCCTTGTTACATCAGCTACCTGCCAGTGAAAGTCCCGTCAAAATCGGTCCAGCCGTTTCAGAGATTAGCCGGAACAAACAGACAGACAGACAGACAGACAAAAATTGTAAAGCATGTCATTTTGGTATATGTACCGTATATATAATCCTATGCATGTTGTAAAAAGCGGTTATTTTAATGTTACAAACAGACACTCCAATTTTATTTATTTGTATAGATATAATACTGTTTGTATTCATTCTGTGGTTTAGTCCAGCAACGCTGTGAGAATACGATAAGTATGATTAATGAGGGTAGAATGAAAAATTATACCGATGACGCCACAAAAATCACAATGGAGTTCAAGTCTATACCTAATAATAACTAATTTATTAAGGTTATTTGGATTTTACAATACTTATTTCGGGAGCATTTTTTAGAGTTTCAAGATGATTATTTAAATTAAGAAGAATGGTATTGTTAGTCTATTTTTGGTCTACAGAACACTAAATTATATTTTTAATCGCCTCTAGGGTCTAGTGATTCAGATCAATGGTATCAGATCCAGAGATCCCGGGTTTGATTCCCAGTGGTGGTACATATTGTATTCGTTTGGTTGGTGGTAGGACTTAGTCCGCCTGGCTAGCTACCACCATCTTAATCTGACGCCATAACAACGATGGTTTCAGCATTGTTACGTTCTAGCAGTTAGAGATAAGATAGCCAGTTCCTTAGTGGTCAAGGATTCCAAGAGTAGTGCGCTTCCACCTTCAGCCGTATTTAAGAAGATGTATTGGCATGATATGTTATTTGAATATCGATTAATCAACGGTTTTTTTATAAAATTGTTATTTTTAGTTGTTTAATTATTATTATTTTACTATAGTGATCAATTACTGAGTATGTTACACGATTTTTTCAGGGAAACACATCTTGAAAATACATCTTGGATTAGCCTCATATTTGGGGAAAATGCTATCATGAGTATGTACTTATTTTAAAAGGATGCTAACGACTTCAATGTCACCCTGTATAAGCACTATACCTTTCCCCCCTTAATAAATGTGAAGTAAAGATACACCATGTTATGGTGTCTCTGACTTCTTAAAAGTGACAGCATCGGTTTAAAACTAAAGTGAGTGTCAGATAACTCTGCGCGCGACTGGAGCTTTGTTGGCGCTAGTTACAGTATTTTTTTTTGTTCTGAGCTTATGGAAAAGATGAGTATTCGATTTTGACCGCACGCAGAATTATCTGGCACACACGGTGTAACTTTGCTCTACTTTTATTAATATAAGAAGGGGGCAAGTCTTTACCATAAAGAAGTACTAACTACAGCGCGACTAGGATTATCTGGCGAGCGGTCGAATCGAGAACTAACGCTCCTCTAGCTATTATATCAGTCAACAAGTGCCAAAAGATCTTTGTCACACTGTATACCAAATTGCTAAGATCAACTTCTTTATTCAGGCAACAATCCCCAATTTAAGGTGAGGTTTTATTGTCATGACTTCTGCCTGTCGATAAGTGGGACCGCAGTCAGTTTCAATTCTACGAAAGGAAAAAGTCAGCAAAAAATGTTCAACTAACACATACTTGGAAGTGACCCTTCGAAGGCGAACTTTTACCGCAAATGTTTTTGCTACGTGATGGCCTCTTAGTTAAGGGATGGACACACTGGTCGAGGGGCTTAAAGTGCCGACCGCTATTTTGGTATGTAGGTACCAAACTGGCTGGGGCTTGACTGGCGTTGATCATTTTGAAGTTCTAACTTTTTATCGCTTTTGTTACTAAAAATGAACTAACTATGATCAATATTCAGGTAGAAATCATGTGATTGAAATTTAAAATCAAGTTTATTAACGACCTGTAAAAACTGACTTTTACCCCAGTCTAAAGCAGGATACTCACCTAGCTGTGTAGCACGTAACGCATCAAGTGAGTACGTAGGCGCGAGCCCGCTGCAAGCCGCTCGCGCGTGGAGCGCAGTAAGCTCGCAGTGACCCGCCGCGATATCTCTACGAACACAAATGTGGCAATCACTGCAGAAGTGCGGATCCGGGAGCTCGTAGCTGTGGGCCCACTCTGAAACGCAAAACCCGAAACTTCGTTATACCCGTCCCTCTCACTCTCCAGTCATGACAGAATCGAGAGAAAGGGGCGGGGCTAATCAAGGTTTCGGATTTGCATTTCAGAGTACGGTCCCTGGATACGCGGTGACCGTGGACGAGCCGTACTCACTTGCAGGTTGATACGTTACGTGCTACACAGCTAGGTGAGTACCCTGCTTAAGGAAATCTACTAAATTATTCCGCCCGAAATTTTTAATGCACTATTTAAAACTCGCCTTTACTCACAGGTAAGATTGCTCGCAATCGCTCATGTTTCATCTAAAAAAGTTCGTGTAACCTGACCTTTAGCGTCACGGTCCGGTCTGACAAACCCCTACGTGCGTGACCTAATTTTAGATGTTAAGGGGACGTTCTGGTGTCCCGACTTTTGTACATTGACATTATTTAATTCTTACGTTGTATTGCTTTTTACTAGTTTTGTAATTAAAGGAAAAATTGTGATAGCAAAAAACCTTAGATTAATAACTCTTCGTAGCAAAAACCACCAGCCCTGTAAGAAGTAACTTTTAGGTGGGATTCGAACCCGGGCATTTTCTTAGAGCATCGGGCTGAATTTCCGGGGGTGCAGGTTCGAATCCTACTCGAAAATTACTTGCTGGGCTGTAGGTTTTTTGCTATCACATTTTTTCCCTTTACTTACAGAATAGCATGGTGAATGCATAAAATTTATGTTAAAATAATTGTACGAAACTAACTAAAAATACAATCATCTTTATCTCAAGAACATAGCATGCATAAATGGTAATGCCAAGTAAAAGTTATAGTCTGGATATGTTTACTTGTCACTGTGTTTGGTTTTCTTTTTATTTCACGGATAGCACACACACACACTATGTGACTAGACTAGACTAGACAGAAAGCTGAAAACGAGTAAGTAACTATTTTAAATAGAAAGTTCAACTATGTCGCGGCTGTGAAACCGCCCCTTAACCATCTCATACGGAGTCCTTCCACGTCCCATCTGGACTCTTAATTACCGAACTTGCGAGTTGTTTGTTTGCTCTCTAAGCCCGGCATGTATGACCTACAAATATTTAGAAACCGGTATTTCATACTAATTAGGAATCCGGACTAAACTAACCGGCGCTTACTTTATTTGTAACTAGCAACCGCCCGCGGTTTCACCCGCGTGGTTCCCGTTCCCGTGGGAATGTCGGGTTAAAAAGAATTATACTTTAGTTACTCCAGGCTACCTAATATCTGTGTGCCAAATTTCAACCAAATCCGTTTAGTAGTTTTTGCGTGAAAGAGTAAAGCCCTCAGTACAGGAGGCCGATCATGTTGGCCGACCATGATGGCCCATCCTGTACTGGAGGCTTAACAAACATCCGTACGTACAAACTCTCACTCAACTCCATGATTGTGGAATAGAAGAAAACTGTTTTAATCGAAGACTGGCTTGTGAAATCCAACAATACACGATTCAAACAACATAATCTAAGATTTTCTTTGCCAACTTATTAATTAATAGCTCTACCTATTCCGATCTCTGGTAATAATAACAATAAAAACACTTTTTATGTTTCCACGCATAGATACGCCCGTACTAATAAGTAATTGAAATGAAAATGAGAAGCGTAGGTATAGTTCGTCAACAAGTTTGTTTGAGAAAATCGTTTACAACACACATTTAAATTATAACAAAAGAATTAAGTTATTTTCACTATGGAGAATACGTTTACGCAAAAACAACCTTTGCATGGCAGGCCGCAGAACGAAACTTCTTTTCAGCCAGCTACGCTCGCCCCTTGAGTATCTCACAACAGACACAAAAAATGGAACGTAAAAAATATTTTATTAAAATGAACAAAAACCACCATATATCACCCATTTTTCACTCTGGTCAAGCAATTTACGCTCCGGTTGCTGAAAAAGTCCCCCATTTCTGTGGACCCTTACAGAATGCTTTTCTTGTCCTTTATTATGGAAATAATAAAAGGAAACCCAGCTCCTGACTTCTTTAGTTCAGTTTCTATAGAGTAGAGGATAATACGTGAAATTATTATCAACGAATTTTGCGGTGCGACTAGGTTCGAAATAGAAAAAGTAACTCCGTGAAAGTACAAAAACCCAAAATACTTATAATGCGAGTTGCAATTTATTGGTAAATGTTATTTTTCCTTTTTCAAATTTAAGTGCCCCGGTAACGATCATTCGTAATTGACAATGTTTACGTCATTGAAGGACCAAATGATCGTCTACAGAGGCAATTGAAGCGATTGTCATTCGAAACTACGTGATTGATGCGAATGATGGAAAGCCCATTGACAATCGCGAATGACGCTACCAATTGATCGTCTCGTTGTGCGATTGACAGATTTTTCGGTGAGAAACATGGCGCGAGCAATTGACGCATCGAATGAAGCTCCATCATTCGCACCTTCAATTGAAACGGTCAATCACGTAACAATTGTCGAATGACGATTGATCGTTACCGGGGCACTTTACAATTTCAATGCTATTTCCACAGAACACGGAAAAAAAATCTAATGTTCTATGGCTATTTCTATCAATGATTATGGATGTAGTTAGTGACCTGGAACAGAAATTCTTGCCGCACTATTCTGTGGCACTTCTACCGTCCACATTAAACAAACAAAAACACAAATTAGCAACTTGAAACAAACACTTCTGTGTCAAGCTGCCAATGGGTCGTTTTAATATTCTTTTATGAAGGCATAAAGGCCGGAACGCCTTTTCCAATTGTGTTAAACTTTTGAATGAGGTTGACTCATTTTAATTCTGTTTTTGGTAACAACGTACTTTATTTTTATGTTGGGAAGTAAATAAAGTTGTAAGCTCTTCTATACATCCATACTTTTTTAACCGCCTCTGTGGTCTAGTGGTTCACACCACCGATTTCAGACCAAGAGGTCCCGGGTTCGATTCCCAGTGGGGGTACATATTGTATTCGGTTTGGTTGGTGGTAGAACTTGTTCTTAGTCCGCCTGGCTAGCTACCACCATCTTATCTAAGTCTGACGCCATAACAATGATGTTTTCAGCATTATTGTGTTCCGGCAGTTAGAGATAAGATAGCCAGTTCCTCAGTGATTGAGGATTCCGGGAGTAGTGCGCTTCCATCTTCAGCCTTATCACCACTTAACATCAGGTGTGATGAAGGCTAAGTGCTACCCCGTTGTGGATAAAAAAAAAAAAAAAAAAAAAAATACTTAATATTAGAATGTGAAAGTGTGGTTGTTTGTTTGTCCATCTTTCACGTCGAAAGCAACGGATCGACGTGTTTTTTGGCATGAGAATAGTTGGGGGCTGGAGAGTGGCATAGGCTAATATACTTTTTATCCCGGAAAAACATCACGAAACCACTGGACTGATTTAGAAATTTCTTTTACCATTAGAAAGCTACATTCTTCCCGAGTGTCATAGACTATATTTTATCCCGATATTCTCACGGGAACGGTAAAATCACGAGGATCCGCTAGTATATTATAAAGAGGAAAGATTTGAGTTAAGAAACTACTAGACCTTATTTTAACATTCTTTACCAGCAGATAGCTACATTCCTCCTTCCCGAGTGACGTAGGCTATAGTTTATCCCGATATTCCCACGGGAACGGGCACTGAGCGGGTAAAACCGAGGAGACCCACTAGTATTGAAATAATTTTTTGATGGCGACGCAGATATTTTACCTCAAGTAACTAATAACTACTACGCGTACCGGACGACGTTCCGTGGGCAGGCCCCTTACAAGGTGGACCGACGATCTTGTCAAGATCGCGGGAAGCCGCTGGATGCGGGCAGCGCAGGACCGATCGTTGTGGAGATCCTTGGGGGAGGCCTATGCCCAGCAGTGGGCGGCGTTCGGCTGACATGATGATAATGATGAACTAACTACTACTAACTCAAATCCTTTATTTAAAGTTACTTTTGCCCTATTGAAAATATATTAGGTATTATATACTCTAACTATTAATAGATTTAAACCAAAATATGATAAAGAATATGAAACAGCCGAAGTTACTTAAGGATAAAATAACTGTTATTATTAAACTCCTCAAGTTACCGAAATCGTATTAGAAGTAACAATATAAATTTTCTCAAGAAATAACAATAGGATATTAGCATAAATCAACTTTGAATTAATAAAACCACTTTGATAGAACCAAATCGAATTAAAGTATAAAAAAATTCTACAACACTTCCTATTCTGTAATTTAAGTATTTTTAAGTACGGTTCCTGAATAAGAGGTCGTACGTAAATGAAATAAGGTCTAGAGTAGCTCTTCGGTAATACATCTAATTTCACGGTACGTTAATTTCGTGTCTAAGAATATTGAGAAAGTTGGGTCCTTTAGCAATTCCCGAAAAAAGACAGTGGCTTTTTACTGAGAATAAGGAATCGAATTAGGTCTTTAATTAAACATTAAAGCCATGTAGTCACTGTCACCTTTCTGGAAAGTTAATTCATTTACCTAGAGATTTTTGTCATACCTTTGTGTCAAACTAGACTTCCGTACACAATGTTATCCCGCGCTAATGTGATATATTTCCGGTTAAAAAGAAGCTTATGTCACTTTCCAGCTCCCAAACTATCCCTATGACAAAAATCACGCCGACCATTTATTATCAGTTGATAATTTTTGTTTATTTTTTGTGTTTCAACATTAGTTAAAAGACTAAACCATATGTAAGTAGAAGACCTGATATTTTAGCAACTCTTAAATTATTTTACTTTAAAATAGACCTCAATCAACCAGACAATAATAACAACGGGACACTATAAATATTTGTGTCCCGTTGAAATCAAACTCGCGAGAAGAATCGTGATATGAACGGTACAAATACTACACTAATGTCCACTACAAAATGATATTTACAGCATTATAGAGAGCATAGATATAAGATAGCCTGTTCCTCAGTGATTGAGGATTCCGGGAGTTAGTGCGCTTTCACCTTCAGCCTTATCACCACTTAAAATCAGGTGTGATGAAGGCGAAGTGCTACCCTCTTACGAATGATAAAATAAAATAAAATAATAATGTCTTCGTTATGGTGGGGCATGTAGCTCGTAGCGTAATCCACCTAAATTAACCTCAGTAGAAACGGGTTTTCTAAAAAAATATTCAAGACTAGCTTTCTGCCCGCGGCTTCGCCCGCGTGGACTACACGACGTTATCCCGCGGGAAAGTTGTATTTTCCCGGGAAAAAAGTAGCCTATGTTCCTATCCAGGCCACAAAGTATCTGTGTCCCAAATTTCAGCCAAATCCGTTTAGCCGTTTTCGCGTGATTGAGTAACAAACATCCAAACATCCAAACATCTAAACTTTCACATTTATAATATTAGTAGGATATAGCTGCCAAAAGAATACTCATATATTATGTAAATCTTCATTATATAACCAAAGGCGTAAGTCGTGGTTTTTTAGGATTTTTTTTACGACGATAAGGCTGAAGATGGAAACGCACTACTCCCGGAATCCTCAACTATTGAGGATGGCTATCTTATCATTAACTGCCGGAAAACAACAACGCTGATAATGCAGTTTTGATAAGTGTGAAATCGAATTTTCATAAGTCTATTTATCGCATTTTGAGCGCTATATCCTCCTTTCTTGTCTGTTTCCACACAAATCTGCGGCCACATAGGAGCCTTTATTTTCTAATTTAAAAAAATCTCGTGTCACAGAGTTTGTTATCAAACTCCTTGGAAACGGCTTGACCAATTTTCACATGACTGCCCAAGGAGTGTATTGTGTTTAGGGTTAGTGAGTTCACGGGGCTTCACCTGCGTGACGCCTAACGACGTTAATAACGGCATGCGCGTCTTAGCGCGCTAATTGTATCAAATTAACCGCGCTAATTGTACTAAAACCCGGCTACAACTGCGTATTATATCAAATAGCGCGCTAATTAATGGCATTAGACGCAGGTGACGCTCGGGCATTAAGTAAATTTTTGTATGTATTTCGTAAGTCGGAGAAAAGATCTAAATAGCCTACTATTTACACGACTGACCTAAAACAGGGGTGTATTGTGTCTAGGGTCAATTACACGACTTCCTAAGGTGTGAATTGTGTTTATGGTTAATGTATGTATGTGTGTATGTAGTGAGTTTCTTTAAGTATTTATTCCACCATAACTTTCGGATTTTAATGTATGAGGTATCATTAGAAACGTTAAGTCACCCCGAGTAACATCAGCTGTAATAACAGCTGTATTTTAAATATTCAATATGGCGGACGTGTAACGACATAAAAAAAATATATTTTTTGCTTCAATTATAGCAATATGGGTATCAAATGAAAGACTTCGGCGAGTAAATTTTAAAAATAAATAATTTGTATACATAATCACTAAAAGGAATAAAATGAAAATAAATGTAAAAATTAAAAAACACGACTGCCAAAATCGAAATTAAAAGTACCTACCTAAATAAAAAAACAAGCTCTTTTAAATTTAAGTATTTTTCATGTCTCATATTCTGAAAGTAACTCCTAACTTGCCTAAAATGCGGGTTGAAAGCGGTATGTGGCGGCCCTAGGGCCGTATGAAATTTAAAAAAGGAATATGAGGGGTCATGTCAAAATCTGAAATAGCATCTACACACGTTCCGATCCGATAGCCGATTTGGTCTGCTCCCAGCTTCGATCATAAAAGCTCCCAGACCAAATCTGCGCTACACACGTTCCGATTTGGTCTGGGAGCAGACCGAATCGGAGGTCGGATAGGAACGTGTGTAGAGTCTTTAAGTATCTCTTTGGACATTTATTTATCAAAGGTATGCAGGCAAAGGCACAAAAGCATATACAGCCATGTTTTGCTATTAAATATAATAATTAATATCGTAGAATTATTATTTTAATATCTAAAACATTGTATTTTTTTAAAGAACGCGTTTTTAGAAACAGATTAAACCAAATAAGTTATTTGTAACATAAAAAATCAGTCTATTAATTTCATGAATTTGCATAGAGTACGGGTCAAACACCAAACAAGACTGTATGGACTTAGTTTCCCTTGCCTTCCGTAAAACAGAGAAAATGAACAAAAAAGTTATAGTCCCTCGAAAATTTCGCGGCCATAGGAAAAATATTTTTTAGATTATTTCTGTTTATTTTTACTTTCCTCATATTCAAAATGAAAAGTAGAGTGTTTACTCCGGGCGTATGGACCCATTACAGTCTCGAACTATCGGCGCCCTCACTTCGTTCGTGCGCCAAAACACTCGACTGTTATGGGTGCCATACATCCCTTGCTAAACAATCTACTATTTCAGTATGGCACCCCGACTGCAATGAGAGCTTGTTTTTTTTTTTTACTGTCTAGTTTGATTTTGGCAGTGGTGTTTTTTTTATCCCGATATTCCACGGGAGCGAAGCCCCGGGGTGCAACTAAGTAGTTTAAAATATGAAAAGTATGAATGAAGATTAAAAGAATATTACTTATCATAATAAATGAGAAAGTCTAACGTAATGCCATAGGAAGTGCACCCCATTAATCATATATAAGAAAATTCACGAAAAGTACCTTTAAATGATATGCGATTCAGTGTTGCCATCTTATGATTTTAATGGCTTTGAAAAAATTTACATTTGTAAAATGTATCAAAGAAGATGTTTTACGTTTCTAGGATTTTTAAGAAGAAAATATTTTTTATTATTAATGTTGGCTTATTGAACTTTCAAAGTTTAAGAGCCAGAAATTTCTTTAATACCTACCTACTCGTGTGTATGTTTGGTTAATATTTTAAACTAAACGCATATTATTTGTTTTTTACGGTTTTCGTTAATTCACTCTCATTTTTACACGCAACGCAATACTTAGATATCTGTACTAATATTATAAAGAGGAAAGATTTGATTGTTTGTTTGCATCGAATAGGTTCCGAAACTAATGGACCGATTTCGAAAATTCTTTAATCATTAGAAAGCTACATTCTCCCTGAGTGACAGGCTATATTTTATCGCGATATTCTCACGGGAACAGGTACCACGTGGGTCCGCGAGGATCCGCTAGTAATAATAAATATAATTAGGTACTTAAAATACCGATAAACTTATCGTAGCAAAAAAGATTTGGCGTACATTTTCGAAATATTTTTGAAACTTAAGCCAACCACAGTAAATACATTCTAAAATAAAAAATAACTGTAAGAAAGGTTGGAGTACATTTTAAGAGTTACTATTCTACTCTAAGCTCTGAAATTTAATTTAATATCTTTGGAAGTTGATTGAAGTATTTTTTATTTTATTTTTTTAAGTCATCTGGTGGACCCATAAGCTTTATCAACATAGCAAAATGACAATGCTCCCGTTTCGGTTTTACACTTCAAAATTAGGGTGATCGAAAATCGAAATACAGCCCAGTAAATAATTCAAACAAACATGGCCACAGGTACCGTATTCATTTATTCCATATCCTCAAACGTAGAACCAAAGAGCATGCCAGCATCGGCATTTGAATTTCAAAACACAAGTAATCCCAGAATTACTGGCACTCCCTGTGAATTTATGATAGCGCGTTCGGGATTCGCCAAATCCACGCACACGCGATTTCTGTTAAGGCACTGCTTATACTTTTTGGTATTGTTCTAATATTGGTTTAACCGCCTCTGTGGTCTAGTGGTACACACTACCGTCACAAAATAAAGAGTTTACAGAAGGACCGCTTCCACTGTTTTTGAAAATCTATACCCATCCTTGTCTGACTCACTAGGGTTGCTTCTGTATTGATTCTGAATTTAAAAAGGAGTAGGTAGTATAAGTTAACAATCATACATACATCAATTCGTTTATACATACATCTTAAACATGTTTACATGCCTTAGAGGCTGCTTAGATGGTAAACCAGAGCATCTAATATCCATTTAAAGTCCCGACGCCACACACGACGAAGACAAGATCCTATATTATGTTGTAATGTATTCCATTCCTATATGTTATAATGTACTCTATGAACAAGATATAAATATGGTGTAATAGTTATCCCACTAAAAACATAAACGTGAAAAAATCACTAAGTTCGACGAAAACATTGTAAAAAGGGTGTAAAAGTTCAGCGAAAAATAGTTGAAATCTAAATGGGTTACAAGTTCCATAATTTTTTTCATTCATGAACTTCAAATAATTAATATTTTCTTAAATGTTGAATTTATAACTTGTCATCTTTAAAAATTGAAAACCTTTATAACGCAGGAACTATATCAAGCAATAGTGGTAACTATTTTCAAAACAAGTGTATTTAAATACCTATGTTGTGTGTTTTTATCGTATATATAGGGAAATAAAAAAATATAGTTTAATAGTCAAAGTCAAATTTGTTTATTCAATTTAGATTGTTTTTTACAATACTTGTGAACGTCATAGCTTTCTTTTTCTGGGAGAATTTGCAGAAAGGTGAGCTGCTGTTTATGAATTTGAGTCACATTTAACTTTTTCATATTGAGTACAAGATTCCTTAGTCTCCACAGTTGCTTGCGATTCTTTATTTTCATTTTTTTTACAGGCAGCAAAAGTTTTGGATTAGTGCCTTTTTTCTAGACAGTTCGGTTCGATGTCTTGATTATAGAATTGATTTCGAAATGGGCCTCACAAACTCAGAGATATGTTGACCATTTGTTGTGTAGTTCTTCTCGATCAATTCAACTTAACCATAAGGTTCGTCTGAAAAGAAATCATTTGATTTTTAAAATGAACTAGTTATTTTTGCAACGAAAATAGCCTATGGCACTCCTACGATTAAGACGTTAAAATAAATAGGTACACGCATAATCGTGGGTGGACCGTTTTCTCCTGAACTTGGCTGGCACACTGCCGTGCGTCAAAAAAAACTTTACTGCAAGTAAAATGTTATTTGGTGTTTAATAAATGGAGTCTCTAAAATGTAAGTAGGATCTCTTAGCACTGCTAAAATAAAAGAAAATGCAACGACAACTTTTGAAAAATTCGTCAACATGACTTGTGGCTGTGTTCGCTGAACCGCCAAGAAGTTTTGAGATACTATAACATCTAAATAAGGACCAGCGTCATCATTGAACGACGCCCACTGCTGGGAATAGGCAATAGGCATCCCCCAAGGATCTCCACAACTATCGGTCCTGCGCTGCCCGCATTAGTAATTAACTAATTAGATTATGTGAGACCCGCTGCGAGTTGTGTGTGCGATTGTGCCCGCCGGTCACAATCACAACTCGCAAAGAATATATCTAGGTACCTACTTAACTAAACCATAGTACCCAAATACTGGCGTTTTACCGGCGAACGATAAGATGAATGTGTATGGTTGATCGTCGTTATCAAAGCGGCTAGTTCCAAAAGTACCTAGGTATACTCACCTACCAACAAGAGAATACAGTTTTACATAACTTACCTTTCAATATCGTTTGGAAATTTAAAGAACGTGTATGCACAGTTTTTAGTCTTATTTACACAACCAAATACACTGCAACTGTAATAATATCGGTTGGTTATTTTGTTAATTAATAGTAAAATAGGTATATAAGTGTCACAGTGACACGTAGCGGCGCGGACGTGAAGTGATCAATTGAATGCTCTTTGGAACTTGCAATCACTGACCTCTTAGCGATACTTACCCCAAGAACTATCCGATATTTTTGTAAAAAATTCAATAACAGGCCAAATTTTTGTAAACGGCCCTTAAATATAATTTTAAGAGACTATATTTTGGAATCCAACATAATATCGCATTGGAAGGTATAAAAAAAAAGTTATACTCCGAAAATGGTGCAATTCTTTCAGCAAATATGCTATCACCAATTTTATCGTTAACATGTGTTTATATTCACCATATCTAGGCACCAAAGTCGAAATCCATAAAGATATAAAACGGGAAACTAATACTTTAGGAAGAAGTCGGTTGTTTCTGCTAGCATTTTTAACATAGGTGTAATGCCAATTTGAGTTAACGTAGAGAGTTTTTTTTAAGTTTATTTGTTTTTCATTTACAAATATAGGGGGATTATATACTTTTACGAAAGATAATAATAAATGTATTCAAATGTAAAGTGAATTACACTTATACCATTTTTCCCTATTTATTATAGATTTTTTAAAGTTTTGTATTTGTTTTTTTTTTAATGTCGCTGTCATAAATATTGGTGGATTACTAATGAATTATTTTTTAATCTAGATAATCTAATTTTCAGTGTAAAGAAATTACTGATATAGAATTATTGTTGAGTCTCCATAGAGCGAATCAGTTTGGCTCTCGGGCTAACTCGCGACTGAGTACTGTCCCAAACTGCCCCATTTTGCCTGTAAATGTGACGTCTATGTGTGCGTGACGAAAATGGCACCTTGTTCTAAGCGGACTCTCTGCTAGGGCGACCGCCCGCGTAGTTACTTTGTGCTACCGTTATCAGACCGAGAGGTCCCGGGTTCTATTCCCAGCGGAGGTACATATAGTATCCCGTTTGGTTGGTGGTAAGACTTGTTCCAAGTCCGCCTGGATAGCTACCACTATCTTACTGACGCCATAACAACGATGTTTTCAGCATTGTCGTTTTCCGGCAGTTAGAGATAATCCGGCAGTTCCTCAGTGATTGAGGATTCCGGGAGTAGGTAGTGTGTTTCCACCTCCAGCCTTATCACCACTTAACATCAGGTGTGATGAAGGCTAAGTGCTACCCCGTGTTGGATTAAAATAACTGCACCATTTACTTACTTACTTTCTTTTTTTTTCTTGGGATAATTTTAACACAGCACTATCTAATATGCGAATCAGCTAACCTTGTCCGTTTCGCTGAGCATGGGGCACATGGAGGGGTGGGGCTAGGGCAAGGGCTCAATCAGATTAAGCCTTTTTATTTATTTTTTAATTGTTTTTTTTTTATTTTACAATTTTTTTCATTTTACAAAACTTACACAATTTTGTTACTAGGTGAGTATAAAATAAAATACAACCATTTACAAGTCTTCACGTCATATAGAACAAACTTTGGTTAAGTAAAAAAAGAGAGATACAAGTCATAACACTATAATATAACATGAACTGCATTTAAATGACATTACATTATTAATTAATTACATTTTTAAAGAAGCTATTATGTACTTACTACTGGGTAAGAATTTGACCACCGTCCTGCTTACCAGACAGTGGTGGACAGAATGGTAAGCTAACTTGCGTCTGGT
The DNA here is from genome assembly GCA_949710035.1 of Crambus lathoniellus. Classification (NCBI taxonomy): domain Eukaryota; kingdom Metazoa; phylum Arthropoda; class Insecta; order Lepidoptera; family Crambidae; genus Crambus; species Crambus lathoniellus. Next base: position 14,085,602 of record OX453318.1, read on the forward strand.
ACTCCGATAATGGAAAGGGGCTGGAAAAACAAGAGCATGCAGTTTCTTTGCACGCTCGTCACAGCTTAGCCTGTTAAACACCGACAGACCGTCAACTCTACGGCGTTGGCAAATACTTTGAAATTCGGCTTTAGCTCAAGTAGTGCATATGTCGCAGCCAAATGGTTGAATCCGCCATTCAATTAAACGCCTAGGCCGATATTTTTCCATAAGCTATTTTATCTTCTCATAACTTGACGGAGTCACAAAAAAAAATAACCACGAAATTTAAATTTCTAACCTATCACTAGTTCTACAGGACTTCCGAGGGGTACATGCTGCCATACTTAACCATCCGGCGGGTTCAACCATCCGCCTGCGACACATACACAAACCTTCCCGTCCAAAGTCATATTATAAAAATAAAATATTTGTATTTTTGTTAGTAATGAAAACATTCAAAAACACTATTAGAAAGCTACATTTATCCCGAGTAATACAGGCTATATTTGATCCTGATATTCCGACGGGAATGAGCACAACGCGGGTGAAACCACTGAGAGCCACTAGTTTCGAATATTACTAGGATAAACCGAAACAAAGGATTCGAAAGGGCCTTAACACCGATCCCGTTCAGCCTGATTTATTCCACGGAAATCGCACAAAAACACTCGGTAAACAATATTTGCCGATATTGCGGACGAGCTTTGGATAATACCAAAGCAAATGTTCAGCCACTGAGTCTATCAAATTTTGACAAAAACATTGGTTGTCTGTTAAGTCGGTTTACGGACGATAATTTTACGTGATAACAATATACTAATATGCCGCTGTTTCTCTTCTTCTCGGACGCATCGGCCGATGGAGTGGAAGAGAGCCGAACGCTTAGGCCGATTGTGCCCTTATATCGCTTGTTCCACGCTCTCCCTTGGACGCGGAACGTGACACTTTTTCGTACGTGCAGCCAACGTTCATCGATTTATAAGACGTTATCACTTCAAAAAGCAAATGCAGCTGGACGAAACTTAATTTTACATAAATATTATGCATTAATAGCTTTCATAGGACTTACCTAGTTACCTACCTAATACTTACTTACTTTACCTAAATATGTATCTGTTGTTTCCTCTACCTACCAATTAGTTAAAACTAAAATCGGTTTTGAAACAGCACGAGATCGCATTTGTCAAATTGCGTTAGGTGGATGGATCGGGATGCAGAAGGCAGTACTTCTGGACACGGCCCGTATAGTGAGAAGGTTCCTGTCTCTGGATCCTTAACCTTCGGTAGCCGGGACCCTGATCTTGCTACCGTTGGGGAACTGCATTTTTATATTTTTAAATGTTATATTTTTTAGTGTTATAAATTGTAAAAATGTAATGTTTAGAAATATAATTTTGTAAGTATTTAAAATGTAATAAAGGAAATAATAATAATTGTAGCTAATAAGCCTGATATTGTATTGATAGATCGGCACGAACGCCGCGCAATAATTGTTGATGTCACTGTTCCCCATGACGACACCCTTGTGAAATCTAAAAAAGATTAAGAAAACAAATATCTTGATTTAGCTCACGAGATTGTTGACATGTGGGACATTGATTCAGCAATTATTGTTCCGATAGTCATATCTGCCCATGGTCTGATAGCCAAGAGCCTCGATAAACATAGACCGTGAGCCAGATAGTATATTTTGTCAGTCATTTCCTCTCGAGCGAAACCTCGTGCAATGCTTGAGAGAGTTGTATTATGAAGTATGGTGAACGTCAGCTGCCGCTCCGTGGGTGGGTGGTGCAGCGGCAGCCCCTCAAACACGTAAAATTATTTTTTATTTTCAGTCATTTCCTCCCGACTGAAAATTTGTTAAATGATAGTTAACGCAATTATTAGAAGATAAAAAAAGTCAGCTGGCCGTAGTACCGTGGTGGATTATACGTCAGCTGGCCATAGGAACATGCAAAAAAAAATTCGTTCAGTGATTTCCTCTCACTTGAAAATGTGTCAGATGATAGTTAGCATGCTATTTTGAATAAATAAAAGCGTCAGCTGGCTCTATGTTGGTGGAAAGGTCGTCAGCTGATGCAGTGAAATAGGGAGCATGAGAGTCAGGCGTGAGCGCCGATCGCTTATTTAAATACGTCAGCTGACGGGTTTTCCACCAACATAGAGCCAGCTGACGTTTTTAGGGTTCCGTAGTCAACAAGGAACCCTTATAGTTTCGCCATGTCCGTCTGTCCGTACGTCTGACCCCAGTCTAGCTCATAGACTCTTAGACCAAAGTCTAGCTCATAGACTCTTAGTCCTAGAAAGCTGTAATTTGGCATGAATATACATATTTATCACGCCAACAAAGTGGTAAAGCAAAATTTTGAAAAATATTATTTTTAGGTTAGGTTAGGTTAGGAATTCGTATGTGTATGTATTTTTGTATTTTTCCACTGTATTTTTTCTGGCAAAAAAAGACAGTGGTATGTTTGCTAGGTGCACGTAGTCGGTCGGTACGTTGTGAGTACGGAACCCTTCATGAGTGAGTCCGATTAAATAACTAAAAACTAAAAATAACTTTGTTTTTCATAGTATTCGTATGAATGACAAAGTTATATTTGCTCTTTTTGAAAATGTGTTATATCTCAAAAACTTGTAAAGCCTACTTAGCTGTGATAGTTTTCCTTTTAACTTCGTCATAATATGTACTACTATCGTGAATTTTTTCACGTATCCAGAAACAACCATTTGGCTGGTAGGGGGGGACACTTGACTCTAACAAAATTTTGCACTTTAAAGCTTAATAATTCACAAACAGATGTGAATTATTCAAAAAACTCAATCAAAAAACTGTCTTAACGAACCCACAACGTTTTTGAAATTGCTAGAATTACATACCCACTTTACGTGTAGGGGAGGTAACCTAAAAAAAAATATTTTTCATAATTTTACTTTACCACTTTGTTGGCGTGATAAATATGTATATTCATGCCAAATTACAGCTTTCTAGGACTAAGAGTCTATGAGCTAGACTTTGGTCTAAGAGTCTATGGCGGTTCCCACACTGCACCGCACACCGATCCGGTTTGTGGTAGTGCGCTTCTTAACTATGGCTGTAGAATCTTGATGTGCATACAAAACCCGCAGTGTATGACAAATCACGCCGCATCTCCGTCCGGTAGTGCGGAAACCGGAGGCAGTGTGTTATCCGCCTATGAGCTAGACTGGGGTCAGACGGACGGACAGAAGAATTTTCACATGTTTGAGGGGCTGCCGCTGCACTATCCACCCACGGAGCGGCAGCTGACGTTCACCATACTTCATAATACAACTCTCTCAAGCATTTCACGAGTTTTCGCTTGAGAGGAAATTGGTCAGTAAAATCTGTTGCTGGCTCACGGACTAACACCTTAAGAGGCTTGAGTTAGGTGGATGGATCGGGAGTCAGATGCAGAAGGCAGTACTTCTGGACACGGCCCATATAGTGAGAAGGTTCCTGTCTCTGGATCCTTAACCATCGGTAGCCGGGACCCTGATCTTGCTACCGTTGGGGAACTGCATTTTTGTATTTTTAAATGTTATATTTTTGTGTTATACATTGTAAAAATTAAATGTTTAGAAATATAATTTTGTAAGTATTTAAAATGTAAGAAAGGGAATAATAATAAACGTTTGGTGGACGTTTTTTTACCGTAAAATATGGTTATTAAAGTTAAGTATTCCTATGCTAGGAAACAAAAATATTATATGAGACATTTTCGATCGATTTGTCGAAGTGCACAAAATCTTTTTTAATAGCACAACTTAGGCTTAAAAAGCAATTTTACAACTTTCAAAATTCTAAATCGCTATTGACAAGAATCTCCTCCCATTATTCTCAAAAAGTTCACTCCTATAAAAATATCTTGATGAATACAAATTGACAGAACTTTGTAATGTTCTCGGCACTTCACATTTAAGTGACGTGATGGGCCTATCGCGTCTTCTTAAAGTATATAAAGAAAATTTTCTAACGCAAATTGGATATGCCAGAAAAACGATAGAATTCGCCCAAAAAAGAGCGAAGTGCCTTTGTAAACGAATATTCTGTTGCAAAGGTTGGTGTAGACAAGAGACTCATAGAAATGAAACCTTTTTTTTGTTTAAAACTATTGAAGGCAAATACAGTCTTTTCATATACTTACTGACAACGGCATGTTGGACTCAGTCGGACACAGGCCTGTCTCTCGCCGTGCCCAGCCCTCCCGCCAAGCCTAATAGGCTTCGCTTAAAGTTAATGTTTTAAAGCCTGACCAGTAAACTTAAAAACCTGGCTTGGGTTGGCTTGCTCACTTTCGCCTCTTCATTGTTACAAATGTCAAATTATATAGAAAAATTTTGTTCGTCACTTTTCCGCAATATGTCGAGGTTTTTTATTTTTCTGCAGGTTTTGTTTATTATTTACCTAGTTAAATTTTAAAAGTTTACTCCTGCCAAAGTCAGAATCATTATGTCTTCACTGCTGCGATACAAGCAAAATCAAAATAAAAAAACAAATATTTTTTTATTCAATTTAGGTTGAGGTAACAACACTTATGAACGTCAAAGAAGCTATGCCATCGGTTCGCAAATCCTACGGCGGGAGAAGAACCGGCAAGACCGGCAAGAAACTCGTCAAGGGCAAACTTTTTCTCCCTGTTATATTTCATACAGAGTCGTCAAATTGAAAAATGACCTTCACACATTAGTAAGGTCACTTTCCATCACAATGGAAAATATTAGCCTTCCTCAAGGATAGATAAGGAGAACAGCAGCAATAGGACCAATGGGAGTTGGTGGGCAAACGCTGCCGGGACCAACGGCCTAACGTGCCTTACAAAGCACTCGAAAAAATCAATTTTTGGTCACCCATTTCGTTACCAACCATTGCGAAAGTTGCTTAACCTCAACGATCGCAGGTCAAGCGCGCTAACCACTTCATTACTAAAACATTACCTATCGTAACTTGGTTTCAGAAGCAGATAGGTAGATGGCTAACAGCGCGTAGTCTCCGTAGTATTGATGAAATATAATACCTTCTAGCTTTTTACGCTGGGAATACACGTACGATTTTCTCTCCGATAGTCCGACCAGGGGCTCTACCGGCGAACTTTCCGAACTTCGGAAATTTGCCGGGCTTCAAATTAGAACAGTTATATCGAAGTACGTAATTTCTTATTGTACTATTTGCCGAAGTTAACTATTTGGAAGATATCGATGTTCCTGGGACATCATGAATCGTTGTTTTGCCATTTTGCCTGATTGGGGCTCGATTTATCTGTTTTAATTTGAAGCGCGGCAGATTTCCGAAGTTTGGAGCGTTCGCCGGTACGGCCCCAGACTTGATTTTGATTGTTTGAGACTTCATTTGAGTGGTTGTTTTTACATGTGGTTGTTAACAACCAATCAAAATCAAGTCTGATAAGACTATCGCGATATCGGAGAGAAAAATCGGACGTGTATTCCCAGCCTTAGCAGTAATTCTCCGGAGCTCCAGAACTCCGAAGTTTGAAATCAGAAAATCGAATCCCAACTCCGGAGCTAAAAAATACTTCGATTTTCAAGGTCTAGTCCTACTAATATTATAAATGTGAAAGTTTAGATGTTTGGATGTTTGTTACTCAAACACGCCAAAACGGCTGAACGGATTAGGCTGAAATTTGGAACACAAATACTTTGTAGCCTGGAGAGGAACATAGGCCACTTTTTATCCCGGAAAAATGTCACATTCCCGCGGGATAACGTCGTGTAGTCCACGCGGGCGAAGCCGCGGGCGGAAAACTAGTATATTCATTGTGTACACTGGACCGAAATCGAAAAGACTTATATGTCCCATATCGTAGACGTTCGCGTCGCGTCGCCGTGAACAAACGTGACAACTGTGCTCATTCTGACTGTGGAAAAGTTAAGGATAAAGTACTTCTCTACATAGTATACCTAAACTATAAAGAGTGGAAAAAACTATGGGCCATGGAGGGAAAAAACCTTAAGACGCAATACGACTGAAGCGAGATAGCAATGAGAAAAGAGCTCGCGCGGGAGCGAGACCGATTTTGCAGATTAGACAAAAAAACACGAAAACATGTCCGTCTGTCTGTCTGTCACCAGGCTGTATCTCATGAACCGTGATAGCTAAACAGTTGAAATTTTCACAAATGATGTATTTCTGTTGCCGCTATAATAATAAATACAAAATAAAATAAACATTTAAGGGGGGCTCCCTTAAAACAAATTTGATTTTTTGCCGTTTTTTGCTCGATATTAATAACGGCAACAGGTAGACGCTTTTCACTTTAAAAATAAATAATTAAATTAAAATAAGAGGGGCTTCCATACAACAAACGAGTTTTTTAATGGTACGGAACCCTTCGTGCGCTTTTCCGACTCGTATTTGGCTGTTTTTTTTTTCTAATTTTAGCCGGTTTGATTCCTGGGTTTGTTTAATTGCAATTTAAAAAATTAAGGTGACTCTACCTACTGAAATAGTCGATTAAGTCGATAGTAAATAAAGGCGACTAAATAATCGCCTTAATTTTTTTTGGCACTCAATTAAAAGTACCAGACTAAAATCCAGAAAGTAATAACTTTCCGCTAATTGATAAACGATTTTAATTATTTGACGTTTCTCGGATATTACTCCGACATTGAATAATTAAACTTAATCGTTTTTCTTTTTGATTAAATATTAATTTGATCTCATGATCGCCACTGAAAACTGGCTCGATGTTAATTAAGCATTTTTTTAATTAATGACGCCCTGGTTTGAGTTTAATGACAAACTAGCTGTTGCTCGCAGCTTCGCCCGCGTGCGATTCGGAGATCGCATGATGTAGGTATGCATTTCATCTCCTAAGTTTTTTATCCACAACGGGGTATCACTTAGCCTTCATCACACCTGATGTTAAGTGATGATAAGGCTGAAGGTGGACGCGCACTACTCCCGGAATCCTTAATTACTGAGGAACTGGCTATCTTATCTCTAACTGCCGGAACACAACAATGCTGAAAACATCGTTGTTATGTTTTCAGAGTTAGATAAAATGGTGGTAGCTAGTTAGGCAGACTTTAAACAAGCCCTACCACCATCCAAACCGAATTCAATACGTACCCCCACTGGGAATCGAACCCAGGAGCTCTGGGTCTTTTACCCGTGGTGTGTACCACTAGACCATAGTGGTTGAATATCTCTTTAGTGGTTGAATTGTACGAAATCCTTTCTTAGTGAACGCCTACGTCTTAATTTAAGCTTTAAGCTCAATCCGCCCTATAGTTGGAGCTGTGTTGATAGATCAGTCATTCGCCTTTAATTTTTTTTATATTCAGACTAAGTTACCACCTAAGTAGGACTTCGCCAGCTTAGGCATCTACATTTATATATGCACAATTGCACATACAACTGACGACACGCTTTTATTAGCTTCACCTGTAACTAAGTCACAATGTAAGAAAATATGGGAATTCAATTTTAACCTACTTCTTATTGACGCATCGATTTGAAACTTTGCAAGTTTATAGGAATCCGATGACAATTCAATAATTTGCTACCATCGAGCTGATCTGATGATGTAGTCAAGAGGTGGGCAATAGAACTCTTTAATGGCTGCTAGGGAACCCCTCGAGTTTGGGCTCATTTGTTTCTTTCTGATGAGACCTATTTGCTACACTTAGTGGTAAGGGTCTGATGCTATAAAAGTGTGTTTTTTTAGTTTTTTAACTAGGTACTTATTATTGCAATGACACAGTTGCTCGCGCTATGTCGCTGGCATGTGCTGATTGCTTCGTGTTTGTACACGTTCTTTCGGGCACTGGCGCCAGCCCTGGCATGGAGTACTTCCTCCGAGCTAGGTTTCTGCGCACGAGGACCGCGGCCCAACTGACAGTAGTTGGAAATTGCATTTATGCAACGCATCTGAAACTATTCATGTATCTGTCGCAGTAAGATAGATAAAGCATAGATAGATAGATAAAGATACATAGACAAAAAGAGTTCTGTGGTGTGAAAAAAAAATAACCACGAAATTTAAGGCGATCCCTAGGGATATACCTAATTTATACCTACCGTGAGATAGTTACTTATACGAAAGCGATTTATTATTGGATATATTTGTTAATATAATCTTATAATACGGTTCAAGTTTATGATATACTAGATATATTACTAGATTTATTTAATGAAATTATTGTAAAACGTGTACTACAGGACTACACAGTCCTGTAGAACACGTGATCGCCATCGCCTTAAATTTCGTGTTATCTTTTTTTTCCACCACAGAACTCTTGTTGCTTTCGTTTAACTATCTTACGGTATATCCTTAGGGATATAGCTTACGGCTTTTCTATCTTACTACGACATATCCATACATCGATGTCATTCGTACTTTTTGCTGATCCTGCAATTTTTCGCTAGGTACTTTATTACTTATGTAGCGATGTTCCTGCGTCGCTGCTGGGCCGTTTTTAGGCTCCCATAATTTGGTGCCAACTGCTGGCTCAATCTAAATGTGCCATTATTTAGTGGGACAGTCGTGAACAAACAAGCAGTTCTCTTCGCTAACTATAATCTGTTCAAAAATTACATAGAGCGTAAGTTTCATTGAATAAATAACGTCGTTACAGCATTCATTTACATGGTCGGTATGAAATACACTGTCATTTACCATTCGGTAAATTAATTTAGGGAAATACAGGGCTGGACTTGGGTTTTTGTTAATCCTCACAAAGTTTAGCAATAAACGAGTAGGTATAGGTTCATTTTTAGGTGAAGATCGAGAAATTAATTTAGAAAAAAAACTATATTAAAGTAATGACTGAGATGAATTAACTGGATCTTTATTGTTGAAAAATGGAAAATGAAGTATTAAGAAAAAATCGACCCGTCTCACAACCAGCTCCGATGGGACGGGCTGGTCGTGAGACGGGTCGATTTTTTCTAAAATACTTACTTCATTTTTAATTTTTCAACAATAAAAGTTTCACTTCGATCAAGAATAGAAATAGTGAATGCAAAAAAGTAAAAATTTAAATAAGTAATAAAGATCTATTTAAATTTTTACTTTTTTGCATTCACAATGCAATTTTTATGGTTGAAAAATGGAAAATGAAGCTTCGCCACCAGCTTTTTTAGATTTTGATCTTTAAAGTAACGCAGATTTGAATAATAAATCCTTATAATAAACTAACTCAGTAAATTGTAATCAATCGACAAAATATGACTTAGGAAAAGGTAGGTAACCTCAGGTGTGATGAATGCTAAGTGCTACCCCGTTGTGGATAAAAAAAATCTCGCTTAGACAGAATAACACCGACTAGACCAGCCAGCAAAAAAAAAAAGTACTTACTTAAAAACTACGATCAGTCTTATAACCTCGCAGGTAGCTCAAATGAAAAGTTGTCTCCCGCATAGTAAAAAAACTGTTTATATAAAACTAGCGGATCCTCGCGGTTTTACCTCCGTGGTACCTGTTCCCTAGGGAATATCGGGATATAATATAGCCTATGTCACTCAGGAAGAATGTAGCTTTCTAATGGTCAAAGAATTTTCTAAATAGGTCCGGTAGTTTCGGAGCCTATTTGATGCAAACAAAATATCAAATCTTTCCTCTTTATAATATTAGTATAGATAAGTCTCATCGCGTGTTTGTGTGGAATAATCTATACATCACATAATTACTACAAATATACATACTATTTATAACTGTATTTATTTTTCTGTATGTCTGCTTCCTTTTCACGTCTAAATCGCCAAAATGATTTTAATGAAATTCGTCATATTATATAGTTGACTAAGACCAAGACCAAGTTGGCCAACACGACCTTGAAAAAGAACATAGGCTACTCGGTATCCCAAAAGATTTAAGTGGTCCCTAATGATTGCATTATAAAAAGGAGCACGATACAGTTGTAAACTAAATATGTTGCAGTTACCTCCAAATGTTATAAAAAAATAACCGAATTACTCGCCGACGAAGTCGCAGGCATTCTCACAAGATTAGCTTGACACCGACTTCAAACAGATCAGTAAGTTCTAAGATTAGTCAGGAAAAGTCGCGCACTTTCGTCCTATGAATTGAATGTTTCAATTTATTTTTCATTTTTACGGGTTTTGGGAAGTGAGTTTTTGTTTGCTTTTTTTTTTTTTAAAGTGGTTTAATTTTTTATTATTATCCTATAGTGAGGGGGATGCGTTTACGCATAACCCCACCCGCGTACGGTGTGTGCGGGCGGTGGTTATGTGGGACTTGCCTATCCGCTTCCTGACCCCCCATCCAGACCCTAGTCCGCCCCTGTGTAAGGTCTGTAAATGGTGATTTTCTCAGCAACCGTTTAGGCATTTGTTCTCGTCATTTGTAGGCACATCTTTCTTGAATATTATTTGCTTATTTCAGCTCACGAAATAAGCTACAACAAGAATGGCTGAAGGATTTAAGTAAATGACTTGCGCCTAATTTGCTACTGTTTGTTTCGCAAAAGGTTATTGCCCGAGATGTTTTTTTAGAGATCCACCCTAAAATATTGTGCAAAATTACTGTTGGTTACGAAGATAGTCACTATATAGAAATAGAAAAAAGTTTATTTAGCAAAACATACATAATTAGTATACGGAAAGCAGAACATGATAACACAATATTATTTTTTCTTGCTGAAACGGCCTCCTCTCAGCTTCTGCCAAAGCCGAGGCTGTGGCGCTGGTATTCTTTTATGATGTAGCCGTTAAAACATTAATTGAAAAATTTAAATTACTTACCTATTAAATTATTTTCTACACATTAACTGAATTTCAATTATTAAAATTACCTATTTATAAATTAATATTAACTTAAAAATATTTTCCTGCATTATAGAAAATGCTTAAACTTATAAAATAAATCGATAAAAAAACAAGAAAAAAATAACAAAGCTGTTTCGATTTCGACTTCAATGCTGCCTTGAATATAATGTTAAGTTGTCTTCCCAAAATCACTTCTGACTCTCCTCAGGTTTCCTAGGATTACAGGAAGAACTTAGATAATGTCTATTTTTGGTTTGCCTTCCATCAACCTTATAATATTTTCAAATAAACCGTCATTTTCAAGATATTTCGCCAAAGTTCACCAAACAAAAACATTGTTGTTCACAAAATGTAATCGCCATAAAATGGTGGTCGTGACTAAAAAAAATTAAGGCCATTAAGAGGCGTCCCTAATACTTGTAGAATAAAGAAAACACCCTATTTACAATTGTAATTGAATTGCTATGGCATAGTTTAAACTGACACAGTAAAACATTTAGTTTTTACCAGCTTTTTACTCGCGGCGTGTTCTACACGGCATTATCCCGCGGAAATGTGATATCTTTCCGGAATAAAAAGTAGTCTATGCCACTCTCCAGTCCCCAAACTGTCCCCAAACCAAAAATCACATCGATCCGTGGCTCCGTTTTTTCGTGAAAGATGGACAGACAAACAAAGCAACATTATTTTTAAGTAACATAGGCTACTTTTATTTTATCTTGATATTTCCACGGGAACGGGTACTACGTGGGTACAACCGCACTGAGACTAGCAGAACAATAATTGCTTTTTAATTAGCTCTTTTACTTTAGAATGATTTGTCTAATATAAAAAATAAACATGGGTTGTTATACAAGATTATTCAATGCTACATGGAAGTTGTTTAATGCTACACATAGGCAAGGAATCAAGTTAATTAATTTCTTAGCCAAAACTAACACATAATACTCACAGCGCAAAAAAACGAACGTTTTTAATCGCGATAATATTTATTTTTCTGGTATTTCCTACCGTTCCCAACTTTATGACAACTACAACACGACTGGAAGAATTCCTTACATTTCATTACCCCAATCGTCAGCTGCGAGCAGGACAGACATTACGTCTGCCTTACGTACCAAACAGAGACGGAATAATCTTCTTATACAGAACCCGCAAATGTCACTCCATTAGGTTTCGTGGTTTTATGCTCGGTATTGTGTGAAAAAGCCTGCCTTTAAGAAAAGTTTATTCTTATATGATCTTTTAAGATGATCTATTTTATGTTAAAAGTGAAAGGAAAGTAATATGAAGAAGTACGTCTCCTAGACGCTTGTGACTTTTTGATTTATTTAAAAATAAACTAGGCATTTTTTAGTTATAATGTATAAGGTTAACCCCTAACCGAGAAAGTTTAGGAACAAACTACTTAAACCTTTTAAGAACCCAGCAAAGAAGAAATTGATTTTACAAAGGTCTCTTTCCGACTTCAAAATTAAAATATAAGTTTTTAGTAAAAATTTCATTTTCATGACAAGCTTTTTTGCTGACGGTACTTAAATATTGTATTGTCATCTAAACCAAACCTGTATACAAAATTTCAGGTCCATCGAACACTGGGAAGTGGCTCAAATTAAGCTTGCAAGATTTGTCCCCCACTAACTAACTAACGTGGCAAGTTAATAATAAGTTTTTAGTAAAATTTTTATTTTTATGACAAGCTTTTTGGTGACTGTACTTTAATATTGTATTGTCATCTGAACCAAACCTGTATACAAAATTTCAGCTCCATCGGACACTAGGAAGTGGGTCAAATTAAGCTTGCAAGATTTGTCCCCCACTAACTAACATACTAACTAACATGGCAAGTTAATAAAAAGCTTGTAAAAAAGCTTGTAAACAGGAGGAAGCACCGACTTATAGACTGATCAGTAAGTTCCAAGAGTATATTGACAAAAAGTCGCGCATTTTTATCCTATAAATTAAATAAATTATTTAATAATTTTCGTATTAATATATTTTTAATGTATATATTCGAACCGGTCCAGAGAGATGACGGCACTTGGAGACGAAGACTAATTATTTTTTTTCGAAATTGGGCTTATTTAGAAGAAATTAAATAAAATCGATTGTTGGCGCTAGTTGGCTCATATCAGCCCCTTAAGGAGTACTTTCATTTTTTGTTGTCATTTGTTCTCAGACAACAAATGAAAATGTACCTTTATGTCCTCAGATAAGGTTGATTGACAAATTTTCAGATATTTTTGGTGGGTTTGATAAACTCTTGGATAATTTTGAAGCTGGCTGTACCGCTGGGCAGACGAAGTAGCCAAAGATCTACGGAAGCTACTGTTGCCCGACTGGGAGTAGGTCGCGCTATTTAGGAAATCAGTGGCACCTTTTGTTGTCGGAGGCTAAGATTCACTTCGGGGTTACCACGCCAGCGCAGTAAGTAAGTAGGTTATTTATTTTCAATTTTTACCCGACTACGGCAAAGCAAAAAAAGGAGGGTTATGAGTTTGACCGGTATGTATGTATGTATGTATGTTTGTATGTATGTTCATCTGTTGCCGCATAACTTCTAAACTGCTGATCATATATTCACAATTGAGGTATCGTTAGAAGCGTCTTGATTGTCTGCTGGTTATAGGCTATGTCACGTCTCATGAAATTGAATATGGCGCCCTCTAGAAGACATAAAGTTGTGAACTAAAAAACTTTTTTTTGAGAAGAATATCGTGTGTGGTATCAAATGAAAGCTCTTGGTGAGCTCGTTTCAAAAATATATATTTTATTAGGTGTTGCTTGCGGCTTTGCTTGCATAAATTGAATTTTGACTTTATCACGAAATTCATCATCATCATATCGCCGAACGACGCCCACTGCTGGGCATAGGCCTCCCCCAAGGAACTCCACAACAATCGATCCTGCGCTGCCCGCATCCAGCGGCTTCTTGCGACTTTGACCAGATCGTCGGTCCACCTTGTAGGGGGCCTGCCCACGGAACCGGTACGCGATCGCTATTCGAGAACCTTTCCGCCCCAACGGCCGTTGGGGCGGAAAGGTTCTCTGCGCTATCTGTTCCGCCCACTGCCACTTCAACGGTACAATCCTTCGAGCGATGTCGGTTGTTTTAGTTCTCCTGTGAATCTCATCGTTTCTGATTCGATCGTGCAGGGAAATACCGGCTTTCCGCCCGCTCTCAGAAGCTCTGTTGTGCCCGCCTGCCGCCTTGTTGTTTTTAAGCTGCTTGAGAGCCATTGTTTTAAATTTGAGCCGGTATTGGTCGGAGCGTGGATTTTATCAGCTGCGATCTTTCAAGCTTAACATTGATATTCAATGTGCCTCTGACCATATCGGTGATCGCTTACTGTCTTAACAGCGGTAATCACACTGACATCATAGTGGATGTGCTTCTTGGTCGACATGTTAAAATCGATCTCGTTTCTGACATTACCGTCCGGGCTGATCCAGGTCCATTTGCCGGTTACGGGCTTCCTGAAGAAGAAGTTCATCATAAAGAGGTTCTCCGTCTCCATGAAGTCTGCCAACATCTGGCCGCTATCGTTCCGTTGCCCAAATCCAAATTGCCCCACTCTCAACTCATCACTGCAACGTTGCCCCAACTTAGCATTGAAATCTCCCACCACAACCGTGTAGTGGGTTTTATAGCTATGCATGGGTTTCGAAACCTCCTCATACATAGACTCCACTTCGTCATCGTCATGTGTCGAGGTCGGAGCGTATACTTGTATGACATTTAGCGAATACCGTTTCGATATTCTGAGTATCGGGTACGCTTCCCGGCTCGACACGCTTCCGATGGTGATCACGTTGTTGACTAGGGACTTGTGGAATGTGGACAACACCTAGGGATTGTTGTTCGCCCTCTCGGTGGTAAAGTAAGTTACCGGATTGCAGGATAATCGAGTTCTCTTCGGACTTCAGATAATCCAATGATGTCCCAGTGTAACTTATCTACTAACAACCTCTTCCAACTCTATGAGCTTCGAGTCAGTCCGCAATATGCTCGTGTTGTAGGTTGCCAGGTCAAGTCATCTGTGTTGGTAGCCTGGTCTTACCCGGGGATTCTCAGCACCCCCTGCCCGCCGTTACCATAGCCGCTAGTAGCTAGGAATAGCGGGGCCGCCGTGGACTGGGGGCTGATTTTTTTGGTGTAAAACCATTTGGGGGGGGGGGGGAAGGGGGGGTTGCCATAATTGCCACGCTTGGCCTGCCAAGTATTGGCGATCGCAGTATGTCCTGCTGTTACATGGAGACGCTGCTGCCCTTCTCTTGATGGCAGTTTTCCCTCTGTCGCCTCTTACGAAACCCCCAGGAGAAGAGAGGGGGTAGTGCTATTATTTTTATGTGCCGGCACTACACAGCGCAAAATTATGACCCCAAAATAATATAAATAAAAATTAAGTTCAAAAACTAAAACCCGACTACTGAAAAATGACGCTTTAAAAATTATGAAACAAGAAAATATTCTCATCTGAAATTGCCGTGGTCGTATGCCTAGTCGTAGGTACTATAACAAAACAATATTTTCATTCTAGAGAAAAGTGGCATACGACCACGGCAATTTCAGATGAGAATATTTTCTTGTTTCATAATTTTTAAAGCGTCATTTTTCAGTAGTCGGGTTTTAGTTTTTGAACTTAATTTTTTAAGTAGTGAGTTCTTGTTTGAAGTTTTTTTAAAGGCGGTTTAATTATTCGATAAAACAAAAAACAATTCGTAATATTACTGTCGGTCTGTCGGTGCTATGTCATATTTGTATGATACATGCTTTCCTACAAAACGAAAAAAAAAGAAGTTTTTAATGGGCAGGTATTCGGTTTGTACCTTTTAAGCTGTTTATAAATTTATAGAAAATCGCTTTTCCGCATATTATGGAAAAACAGCGAAAATCTTTCATGAAACCTGATTAATGGTTTAGCACGCTCCAGTCGATCTAAGCTTGATATATTACCGAAATGATTAATCTTATATTTGATCGTAATAATAAATCGCGTTACGAGACTTAAGAAAGTGTACACATCGATGTTAACAAAATTGATGGAGTTTAATGTCTTACACTTCTCACAGTAGCTAAGTAATTAGGGGGATCCTTAGCTAGAGAAAATGTTGTATACGTTTGAACTTTCGGGTTACAGTTTATTGGTAGACCGATTTTTACTGAAAGTCGGTTAGCAGACGTTTTTACTGTTTTAATTTTAGTAATTTTTATGGCAGGGGCCCGATTCTCAGGCATTCGATTTTTTTCAGTGTGGTAATTGGTATGTCGAACATTTTGTTTGTGGTTTCTATTTAAAACTTAGAACGTTTTAAACAAACTAAGCTGTTAATTACTAATTCAAAAAAAAAACACAGTTTTTGTATTGTCAGAATTTCACAATAGAAAAAGTTCGAGCGAAAACCAGTCGAACGCTACGAGTGGTACAAACCAATAGATGTTCGTATACGAACTTAGCTGTCAAAATGAATTAGTTGACATGCGGGACAGCTTAGTTTGTTTGAAACGTTCTCGGTGTTCGACATACGAATTACCACACTGAAAAAATTCGAATGCCTGAGAATCGGGCCCCTGGGCGTTTTCAGGGCCTGAATTAAAGATTCTTTTTAATACAATTTAACGATTTTGAATTTAAAGGTAAAAAAAGGTAGGTAGGTAGGTGAATCTAAAATGAATATTATATAATTTAAAGGGTAATTTTTGCGTCTCGTGTCTCGATAACATTGATCTGACGTTGTATAGTATTACAAAATATGGTACTTATTTGTTTTTTTTATTATTATTATTTAAATCATCAAAAAAAATACATGATAATTTTGACAGTGCCTCGCCAAACCTAAATAGGTTTGTCTACAAGTTAATAGCTAGAACTTATTCTAACAAATATTACAAAATTTCCTACGATTTATCTATTGCCAAGAGATCAGCAGGTAGAGTGTGTGTCAGATAACTCTGCACTTGCCTGGCACGTTTCTGGCGCTAGTTACATAACAGTGCATTTTTTTGTTCTAATGTTATAGAAAAGATTAGTAGGTATTCGATTTTTACCGCGCGCAGACTTATCTGACGAGCACTCTAAGTAGACTGTTTTGTACCCCTTGTACGCAAACTATCGCGATTCCGTATTTATGTCAGTTTGTATGAAAACTGTATCAGCGCCTCTAGCGGCGAGTAGCGCGCTTATACAGTTTTCATACAAATTGACATAAATACGGAATCACGATAGTTTGCGTTTGCTTGACATAAAAACTTACACTAGAGGTACAGTAGATATTGTTCTCGCTTATGTAGCCTATGCTTATGTATATGTAGCTTACTACACAACATGCAAGATGCACCGCCCGCCCGCCCGCAAAAAAATGCACATGCACATGCACGAAAATACCAGTGCACCATACCTGCATTTAGTAAGACAACAACACACCTTGCATCTGCACCAATTAGACTACTCTACACGTGTTTCGCCCCAATCCCGAGGAGTTAGGTTTCGGTTTACCTTCGAATTCGGTGTACCTACAAATTACTGCATTTTGTATCTGTTTTGGTACTATTTAAGGACACAGCACATTACATCAACTCGGAAAGGGATCGACACCGTATCGCCTTTCGCCTCGCCGTCAACCAGGCGTCAACCTAACGCAAGCACGTAACCAAACCGGATCAGCGTCGGTACGTCGGCTCGGCTACGGCTAGGCGACGCCGCGCTTACGGCTCGCCGCACAGTGGTCCCATATAAAAAAAAGAAAAAATAAAAGAATGAGAGAAAAAATGATAAAAAAAGACAAATAAATGAAATAAAGATAAGATTTATTCAGTTTATTGCTGGTAGTAGGGTGATGTAATAATTTGTTTGAATTTGTTAAATTATTTACATATTTTATATTTATTTAATTATATATATTATCTATTTTTCTATAGTTAATGCAAAACACAGAAAATAATCAAAGTGATGATTTTTTATCTATTTCCTCTTCCTCTGATGGATTGAGCAGTGACGACAGTTTCCGCAGTATCCCCTCTCTAAAAGAGAGTCTCCAATCTATTACTTCAGACGCATCTAGGCACTTCAATGTTGTTCATATCAACGCTCAGAGTATTCCTGCTCATTACCAAGATTTCCTCGCTACTTTCTCTGATTTGAACAACATACACGCCATTCTAATATCTGAATCTTTCTTTCATCCGTCGCTCCCTTCTACACAATACTCTCTGCCGGGTTTTAATTTAATTCGAAATGATCGAACTAATACCTCTCACGGTGGAGTTGCTATTTATCTTCGTAGTCACATCCCATATTCTATCATTAGTCGATCAGCTCAGCCCCCTCCTCCAGATACTGCGGAACACCTTTTCCTCGAGGTATTGCTTTCTCATACCAAAGTTCTTCTAGGAGTTTTCTACAATCCATCTTTAAGGATTAACTACTTCTCTTCTTTCGAGAAAACCCTAGAGGATCTTATGCCCTCTTATACTCACTCTATTATAATGGGTGACTTCAATACATGTCTCCTCAAAAATAATTTTCGTTCCAACAGCCTAAAATCGCTCGTTGATTCCTGTAACTTGAACATTCTCCCCCTCAATGCGACGTACTATTTTCCCAACAGCACTCCCTCCCTTCTTGATTTAATCATTGTTTCTTCAACTAATAATGTTGCCAAACATGGGCAGTTATCTGCAGATGCCTTCTCTTATCATGATTTGATATATCTTTCCTATAAAATCCGTCCCCCTAAGGCTAAGCCTACCATTCTTCTGCGACGTAATTTTGGTGGTATGAACTTGGATCGACTTCGTGCCGATGCTCAAAATGTGGATTGGAGTGTGATTGCAAACGCAGATTCTGTTGACCAGCAGGTCAGCTTATTCAATGACCTAGTGATGCAACTGTACGACGTACATGCTCCTTTACGGCCAGTTAAATTGAAACACGTTCCCGCGCCGTGGCTGACTGAGGATATTAAATCTTTAATGGATAGAAAGAATCACGCAAAGGCCAAATATAAATCCAACCCTACCGAGGAGAATCGCGACAAATACCATCGCACCAGGAATCGCTGCAATACAGTGTGTAGGGATGCACAGCGACGCCACATACATAAATCAGTAGAAAACGGTAACCCCGCAAAAGTTTGGAAATTTTTAAGAACGTTGGGTATTGGCAAATCACAGAATAATAGTATTCCTCAGAATTTAAATATCAATCAGCTAAATGATCACTTTTCTTTAACATCTTCTCTTGACATTAACGTTAAACAAAATACCTTACTGCATCTTAATTCTCTGCCTAAACCTGTTTCTGCTCCTTTTCTCTTTAGTCAAATTTCTGATTGTGATGTTGAAAGGAACATTCGTGCCATTGACTCTGCAGCAGTCGGTAGTGACAGCGTCAGCCGTAATATGATCCTTCCCTTAATAGACATCCTTACTTCTGTCATCACTTTGATTTTTAACAGATCCATCTCCTCAGGCAGCTTTC
Source organism: Crambus lathoniellus (assembly GCA_949710035.1). Lineage (NCBI taxonomy): Eukaryota > Metazoa > Arthropoda > Insecta > Lepidoptera > Crambidae > Crambus > Crambus lathoniellus. The sequence continues at coordinate 14,104,832 of OX453318.1, forward strand.
CTCAAATATGGAAAGAAGCGCAAATCATCCCTCTCCCTAAAAAGTCCAATCCCACTGCTACGTCTGACTTTCGTCCTATTTCCATACTCCCTTTCCTTTCAAAAGTCCTTGAGCGCCTTATCCATCGTCAATTAAGTGTCTTTTTGAACAGAAATCATCTCCTGAATCCTTTCCAATCCGATTTCCGACCTGGTCATAGTACGGCTACTGCACTTGTCAAAATAACCGACGACATTCGCGCTGGAATAGAGCACCAGAAACTCACGTTGCTTACATTACTGGACTTCAGCAATGCTTTTAACAATGTCGATTTTGACATTCTGCTGGGCATACTAGGTTCCTTAAACATATCTCCAACGGTTATTGACTGGCTTCGTAGCTATCTACAAGGACGCCGGCAACGCGTACACATAGGTGATACCTTTTCATCATGGTCTTCTACTACTGCCGGTGTACCTCAAGGCGGTGTGCTCTCTCCTTTATTATTTGCAATTTTCATCAATTCTATTTCTCGTGATCTTTCTTCTTCCTACCACTTGTATGCAGACGATCTTCAAATATACTGTCAAGAAAGGTTTGAGAACTTAAGTGTAGCCATTCATACCATAAACCAAGATCTGGCTCGTATTTCAAACTGGAGTAAGATGTATGGCCTTAAAGTAAACCCCAAAAAGACACAGTGTATTCTAATCGGCAGTCCTTATTTTATGTCTAGAATTGACTCGAGCCAGCTACCGTCAGTCATCTTTGACGGAACTCCTGTACCTTTTGCAGACAAAGTGAAAAACCTCGGAATTTTGTTTGACAAAACGCTGTCTTGGTGTCCTCAGGTTACTGAGGTCAGTAGGCGTACTTTCGCCGCAGCAGGGTCCTTGAGGCGCTTACGCAATTTCTTGCCCACAGCCACCAAAATTACCATTGCACAATCTCTTCTCTTACCCATACTTGATTATGCAGATATATGCTATCCCGATCTTACTTCAGAACTGCTCAATAAACTAGAGCGTCTTCAGAATTTTTCTATCCGGTTCATATTTGGTTTACGCAAATATGACCATGTCTCCCAATATCGCCAACAACTTGGGTGGCTCCCCATACGTCGTCGCAGAGACATGCACATCCTATCTCTCCTCTTCTCGGTGCTGTTCAGTCCTAAACTGCCTATGTATCTAAAAGAACGTTTTAAATTCCTTTCTTCCACACACGATCTCCCTCTCCGTTCCTCCGATAGTCTTCGTCTCTATGTCCCTCCCAACTTGACGAAATCCTACAGCCAATCCTTTACGCTGCAAGCTATTCATTTGTGGAACTCCCTGCCTGACACAGTGAGACGTGCACAAACCTTAAATTCCTTTAAGTCGCAGGTTAAGGAGTTCTTCCTATCCAAAGAGTCCCTCCCTTGAAGTGTATCTCTTATCATGTTTTTTCATTTTTTATTATTTTGTTTTCGGTTTTGCACATTACATTACATTTTATACTTTGTATGTATGTATGTAAGTATATATTATGTTATATCTATTTATGTTTATATTATTATAATTATTATTTATTTTTGATTAATATTTTGATTAATACCATATTTTCTTCACTTCAAACTTATTTGTGCACAACCTACCCTAATTTCGTTTACTATTATTCCCTAAATATGGGTTGCCTGGCAGAAATCGCTGCTAAGCGATAAGGCCGCCTAATTGTACAACTGTTCTTGTTATTTGTGATTTGTATGATGTTTTTATGTTTGTGTGTGCAATAAAGTATTATCTAATCTAATCTAATCTAAAAATGTCAAAAAAATGATGTTCATTTTTATTTTCAGACCACTGTGCGTAGAGCCGTAAGCTCGGGTACGGAGAGACGTGAGCGCGTGGACGACTAGCGGTAAGCGCGGGGATAGCAAGTTGAGCGACCCGCAAAGCGATTGTGAGCTGGTCCCGCCCGAGGCGAGGCGATTACGATACGATTCCGATTAGTGTGCTTTGCTGTAGGGGGTTTCATACAAAGAATACTGAACCGCTCGAGTTGATACGTTTACGATCCCTTTCCGAGTTGATGTATGTGCTGTGACCTGTTTGTTTCTTTTTTTTAATTCTTTCGTTGGTGATGGTTTCAAAATACTTCTATATACCTACCATAGTGTATCCAATTTTTAGTTGGATTTACTATCCACCTAAACAAAAAAAATCCAAACCCAACAAACTACGGATTTAATTAAAAACTGTTACAGTATTCTTACACAACCAAATCAATTTGGCAACCAAACAAATTCGGCTCAACTAAAATTTTATCCATGTAAACGAATTTGTAACTCCACACGAGAGAATTTCGGGATATCCAATCAAAAGGGATCAGTTAGCGAGGCCCAAGTGGAAAAAACGTTTTGTACCGTCCTCTCATTTAGCAGAGAAAAAGTGTGTTATTTACAGACTTTTTGTTTGTTATTTTAATTGAACTTTTTTTTTAATCACAACAGAGTTTTAATCATTCAACACACTCGATGATGTAAGCGCGCTTCACTTGCAACCACTGAGGAACTTTATAGCTAGGAATTATAAGTTATTTTAATTGTTAGTATTTTGCATTCAGAATGCAATTTTTATTATTGAAAAATGGAAAATGAAGTATTTAGAAAAAATCGACCCGTCTCACACCCGTCCCATCCCATCGGAGCTGGTTGTGAGACGGGTCGATTTTTTCTAAATACCTACTTCATTTTCCATTTTTCAATAGGAATTATTTTTTGAAAATATTTTAAGTGGACAAAAAGTCATGAAAATGTGATTATTTTGTTCATAAAAAGTAAACAGATAATGTTTACTTTACCACTGGGTATAACCGATAATTTGAATTATTTTTTTGGCCTGACTCTACTTTGGTGCCTAGCGGTCACTCGTACAAATGTTGCAATGCAATTTCTCAGCTTACGCCTGACTCTGGGTAGGTACCTACTGACCATAACAACTTACAAATTTCTTGGTACTGACTTTACTTACAGAGCGTCAAGGATTTTTTTGCACTTGGATGACATTGTCAGGTCAGAAGCGCTAGTTGGCCGATTGACTAGCTAGAGGAGGGTTAGTTCCCGATTTCGACCGTGCGCCAAAAGATCTTTGTTGAATTTTATTTAGTTATATCAGTCATTTGCTGTTTTTAAACTTCCGACGGTAATAATAAAAAGTTTTAAGTCTACTCAACACTCTTTTGGAATAAAATTTCTAAAAGTATTACGTTTCAAAACGCCCTTGAGTATCTCAGCCAAACTTTATACTTGAGGATTCCGGGAGTAGTGCGCTTCCACCTTCAGCCTTATCTCAATACTCAATATCTTTATTGCATTCCATAAAAGTGTTAAAGGTGTTACATTTATTGTAGGTGCAATTATGGGCCCTGTCAGACACAGCAATCTTCACTTTACATCAGGTGTGATAAGAGTAAACTGATACCGTCGTAGACAAAAATTACTTACCTAATCTTATGTCCTTTTACTTTGGAAAAACCGAAAAGTAATACGTTTAAAAACTTTCGTATCTCGGCCAATGTTTACACTCGAAGAAATCAGGTATATTCTCGCATACTGCTGTGTAATGAAAGCGTGTATCAGGGTATGCGCCAAGTTTTAGATAACCCTTGGATTTATAGCTACTGCCTGTCAAACGGGGTGCGGACACATTAAGGAAAACCAATATAAAGTTTTGGTTTTTAAACTATCGTCACTAGGTTTTAGTGTCGATCTCTGTTGTAATTCCTTATGGATGGATATGGAAAATGGTTGATATTCCCAAATGTCGCACCAAGCGCTACTCAGCATCTTTTATATTGCGCACAGCAAAGGAATGGAACTCCCTCCCTGCGTCTGTATTCCCGAGTACTTATAACCCGACCACATTCAAAGCAAGAGTGAATAGGCACCTTCTGGGTGAGCTCGCTCCATCGTAGATCCTGTTCTAGCCCATGGGCTTGATTGGGATCAAGAGCAAACCCATTAAAAGTAAAAAAAAAAAAAAAAAAAATGGGCCATGAGCCACCACGCGGGCCCAATGTGAGTGGGTTTTAACGACTGCAAATAAAGCTGAGACTAACGGTTTGATGTGCTTTCCGAAACATGGTAGATCTGGAGATATAAAATTATTGCTAAACACGGTAATTTTTTATCAGGGATTATTCTACTCATGAAAATCTACAACTTTTATTATGGGAACTAAAACTGAAATGGCAAAAAAAAGCACCTGTCATACATTTTGATTAAATATTTTTGCACTTTTGTATGGAACAACTGATATTTTTTCGCAATTTCAGTTTTGGTTGTTGTTTGTTTTCATGAGTAGAATGATACCTAAAATTATCCGGGGTGATAAAAAAAATACTTACCGTGTATAACATCTATAATCTATCTCTATGCCAATTTTCATCTGTTCAGCCATTGCACCATGATTGAGTAACAAACATCCATAATTTCGCAATTATATTAGGAGTGAGAATCGCTATCTTACAAATACAAAATGCCTGCACACTGAATACTAAGATGGTAGGTACTCGAACCTTGGAACAATGGTAAGTGTCGCCGCAGACGAGCCGAATGCGATAGCCACAAACGCCGCTACTTGAATCTAGAAAGCGAGAAAGCGGCTACAAACGTAGCGGAAGCGTGCGACAGACACGGCTGGTAGTAAACACTTGCGATTGGTGGCCGATACTTTTTAACCGACTTCAAAAATTGAAAAAACCCATTTGCTTGCAGTTTTTTTTTCAGCATTAATTGCCGGCGGCGCCCGCAAGAAGCGAGTGGCGACGATTTGTATGGCGACTACCGGTGTCACCGGGTTCGGCGAGTTTATATAAAATGTATGATATATTGTCGGTGGCAGCGGCTTGTGGTTGGTGGCCTGTATGCGGACGAGGTTAAAGTTTACAATAACTTTAACAACCGATACAGTAAACGCCAATCGCTACCTCTCAGTACCGTAACCATACACCTACAGGTGACTGTGGATAATTTATTGGAGCAATTTCCGAACTGGCACGCACTATCTGCACCCTTCAGTGAACAGCCTCCCAGTGTGGACAAGGTGAAAGCTTACAATAACTTTAACAACCGATACAGTAAACGCCATACCTCTACCTCTCAGTACCGTAACCGTACACCCACAGGTGACTGTGGATAATTTATTGGAGCAATTTCCGAACTAGCACGCACTATCTGTACCCTTCAGTGAACAGCCTCCGAGTGCGGACAAGTTGAAAGTTCACAATAACTTAAACAACCGATACACTAAACGCCAATCGCTACCTCTCAGTACCGTAACCGTACACTCGCAGGTGACTGTGGATAATTTATTGGAGCAATTTCCGAACTAGCACGCACTATCTGTACCCTTCAGTGAACAGCCTCCCAGGATTTTTCACTCTTTAAATAATGTGCAGGCTTAATGAAATTTAGTGGACCCCTGCAAGTTTATTTTCTACGTTGTAACATATTAGATGTAAAAGTGTTTTCGAAATGCTTTTGATCGTTTGAACTTTGAATATTTTAAAAAATGGACTTAAAAATGTCTACGGATATATTGATGACTTCCGCCAAGTGACGCCTGATTTAATGAAATTCTTAAAATTCAAGCAATAACAATTGCATGGAGATTGTAAAATTAAAAAAGAATTGTGCTATAATAAATTTTACAATTAATGACAGCTGTATCGTTATAATAGTAGATTATACACCGAGGGGATAAAGCACTGTCTTATGTCACGGGCGCGATATTGAATCCTGAGCAAATAAAGGACTCCAGATTTAACTTCCGAGCGTAGCCAGGGTGTTACGCGTTGATTCCTGAGCGAAGCGAGGGAATTAAAATGGAGTCCTGAGTGCAGCGAGGGATTCAGGCTCACCCAAGATGAAAACAGCCTTAACCCAAAGGATAATACTCTACTTTTCTCACCTTTTGCGAGACAATAAAAAAGAAGGTTACTTACAAGAAACAATGTTTTATTAAAACTTATAGTACCTACTTACCTTTTTAAAAAAAAACGTACAATTTATAAGTTTTTTTTTTGTTTTATTTTCTTTGTTTTGCGAATATGGCTTGTAGAATTATTTTGGCTGTAACTAGGTCTGTATGGAACAATTTTTCGTATGAATTCATTCTCATTATTAACCAGCAGGTCATACTCATAACTCATAATACGGCACTGAATCTCATTATAACCCGCAGGTTAAAAATGAGATTCTAACGCCTATAATGACTTACTTTTTATGATATATAATTGGCCAAATTCGAGCATGTGATGCGAAAAGACCATTACAATATGTAAGTTTGTTTTTTTATTTCTTTTTAAAGTATGCTATGGTACAAAGTGTGTCATCATAATGTACAGATACTCATGTGGGCGTAGATAAAATTATTTTTCAACCTTCGAGAAGTGAAAGTAACCTAAAAAACACTAATTCCTAAAATAGAAGGCCCAGCATTCCATAGCCGACTTAAATTGCCAGTCCTGTCATAAAAATGGCAAGATAAATGCAAATAAAATGTACCTCAATACAACAAACACCAATCTGCGTTTTTAAAATAGGGCCCAGTCATTATTCCGCCGTCACCGCCATTCCTTTACCGGACCCAAATGATTGATGACGGGGCCCAAATTGCTCGGGGCCCTATCTGTTCACAATTTTAGGACTACGGAGGATTTAGGGTTCGGTCGAAGACAAAAGTGAATCGAGGGAAATCCAACCAAAAGTTTAATAGTTTTTTACCGACTTCATGTAAAGGAGGAGGTTCTCAAATTCGTCTGTCTTTATTATGTGGGTACCACGATAGCTCCGCCAATGTGCACCGATTTTGATATATTTTAAACTACTGTTTTTCAAACTTAAAGTCACTCAACTTCACATGTAGGTATTCACTGACTTAGGTTAGGTTAGGTCCAGAATAAAAGCTTAAGTACGTCTGTGAAAAATACAATATCGGGGATAAACAATTGAATCTAGTACAGGAGGTAGGTTTTGCTAAAACAAATGTGTAAGTATATGCAAACAAAATTGCAAAATGAACAATAGGTGAAAAGTTATTGAATTTCGAAATATAAAATTTTAATGTCAAAAATTAAGTAAAATCCTGAAACTTCAATCTATATTAAATGTAGTTTGAAACTCAATAGTTTAATCACAAATTTTGTGGTTAAACTATTGAGCTTATATTAGTGAAACATATTGAAAGGTGTGCATTAAGATTCTATCGATTAAGACTATAACCAAAAAAATCCGTTGTTGGAACGGAAAAAGCTTATTACTTAGTGAAAAAATTATTTTTATAAAAAAATAAAACCGCCTTCAAAAAAACCACATCAAAAAAGTAAGAAATAATTCCTCACCAAATAAATAACGTAAGTACTTTGAAGTCGGGCGTGAAACATGTAAATTTTTTTGTTGTTTTTGTTAAATAACGCCCGACTTCAAAGTACTTACGTTATTTATTTGGTGAGGAATTATTTCTTACTTTTTTGATGTGGTTTTTTTGAAGGCGGTTTTATTTTTTTATAAAAATAATTTTTATTTCACTCTTTTTAGTGCATCGTGCAGGCAATTTACGTGTTTTCTGGTAAATAGGTATGTGATCAAACTGAAAACCTCCTTTTTCGAAGTCGGTTAAAATACCTTGAGGTATCCTCTTTATAACAAAACAAGAATCATCTAAATCGGTTTATAAACAAAGGAGTTATGCCTAAAGATACGTATTAAATTCACATAAAGTGGTAATGAAAACGACAGTATTTTCAAGATTTCCTGAAAACTACTGAACCGATTTCAAAATTTCAAAAAATGGGACCAACTTGGAAACCAACCTGATGTAATAACGTTTGAACCATTTCAATCGGTTCAGCCGTCTTCGAGTAATCGGTGGACATACACAAAAAAAAAAAAAACATACATACAGACGAATAGAGAACCTCCTCCTTTTTGATTTAGAAGTCGGTTAAAAAGTTGTGAAATTTAATGAATTTTAGTGCAAAAAACGAAGAAATTAAAAATTATTGACTAGGTGTTGGTTGATGAAAGGGTATAGAAAAAATGCTTTTTGATGAGCCAAAGCCGAAAGTGATTATAAACATTTTGAATACAAAAGGAATTATGAATTTTTTAAACTTTTGAAACCGGCATAATGATTATACCTAAGGGTATTTTTGCCGGTTCCATAGAAAAGACATCAACGAAATCTGATTTTTTGGTGAGTTTTAGACAAAGTTAGATTTCGCAGAAAGGAACATGAAAATGTTTTTTTTTTGCGGGAAAAGTATATGACGGAGGCCTGTCGGGCAAAAAGTGGGAGGGTTAGATAAAAATTAGGCGTCTATTTGTCGCATTGATTGGGGCAATTTGAGTGATTGAAGTTGGGGTTGAGCTAAAAAACAAATTCAATCAGCTGACAGCCGACAGTCCATTTTAAAAGCTTATTTTGTATTGCGAGGTCACATAAGTTTGTATTACCTTTTAGGTACTCTACACGAGTTCCTACGAGCAGGAGCCTGTGGCACAGTGGTTAGCGCGCTCAGCCTGCGATTGTTGAAATTAAGCAACTTTCGCAATGGTCGGTCACGGGATGGGTGACCAAAAATTTATTATATCGAGCTCCTCCGTGCTTCGACAGGCTTAAGCTGTTGGTCCCAGCTGCGTTTGTAGTCATTAATACCCACCAATTCGCATTGGAACTGCGTGGTGGCCCATTCTCCTTATCCATCCATAAGGAAGGTCTGTGCCTAACAGTTGGGACATTAAATGGCTGATGATGATGTGTATAGTCACGACACGAGCAATAATATGTTATCAACATAGGACTATGTCATATTACAATATTGAATGACTCGTGGCTCAGGTTGTTTTGTTTCGGAACGCTTCAATGTGCCAAATATCGCCAACCGCCTCTGTGTTGCAGTGCTTCATACCACCGATTTCAGACCCAGAGGTCCCGGGTTCGATTCCCAGTGGGGGGAACATATTGTATTCGGTTTAGTTGGTGGTAGGGCTTGATCTTAGTCCGCCTGGCTAGATACCACCATCTTATCTGAGTCTGACGCCATAATAATGATGTTTTCAGCATTATTGTGTTCCGGCAGTTAGAGATAAGATAGCTAGTTCCTCAATGATTGAGGATTCCAGGAGTAGTACGCTTCCACCTTCAGCCTTATCACCACTTATCATCAGGTGTGATGAAGGCTAAGTGCTACCCCGTTGTGGATATGAAAAAAAACTATGTTGCTTACATTTATTGCTCGTGACTGTACCTACACCCGGCACTACAGGGTGCCTTTTTTTTTTTTTTTTTTGTTTATAGTAAGGGCAAATACAGTCTTTTCGTATACCGCTGACGGCATGTTGGACTCAGTCAGACAAGGCCTGTCTCTCGCCGCGCCCAGCCCTCCCGCCAAGCCTAATAGGCTTCGCGTCAGGGCTGGGTGGTTCTGACCCCTGCCCCGCCCCCTGACGAGCTCGAAAGCTCAACAGGAGGCGGGGCAGGAGGAGAGAGCCTCCTCTCAATCTCCCCATAAGGTTACCCACTCCGGGTGGGCTGACCAGATGGGGTGGTTGAGAGCAGGCACCACTACCAACTAAACCCCTCACTACTTGCTCTCCGCCGTCAGTTTTAAGCACACTGACTGTGGGGGGGCCGTGGTGATATGCACCCCCTGCGCACTACAGGGTGCCTACCATCAACTTTGTGACAGCGATTCAAAAATAGCGCGATGCAGAATAGGTTCCTAAAATGAATCGCTTTCTTTCGTACTCTGACCTTCTAAAAACTGGATCGCAAATGAATTGCTAAATGTTAATGACCGAACGATTTGTATCCTTTTTCTTCTACCCGTCTCTTTCACTCCATTCTGTCATACCCGGAGAGTGAGAGGGACGGGTATAACCTGCAGGTGACATTTGTTTAATCGACCGGGTTATAAGTCAAATAAGAGTTCTTGACAGCTTAGCGGCTGTGAAATGTCATTGATCGATCACTAAATCGCTGTCATTGATATTATAACGCACAATAATTCTTTTGTTTTATTTAAAGTTACTTTGTTAAAAGCAGGCATTTTACCATTCAAGGCGACTCCTTTAATCTTCGCGTGTTCCCGTGAGGTCCCAGGTCCCAGATAAGCCCGACGGGTCCCTTGTGAATCTTGATACCGTTATGTGCTGTCGTGGTACGAATAAGCGAAGCAGATCAGTTTAGGTCCTAAACAAAACCGCAATAAGAGTTGATGGTAAGCACCCAGGTTTATCTTGTGTGTGTTTGGACTATGACAATATCAACATGACTGTACCGGAATGACGAATTGCATAAATTGACAAGTTAAGTAAAGTGACGAGTTATAGAAACGGAAACCGACCTATTGACGAATTTCGCGACTCTGACGAATTAGGTAAACTGACCAGCTAGAGAAACTGACTAATTAGGGAAACTGACGAATGGTAACCCGACCAATAGTTTAATTGTCGCCGTCTCTCATGACTTGCGCTTGAGCTATCGCTTGCTCACGCCCAACACGCTGCCTTCAATTTGCATGTAATCATTCGAATTGTAAACGAATATTGTGCCTGTTCCATTCGATTATTTAACACAGTTCTGCATAGTTTCAATAACGACCAGTTGAAACTGGTAAGTAGTGCGAAACTATTCAAGAATAGTTGCGTCAGTTTCGTCAGTCCGAACCAAGGTTCGGAGTTATGAAACAACAATGTTTGAAGCTCATGAATATAATAAGCAGTTGCCCGTGTAAAATTGTGTGATTTACTTACTCAGTTGATTAAGACAATACGATATCTCACTTGTCTTTGCACCATCTTTCTTATACCGTAACTATAACAGACACAAACTAAGTAGAACTATATGTTTTTACATATTGTTACGCCATAGACGACAGCGACGCTGACACCGAGTCAGATAAGTTTGTATCTGTTAAAGTTAAGGTTAAATCATGATGGTGCAACCCAGCCGTGTGCGCAATTGAAATGCTTCTTCAAATAATCCATAAAGACTAACCTAATAAAATTCATCATGATCATATCATATAATGATGTAAGTAAATCACTGGCAGGCTTCTTTTCTTGTTTGTTTCACAGAGTAGACTTATGCAACAGATTAGTTAAAGCTAGTGTTGTTCATGTTTTTTTTTTTTTATATAATTTACCGGCCTTGGCCTATCATTCATACTGGTTTAACACCTAATTTAGCATATGTTTCCAGTTTTTTCTATTATTTTTTATTTTTTGTGTCAACATGTGTGATAACTGTTATTATTTTTTGTTTTGTTTTATTTAAAAGTCACCAATATTAGGCTCCTCCAGAATATCAGCGTTGCAACAGTATACTTTTTTTTTACTGTTGCAATACTATGCTGAGGTGGGGGCCTAGTTGGCTGTACACCTGGTTTTTTTTTATTTTTTTACTTTTAATATTACTTTAATTGTGTTATAGCCAATAAATGTTTCTCTTTCTCTTTCTTTCTTTCTATATCAGCCATACGACGTCCACTGCTGGGCGTAGGCCTCCCCCAAGGATCTCCACAGCGATCTGTCCTGCATCCTGCACTGCCCGCATCTAGCAGCTTCCCGTGACCTTGACCAGATCATCGGGCCACCTTGTAGGGGGCCTTTTTAACCACATACCTAGTAAGGGGAGTGCGTTAACGCAGACTGTAAGTCTGTAACGTCACTTTCACGTCAAAAAATATTTTTAACGAATTCGCCGGCGATCGCTTGTCTCAGGTATAATAAGCAAAAGCTGAAAATACGGGAAATGAAAATGCAACCAGATATTATTCATAATACTTTTTGAAGAACTTGCACAAAATGTTTCATCTTTTTCATTCCTATTTTAGAAGCAAATGTGACTACCAAAGAACTGAAACTTAAAATATTCGTATTGAGTAAATGTGGAAGGGGGTCGGTCAAGAAATAGAACTTTTCCGTACTATTCTTAGAAAAAGGTCTCTTGCAAATCTTGCAATATTGAAAACCAATATTGAAAATTTCTTATTAGTATTTATGCATTCTATAAAATGGAAATGTATTTTAATAACGACAGTTAACTAAGGGAATACAAATTTTTTTTTCTCAGAAAGGTAATCAATGGCAAAAATGGAATAATTAAAGAAATAGGTCAGGCGAAATTAAACGTCGTACTCTTTGCCAGCAATTGAACAATTTTTTATCCTTTCCACACATATTTAACAAGTTTTAAAAAAAAACAGGTTCCTCACAGTTTTGTATCATCCCGCTAGATCTGTGCGCCAGATGCCCAATATGGCCGTTCCCTTCAGATTCTATACAAATTTAGTCAACTTAACTACTGAACATGGAAAATGCTAGTGAATAAATCATAATAATCACGAATATATTTGTAGTTATATAATTTATGAATTTACTAATCACACGAAACAAACATTAAATACCTAATTCCATAATAAATCGTCAACTAAAACGGAAAAGGATAGGTAGGTACAGTCAGCATCAAAAGTAACTGAACAAAAACAAGGTGGTAAAAGTAATAGTCACGTGTAAGTGCCTAAACATACTCATCATTTAACATTTCAGAATTATATGAAATTTTTTTGTGTTCATATTAGATGGTTAAGGCAAAAATGCAAAAGTATATTACCTTCCATTTTCCAAAAGAATCGTAAACAATAATTTCAAAATTAACGGAAAGTGCAAAAACTCACAAGAGAATGAACGTCTTTGACGCCTTGCAGATATTAATATCATGTGTGGCTCGTCAGAAATCCATACTTAGATTTAAGAGGGGCTATCACGAAAATAAAACGTCGAAAATACGCCTCGATCTGACGATCATGTCGCCATCTCTAACGCTGAAATACGTATGAACAAAGACGGCGATATGATATCTATCTTTTGAAGACAGCTTTTTCGATGTTCTATTTTCATGGTAGCCCTCCTCATAAAGATATATATTTTGGAACTTATGCGTGAATGTCAACTACGTCACCGCAAGAAAATCAAATTGAAAAAAAAAATCTTTTAATTTTAGAACAGTTATTTATTTGGATACATTCCAAAGAGTTTTCACAAATGTATTTCAGTTACTTATGAAACAGTAAGATCTCAGATATTTATGAAATGACACACAATCAAATAATTATAACTTCTCTGAAGTTATCTATTTTTGAAATTTAAGTTTTAGTTTATTTAGAAGTTAGTGGCGGTCATGTACTTTTGACTCAAAAGCTTTGTCAGACAACTCTGGTCATTTCAACAGTAACAATAATTTGAAAATTTCATATGCTAAGCTACTTTTGATAATGACTGTACACATCCAATACAAATATAAGAATCAATCATTCTCTTATTTCAGAAAAAAAGATAAATATTAGGGGTTAAAGTATCAAATTGCCGTTTTGTATGGAGATTTTTCGTAATATTTTCTCCCATACAGTTTTTTTTTATTTATTTAACGAGTAATTTATCTAATTTTACAAAATTTTACACACCTATTAATGGCCGTATTAACTACTGAATGGCATATTCGTTAAGAGCAAAAAAATAAATTTCACAGTTACAAGTTACAACTAATAAAGTACATATATTACGAAATTCTGGAAACAAAAATAGTCGTAACTTTTGAGATAAGATTTTTCTATATAAATAATTAATATCGTGGGGTGTTATGTTATTGTTGATCGTAGTATCGTGGTTATTAAATTATCAAAAGTTGCTCGATACGCTTATAATGTAACACAGTATTAAAGAAATATTTTTTCTAATATTATAAAAGTCGTTAGGATATATGTGGGTACAAAGGAAAAAAGAGGCAATTTCATAATTTAATACCTATTATTATAATAAATCAAACGAAACAAACATCAATTTAATTTATAAAAAATTTATATTGCACCGAAATCTAATAATCTATGAAATCCATATAGTTAGGTACTTGCCAACTAATTGATTAAGTATATTTTTTATTTGACGTGCTTCTTAAATCTGGACTAAAAATAGAATTATTCTTAAAATAATTATATTTTTTATGTTTATATAATTATATAATTTGTACACGAATTACCGCTTTCGTTGTTTTCTGTTTCCCAATGGTTGACTGGCAGAGAATACTTTAGTATTAAGTCCGCCTTGTATATTACATTATAAGGGTGAGGCCGCCATTTTTTGCTGATTACACAAACTTTTTTCTCCGCGGTCAGTATTTTGAAAAGTATGATATTTAGCAATTTTTTGGTAACAGTTTCGAATTAAGCAACAAAGAGGCTCAAGTGGACATTATGATTGTTTCACTTCAGATAATCAACCAAAAATATATTTCGAATAAAACTTGAAAAAAGGTAGGAATATCCCACAAAAACTCATATCCGTTGAGGTAGAGGTGCATTTTGATCAATGGTGTAGCAAAAAGTATGAGAGTTATTTAGACACGGTTAATATGTAAAGAATACTTATATAAATGGCTATCTATGCTTTTAATTTCATAACGACTTTCCTAAGACTTTCTTTGAAAAATCTTCTGAATCAGTTTATTGACAAAAACTATAATTCTACGCCACTTTGTCAACGCCACCGATATTTTATATGTCTATGAAGGTTTCGGTTCAGGAAGTTTTGTATCGGGAGGTGGCATAACTGAGTTTCTATAATAAATGGACAGCGGCTCGATGGTGGCCATTTTTTTGATAGTAGACATGTGAACGTCGGATTCGGATTGTGTACACATTTTTTTCGAGAGGTGACTTTTGCGTGCTGAAAATTAAGTTTATCTGTTACAATAAAACCTATCAGTGCACCATGTAAGTAGAAGTGAAAGCCATGTTTGGAGCTAGAATGCCACCCAAATCGTACGTTATTTACAGAGATATGAATCGTTTTCTCAACGCGACGATGGCGTAGAAGTAGAAATTCGCCACCATTTTCTTACTTTAACGCCACGGTAGCGCAGATATCCGTCACCTCCTCTACACCACCAAAATAAAGGTGAGTATCCACTCGTTTTTTCATACTAAATGTTATAGAGAGTAAATGTTGTAGAAAATACAGTGACAACAAAAACATTATTAAGTAAATCATATCAGTAGGCATGAATATCATGCTATTAAGTGTCTAATAACAACTAATATTAATAAACCCTTTAAGTTTGTCTTATAATAGGAAAAAGCCGTTCGCCCGCAGATAGGTACGTACATACGCCCGCGTTGTTTCCTCTTTTCCTATGGACCCTCGCGTTTATCTCCTAAAGTCACCTCACCACACACAGACAGCGGATGCATAGCGGAGGCATCGGTGATTTATTTTGTTTTTTTCGGTCTAGTTTCAAAACTACACCCACAAGCCGTGGTGGGCAGTGAGTGGCTAGGCGGCGCGATGGCGGCATGCGCGGCGAGTGGCGGAGAGACGTGGCGGTGCGGTGCGGGCGCGAAGGCGTGCGCTTGTGACCGTTGTATTCTTTACTAGTGTATTGTATCGAGTGACTTGCCACTAAGAGTAAGAAGTAAATAAAGTTTATTTTATTCATTCAGAGAGTTTCCTTGTGCATTTATATACCTACCTACAAACTTATTACTAGGTATATTTATACAAGATTCATAAAAATAATTACATAGTGGCATGTGTATGCGAACCTTTACATTTATTCGTCACTATTATACGCCACTAAACGCCACCGACGCGTAGAAGTTCTACGCTACCATCACAATACTTCTGCGCCATATCAGCAAAAAATGGCGGCCTCACCCATATATTATGTACAAAAGTTTCATAAATGAAAAAAATAAAGTAATAAAATGGTTATCCATTACCGAAAGAAAACTAAGAAAAATTATCAAAATTTTATTTGAATATCTTCGAATAAATAAAATATTGGAAACATCTTAAAAATTACTTATAATAAAATTACATTACATATACTAACATTTCATTCTTATGATTTTCTTTGTATGTACATCCAGTGTCAATTACAAAATGTCTCTACATGATATATCTGGTTGGTAAGTATATTATTGGTTTTATAGAAAATCGATTATTTCTTTTTTATCAAATTTCAAGTTAAATTGAGAGATTTATTTACGCCCGAATAGGATTTGCAAACCGATGCGGCACAGGGTAAAAAAAACTACTACGTGCGTAGTTTCCTTGACGTTCTTAAATTAAGTGTTATACAGGTTTATATTGAAACCACTGGCCAAATTTTTAAGTTCGACTCAGAATCGGTAAGTGAACAACTTTCTCCTAGAAACATTGCTCGAAATACGACAAAAATTTTAGGACTTCCCATACTAAATCGATCACGTCACGTGATCAGTAGGATTTGTATGAAAAGTAAAAAAAAAAATATACATATTTTGACCCATGTTTCTAGGAGAAAGTCGTTCACTTACCGATTCTGAGTCGAACTTAAAAATTTGACCAGTGGTTTCAAAATGACCCTATAAAGAAATTTTGATTTGATTAGAATACTCGAACGCTTCTCATCTTTAGGAGAATCCCAAACATCGCCCTGTCTGTTGCATTATGTCAAAAGTATGAAAGAGATACCATGATGTCTGAGACGCTTCGAAAGTTGAGTCGTTTCCGTCTATTCGGGCGTGTGACACCAGAACGATTTACCTAGTTATTATCAAAACAAAATCTGTTTTAGTTGGTCTTAATACAAAAATATAGTACCATCGGAATGGTTTTCAACCTTTATAGTGGGAGTGGGAGGGTTCCTTTCTAGAAGGTATGCTCTGATGCTTAGCAAGGCTATGTTGGTGAGGGAGCATACTATAGCTGCGATGAGTAACCTGCAAATGAAAAAATATAAATGAATGTAACATACAAGTATTTATTGTCATGGGGCATGAGTAGAGTAGTAACCTCGAGCATGAAAAGCTTTCGTTATCGTAATAATATTTGGACGACCGATTTGGTGCAGGGATACTAGGCGCGGATACAATGGGGGAGGCAATGCGGGCGATTGCGCCCCCAACCCCCAACCCTAGCACACAATTTTACCTACAAAAATTTTGCATTTATCATTTTACCACGAGATATAAGCTAAGAGTACCCCCCCTGACCCAAATTTCCCCCCCCCCCCCCCTGAAGGGTACGGATATCTGCCAGGGATACGGAGATCTGTGCCAAAGGACATTCTTACATGTTGGTGGACACAAGTCTACGACCAAGTCACATAAAACGTAACTATATCAATAAAGAAATCGCAGTGAGAAACATTAGACTTGGCTTGGCTTTACTGAGAGATTTCATCACTTTTTATAAAGGGTAAGGTGTGATACTTTTTCGGGATAAAAAGTAGCCTATGTCACTTTCCAGCTCCCAATCTATCCCCATACCGGAAGTCAAATCAATCCGTTGCTCCGTTTTGACGTGAAAGACCGACAAAAACCCAAAACTGTTTCACTTTTATAAAATTAGGTATGGATACTTACCAATAAGAGTATCCCAAGGAAGGTGTAGGACGGAACACCCCAACAGATATGTAAGAGAAAGCCAAGTGCTCCTTCAGACCGGAAGTCGCCCAGTAGATCCCAAACATCATCATGGCTATCAGCCCCAACAGAGCTGACACGATGTTAGACCAGAGGACACCTGAAAAATATGAACATTGTGCTTGAACATATAAGATTCTTACAGGAAATAAGTCTTTTGTAAAAACTTCGTTTTTATGACAAGCTTATTTGTTGACTGTACTTCAATATTGTATTGTCATCCAAACCAAATCAGTATGCAAAGTTTCAGCTCAATCGGACACTGGGAAATGGGTCAAATTTAACTTGCAAGATTTGTCCCCCACTAACTAACTAACATACTACTAACTAACATGGCAAGTTAATAAAAAGCTTGTAAAAATAACCAGCGTAAATAGATTTTCGGACTGGATTCGAACCCGCGCCCTTACGCCAATGTTCAAAACAACTAAGCTACCAAAATTTGGCTCCCGAAACATGGCTGTCTTCAAGATTCTTGATCACGCATTCCGCCATTCTCGGCTAAATACGCAGTGCCTTTGCGCTTTGTGCTCCTCTATCTAGTACCTACTCAGGTTATCTAGCTAAAAAATAATTTTAAAATGACATTACTGTCGAGTGAGTTATTTAAATTTTTACTTTTTTGCATTCACAATGCAATTTTTATTATTGAAAAATGGAAAATGAAGTATTTAGAAAAAATCGACCCGTCTCACAACCAGCTCCGATACTCCGATACGAACTTGCAATAGTAATTTCATCTTTAACGATTGTCAAATATCTGGAAAGGTATTTCTTTCGCGTGTGGGGATTTGGGGATAGTAATCTTCACATTGATGAAATTAACGCTGGCTATACAGCGCGTAAGAAGTGTTTGATAAATTCGACGCTTCTCGTAACGACTCCGTAGCTCAGTGGTTAGAGCAGTCGCCCGGATAGCGAAAGGCCGTGGGTTCGAGTCCCATCGGAGCTAGTTGTGAGACAGGTCGATTTTTTCTAAATACTTCGTTATCCATTTTTCAATACTGTCGAGTGTTTTAATGTTTAGGGAACCACGATAAAAAGTAGTAAAAAATAATCAAGATATATTATTAGATCAAGAACGATAACGTGATTATAAGTAAGTACTTATCATTAAAATACATTTTGTTGCGTTTTATGATAACTTCTGAGACAGTGTTAGCAAACTGATAAAAATTAAGTATACTAATTTTATTGATATAAAGTAGAGCGGCTTAAAATTTTATTTAAGCCACACTACTTTTAAGGCGCTACTCGGAAAAAGTATGGACTTTTTTATATAAAACTATAGGGCGGATAGAGTTGTTATAAATCTGATAATAAGATATATATTTCTTCATACCTTTATCTAGAATCGTATAGTTTCAATAACACGATTTTATGATTTTGCCTCGACACTTTTTCTTTTCGAAAATACCTCTAAAAATACGAAATATCAAGATTATTCTTAAATGGGGTTAAATATACTAATGAAAATTAAGATTATACTATTCAAAATTAGTTTAATTAGTGGACACCAATAATATTTAGGATCGTGTAAAAGCATTTTTTTTAAATCGCTTTACTTAGTTTTTTAATACGAAGTGATTTTGTGTCTTTTTTTTTTGCCTAATCTGCAAAATTGGTCTCGCTCCCGCGCGCGTCGTTTTCTCATTGCTATCTCGCTTTAACATAATTTTTCCGAGAATCGCCTTAACCAATTGATTCAAGACGATGTTTCTGACCAAATCGCTCATATTTTCAGAAGAAATTGCTTTTGCAGATTTCGTTCGATGTCGCCATCAAAAAAATGCACGCTTCGCAAGATACTTCAAGGCGGTTTTTGCGCCAGAATGGGGAAAAGATTTGGCCAAATCCACGCATCAGCGATGCGGACGCATGTTTCTTGCTTTGCTGGTGTGGAGTACCCGCGTCGTCGTGGATGCTTTTTTTATTTTTATTTCACATCTCTTAGCCGCACAGCACTTAGCCTTCATAATCCCTCATGTTAAGTGATGATAGGACTGAAGGTGGAAGCGCACTACTCCCAGAATCTCAACTGCTGAGAAACTGGCTAACTTATCTCTAACTGCCGGAACACAAAAATGCCGAAACATCAAACGCGGCTAAGAACCATCTCGATTAAGTTAGCTTTCAATTAAAAAAACCCCATCAAAATCGGTCCAGTCGTCGACACACACACGTCAAACTTATAACACCTCTCTTTTTGCGTGGGGGTTAAAAATCATTATTACCTGGCAGTCCGAACATAGGTTCAGTGGGGTTCATAGTAGCGTTGACAATCGCCAACGCGGCTGCGATAAAGTTGAAGACGACCATGATGAACAGGACCAGCAATGTGCACACGTAGAATGCGAAGCTGATTACCGGTGGGGTTTCGACTAAGAACGAAATAATAAAAAATATAAAAAACTCACACCACGGATACTACAAACACACTACACAACACCTTTTTTACACATACAATACACACGTTAGAATTAATTTAATTGAAATGTAAAATCAAAATTAGTGATAAAAACTTAGTAAAGTAAGACCTAGTAGGTATAGAAAATATACTAAGTCTAAAGGGAGAGTCCAGCTAGTTAATGTATGTACTTAGTTAAGTCTTTATAAAGAAATAAATATTTTTGTGTTTTTATTTTTTTTATTTTTTTACGGATAAGGGTGATTGGGTCACGGTTCATGGCGTACGTATAGCCCAATGTGGATTGTTGTTTGTGGACTATTGCGAAAGTTGTTAAGCCTCAACGATCGCAGGGCCGAGTGCGCTAACTACTGCGCCATGGGTTCGATGAATGAAGGTTTGTTTTAATCCACAACGGTGTAGTGTAGCACTTAGCCTTCATCGCACCTGATGAATGGTGCAAGGTTTATCATTGGCAGGTATTGCATTGCATTTATTTAAGGGCTGCAGTTCTGCATCTCGCATGTTTTCTTGAGAAATAAAGCTAATTTTTTTTGTTTTTTATTTAGATATGACTTTCAGCTTTTAGATTCAATCTATTTAGAATACATAATTGCATAACACTGATAATGAACGTCGTCTAGTACGGTCCGTACCGGACGACGTTCCGTGGGCAGGCCCCCGACAAGGTGGACCGATGAGGGAAGCCGCTGGATGCGGGCAGAGCAGGACCGATCGTTGTGGAGATCCTTGGGGGAGGCCTATGCCCAGCAGTGGGCATCGTTCGGCTAACATGATAATGATGATGATGACTGGTAATTACACTTACACGGATTCTCCTCGTCGACTTGTGTAACTGCAACACATGGCGTTGACGGCCGAAATCCTTGGGCTAATGCTCGAACCTGCAATCGTTTTAATTCTTTAACCGTATGTTCCCGAAGATTATAACCTATTGGCCTTTCCAAAGCACGAGTGAATGGTTACCTCCTGGGTAAGGTAAGCATGCAATACCCTACACTGCATCCTATCCTGTCTGCTAAGCTGGATGGTGGTCAAATGCATACCCAGTACAAAAATAAATAAATAAACAAATAAATAAATAAATATTTTCTTACAATCACACCAATTATCTAAGCCCGTAGTTAATTTCTTAAGAAACTGTGTCTACGTGAACTTGATAACGGATAAATATATACTTATATATACTTTTTGTTTGTAAATACATACTTAATATACATAGAAAACACCCAGACCAAGACAAATAGACATGTTCATGCACACAAATATTTGTCTTGTTCGGGAATCGAACCCGAGACCTCTGGCGCAGAAGGCAGGTAGTTTACCCCTGCGCCAAATTGGTCGTCAAATATAAAAAACAAAGATTATTTAATTTATTCTCATAATTGGGTGGAACATTTCCATGCGGACTAAGCTGCGGGCGATGTCTAAAACATTAAGACTAAAAAATAATATCGACACAATTCAAAAGAGCTTATTTATTAAGTCAAGTTGAATAAAGATATTATGTTTTATTTTATTTATTCTGGTTAAATCTTCCAAAATACATTGACTAAAAGTCGTGACGTTTTACTTAGCCGCTTCCCGGATCCGACATTGCACATTTCTAAAGTAAATTCAAAAAGTCAAATAGTAGAAGCAAAAAGTACACAACAGTTTGATAACAAAATATATTCCTTCTAACGAACGTTTGTTAACTACTCACGTAAGTTTAGAACCTGATTCACAGGTAAACAAACCGAAATTACCCGCAGTACGTACTGCGGGTAATTTCGGTTTGTAGCGAGTACCTACTCGCTAGGTAGATTTATATAGTTTTGTAACAAAAGAATTTTACCTCAATTTCTCTCGCTTCCGGTTCAGTTTTACAGCTCACAGCACACGCACCCAAATCAGAGACACATGTCACTGAAAACAAATAATGAAAGAGTTCTAACTTTGATTTTAAGCCTTTAAAGATGTCATAGTATACTAGAGAGAGACCCAAATATAATATGTTACTATAAGATAAACATTTATATAAAAAATACTTACTATAAAGATCACTGGCGCTTTCAGAAGCTAATACCCTCAAAATCACCTCGCCTCTAAACATGCCATATCTCACAAGACTGTCACTGTTTTGGTCGCCTGCTGTCACCGTCGCAGTCGAGACTATCTGAAACAAGGCTTTTTTTTATTATGTACCTAGACATAAGGAAGTGGCTCCGCTGCCGGTTAGAAGAAAAATTGGGACGGGAATGGAAAATCCTGTAGATCACGTGATAAGTTAGAAATTTTAATCGATCGCGAAGCGAGCGATTCGATGCGATACGAAGCAACAATGTAAGGATTATAGAACGTAAACAAACTTGCAATCTTTTTCCGCTTGTGGGGAAAGGTGGAAGTGTTTGTTCTTATTTGAAGAAGAGTCATATTTGAGCTTTCAATACAAACAACTTTTAATATGAGACTTTATTCTGGCCCATTCGGTATTGCACTTTTGTATGAAACAGCCGATTTTTATTCGCGATATTATACTTGGTCCCATAGTAAATAAAAATGTTTGTATTGTTGGGTACTTTCACCCCCTGAAGTATGTCATCTTTAAACAAACATCCTGTATATAGAGATTGTATTAACTTCAGGCAAGTGACAGTGACTGCATAGCTTTAATCTTTAATTATAGAGCTAATTCGATTCCTTATTCTGAGTAAAAAGCCACCTTTTTCGGAAATTGCTAAAGGACACAACATTCTCGATATTCTTTGACACGGAATTAACGTACCTACCTATCGCGAAATTAAATATATATTCAGGAAATTAATTTTTAATTAATAATACTTCTTTCATAATAGGTATTGTTTTCTGCAAAATAGTGTAAAAGACTTGTCAAAGTAAATCTAATATGCCTATTGGAAATTTTGATGTTATATTTTATTTGCTTTTAGGTAGTCTCAGCCAGCAGCCAGCACAAAAAAAACCGTTCGCGAGGTTAGGCGGAGCGAAAAAAAAGGCGGAGCTAAACTCTTTACCACCTGTATTCTTTAAACGTACCTTCTTACGTTAAACATACCTAAACCGCTTGCTTATTCAATAGTAATGTATGAGCAACATATTCTAATTTGCATCGATAGAGAAACAACATTGTAGCAATATATTCCCGAGGGATCGCACGACAAATATTGGAATACCCCAGCCATACGGATTACAATACAACGTAGGATTTATTACATAGATGTGCAATTTAGGATTATGTCGACTGACATTTTAGTTAGCGCGCTCGGCCTACGATTGTTGGAGTTAAGGTAGTTCGTTGAGCTCAGTAGCGCCACCAATGGAAATAAATCAATTACACTTAGGTAAGTTTAAGGTAAGAAGGTAGGTACGTTTAAAGAATAAGTAAGTATATTTTGCGCAAATAAAAGAGTAAAATGCATTTTATAAATATACTTTTAAGAACTCAAACTTACGCAATAAGTCGTGAATGTGAATAGTGAAAATAGCCGTAACTTTTGATCTAAGCCTTTAATAAAGTGTAATTGATTTATTTCCATTGGTGGCACTACTGAGCTCAACGAACCACCTTAAGCAACTTTCGCAATGGTTTGGTCACGGGATGGGTGACCAAAAACTTCATCTCGAGCTCCTCCGTGCTTCGGAAGGCACAGTAAGCCGTTGGTCCCGGCGGCATTTGCAGTCGTTAATACCCACCAATCGCACTGGGCCCGCGTGGTGGGTCATGGCTCATTCTCCTATTCCATCCATGAGGAAGGCCAGTGTTCCAGCAGTGGGGAAATTAAATGGCTGATGATGATAAATAAATAAATAAATATTGGACACCATCACATATAACACCAAACTATTGTAGCTTGGGCACTAGTGTTAGGGAAATTGAAAACAACGACGGGTAACCACATACACCCAGACCTGAATTGGAAAGTTCGTTTTCAACATTTACCCGACCGGGTATCGAACCCGAGACCTCTAGAGAATGCCGCACCTTGAAAACCGTTGCATACACCACTCAGCCACTGAAGTCGTCAAATGATTGTGATGATTGCTGTCATACGTAGAATATGAACCTACTGATATGCATAGAAAATCATCTACGGCTAGGGTCGCTCGCGGTTTTACGCGCGGCCATATTTTTGTGTAATGCTTTTAAAAACGTTAAAACCATACTAGAAGGAACCAGGGGAGTTACCGGTTAAAATATGGATATGAGCACGGGCATTATTTGACATTTGAAGCCCATATTATTTATTTATTTATTTATTTATTTATTTATTTATTTATTTATTTATTTATTTATTTATTTATTTATTTATTTATTTATTTATTTATTTATTTATTTATTTATTTATTTATTTATTTATTTATTTATTTATTTATTTATTTATTTATTTATTTATTTATTTAATTATTTATTTATTTATTTATTTATTTATTTAATTATTTATTTATTTATTTATTTATTTATTTATTTATTTATTTATTTATTTATTTATTTATTTATTTATTTATTTATTTATTTATTTATTTATTTATTTATTTATTTATTTATTTATTTATTTATTTATTTATTTATTTATTTATTTATTTATTTTATTTATTTATTTATATATTTATTTATTTATTTATTTATTTATTTATTTATTGGAAAACCAACTGCTCAACCTAATACATTAAAAAGCTTAAATAAAAACATAAAGCCAGGTCTTCACAAATAAGACACAGTAAATAATTGAAAACTAGCCTAGCCTAACTTATTGAATACACACACGTTCATAACTTAAAAATATGAGTAATATCATTAATATCTAAGTGACATTGTATTTCGCAGCTATCATTGAAAAATAAGCTGCTTACAATACGCCTAATCGACGCCTCATTATGCTCATATCCATATTTTTTTGCCGGTAGCCCCCCTGAATCTAGGGCTAAAAGTGGTACTTTTTTACCCACAACGGTGTCGCACTTGGCCTTCATCAACCCTGCATGATGTTAAGTAAAGACGAGGCTGAAGGAATCCTCAACCACTGAGGAACTGGCTTTCTTATCTCCTGCCTACTATAAGCCTGGCTTCTAAAAGTGTGCGCATTGATACCCTTCCACAAATAATATACTTAAAGTTGATACAAACACAAGGTCTACCTGACTTAAGTTGCATTGCTTAAGTTTCAATAAATATTTAGATAGGTAAAGTATAAAAATAAGAACGTACATGTAAGGAAGTTATTGCATATCAGACGTGGTAGATAGATACAAAGATTAGATATTTTTTGATTAATTTTTATTTTTATAGAAGTGTTCTATTACTAAGGCACTATAATGAATACGAATACCTACCGAATGTGCTTATTATTAATTCCTAAAAAACTTAATAATGTTGTTCTTTGCAGATAAGAGAAGAAGACTAAAATCAAGTTTGTTTAATACGTCTACCTACTCTACTTTTTACAAGCTTTTTATTAACTTGCCATGTTAGTTAGTTAGTTTGTTAGTTATTGGGGGACAAATTGACCCACTTCCCAGTGTTCGATGGAGCTGAAATTTTGTATAGGTAGGTACTGGTTTGGTTCAGATGACAATACAATATTAAAGTACAGTCAGCAAAAAAAGCTTGTCATAAAAATGAAATTTTTACTAAAAACTTATTTCAGTTAAAGCAGAAACTTTCAAATACCAATTTGCTTAAAATGTACAGACGAGGATCTCCACAACGATCGGTCCTGCGCTGCCTTAACACTATCATTAACCTCATTTTAAAAATTGATAATCAACGACATTTTAGTGATTGTATCTTAGTCATATAAATGCACTGCCTACCTACCGTTAGGTACGTACGTAGCACTTCTCCTTAATTATGTGTATATAACCACAGAATAATAATATATGATATAACGTAGGTAGGTATACCTAGTCGTTTCTTTGTTCTTAAGTGTTTACAAACAAAAAAAACTTCCGTAAAGTATTTAGAAAAAATCGACCCGTCTCACAACCCGTGAGACGGGGGATTTTTTCTAAATACTTTATTTTCCATTTTTCTATGATAGAAATTGCATTGTGAATGCAAAAAAATAAAAATTTAAATAAAAAAAACTTCGCTTACCCAACTGTCTGTTGATATTGACACAAGAGTCAGTAAAACACTTAGCACACTCAACCAAAACGCACTGAAAATATATCCTCGCCTCGTGACGGCCATTTTGCCCAAGATCTTACAGTCCAACTGACTGTTTTACCGTAATCAGAAAATATCTGATAACATAAATTAGTCAACGATTATATTGAAGATAGGAATAGATTAACTGACTCATTTAATGTATTGTTCGCATATTTATGACGTGGTTCAGAGCTGTAGATACGCACGTTTCAAAATGTCACTATCTCTGCGGTCCCGGGTTCAATTCCCGGTTGGGTAAATTTCGAAAGCTATGTATGTACCTAGACTATTAACTTTTTGATAATCTTATGTGTATTTTATACCCGTCGTTGTTTCCTAATTCTAAATCACAGGTGGTTATATTATAAGCCACCTTATTCGGGATTGGAAAAGTAGGGAAGTGATGGTATCCCATATTTTTACAAGCTTTTTATTTTTAGGGTTTTATTAACTTGCTATGTTAGTTAGTTTGTTATATTGACAACTTCGTTTTCAACCATTTTACCCGACCGGGAATCAAACCCGGCACATCCGGAGATAGCGCTTTGAAAACCGGTGCGTACACCACTCAGCCACGGAGTTCGTCAGAAATGGTTTAATAGCAAAAAGAAAAAGAAAGAAAAATGTAAAGCTGCTGCCACACAGATACGATCGATTTTGACTTTCGACCTGACATGAACAACCACTAAAATTGCTAGTAAAATCGATTGTTGAAAAACAAATCCATAATGTGCATAGGTAGGTACTACTGATAACTTTTATAACATACTTACCTTTTTATCTATCCATACTAATATTAAATGTGAAAGTGTGTTTGTTTGTTGTCCGTCTTTCACGTCAAAACGGAGCAACGGATCGACGTGATTTTTCGTGCTAAGTAGGTATGTGGATAGTTTGAGAGCTGGAGTGGCATAGGCTTTCTTTTATCCCGGAAAATATCACATTACCGTGGTAATTCACGAGGGCGAAGCAGCGGGCGGAAGCCTAGTAGCACAGAATAATATTGTAGTCAAAATAAATGCGAGTCGGTACTGAATCGTTCGGCTAACATATCACGTTTCGAGCATAAATCAAGGCAAGGAGACGAGAATTGTAAATCCTGAAAAATGTACTAGCGCTTTCGTTCTGTGCCTTACAAAGTAGGTCTACCTAACAAAGACAAATACTTAGATTTACGTACCTACTCATTTTAGGAGCTTTTGGAAGAAGCAACTCTGAGGAAATAGTAATTCAGCAAGATTGAGACGGCATGGCATGGCAGAACTGTCTGAGTATCATATTTTACCTACTTATGAGTCTTCTTTATGCATGTTCCGTATCCCACTTGTTGTATAAATTTTATGTAAAAAATCTTATCCCACACAAAACATCTCGTAAAAAAACTGGCCAACTCTCGCTGGAGCTGCTTATCCTACTTCCTACTAATATTTCCTATTATCCTACTTAATATTATAAATGTGAAAGTTTAGATGTTTGGATGTTTGTTACTCAATCACGCTGAAACGGCTGAACGGATTTGGCTGAAATTTGGGACACAGATACTTTGTAGCCTGGAGAGGAACATAGGTTACTTTTTATCTCGGAAAAATGTCACATTACCGCGGGATAACGCCGTGTAATCCGTGCGGGCGAAGCCACGGGCGGAAAGCTAGTTTCTTTATAAAAAATGATGAAATCTCTTCAGTAAAGCCAAGCCAACTATCATGTTTCTTACTAAGATTTCTTTATTGATATAATAATATGTAGTTAGTTTTATGTGACTAGTCGTTGACTTGTGTCCACCAACATGTAAGAATGTTCAACGCCCAAGTCTCTTCTCTTCTCTTTATAATATTATAGTATACTAGCTGCGCCCCGGGGCTTCGCTCCCGTGGAATTTTGGAATAAAAAATAGATAGGCTGGTAACGACCTATTCTCAGACCTGCCGAATAATATTTCATCAAAATCGGTCAAGCCGTTTCGAAGGAGTATGGCAACTAACACTGTGACACGAGAATTAGCTGATCCAGCAAACTTCGTACCGCCTTATCGACAGCAAGCCGGGTCCAATTGTAAATCTAAACCATTCTCGAATCCACTTGAAGACACAAAAAATTTCATTAAAATCGGTCCAGCCATTTAGGAGTTCAGTTAGGTAAAAATACATATAGGTACAGGCACAGAAGAAAAATACATATAAATATATATTTATATTAGAAGGTCCAGTTGATATCCGTCTGTAACGAGATGTGCATAAGCTAAGTAATAGGTACAGCCCGGAACAAAATCAATATAATGAGATGTTGACTGCACTCTGTTTATTTAGCTCTTGTAGCGTACTATATTGGGTGGATCCCACTTTATCCATTGCGTATATCCATTGATGGATAATCTGGGATTGTTTGTCCCACTATATCAATTTTGTATATCCATGGATAAAGTGGGATCTACCGACTATATTTAGGTTTATTACGTTTTGAATGTTTCAGGATGAATGCCTGCTTTCACCTACAGTCGTTACGTTAACCATTGGTTAGTTAACGCACGTGATTGGTGTTCGTCTGGGATAACCGACAGTTAGCCAATGGTTAACGTAACCGTCCGTCTTACCAATCTTACTAATATTATAAATGTGAAAGTTTAAGTCTTTGAGCGTTTGTTACTCAATCACAGCGAAACTGCTGAACAGATCTGGATGTAATTTGGCACAGACAGATATATTAAGGTCTATTTATTTTATTTTTACCCAAGGAAAATATCTCATTACCACGAGAAAATATTGCCTAGCTTACGCGGGCAAAGCCTCGAGCAAAAAAATAGTATTTGAATAATAAAAAACTGCTAGTGTGTGTCATAATTTTATTATTTACCTCTTGCGGAAGCTATGCGTTATAAATACAAAAATTATAATTTATATCATAAAATATACAAATTGTACAACATCGTTTTTAGTTATCTTACAAATAAACCTAACAAAACACAATCTCATAACTATTTTCAAGATTATAGAATAGAGGATCGGACTGGTTTTTTTTATTTGTTTTTAAAATGTTTTTAGAAATATTAGAAACACAACACTGGTATTTATTTTCAAATATTTTACATATTTTCGGAGGTGTAGCTCATCAAACTTCCTAATTAGACAAGGACAGCGCTAGACACATGTGACGTCAGATGTGTGTAGCGTCATACTCCCGCCATATAAAATTTCGCTTTTGAAAGAGATAGCTAGAGACACAGTTTTGTCACAATTCAGCAGCTCATTACTTGCTTGTTTATCAACATTTTAATTATTTTTTTACTTTTTTATTCTCTATATTTTTGAATGTTACTAAATAATACATATAAATAACAGTCCGACACTATTTTAAATAATCGTGGCAAAAAAACATACCTACCAATAACTTTATCCATGCTGATTTACAGTTAAATACTGTTATTTAAATACAATGAAAAAAAGATTCCGACCAATTGAGAACCTCCTCCTCTTTTGAAGTCGGATAGATAGTGAATGAAAAATTACATATAATTTGACTTTAACAATAACACTTTTACTTAATATTAATGACAACGACATGAATTCCTTAAAATTGACAAAACTTTAAATTGAAAATGAAACTTTAGTTCAGAATTTTACAGGAATGCTTTAATCACGTTGTGTTAATAAAAAATTACAATGAAATAAATGTCACTACACTTAATATTCTATTAAACTACTAATATTTTCTTCCACATTGTGTAAGCGTAGTTGCGTCATATAAGGCCGTGTCTACATTACTATTTAAACAAAACAAAAAATGCACTTAACAATTTTATACAAAGACAAATAGATCAAAGGAAAACAGTATTTTAAATTCAAATAAATAAGTGTTCAAATTGCTAAATAGTGTAACACAGAAAATATTACCTATACCTACTCACATATCAATTCTATAGGTACATATTTGTACTGATTTACCTCTTAATATTGTTTTTTTTCTAATTTCTTATATAATAGGGCCAAGCATTATTTTAATAGCTTTTGGTCAAATATAATTATTAACGATTGCTCTTCAATCAACAATACAACTAGATAACCAGATGGAGTATCAAAAACGGCCGAGCGAATTAGTGCGCACGTCAAAGGTGCGCTCTTATTTTATATCGATTCCTGTCATTTTTGACGTATGATCGTAACATTCGTAACTATTTTCTTCGTTTAAAATATTAAGTTCAAAAACTAAAACCCGACTACTGAAAAATCACGCTCTAAAAAGCATGAAACAAGAAAATATTCTCATCTGATATTGCCGTGGTCGTATGATACTTTATCGGAAAACAATACATTCGGGTAGGTAGTCTGGTTTTAGTTTTTGAACTTAATTTTTATTAAATATTATTTCGAAAATTCGATTTATGCAAGCAAATTTGCAAGCAACATAGTTGTTGCTAAATATATATATTTTATTAGTATAAAATATATATATTTTTTATACCAAACACGATGTTAAAAAAAAATAAGTTTTTTAGCTCACAGCTTTATGTCGTCTAAAGCGCGCCACATTCTATTTCATGTGACGTGACATAGTCAGCCAAGGATACCTCAATTGTCAATATGATCAGCAATTTAGAAGTTATGCGGTATCAGATAAATAATAATAATAAAAATAATTTGCGTTGTGTTTTGGTTCGTAGCGGTATTGTTGATCAAGGCGATTGCTAGTTTTTGTCTGTAAACTGTACACGGTTCATATCTAGTTCATCTGTGCATCAAATTAATAATTATGTCTAAATTTCGACAGCTTATCTTGCCAACATTTATATATGACTGTTTCTTAACAATCATATAATTGACACACCCTGTGCACACCGCACCGTAGACGCACGCTTTTTATACTGTGCGTTAAAAAACGCGATGGAAAATGAGTATTCACGAAAAAGCAATTTTTAACGAAAGATTTTAAAATTGTCCATTTATCTATTGTAGCAAGGCCCTTAAACCTACAAATATCTATGACAAACATTGCAACAAATCTCTTAAGCACTCATTCCCTTCGCACAATTCCTTAAGTCTCTCCAACTGAGATCCACTGAAATCAGAATGTGTTGCCACTACACACAACAATCTTCTATCGGAGAAAGACATGGCAACCCCATTCTTCTTCAAAAACTCCCTAAAAATGCCCCAAGAATCACCCCAATCCTCGCTTTTGTGGAAGCCTAGTTTTAGCACATGGTAACACAGCGGTGATATTTTTCTTATAGCTCTGTTTGAACTGGCCGATACTAATAACATTAAAGCGCAGTATGGGAGCAGATTCTGTGATATTTTGCCTGATAGTAAGTGACATAACGCTTCAAATATCCAACCGCTTAACACTGGTAGCTGTTCTTGAGAGACTGCTGTTTCGAATACCTGGAAAAAATATGATGGATGTATAACAACAACTACCTTAAAAATATTAGACAAATCGATTTACCGAAATATGTTATTTTTATCCATAACGGGGTAGCACTTAGCCTTCATCACACCTGATGTTAAGTGGTGATAAGGCTGAAGATGGAAGCGCATCCTCAATCACTGAGGAACTGGCTATCTTATCTCTAACTGCCGGAACACAATAATGCTGAAAACATCATTGTTATGGCGTCAGACTTAGATAAGATGGTGGTAGCTAGACAGGCGGAATAAGAACAAGTTCTACCACCAACCAAACCGAATACAATATGTACCCTCCCTGGGAATCAAACCCGGGAGAATCAAACAGACTAAGAGCAGTCTGAAATCGGTGGTGTGAACTATTAGACCACAGAGGCGGTTCGCTCTAAAGGGCCCGACAGACTATCAGTCCGCGTGCAGGCAACAGCCTGTCAGTTGGCCGCAATCTGCCACACGCTCACAGTTTTACATACAAAACCGAATGTCAGGCGGCCTGTTCGATCGAGGGCTACAGATGGCCTGCCGGCCGGCGGAATGATATAATCTGTGGGGCCCTTAACGCATTTTCCTATTAAAACATGACCATTAAAGAAACTTTCAGTTACGTTTTCGTTCGAAACTTAGGAGGTTGGCGAAAATCGGTTTTGGTTTCAGCTTAGTTTCGGGCAGACTTTATCGGAAATAATAGGTATATATTATTAAAAATATTATAAACTAGCGGATCCTCGCGGTTTTACCCGCGTCGTACCCGTTCCCGTGGGAATATCGGGATAAAATATAGCCTATGTCAGTCGGAATGAATGTAGCTTTCTAATGGTCAAAGAATTTTCTGAATCGGTCCAGTAGTTTCGGAGCCTATTCGATGCAAACAAACAACATACAAACAAACAAACAATGAATTCTTTCCTCTTTATAATATTAGTATAGATGATTATTAGAAAAAATCGACCCGTCTCACAACAACCCGATCGGTCCTGCGCTGCCCGCATGCAGCGGCTTCCCGCGACCTTGACTAGATAGTCGGTCCACCTTGTAGGGGGCCTGCGCACGGAACGTCGACCGGTACGCGGTCGCCAATCGAGAACCTTTCCGCCCCAACGGCCATCGGTTCTCCGATCATCCAACCTACTCCTACTTAAAAAAGTATAACACTTACCTCAAAAACAATTTCCGCGTTCATCACCGAACAATCAATCCATCTATTTCTATCGTTCACTATCCCCATTTTTATCTTCTCTGTCTCCTTACAGCACTCCAGGAACTCTATGACGACTCTACTTAAAGTAGCGGCTGGTGGTAGAGTCTCTCTCAAGAAGTACTTCATAGTTGATGCCACTATAGCTTTGTTTTCTCTAGATCTGCATTGTCGTAATACTTTGTAGAGTAAGGTGAGACGTTCCATAGAGTTCATGAGGATGTCTGGGTCCATATTTGAAATGTCAGACGCTAGTTTTGGACTTAATAGTCTGTTGTCAGCTGTTGAAAATATAAAGATGGTAGTAATTTGAAGTAAATTTAGCGTCATAAAGTAGGTAGCAGTCAAGATCACCAAATACTTGGAAACATGGAAACATCCAAAATGATCATAACATCATTAACGACTCAGCCAAAGCGATGAAATTGTTCAGTATTCAAAATAACTGGAGCTCGCAAATGTCTTAATACTTGGTAACATCCAAGCCGACATTAGTACCGTGACAGCAACACCGCCACTGGTTGCACAGCACCCAAGGTATGGGACACTTTAGAAAACTGAGCTTTATTTTAAGAGATATAAGATTTAATCTCGGGTCATAAATAATGTTAATATTTATAGATGACGTGACAAATAAATTTAGATGTTTGTTACTCAATCACACCAAAACGGCTGAACGGATTTAGCTGAAATTTGGGACACAGATACTTTGTAGCCTGGAGAGGAACATTGGCTACTTTTTATCCCAGAAAAATATCACATTCCCGCGGGAAAGTGTCGTGTAGGGCGAAGCCGCAGGCGGAAAGCTAGTACTCGATAAAGATCTACAGTAACGTCAGTACTCAGTAATACCAACCTGAGAAAAGATGCACTAATAATATTTGTACAGCGTGTTTTTCTCTGTAGCTCTTCATATTTTCCAACATTTTCTCGATTACCGAGTTTTTGAGATCCTTGGGTAGAAGTTGTTGCTTGATTGTTGTAGTGATACCCTGTATAAAAATGTATACCTCTTGATTACATACAATTAACTTAGAGCCAAAACCCCTTTGCAAAAAAAACGGGCACTCACTTTATTTTCATACAAACATGCTACATTCAAACTTTGTAGTCATTTAAGTGAAACTGTCAGTATATAAAAAAAAATATATATATATTTCTATGATAATTTCTAAATCAAACGTGTTGGATAAATGCTATCGAGCCTTGCGTTGTATGCGTTTTGTCCTTACAGCAGTTGTATTGAGCTAATCTTTTGGATGTCAGGCCCCTGATTCTCGAATCGTCGGAAACGGAATTGGATTCGAGTTCTGTGCTTTGTCTTTGTTTATTTTATAGTGAGTGAAAGAGACAGGGCATACATTCCGCTGTTGGGAGCGTTTCCGAAGGTTCGTCAATAAGCAGGTCTCTAGTTCTGCGATTCTGTTCTGAGTTCTTATTCAGAGTTTTCGTCGAACACAGTTTATATTTGCCAACGACACGATAAGAAGAAGGAGATGACGCTCAATTCTATAATTAGTATGCCGTAGGTCAACGCATTTAACTCACCCTAACAACAAGGTCGGTGCAGTAATGCCTCTGGTTAGCCAATACGAAGTCCACGGCTAGATTGATCAGATCAGGGTGGCCCAGCTCAATGAGGGTGAAAAGAACCGTCCAGTACAGGCTTTGTTCGTATAGGGAGATTCTGGAATTGTAAAACAGGATTAAACAATGTTATTTTTGAAAAAAACTAAACTATACTTCATTCAGAATATTTGTCCTAGTAGTGTTGCTAGGGTAAAAAAATATAAGTTCATGTGGTAGGTACGGTACCGTGCTAGACCTCGGAAGTCACAAACTGTAAACTGCACAAAACATTAATTGGACACATCGTGAATTCCACCAACCATTAATCGTTATCGTAATCGTTCAATCAACGTACGCGCAGCGCAGACACCATTTCCTTTGCAGTAAATTGAAAGACTTTACACAATTTATTGAATCATACTTCACGCCGCAGTAACGACGCGCCGTATGCGTTGCGCACCTGCGACGTTTATCGAACTCCTACGCTGGACAATTGCTACACGGTGTGTTAGAAACCATAATTTTGTGTCACGTCACTTTTTTACAAAAAGTCTTGTTGACGTTATCAACCTGAGTGAAAGTCCCGCATTGATACGACTTCAAATTTTTTTTTAATGTCAAAGTTTGCCTATGCCGGGTTATGAAATTCTAAAAATAATGTAAAAAAAAAAGTTAAGTAGTAAATGGTATTTTGAATTTACATAACTATTCTACTAATGAATACATATCGCCCTACAAATTTTCGTGCATGTTCTACGTTTTATAATGGATATTTTTAATGTTTTCAATTATTTTTTTGTTCCTTTGTTCCATATCAACCACGTATTAGCAAATGATATAAACATTAATCGACACATAAAATTGCCCATTATCACCAGTATTTAAATCATGTGGTTTAAATCAAGTGACTCACTTGGCATGAGGCGCTAGATACTGCCTCACACAGACATTCAGCTGCGTCACAAGCTCATGGCAGTGCACGGATGGGTGGCCGTTTCTCTGTTTAGCTGTCAGCTGTAACAGACATCCGTGGAGAGCTGCGTGGCGAAGCGGCGCGTAGCTTGACGATAGGGATTTGAGGAGCTTTTGGTGCACTGATGATAGTTCCTGTGAATAGGGGATAAAAGATAAAGATAAAAGTGGGTTCTCTATTTAGCTGTCAGCTGTAACAAACATCCGTGGAGCGTGGCGTGGCGAAGCGACGCGTAGCTTGACGATAGGGATTTGCGGAGCTTTTGGTGCACTGATGATAGTTCCTGTGAATAGAGCATAAAAGATAAAGATCAAAGTGGGTTCTCGGTTTAGCTGTCAGCTGTAACAGACATCCGTGGAGAGCTGCGTGGCGAAGCGGCGCGTAGCTTGACGATAAGGATTTGAGGAGCTTTTGGTGCACTGATGATAGTTCCTGTGAATAGGGGATAAAAGATAAAGATAAAAGTGGGCTCTCTATTTAGCTGTCAGCTGTAACAGACAACCGTGGGGCGCAGCCTTAGCGGCGCGTAGCTTGACGATAGGGATTTGAGGAGCTTTTGGTGCACTGATGATAGTTCCTGTGAATAGGGCATAAAAGATAAAGATAAAAGTGGGTTCTCGGTTTAGCTGTCAGCTGTAACAAACATCCGTGGAGCGTGGCGTGGCGAAGCGGCGCGTAGCTCGACGATAGGGATTTGAGGAGCTTTTGGTGCACTGATGATAGTTCCTGTGAATAGAGCATAAAAGATAAAGATCAAAGTGGGTTCTCGGTTTAGCTATCAGCTGTAACAGACATCCGTGGAAAGCTGCGTGGCGAAGCGGCGCGTAGCTCGACGATAGAGATTTGAGGAGCTTTTGGTGCACTGATGATAGTTCCTGTGAATAGGGGATAAAAGATAAAGATAAAAGTGGGTTCTCTCTTTAGCTGTCAGCTGTAACAGACATCCGTGGAGCGCTGCGTGGCGAAGCGGCGCTTAGCTTGACGATAGGGATTTGAGGAGCTTTTGGTGCACTGATGATAGTTCCTGTGAATAGGAAAAGTGGGATAGTATATTAGTTTGATGTAAGTTTACCTTGAGGAGCCCGTGGCGAAGTTGTTCGGCGCGCTCGGCTTTTCGCAATGGTCGGTCACGGGGTGGATGATCAAAAACTTTTCATCTCGAGCTCCTCCGTGCTTCGAAAGGCACGTTAAGGCGTTGGTCCCGGCTGCGTTTGCAGTCGTTAATACCCACCAATCCGCACCTCATGGCATAAGGCAGGCCTGTACACCAGAATACGGTATTTTACTGATTTTTTTTTATTTCTTCAAATGTTTTTCGAAATATTAGCTACACAAAACAAGTTTTCATTTTGAATTATCTTGAATATTTTCAAAGATATAGGACTTCAAACTTTATAATTAGACAAGGACAGGACGCTATCTTAGTGACGTCAGTGGGTTAGTAGCGTCATAGTCACGCCATAGAAGATTTCGTTTTAGAAAGAGACAGCTATAGTCAAAATCAAACAGACTATAATTCTTTTATTATAAAACAGATTCAAATAATTTTTTCACATTTGGTATTCTTAATTGCAATATTTTTTAACGTCATCATTAAATATCTACATTTCAACAACAGTAAAATACCCTATTGGGGCATCACATTATCCCAGCCCAATAATCCAGCGAGTTAATCCAGTCCATGTCCATGATGCTGGACTGGATCATATCGTCCACATTATTCCAGTCATTCAAAAGCTGTTAGATCAGTAACCTATAGGTATCGGTAAAACAATAATGCGTGTTCACTGTTCAACGTGTACAAGAACGGGATTGGCCGTTCACACTATTCCAGTGGCGTTGGAATGGGCGAGCTGGAATGACGGTCTATTTTTCATTGATCACTGGAATGATACAGTCCAGTGCAGGTTCACATTATTCCAGTGGTTTCTAGCGCTGGACTGAAAAAATGTGAACCGCGGATTAAACGGCTGGATACCTGCAGTAGCGTGCAGTAACGCCCGCGCCGCGCAGCTGTACTGCTGCAACTGAGCGTGCGAAGCGCCGGTGGTGGCGTATATAAGTGTAGCTCCCTACATTACACCTAAACATTAACATACTACATAGTATCTACCTGCAGTGGCGTGCAGTTGTCCAGCGCGGCGAGACACAGCGACAGCGCGTGCAGTAACGCCCGCGCCGCGCAGCTGTACTGCTGCAACTGAGCGTGCGAAGCGCCGGTGGTGGCATATACAAGTGTAGCTCGCTACATTACACCTATACATTAACATACTACATAGTATCTACCTACCTGCAGTGGCGTGCAGTTGTCCAGCGCGGCGAGACACAGCGACAGCGCGTGCAGTAACGCCCGCGCCGCGCAGCTGTACTGCTGCAACTGAGCGTGCGAAGCGCCGGTGGTGGCGTATATAAGTGTAGCTCGCTACATTACACCTACACATTAACATACTACATAGTATCTACCTGCAGTGGCGTGCAGTTGTCCAGCGCGGCGAGACACAGCGACAGCGCGTGCAGTAACGCCCGCGCCGCGCAGCTGTACTGCTGCAACTGAGCGTGCGAAGCGCCGGTGGTGGCATATATAAGTGTAGCTCGCTACATTACACCTATACATTAACATACTACATAGTATCTACCTGCAGTGGTGTGCAGTTGTCCAGCGCGGCGAGACACAGCGACAGCGCGTGCAGTAACGCCCGCGCCGCGCAGCTGTACTGCTGCAACTGAGTGTGCGAGGCGCCGGTGGTGGCATATATAAGTGTAGCTCGCTACATTACACCTACAGACTAACATACTACATAGTATCTACCTGCAGTGGCGTGCAGTTGTCCAGCGCGGCGAGACAAAGCGACAGCGCGTGCAGTAACGCCCGCGCCGCGCAGCTGTACTGCTGCAACTGAGCGTGCGAAGCGCCGGTGGTGGCATATATAAGTGTAGATCGCTTTTGACGACCGATTTGGCGCAGGGGTAATCTACCTGCCTTCTGCGCCAGAGGTCTCGGGTTCGATTCCCGAACAAGACAAATATTTGTGTGCATGAACATGTCTATTTGTCTTGGTCTGGGTGTTTTCTATGTATATTAAGTATGTATTTACAAACAAAAAGTATTTAAGTATATATTTATCCGTTATCAAGTTCCCGTAGACACAGTTTCTTAAGAAATTAACTACGGGCTTAGATAATTGGTGTGATCGTAAGAAAATATTTATTTTATTTACATTACACCTATACATTAACATACTACATAGTATCTACCTGCAGTGGCGTGCAGTTGTCCAGCGCGGCGAGACACAGCGACAGCGCGTGCAGTAACGCCCGCGCCGCGCAGCTGTACTGCTGCAACTGAGCGTGCGAAGCGCCGGTGGTGGCGTATATAAGTGTAGCTCCCTATATTACACCTATACATTAACATACTACATGGTATCTACCTGCAGTGGCGTGCAGTTGTCCAGCGCGGCGAGACACAGTGACAGCGCGTGCAGTAACGCCCGCGCCGCGCAGCTGTACTGCTGCAACTGAGCGTGCGAAGCGCCGGTGGTGGCATATATAAGTGTAGCTCCCTATATTACACCTATACATTAACATACTACATAGTATCTACCTGCAGTGGCGTGCAGTTGTCCAGCGCGGCGAGACACAGCGACAGCGCGTGCAGTAACGCCCGCGCCGCGCAGCTGTACTGCTGCAACTGAGCGTGCGAAGCGCCGGTGGTGGCGTATATAAGTGTAGCTCCCTACATTACACCTATACATTAACATACTACATGGTATCTACCTGCAGTGGCGTGCAGTTGTCCAGCGCGGCGAGACACAGCGACAGCGCGTGCAGTAACGCCCGCGCCGCGCAGCTGTACTGCTGCAACTGAGCGTGCGAAGCGCCGGTGGTTGCATATATAAGGGCCCCAGCCCATCCCCACTGCGATGACGCGCTGAAAGCTCCGCCGCCTGAAGCGTGCGCTACTGATGATATGAGCGCTACTCGCGCGCAAGTACCGGTTGGGGCCTGTGAGGGAAGTCATACATACTACATACACAAGAGGGAAGTTTTGTTATTTAGTCAAAAGTCAAAATTTTCTTTACTCAAATCGAATGGAGAGCGTTTTTATAGGACTTACGATTATAATCGTCATATTTTTCATGATCAAGACTTTTCAACAGCTATGCAGAATTAAAACACAGTCAGAACACAAGTAAGATAAGAAATAGTAGATTGTCTGTCACGCGCCATCAGTTTCTTGTGTGAAACTTAGAAGCAGTTCACACATTTTCCATTGTACGATAGGAATCCACGCTTTCATTGCAACAGGCCTATTTTCCAGGTGTCACTTCTTTCAGTACTAAATCCGTGGCAGTCTCTTTCAAAACTCTTTATTTCTCCTTTTCTTTAAAACTAACTTTAAATTGCGGCTACCAGGATAACATAAACACAGACATGTGTACAGTCACGAGCATTAATATGTAAACAACATATTAATGCATGATGATATTAATCAAGACATGACATTAGTATTTCGGAACGGTTCAATGTGACAAAGTTCTATGTTGTTTATAATATTATTGCTCGTGACTATACCAGGGTAACGAAAATACAAACATCTATTAAAACATAATAGTATGAGACATCTATACTACAAATAAATAAAATTGGAGTGTCTGTAATATTAAAATAACTGCTTTTTACTATATGCATATGATTATATATACGGTACATATACCAAAATAACATTTTATTTTTATTTTTGTCTGTCTGTCTGTCTGTTTGTTTGTTCCGGCTAATCTCTGAAACGGCTGGACCGATTTGGACAGGACTTTCACTGGCACGTAGCTAAATTAATAAAGAATAACTTAGGATACTTTTTATCCCGATATTCCCACGGGAACGGGAACCACGCGTGTGAAACCGCGGGCGGCCGCTAGTTTACAATAAAACAGTACCTTAGGTTCCAGCATTTGCGAGGTGACATCCATAAGAAGCTGCAGACAGCTGTTCACGTCGATATCTTTATACTTTTTCAGCCTTTTGATGTGTTGTCGCACACGAAATGATGCAACGTCATTTATTTCTAAAATGAATATTATATCAATTGTATTTTTTAATACTCATTCCTGGTTACTTTAATTTTTAAGAAACTATAGGTGAATCTGTGAACGACTACTATAGTTTAACCTTTACTATGTGAAAAGCGGTACAGCACTAGCGGTCAAACTATAACGATTTAAAAAATTCTTTCACCTTAGAATGTTACTATTTGATTGAATCTGGCTTGAATCAGGATTGTTTCACTTGGCGGAACTAATTTTTACAACTCCAATAATATCATTTAATTATTGTATTTTTTACATACCCGACGCGACTTTCAAATACTCCATGCTGAACTGCGCATAGTGGTATCCCAAACCAGCGTCGTTTATTAGCGGTATTCGTTCCAAGTTCACCGCGTCGAATATCTTGTACGCCGATGTGCCGACTAGAAGGTTGCGTAGACGCTGCATACTGAATAGAAAAAGATAAGAAAATGTTCTCGAAAATAAAGCTGATGAGTTTCTTCTTCGATCATATAAACCCTAGATACAGCGTAAACGCACAGAAAGTGAAGCCGCCAACGAATGCTCCATTCGAAAGGGAGCATTAGATCGCTCTCAGTAGTCAATGACCGCCCGGCGAAACGATGCCTAAAATGTGCTGAGAAGATGCGCAAAAACAATTCGAAAAAAGGAAAAAAAGAGATGTAATATTATGATATTACATCACTTTTTTTCCTTTTTTAAGTCAGTATTGAACGTAAGAATAATTGCACAATTAATTTAAAGTGAAACATGTACTGAAACTATCATAATTTCATTATTTACACTAAAATATTGCAATATTCCTTGCCTCGCAACCGTTTCTTCTATTTGCGTTAGTAAGACAGAGATGCAGACATGACGAAATACGATTCGCCGTTCTAGCGTCGGCCGACCATCTGAGCTTTCCATGTAATAAGATCGTAAGTACTACCACAGTTTAAGGAATCTTTCTATACAGTTGGACGACGCCCTTGAAGTTGGGCGATGCCGACGCCTGTATAGGTATTTACGTAAGTACGTAAGGGTTGTCACTTTATCACGACCCCGGGTGGGTACATTGGTATTGCGATATTAAATTAATAAAATAATTTAATAATGCAAATGCAATGTCAAAATTATTAAAAAATTCAAGATGGCGGCCGACTTTTTTGTTTGTAGGCTGATTTCGATGAAACTCGGTTATTAGTACTATTTTGACAAGAAAACAGCAACGTAATGTAAAAAAAAATTAAAATCCAAGATGGCG
Organism: Crambus lathoniellus; assembly: GCA_949710035.1. NCBI lineage: Eukaryota > Metazoa > Arthropoda > Insecta > Lepidoptera > Crambidae > Crambus > Crambus lathoniellus. Next base: position 14,146,343 of record OX453318.1, read on the forward strand.
GTCAACTTTTTAGTTTGTGGGCCGATTTCGATAAAACTCGATTTATAGTACTATTTTGACAAGAAAACAGCAACGCAATGTTAAAAATATAAAGAAATCCAAGATGGCGGCCAACTTTTTTGTTTGTAAGCCGATTTGTTTCTGGTACTATTTTGACAAGAAAACAGCAACGCAATGTTAAAAATATAAAAATCAAGATGGCGGCCAACTTTTTTGTTTGCAGGCCGATTTCATTAAAACTCAGTTTGTGGTTCTATTTTGACAAGAAAACAACAACGCAATGTTAAAAATAGAAAGAAATCCAAGATGGTGGCCAACTTTTTTGTTTGTAAGCCGATTTTGATGAAACTTAGTTTCTGGTACCTATTTTGACAAGAAAACAGCAACGCAATGATAAAAGTATAAAAAATCCAAGATGGCGGCCAACTTTTTTGTTTGCTGGCCTATTTCGGTGAAATTCAGTTTCTGGTACTATTTTGACAAGAAAACAGCAACGCAATGTTAAAAATATAAAAATCAAGATGGCGGCCAACTTTTTTGTTTGCAGGCCGATTTCAATAAAACTCAGTTTGTGGTTCTATTTTGACTAGAAAACAGCAACACAATGTTAAAAATATAAAAATCCAAGATGGCGGCCAAATTTTTTGTTTGCTGGCCGATTTCGAAGAAACTCAGTTTCTAGTACTATTTTGACAAGAAAAGTGTGATTGTGTAACACACAGACAGACAGAGACGCATTTATAATATATATAAGTAAGGAATAAGTAAGGATAATTTGGCGTTGCTGTTGCCTTGTCAAAATAGTACCAACAATCGAGTTTTATCCAAATTGGCTCACAAACAAAAAAGTTGGCCGCCATCTTGGATTTTTAATATTTTTAACATTGCGTTGCTGTTTTCTTGTCAAAATAGTACCAGAAACTGAGTTCCATTGAAATCGGCCTGCAAACATAAAAATCGGCCGCCATCTTAGATTTTTAATATATTTAACATTTCGTTGCTGTTTTCTTGTTAAAATAGTACCAGAAACTGAATTTCATCGAAATCGGCCAGCAAAACAAAAATTTGGCCGCCATCTTGAATTTTTATATTTTTATTATTGCGTTGCTGTTTTCTTGTCAAAATAGTACCAAAAAATGGGTTTCATTGAAATCGCCCTGCAAACAAAAAAGTTGGCCGCCATCTTGGATTTTTTAATACTTTTAACATTATGGTGTTGTTTTTTTGTCAAAATTGTACTAAAAACCAAGTTTCATCAAAATTGGCTCACAAACAAAAAAGTTAGCCGCCATCTTGGATTTTTTATATTTTTAACATTGCGTTGTTGTTTTCTTGTCAAAATTGTACTAAAAACCAAGTTTCATCAAAATCGGCTCACAAACAAGAAAGTTGGCCGCCATCTTGGATTTTTATATTTTTAACATTGCGTTGCTGTTTTCTTGTCAAAATAGTACCAGAAACTGAGTTTCATCGAAATCGGCCTGCTAACAAAAAAGTTGGCCGCCATCTTGGATTTTATTATACTTTTAACATTGCGTTGCTGTTTTCTTGTCAAAATAGTACCAGAAACTGAGTTTCATCGAAATCGGCCTGCAAACAAAAAAGTCGGCCGCCATCTTGGATTTTTAATATATTTAACATTTCCTTGCATTTCTTGTTAAAATAGTACCAGAAACTGAATTTCATAGAAATTGGAAAGCAAACAAAAAATTTGGCCGCCATCTTGAATTTTTATATTTTTAACATTGCGTTGCTGTTTTCTTGTCAAAATAGTACCAAAAAATGGGTTTCATTGAAATCGCCCTGCAAACAAAAAAGTTGGCCGCCATCTTGGATTTTTTAATACTTTTAACATTATGGTGTTGTTTTTTTGTCAAAATTGTACTAAAAACCAAGTTTCATCAAAATTGGCTCACAAACAAAAAAGTTAGCCGCCATCTTGGATTTTTTATATTTTTAACATTGCGTTGTTGTTTTCTTGTCAAAATTGTACTAAAAACCAAGTTTCATCAAAATCGGCTCACAAACAAGAAAGTTGGCCGCCATCTTGGATTTTTATATTTTTAACATTGCGTTGCTGTTTTCTTGTCAAAATAGTACCAGAAACTGAGTTTCATCGAAATCGGCCTGCTAACAAAAAAGTTGGCCGCCATCTTGGATTTTATTATACTTTTAACATTGCGTTGCTGTTTTCTTGTCAAAATAGTACCAGAAACTGAGTTTCATCGAAATCGGCCTGCAAACAAAAAAGTCGGCCGCCATCTTGGATTTTTAATATATTTAACATTTCCTTGCATTTCTTGTTAAAATAGTACCAGAAACTGAATTTCATAGAAATTGGAAAGCAAACAAAAAATTTGGCCGCCATCTTGAATTTTTATATTTTTAACATTGCGTTGCTGTTTTCTTGTCAAAATAGTACCAGAAACTGAGTTTCATTGAAATCGGCCTGCAAACAAAAAAGTTGGCCGCCATCTTGGATTTTTTAATACTTTTAACATTGTGTTGTTGCTTTTTGTCAAAATTGTACTAAAAACCAAGTTTCATCAAAATTGGCTCACAAACAAAAAAGTTAGCCGCCATCTTGGATTTTTAATATTTTTAACATTGCGTTGCTGTTTTCTTGTCAAAATAGTACCAGAAACTAAGTTTCATCGAAATCGGCTTACAAAATAAAAGTTGGCCGCCGTCTTGGTTTATTTTTATTTTTGACATTGCGTTGTTGTTTTCTTGTCAAAATTGTACTAAAAACCAAGTTTCATCAAAATCGGCTCACAAACAAGAAAGTTGGCCGCCATCTTGAATTTTTTATATTTTTTAACATTGCGTTGCTGTTTTCTTGTCAAAATAGTACCAGAAACTGAGTTTCATCGAAATCGGCCTGCTAACAAAAAGTTGGCCGCCATCTTGGATTTTTTTATACTTTTAACATTGCGTTGTTGAAAATCGGCTTACAAAAAAAAGTTGGCCGCCATCTTGTTTTTTTTTTATTTTTGACATTGTGTTGTTGTTTTCTTGTCAAAATTGTACCAAAAACCAAGTTTCATCAAAGTCGGCCCGCAAACAAAAAAGTTGGCCGCCATCTTGGATTTTGGAAATTGCCTTTTTTTTAATAAGCGAGATGAAGATTTGCACTCACTCACACTACATGTCGTATGCACCATAATATTAATTTAAAAATAAATTATAACGATAAAGACGTGATAGCCCTGGAAGACTTGTCCCGAGTTACTATGAACGGCGTTGTATGTAACTCGGGACAACCACTCCCCCGTCTCACCCCGCAAGCCCCGCACGATTGACCTGTCTAGACGTCTCCGTCGGCCTACTGTATGAAAAGTTGCTTATTCTGTGGTACTACCATGCCGAATTTAAATCCGATTACTGTTGCTTAGGGTCGAATATCAAATGTGGTGACGGCAGTATTCGGAATCGAAATATCTATAACCACAAAATAAAGAGTTTACAGAAGGACCGCTCCCACCATTTTTGAAAATCTATACCTATCCTTGTCTGACTCACTAGGGTTGCTTCTGTATTGATTCTGAATTTAAAAAGGAGTAAGTAGTAAAAGTTAACAATCATACATAAATAAATTCGTTTATACATACATCGTAACAAGTTTACATGCCTTAGATGCTGCTTAGATGGTAAACAGAGCATCTAATATCCATTTAAAATCCCGACGCCACACACGACGAAGACAAGATCCTATTGTACCTATACCGTACCTATTATGTTGTAATGTATTCCATTCCTATATGTTATAATGTACTCTATGAACAAGATATAAATATGGTGTGATAGTTATCCCACTAAAAACATAAACGTGAAAAAGGCACTAAGTAAGTTCGACGAAAACATAAAGGTAAAAAAGGTGCCAAGTTCAGCGAAAAATAGTTGAAATCTAAATGGGTTACAAGTTCCATAAATTTTTTCGTTCAAGAACTTCAAATAATTAATATTTTCTTAAATGTTGAATTTATAACTTGTCATCTTCAAAAATTGAAAAACCTTTATAACGCAAGAACTGTATCAAGTAGTGGTAACTATTTTGAAAACAAGAAAGTGTATTTAAATACCTATGTTGTGTTTTTATCGTATATAGGTAAATAAAAAAATATAAGTAGTTTAATAGTCAAAGTCAAATTTGTTTATTCAATTTAGATTGGTTTTTACAATACTTGTGAACGTCATAGAAGCTACGCTATCGAGATGTAAACAGGTTCATATTTGTTTCTGGCGCAGCTGTTTTTCATAGTCTTTTCTTGCACTCAAGAATATCGTTTTTCAGCTTTCTTATTCTGGGAGAATTTGCAGAAACGTGAGTTGCTATTTGTGAATTTGAGTCACATTTAACTTTTTCATATTGTGTACAAGATTCATTAGTCTCCACAGTTGCTTGCGATTCTTCATTTAAATTTTTTTTGACAGGTAGCAAAAGTTTGGGAACCGAACTGTCCTGAAAAAGGCATTAGTGCCTTTTTCAGGACAGTTCGGTTCGATGTCTTGATTATAGAATTGGTTTCGAAATGGGCCTCACAAACTCGAAGATATGTTGACCATTTGTTGCGTACATCTTCTCGATCAATTAAACTTATCCATAAGGTTCGTCTGAAAAAAAAAACATTTGATTTTCAAAATGAACTAGTTAGTTTTGTAACGAAAATAGCCTATGGCACTCCTACGATTAAGACGTTAAAATAAATAGGTATACGCATAATCGTGCGTGGTTCGTTTTCTCCTGAACTTGTCTTCTTGAACTCTCCGGCACACTGCCGTGCGTCAAAAAAAACTTTACTGCTAGTAAAATGTTATTTGGGGTAAGTATAATGACTGGCGTTCTCTCCCAAACTTGGCAGGCACACTGCCGTGCGCCTAGATAAAGAAAACTTTACTGCAAGTGAAATGTTATTTGGGATTTATTGATTGGCGTCCTTTCCTGAACTTGGCTGGCACACTGCCGTGCGCTTAGATGAAAAAAAATACTGCAAGTAAAATGTTATTTGGGGTTTAATGACTGAAGTCTCTAAAATGTCAGTAGGATTTCATAACACTGCTAAAATAAAAGAAAATGCAACGACAACTTTTACTTGAAAATTCGTCAACATGACTTGTGGCTGTGTTCGCTGAACCGCCAAGAAGTTTTGAGAATACTATAACATCTAAATAAGGACCATAGAACCCAATTACTGGCGTTTTACCACAACCAGTTAACTATAAGATGAATGTGTATGGTTCATCGTCGTTATACCTACCAACAAGAGAAAACAGTTTGACATAACTTACCTTTCAATATCGTTTGGAAATTTAAAGAACGTGTATGCACAGTTTTTAGTCGTATTTAGACAACCAAATACACTGCAACTGTAATAATATTGGTTATTAGTTTTTGTTAATTAATGGTAAAATAGGTATATAAGTGTCACAGTGACACGTAGCGGCGCGGACGTGAAGTGATCAATTAAATGCTCTTTGGATTGGAACTTGCGATCACTGACCTCTTTGCGATACTCGCGACTGAGTACTGTCCCAAACTGTCCCATTTTGCCTGTATATGTGACGTCTATGTGTGCGTGACGAAAATGGCACTTTGTTCTAAGCGGACTCTCTGCTAGGGCGACCGCCCGCCCGCGTAGTTACTTTGTGCTATAACTATAACTACTAATGACAGCGCTGTTGGAATCACTTTTTCAAGCGCATTTAGTATGGAAATGTGTATCTAGGGTTTATATGATCGAAGAGTTTCTTTTATATATTGAGAAGTCCGATTGTGTGAACTTTGATAATAGAGTCCGCGCCACTACTCATAGCTGACGCCAATTTGTGGTACTAAAATGATGGCATGGGAATAAGGCTTATTTTTCAACGAATTGTACGACATGAGCACCTTCTTCATCGGCCTCGAGTAGTTGCGCGGAATCTAGACACAAATTGTTGCATAAAGAAGATCTATCATATGAGAAAGGCTCGGCCAGGGTATGTTGAGCGACATTTTCTCTGAAGCTTAGACGAACACGGAAAAACTATTACGTTCTTGACTACGTATAAGCAGATAACGGGCTCGTTCTCGTATAAATAATAATCGACGTTATTCGCTTTGTAACACATATCAGTTTGCAGAATTGAGCAGATATAAGTATGTCGTACTGTATAAAGGGATTAAATGCTTATTTTAATATACTTCAACTTATTCAACAGTATGTATGTATGTATGATGCGTCGCCCGAGGCAGATGCAGCAATCCTCTCTTATTTTTACTCTAGGCGCAGTGCTAATAAAACTTTTGACTGAAGCAGACAATCAGACTTTTTCCGCTTATTGCGAAGACATCATTGTTAGCTTGCGTTTAAAAAAATATCAACCTTATCAGTTATGTAATAAAGATCATTTCATAGTCAAAAAGTCGGTCAAGGCTTCAAAACCAAAGAGCATGTAATCACTACGTTTAAGAGACGGGTCTTTCATAGAAAAAAAGTAAATTATCGTTTTGTATGGAAGTTATACTAAAACGGAATACCAACCACATAGCTGAAATTATGACGTACATGACGTACAGGGTTCCCAACATAATAACCGAAATAGTGATGTACCAGTCGTGGGATTTTTTATCGATGGCGATATTAAAAAATATCAGGATACCATTTCTATCATTTTGCAAACTTTAGGGTCTAATTGATGCCTTACTTACGCTAACGTTAATTCTCGGTTTAAATTAAACAAGAGTTATGTGACAATAAAATTTTCATTCAAAAAGTTAAACCAAGTTTAACAAGAATTTCACGTTGGCGCAAATGGGGCTAAAAGTAAACTCCATTATTAAAGTCAAAGTCTAATTTAATCGAACTTATAATATATATACATGCATTTGGCAATAAAGATACTATAAAAAAACCTGTTTTCTTTTCCGAGGGGCTGCAGGTGCTATTTTTGCAGTTGTAGTTGAAGGTTCTGGAATATTCACAAGAAACATGTTAATATAGCATAGCATGTAAATAAATAAATAATGTAAATCATACAAACCGCCTTAAAAAATTCACGTAGGTACGTAATTAATACGTATTTAAGTATACGTACTTAAGTAAGTACTTTGAAGTCAGGCGTGAAACATGTATTTACAATTATTTGTGTTTTTGCTTAGACCCGCCTGACTGCATGCACGAATGCACTAAAAAAGAGCCACAATGCCGTGCGGGTGTACCGACACTATCTAACCGAACGGACTTTACTTCATTATGCAATAGGCATTTCAAAATTGGACCAACTTGGGAAAAAAACCTGATGTTATAACGTTTGAATCATTTAAATCGGTTCAGCCGACTTCGAGTAATTAGTGTACATACTTAAAAAAAACGCGACGAATAGATAACCTCCTCCTTTTCAATTCTTGAAGTCGGTTAAAAAATTATCGATTGTCGATAAAAAATGTCAAGCACTATTTATCAGGTTATCTTCTCAATTTTTTAAATTTTAATAGAAAACTTTTAAATCACGTAATCCTTAATGTAATGGCTATAACAAAATGTGAATGTATGCTTACCTTTCTTCATTAAATGGAAATTTGGCCATGAATATTCGCTTTTGGCCTTCTGACCGGCCGGCTCGTAAACCACATAATATATTTCACAAGTTTTGTAATACATCTCTCAACAGATCACACGGGACCACGAAAACGTACAATTAAGGCGAAATTTTGCGAGTAATTCACAAAATGCACAAATTCACACAATAATACTAAAATCAAGCTTCGTTTACAAACAGTCAACAAGACAAGAATGTCAAATTTGGCGGCTGGCGGCTGACTGTCAGTCAGAGTGAGTGAGAGTCAAATAGGTGAAAGCAAGACAGCGATATTTCTGGTACAAACTTCATACAACACTTTTTTGTATGGAAGTTGCGCCAGACTGTTCAAAACCAATCCTACTATATTAAAAGTATAAATGTGAAAGTTTATATGTTTGTTACTCAATCACGCCAAAACGGCTGAACGGACTTGGCTGAAATTTGGGACACAGATACTTTGTAGCCTGGAGAGGGACATAGGCTACTTTTTATCCCGGAAAAATATCACATTCCTTGATAACGTCGTGTAGTCCACGCGGGTAAAGCAGCGGGCGGAAAGCTAGTAGATAATATAATTCCTCTCACCCAACAGTGATATGATGCGTCGCCCGAGGCACGTGTAGTAACCCTCTTCTCTTCACCCTAGGGGCAGTATTGATCAGCAACTGAGTGATACCCCTAACTGCCCAGTGAGTCCCGTTGCCTTGTAAAGCGCCGAGAAGACCTACCCACATCTCTTCGAACTGTTTCTTGGATGACCAACCTATTAGGTTCACTCTGTAGACGAAAAAACAAGAGAAATATAATAAAGAGCCATTTAGACAAGGCGAGTTTCTCGTACGCTCGCCTGGCGAAACTCGCCTGTCGATTTCGAAAGGCAATTCTCGCCAGGCGATTCTCGCCCGCCTACGTTTACACAGTCAATATTAGCAAAAACTCGCATACGATAGTCGTATACGATTCTCGAAAGGCGATAATCACCTTTCGAGAATCGTATGATCTGTTTACATTAGATGATTTTTTCGTGGGAGATTATCGCGTACGAGTTTCTAATCTGTGTAAACTTGAACTCGTACGACATTTTTGCTCGAACGTTCGATTATCGCACAAATCCGTTGTGACCAATATTTGAAGGCGAGCTCGCTCATTCGAATTTGAACTTTTTGTACAAGTGACTGCGCAAAAAGCTAAATGGTTGAAAAATCTTTTAAATTCGGAAATACTGAAGTAATTAAAGTTGAGCTATATAGAGACCATGAGTGTTTGTGGAGTACGGAACATAAGGACTATAAAAATCGAGAAGCTAGAAATGCAGCTCTCAATGCTTTGGCACAAGAAATGGGGATTGAGCATTGATATATATACGGTAAAAGGATACGCCCATCGGAACTTGAATCCAAATATTCCTATGAACATTTTCATTGAAGCATAAGCAGCGCCATCTGTTACAACCCAATCGAAATGTTGTTTGAACAACTGAACTCGAAGAACACGTTTCTCGAACGGCGAGAAACTCTTAGCTCGTACATTCAGTTGACACGATTCGAGTTTCTCGCCTAGGTGAGGCGATTCTCGCCTTTCGAGTGCCGTCATCATACGTACTGTTTACAAGCTTCGAGTTTTTTCCCGCCTTTCGAGAATCGTACGTTCGAGTCGAGAAACTCTCCCCGTCTAAATGGCCCTTAAGTCAAGTTGGTCTATTCAGGGACGGATTGCACCAATAGTATTTTCTGACATGTATTCAAATAAATATTAACATTATGATTAAGATTCACTCGACTTAAAAGAGTTCGAAGAGTGAAATCCACTTTCGAATTTTTACATCACTAATCAGTCTCTATAGTCTTTGGTTAGCTAACGAACTTCGTGTTTTATTATGCGCAGCGCCAAGCAAATGGAATGAACTTTAAGGTGGACGACGAATCCTTTCAGTGAGGTAACGTTGTGTCGATTATGAATGTGAATACTTTTTGTAATTTTATAATTACAACAACAAATGGTACTCAACGAAGTCAACGACATAATATTTTGACCTTATGGGTTCAAAATTCCAACAAATATGACTTTCAATAGACTTTTTAACATGAAAAGAGATACATAAATAAAAAGTACTCCAATTTTTACCTGAATAAAAACGCTTCAAGCACATCCATATCTTGTAAAGCTTGCAAGGGCAAGTCTATCTTTTGAATCTGATCGTGTTTGGAGATTACTTCCACTGAAGACCACGCTATAGGAGGTATCAATGCTATGTTGCTCACGATATCTAACCTGCAAGGATGCAAAGAATTATATAACTAGTTATTAGTCGCGTGCCTGAAGTACGCCAGGGGGCTAATAGGGTATTTAATGACTTTTTTTTAAGTATTAGCAACACAAAGCCAGTAAGTTTAACCGCCTCTGTGGCCTAGTGGTTCACACTACCGATTTCAGACCCAGAGGTCTCGGGTTTGATAACCAGTGGGGATACATAGTATATTCGGTTTGAATGGTAGTAGGACTTGTTCTTAGTTCGCCTGGCAAGCTACCACCATCTTATCTAAGTCTGACGCCATAACAATGAAGAAGAAAATAAAAGATGTATATCACTAACCTAGCCAAACTAACAAGCAGACTCTCCACGGGTTTCCTATAACACTTTGGTATACAGTCCGTCTGTCTCACGTATACATTCTGCTCCCAATAGTCTATCAATGTGACTATCTTGTCGCCCACTATGACTAGATCGGGTTGGGGGCCTGTGTCGTTTACGTGCATGAAGTGTTTCAGTATTAGAGGTCTCGTGTCCTGAAAAGAGTTTAGTTCTTAAGTAAAGTCTATTAGTCGATTATGTTAAGAATGAGTATCTACTTAGAGGAGCCCGCAACTTTCGCAATGGTCGGTCACGGGATGGGTGACCAAAACTGTTTCACATTTTAGCTCCTCCGTGCTTCGGAAGGCACGTTAAGCTGTTTATCCATGCTGCATTGCATTGCATTGCAGTCGTTAATACCCACTAATCCACACTGGGCCCGCGTGGTGGGTCATGGCTCGTTTTCCTTATCCATTCATAAGGAAGGCCAGTGCCCCTGTAGTGGGGACATTAAATGGCTGATGATGATGATGATGACGAAATATTGATGAATGTTATAATTTAATGAAATTAGAATAATTGAGTAATGTCCAAATACTTGAACTCAATTTTGAGAGCGTCTCAAACATCGCCCTGTCGTTTTAAATGTCAAAGGTATGAAAGAGACGCCATGATGTTTGAGACGCACCCAAAGTTGAGTTGCGTTAGAGTATTCGGGGGTAAGTTATATTCTTACCTTAACTAAATATTTAACCACAGCATACAAACAGCTAATAGCTGATTGCGTTCTATTCACATTGCTGTCTACATTCAACTCCGTCCATATTTCTTGAAACGTCAACGCGTTAGACACATTTTCCATCACCAACTGTATAACATTGTCAACAATGACATTTTCTGTCACATTTGGCGTCACCCTGAACGAAACGTCAGTCGGTACGGGACTTTCAACTATTTTCTTGTTTTTAATCAAAAAGGAAAGGTACTGCAACGAAATAACGCAGAAAATGGAAATGTTCTTAGCTAAAGTCGTTGGGAGAATGTTTTCCATAGACTTTTCTAGCAAATCGCAGTCTGCTTCGTCAACCGTACTCATAATTCTGTCCAACGCATCTAAAAGTCCTGATAAAATAGTTTGTAGTATCAAGAATTCTTGATAAAACAGTTTGTCTTGGAAGACTTGATGACATCTTCTTGTATATCTGTCTATGGTCAACTCTACATTCAAATTGAAGTTTTCCGATTGGCTGAGAGGTCGATTTTGTTTAGGAAACAATCGAATAACGTCTGTCAAACATTTGTCGAATGTTGATATAGCTGCTTGGTGTAATTCTGGTATATCAGGTAATATTAGTTCTTCTTCGTCATCTGACAACTCTAGGTTACCAAACCTCTCTTTTACTTCATCGTCTGATATGGGAATAAAGAACTGTGATTTGGACTCCTTGTTATCGCTCTTTTTAAACACATGTAAAGTGTTTATAACATTCAATTTATTGCTATCAATTGATGACGTCATTTCGTCTTTGGATTTCATCATTTCCCTTTGCTGTTTCATGGTGTCTCTCTCTGCCTCTCTTGTTTCATAAGTAGATAAGTTGTTCAAGAATTCTTTGAGAAAATTATCGCAAGCTACTTTGAAACATGAGTTGAGGAGTTTTCTATCAAATTCTGGACAAGACATGACGGTATGCAAATCTTCTTTGGATAAATTTGATAGTAGAAGAGCTAACTCGTTGTGTTTTGGTACTTTTGGGGCGGCGCATTCTGATATGCAGCATCTAGAATTTATGATATTTTGAGACAAATGACAGTTGGATCAGTTCTTCCTTACAAAGAGAGAGATTATGACGTCAGAACTACCATAACGGGCTAACGCTAGTTTTATGTCATAGACTACCGGATTTATGTTTCATTGATTCTATTTCACCTTTCGTGAACTAAGTGTATAAAATGTCACGCAATTTGGTGAAGAAAGAGAAAGAGAGAAATTCAAAATCGAACAAGATAAAATGTATGCAGGGTTTGCTATTTTAATCACGCGCGCCTACTTACAGTTGTTTTATCTAACCAGCGCGGGTGAGCCATACTTGTAGTTGTAATGCGTATAGACACGTGCTCCCGTGTGTGTCGGCCGGCGACTCGGTCAAAATCAAGGGGCGCAATCTTCATACATTCAAATTGGAAGAACTAAGCCAAAAATTTCGAAACTTGTTATAATCAGACCCTAGGTATCACTTTTTTATTACTATATAATGTGTTTATGAGTGTATTTATACACCAAAAGCTGCTTGTACCAGACAACAGATAGCGCTAGTTATGCACTTCCAATAAAGGGGTCCAAGATTGTTTTTTTTTCTTATATATATAAAGTTACTCTATAGTGTGCATGTACATTTACACACAAGCGTGGCTCGCCCGCGCTCGTGAGATAAAACATCTGTACTACTTCTAACATCTTTCGTGTGCTCTGTGTATATCCTTTTTTTACAAAACACTTACCTGACTTTAACCTGATTCAGCAACCAGTTAGCATCGACGTTAGTTGTGACTATGTATTGCGGGTTGATCGCTCTGTCTTGCGAAAGGTCCAGGGGAGACAAATCGAACACACTCGACGCTAGAGAGTTTAGCTCTATTACTAAGGACGAGTATCTGTGGTAGACATAACGTTAATTTTAGTCGTATTGTGAAAAGCTATGCTGTAGTCTATGTTTTAATGTCTTTTTGTGTTTGATTAGTCGTATATTTTTTTTTTTTGTTTTTTGTTTATTGCAAATTATTTAAAATTACACTTTACATGTTTATACACTGACAAAAACACAAAATAAACTTTACACAAAAAAACATAGGTACTACAAATAGTTCATGAAAGCACACAAAAGTCGGCCGTAATGCCAAGTAATAAGGTAGGCTTTTAATAATCTCCTCCTGCCAGTTCACTATACTCACCGAACGTGCACTTTATCCCTCTGCAACAGTTCCAAAGCAACTTGTACGTCTTCTTTGGCCAACTGCACATGAATCTTCTCTATTGGCATGTCTTTTAATATTCTGCAGCGCTCTACTGCTAGATTTGCGAATCTGTTTAAAACCGAAAAAGATAGTCATCAAAAGATATTAGTTTAAACAACTATATAAACTAAAAGAAGATGTTAAATATAAGATAACTTTAATTAATTTTTGGTTGTTGTTGTTTGGTGGCAACGGTTTTCAAGAAGCCGCCATCTCTGCGGTTCCGAGTTTAATTCCTAATCGGGAAAATGTAGAAAACTATTAATTCTAAAAACTTGAAACGCCCTAATCGCACGCAGAGTTATCTGACACTGGCACAAACTCAACGGTTTGACAAAATTTCAATATTGTCAGATCAGAAGTGACAAAGTGCTTTCAAATTTTATCACTGTTTGTTGTAAACACAGGCAATAAAGCACGGTCGCGGAACACGAAGAATCCCGTAAAATTACCTGTTATTACCTGTCCCTCTCGCTTATGCATAAATATAGTGCGTCACGCATGCACAGATCCCTTGAGTGAGAGTCCAAAAATTGTCGGAGCTGGTGTACTGTTTTAGGAGTGGGGTAATTTCGAACAGCCTCCAGCTTTGGTTCATTTGGCAACACACAATCCGGCCTGATTCTGTATCCCATTCAATCTCACTTTTGAAGCGGAAGTCATGGCATCTGTGTGAGCGTGAAACAACTAAAGGACAGTGACCATTTTTGTATGGCAGCTGGCGTCTTTTTTTTTTCTTGCGGCCATCAACCAGCTGAACTTAACTTTGCTAGCTAGAACTTAGCTTTGTTTTTCATAGTGTTCATATGAATGACAAAGTTACATTTGCGGTTCTATATAAGGACGAATTGTTCTAACTTGGTTGATTGGGTTTACTATAACAAACAATATTTGCCAAGACAGTATAGTTGTCTTGGCAAATATTGTTTGTTATACTATCAAGAATTGATGTTCAAACATTTTGTTGATTGCCGCAAGACAAAAAAAAAGACGCCAATTTTCAACTGACTTAATAAAAAAAAGGCATTGCTTTTTACACAGGAGCGACAGGAACAAGTAATAACAGGTCATTGTAAGAGATTCTTCGTGCTCCGCGACCGTACTTTATTTATAAACCAGTCAGTGTACCAACCTCACAGCAATAGAAGGCTCCAACTTACCGATGATTCGACAAATATAGTGCGTCACGCTTGGACAGATCCCTTGAGACGGCGGTTATCGCAGTTGTGCGAGCGTGACGCAACTATATTTACGCGGGAGCGACAGGGACAGGTAAGAAGATTCTTCGTGATCCGCGGCCGTAATTTATTTATAAACCAGTTAGTTTACCAACCTAACAGCAATAGAAGGCTCCAACTTGCCGATAATGCGACATATGAGAAACACCAACGCACCCGATTGGCTCTCGTGGCACAGGGATAGTATCTTGTACGTGTTCAATGCGAATTCATCCTGTGGACAATAAGCAGGACTATATAAAACACAATACACAACATCGTCGGTTATAGCGTCAGACTTAGATAAGATTAGCTAGCCAGGCGGATTTAGAACAATTCCTACCACTAACTAAAAACAAAATAATTGCATAAAACTTCCGCTCCTATTTAATGCTCAGAATTTTATACAATGCTATTGATGGATTTTAACTCGCTCCCCCGCAACCCCGCTCCGCTTTGCCAGACAGCCAGCGTAAACCATATTAACATCATAAATTCATGTATTCTGTGAATAACCACAAGTACCAACCTTCAAACAAGCCTGACACCTGGCGGCGACCGCTTGCAACAGTAATCCTGAAGCGCCTCCTGTTTGTTGCACCTTGCAGATCAACCTCTGCACAACCTCGGAATGATATTGGTGCACTAATATATGCACCCGGTTTACTAGAAGCCAAGTTAGGTGGATAGCTTCTGATAAGCCATTTTCAACCTTATGGATAGAAGAATAAGAACTTTAATTATTTAATTTTCGAATCCATTTGAAACAAACTATAAAACACGACAGTTTATCTTACGCCCTGACTTCATATACGCAGATTTATTGCCTTCTCTACTTCCCATTAATAAAATCCGTTCAGAAGTTTTCGCATGGAAAGTGGAATGATACAGAAAAACTACTTTTTTATTGTTGTGCTGTAAAATCAAATCAAAATCAAAAAATCTTTATACACTTTAGGTTGATTACACAACATTTATGAACGTCAAAGAAGCTACGCCATCGGTTCGCAAATCCTAGGGCGGGAGACCATGATTTCATACCCAAAATACATTACAATAATTAATTTTAAATAACTTTATTTGCAGTAAGTAAAATAATTAACATCGTAACCATTAAATTATACTTACAAAATACTCGCAATACGCCAAAACACAGGCTATTTGCAATATATCAGCGCATAGGAGTTTTGTATCGCCACTATGCGTACTAAGAGGTAGATTCCTTGCAAAACCGATCAGTTTCTGCCAGTATTTGTGGGAAAGGAAATTCAGTCTGAAATATATTCAACTATCAGACAAAACTGTAGTCTAAAACTAGTTCTAGAGCTCGCTGCTTTGTTTGTAATTAAAATATATTATTTTTCTTTAATTAAAATACATTGTAACAACTAACAAAGAAAAGTATAACTTTTCAACTGAAGAAAGTTGATGATCAATTTATTATTCTTTCATATTAAAAACATACATTAGGTCCAATTACTAGAAAATACTACTACTATAAATAAAGTCATATAACAATCATTCATTTTTTTTTTATTTTAATTTTTAGTTTTTTGCATTCACAATGCAATTTTTATTACTGAAAAATGGAAAATGAAGTATTTAGAAAAAATCGACCATTTTTTTTTTTCTAAATACTTCATTTTCCATTTTTCAGTAATAAAAATTGCATTGTGAATGCAAAAAACTAAAAATTAAAATAAGTTGCAATAGTAATTTCATCTTAAGAGATTGCCAAATACCTGGAAAGGTATTTCTTTCGCGTGTGAGGGTAGTAATACCTCCACATTGATGAAATTAACACTGACTATACAGTGCGTAAGAAGTATTGGATAAATTCGACGCTTCTCGTAACGACTCCGTAGCTCAGTGGTTAGAGCAGTCGCCCGGAAAGCGAAAGGTCGTGGGTTCGAGTCCCATCGGAGCTAGTTGTGAGACGGGTCGATTTTTTCTAAATACTTCATTTTCCATTTTTCATTCATTTTTTTCTCTTTATTGATATATTATGATCCTTATAGCTTTAATGACTAAGTTCAATTTACCTTATCAGTAAATGTGACCAATGTACAGTCAGCAACGGAGCTCGGTGCGCAGATCTCAAGCATATCAAGTTTAATAAATCCAAAGGAATGTTTTCTTCTGGACTGTACAGGCCTGTGTTCAAGCCACTCTGCTCATTATGTAGCAGACTTTGGGCCGTTTTTGCCGTGAGAGGAAAGAGACAGCCGTCTGTAAAAAAGAACTCGAATGATCGACAATGCATCTTACTTTTAACAATAATCTTAATTAATTTACTGCAACTTACTTGTCAAATGCAGCATATGCTTCACCTGCACGATAATATTGACGCAAACTGCGTACAGCAAGTTGTGATTCTGAACTCTATCGCCTTCATCTTTACGGTCGAAATCAGAACAGCTGGCTTCATGGCACGCGTCCATTTCTACTATAGCGTACGTTAATGTCTTGAAAAGAAATCTGACTAGTATGACATCTGGCGAGAGATTCGCGCAATTCTCGTTTACATTTTGCACGTTCAAAGGATCTACGTCTAATTTGACGTTGAAGAATATTGATTGTGGGGATATGCAGGTTGCTTTTAAGTAGTTTATTGAGAGAAGGATTTCGCTCTCTGGTATTAGGATCAGAACTTTTCGGAGTAGCACCATTATTATTGATAGGTAACGTAACTTCAGTTTGTAGGGTGTTGTAGACTGAAAAAAATATAGTTTATTTAATAAGTACTTACATTTAAAAATTACAATTATTTACAGCCCTTAAAACAGCTTCGTCAATTTTTAAATAGACTCTGCCTACCCCCATGGGAGACAGGAGTATAATTATGTATGTATGTATGTATGTTTTTTTTTATTTTTTAAATTACCTACTGCACTTACAGTAAAGTAAGTATGTTAAATGGCATGTGGATACAGAGAATTTATTTGTGTAACTGTCGAAAAGAAAGTTATAAAAAACCTTTTCTGGGACAATTCACTATATAATATAATTTATTTTTAGGGCAGTTTATTTTGTTACACTGATGAAACTAACATTTCATGTAAAAAAAAAATATGATGGCAGTATTAACATCAACTGTTCACAGAAAAAATACATACCTGATCTGGCGGCGCTTTGAACAGTATTTTCAGTACCAGCTCCACTCTACTCTGTTCCAGTAGCACATCTCTATACACAGAATCTAAAAGTCTTTCCAACGAAGATACAGATTCCCTGCAATCCACTTCAACGGACCGTTGGCTCAATAGGTTTAACAAAGTATCTGATGCGAGTTCGGACCAACGGTAGTAGGACTCGGGATGCTCTTGAGAGAGAGATAGCACGCAGGCGACTAGGTCTAGCACCTACGGAGGAAAAAGACATATTCAAATGAAGTGCCTGTTTCACAATTTTTATTTTATTTTATTTATTTATTAATTATAATAACAGTAACGTCCGATTAAGAGATACTTTCCAGTTTAATTGTCAGTTTTTGTATAGACTATCTGTCAAGTAACAGCTAGTGAGAATTTACTTAGACAATGTGAAACAGGCCCTTAAGCTGCGTTACCAGTAGGTAAACTTTTCGCCACCGACTGAGTTAGCGGCGTTTTGGTTTAGTACGCCCTTCCATATATTTGAAATGGAGTGTTCAGTTTGCTAGTTTTGCGCTAACTCTATGCGTATCGCTGCAAACTGCGGATAGTGACATTAAATGACTGATGATGAAGTACACGCGAACCTTTCGTTGATGCATGGTTTTCTGCAGCATGTAGAACAAAACTTCCCTCGTGGCCTGAGCATCCTGCTGTTGAGCTCTTCCCAATATACTAGCACCTAGGGCAAAAAATGCAATAGTTACTAATTTTTAATACAAATGCGAAAATATTCGTGTTTTCTAGACCATGGCCTTTTGGCCCCAAAATGTTTGATAAAACAATCAGCATTTTGTTGAGCTCTCAAAATTTTGTTTACTAAACCTATTACACAGCTTTGAATATACAATACTAGCCTTTCGCTTGCGGCTTTGTCCGCGAGGACTACACAACGTTATCCCGCGGGAATGTGATATTTTCCTAGGATAAAAAGTAGCCTAGCTACTCTCCAGCTCCTAAACTATCATCATCCCAAAAATCACGTCGATATGTTGCTCTGTTTGACATAAAAGTCGGACAAAGAAACACACTTTCACATTTATAATATTAGTATGGATTTCTGTCTCTCTCGCTCCCTATCTTTGTTTCCTTCTATCCCTGCTTCTGTATCTCTTTTAGCCTTTCTCTCTGTTTCTCTCGATTAATACACTAAAGCTCCGGCATATATTCGCGTCCAAAATTCCTCAATGTCTCAAGACTAAGGTCTTTGACCAGTGTGTGTTGCCAATTATTACTTATGGAAGCGAGACGAGGTCTTTTACTATGGGTCTCATGTCTCATAAGAAGGCTCAAGGTCACCCAGTGAGCAATGGAGAGAGCGATGCTTGGTATTTCCCTGCTCGATCGAATCAGAAATGATGAGATCCACAGGAGAACTAAAACGGCCGACATCGCTCGAAAGATTGCATTGTTGAAGTGGCAGTGGGCGGGACACATAGCGCGGAGAACCGATGGCCGTTAGGGCGGAAAGGTTCTCGAATGGCGACCGCGAACCGGACGACGTTCCGTGGGCAGGCCCCCTACAAGGTGGACCGACGATCTGGTCAAGGTCGCGGGAGGAGGCCGCTGGATGCGGGCAGCGCAGGAGCAGGACCCATCGCTGTGGAGATCCTTGGGGGAGGTCTATGTCCAGCAGTGGGCGTCGTACGGCTGAAATGATGATGATGATGATCAATACACTAACAACTTACCTCCCATATTACTGAAAACTTTAACAGCCACCGGCTCCAAGCCCGCAATGCATTCTGCGTGCGCTCCCGAAGCCATTAGCCCGTCACATAGCTGGATCAACTGTTTCAAAACATAAAAAGAAGTCACAGAAAATTTTGAATAAATGTAAAAATAGTCATAATTTTGATATAATGTAATACAAAAAGTGATTAAGGTGCCGAGTCATTTAGTAATTACGTGTCTTGCTAAGTCGGTTAGGGAGTTACCTACCTTTGGTATTTCTATGAGTTGCTTTGAATGATGTTTTGAAGATGACAACTGTACTAGGAATGTCAAAATACTATTGACTAGATCACAGCAGTTTCTGCAAAGAAACAGAAGTTTAAGATTTATTGGTATTGTTATAAAAAACATGTTATATCAAAAATAATTATGTCTGTTCGCCAACAAAATATAAAACTCACGGAATCTCATGCTGCTCTACCAAATCCAACTGCTTTAGTAGAAAACCGATGAAAACTTGATCGTTATCAAGCATGCAGTAGTTTACTCTTAGTGTAAGCAACTGGTTTAGAAGGCTCAATACTGCACATTGCAGTGGAATGTCGTTTTGCATCGTATAGCTCTGGAAATAAGGTATAGATTAGAATACATCATTTAGTTTGTCTGACATAGTTTAGTTTGTCACCGACACGAAAGAAGAAGAAGAATACATCATTTCTTGTGTAGAATAGTACTTTTAATTTTAGACTTCCGAAACGAAGGTTGGATCGGCTCACAAACCGTCGGTAACGTTCACTGAATGTTAGTATTGTTACTGTCTTGTACCTCAGAATAGACAAAGCACAGAATTCGAATCCGATTCTTTTTCCGAACGGTTCTGAATCAGAGGGGGGAGATCAACGAAGATTAAACTTATCAGTGGTCAGTTAAAGTTGGACTTAAGTTACATGAAACTTTGGATAAAATTGTTTGCCCTACCCTATATTTCAAAGTTTACAATAGTTTATTAACATAAATTTTAATTTACAAAAGAATTCAAAGTGACATATATACGCAAATGCAACGACACAAAGCCACTCAGAATGTGTGAGTCGGTAAAAAAAAGACAAATAAGTCTTACCTTCAAAGCCTGAATAACCACAGGTTCAAACAGTCTTATATACCTTTCCAATTCCTTTTTATTTGTGCTCCATTTCCTATCTGTTCTATTCTTTGAATAATTCTCCATACTGATTAACAGCTGTCTTTCCGCTATCATCCTAGGGTTTTTACTATCCAAAGACAACTTCTGACTACTATTCGAACATATACTGCTCCTTCTGGATTGTTCTTCGGGTACATGAAGGTCGTTTATAAGCATAACATCTTGGTAGAAACATTTCTTAGTAGGAGTTTCTACTTTATCCGCTATACTCTGATGATCTGTATACTGACTTATCATGTTAGTGCCAAATAGGCACTTGAGTAGTTGAGTAATGCAATATACTGTGGTTTCGGGGCATAAAGGCATTATCACTTTGAGGTAGTATAGGATTTCTTCAGTGACCGCGCCAAATTCTTTTTCGGTAGCCAATTCTAATTGAACCGCTAGACAGTTTAAAACTATTGTTAAGAATTTGTGGAACATACTCGATTTAGGGTCGAGATTTATCTGAAAAAGGGTGACCAATGCTAATCTATCAAATTGATAAAATACATAAAGTGGTTGTGTATATTTCAGGTAACAAAAAGTATTGTAAAAGATTCTGTATTGTTTATTAAAAAAAGAATTCGATTACTCTCTCTCTCTCTTTCTATCTTTTTCTCTTTCTCTCTTTTTCTGACCTAACTTGTTAGTCATTTCAATTGGTAATTTAAATGATTAAAAACGATATTATGGGTAGGTTAGGTAGGTACCCATATCTAATTCTTCTAATCATCATCATCATGTCAGACGAACGACGCCCATTGCTGGGCATAGACCTCCTCCAAGGATCTCCACAACGAGTGCTGCGCTGCTCGCATCCATTCTTCTAATGTTATACATTATTGTTTAAGCTTATAAACATCAAGAATTGCACATTTAAATATATAAAGTGAGTTCTAAACGTTGTACTATAATTTCTTTTCAATAAGATCATTTGACAAAAAAATCTGTTCACCAACCTTATGATTAGAATACGTAGCCCTTAGACTCTCATAGAATCTCATATAAAAAGGTTCAGTGAAGAAGTTTCCAGCGAAGTTCGATTTCAAACTGTTGATAGGGGTCGGAGGTTTCTTTCTGAGAGAACCTTTGTCATCCATTGCTTCATTCATGTTTCCGCTTTTGCGTTGTATGGAATCTAAGAGAATATGTCGTCGTGTTTAAGTCTGCCGCAATCCGTCAACAACCCTATAGTCCATGGAAATCGTACATTTTGCCTTGCGTTAAATGAGGTAGTTCTGATTTTTTTGTATGTTAGTAGTGATGAGATAGTAATGACAAATCCAAGTTTTCCACCTCGAAAGCCCTCCGGATCATTGTTAAATATTTAAAAATCCAATAAATTTTCATATTTTTTTCAGTTTTTGTCCATTTTTACCACCAAGGACCTGTGTTAAGGCAAAAGTTACCATGCACGCTTTAAAGTAGACTAAATTTGTAATAAAAAGAGAATAATTTGGTTCTTGTAAGTCAAATAGTTTTTAAGATAGGGCTATTTAAAAGTTTGCAAAAATTCAAAAAAGGAAGTATTACAGATTTTTTTAGTTTTCGACATTTTGACCCATAGTAGTGGGTTTATGGCAAAAGATAAATTATTAGTTATTATAGTCCATTAAATTTCCAACAAAATGAGACCAATTAGTAATATCAACTCACACTTGATAGTTCGTGAGACAGCTGTTCAAAGTTATTGAGGTAAATAAACAATTATGTAATAGAAGGGTTTGCAAAATGAAGTACGCCCTAAAGGAAGGAGGATCTGGGAGGTGGTGGGATCAATTATGTACATTGTGTGTATAGTTTTGATGGACCAGGCACGTCCTCTGAATCCACAGCACACTTTTTGGGGGCAGCTTGCTGAGGTATAATTTCTTCATCGAACTGCTCAGGACGGTCAAAATCGTCCTTTGATGGTAGGTTATCAATCAATGGTTCATCAATGTCATCACACATCAGGTCTGGTATGTTCTCGCATGATTGGCCAATGCAGTAGCTGCAAACACCGGAACATTTGAGTTTTGCTTTCCTGCAACCACATCTGCTGGTACAACCTTACATCTTTGGTATGCTTTCAAGGTGATTAAGGTTTGCGTGTTATTAACAAGGTAGAACGGGAACGTCTCCCAGATCCTTCTTCTTTTAGGGCTTACTACCTTTTGCAAAGCCTTCTATTACATAATTGTTTACTTACCTACCTCAATAACTTTGAACAGCTGTCTCAGGAACTATCAAGTGTAAGTTGATATTACTGATTGGTCTCATATTGTTGGAAATTTAATGGTCTTTAATAACTAATAATTTATCTTTTGCCATAAATCCACTACTATGGGTCAAAATGTCGAAAACTAAAAAAACTGTAATACTTCCTTTTTTTGAATTTAAGCCAACTTTTAAATAGCCCCATCTTAAAAACTATTTGACTTACAAGAACCAAATTATTCTCTTTTTATTGCAAATTTAGCCTACTTTAAAGCGTGCATAGTAATTTTTGCCGTAACACAGGTCCTTGGTGGTAAAAATTTACAAAAACTGAAAAAAAACTGAAAATTTATTGGACTTTTAAATATTTAACAATGATCCGGAGGGCTTTCGAGGTGGAAAACTTGGATTTGTCATAACTATCTCATCACTACTAACATATAAAAAAATCAGAACTACCTCATTTAATGCAAGGCAGCACCACTTATTTGGTACGATTTCCATGTACTACTACCTTTTCTTATTATTGTATTTTTATGAGACAATACTTCTTGACATGTGACTTTAAAACATTCATTGTCATTCATTAAAATATTTGAAGTAAAAGATGTTTTCAATGTTTTTGATGTGAAATCGAGAATCAAACTGCCGTAATAAGTACTAAGCTTGCGAACAAAGTTACTTAACTCATCCTACTAATATTATAAATGTGAAAGTTTAGATGTTGGGATGTTTAGATGTATGGATGTTTGTATGTTTGTTACTCAATCACGCCAAAACGGCTCAACGGATTTGGCTGAAATTTGGGACACATATACTATGTAGCCTGAAGAAGAACATAGGCTACTTTTTATCCCGGAAATATATCACATTTCCGCGGGATTACGTCATGTAATGCGGGCGGAAAGCTAGTTTCTTTCTAAGTGAAGAAGTTTTACCATAGAGTTAGATTCAATGGACAGTTATAGATACATTTCGCAATTCCTGTCAATCCCCGCCAAATATGATGTCACGACCATATCAAGAAATTAAAGGCGATGGCAAATGTAGCAACCTGTTGTTGGGATTCGGCCACACAATACCACGAAATATACAGGGTATTTGTTTATGGTCGTCTAAGACCAAGTGCCACATTGCGAAAAAAAACAGCTGTTCCATACATTTTAGCACATTCGGTATTGCACATTTGTATGAAACAGTCAATTCTTTTTTCGCGATATCGCACTTGATCTCATAGTAAATGTTGTTTGTATTGATGGGTAATTCACCCCCTGAAGTATGTACCATCTTTAAACAAACATCCTGTATAGCAACTACTCCAATTGCTCCAGATTGATCCATTACAGTTGCCCGGTAATTATTGCCAAAAAACTGCCGTGTACGCACCTTAAGGTGTATCGATGAGCTCAGTGGCGCCGCCAATGGAAATAAATCAATTGCATTTTATTAAAGGCTTGGATTAAAAGTTTCGGTTATTTCGCGAAAATAGAAGAGCAAAATGCAATTTTTAATTATTTTTTCATGGCCTCAAATATGAGCACCAAGTTATGGATCTCGATATTGCCAAATGTGGCCACTTTTGGCACTATTGAGATTCACGACTTATTGCGTAAGATTGAGTTCTCAAAAGTATATTTATAAAATGCATTCCACTCTTTCACCAGCGCGAAATAACCGAAACTTTTAATCCAAGCCTTTAATAAAATGCAACTGATTTATTTCCATTGGCGGCGCCACTGAGCTCATCGATACACCTTAATAAAGGTTGGTTTTCTAGCAAAAGAAAAAGTATATCATAACCAAGACAGCATAATACATTGGCATATACTACGCGTTCAATTTATCATTGCCGCTACCTCGCGGCCCGCTTCGTCATACCGCACCCCGTGCGTCGCCCGGGGGTCGTCTGCGTGGGGGTGCACGGGCAGGCACGGGCGACGCAGGGGGTGCGGTATGACGAAGCGGGCCGCGAGGTAGCGGCAATGATGAAGTGAACGCGTAGTAAGTACTATCACAGTCTACTTACTACATACAGTCGTTCATCGGAGGCGTCTAGACAGAGCAATCGTGCGGGGTACGCGGGGCAGGAGGGGAGAGGGTCCTTCCCATCTACCATACCAAATTTTGTTAGCTAGATGGGAGCTTTGCGACAGGGCTTTCGCATTTGATTTCAAATATTGAATTGGAAAAATAATAATTAGTTTCTTTTATATTGGTTTTGTGTAGGGGGTTTTTAAGTGTGTTTATTACGAGTTTTGGAATTCAAGATGGCGGCCGCGTTATTTTTTCAATTTTGTGATATTGGTGTTATGTAAGGGGTTTTTAAGGATGCTAAGCTCGATTTTGATGTGAGTTTTGGAATCCAAGATGGCGGCCGCACTTTTTTTCAGTTTTGTGATATTGGTGTCATATAAAGGGTTTTTAGGGATGCTAAGCTCGATTTTGATGTGCGTTTTGGAATCCAAGATGGCGGCCGCGCTTTTATTTCAGTTTTGTGATATTGGTGTCATGTAAGGGGTTTTTAGGGATGCTAAGCTCGATTTTGATGTGCGTTTTGGAATCCAAGATGGCGGCCGCGCTTTTTTTTCAATTTTGTGATATTGGTGTCATGTAAGGGGTTTTTAGAGATGCTCAGCTCGATTTTGATGTGAGTTTTGGAATCCAAGATGGCAGCCGCGCTTTTTTTCAGTATAGTGGTATTGGTGTCATGTAAAAAGTTTTTAGGGATGCTAAGCTCGAATTTGATGTGAGTTTTGGAATCCAAGATGGCGGCCGCACTTTTTTTTTAGTTTTGTGATATTGGTGTCATATAAAGGGTTTTTAGGGATGCTAATCTTGATTTTGATGTATGTTTTGGAATTCAAGATGGCGGCCGCGCTTTTTTTTCAGTTTTGTGATATTGGTGTCATGTAAGGGATTTTTAGGGGTGCTAAGCTCGATTTTGATGTGAGTTTTGGAATCCAAGGTGGCAGCCGCACTTTTTTTCCGTTTTGTGATATTGGTGTCATGTAAAGGGTTTTTAGTAGGGCATGCAAAACAGGTTCTGGTTCCTTATTTTTAAAAACCGGGTTTTAGTCCGCTATTTTAGATTTTTTATATTTTTAACATTGCGTTGCTGTTCTCTTGACAAAATAGTACCAGAAACCGCGTTTCATCAGAATCAGCCCACAAACAAAAAAGTTGGCCGCCATCTTGGATTTTTCAAAAATGTTATCATTTCGTTGCAGTTTTCTTGTCAAAATAGTACCAAAACGGAGTTTAATCAAAATCGGCCAACAAACAAAAAAGTTGGCCGCCATCTTGGATTTCTAATATTTTTATCATTGCGTTGCTGTTTTCTTGTCAAAATAGTACCAAAAGCTGAGTTTCATCAAAATCGGCCGACAAACAAAAAGTTGGCCGCCATCTTGGATTTTTAATATTAGGTGCAGTTTTTTGTCAAAATAGTACCAAAAAACGAGTTTCATCAAAATCGGCCCACAAACAAAAACGTTTCAAAGATTCAAATTTGTTTATTCAATTTAGATTGTTATTTACAATACTTGTGAACGTCATAGAAGCTACGCCATCGGTTCGCAAACCCTACAGCGGGAGGCCTTGGAGAAGAACCGGCAAGAAACTCCAAGGGTCGTTTTTTTCTCCCTGTTTTATTTCATACAGAGTCGTCAAATTGAAAAATTGAAAATCGTTGGCCGCCATGTTGGATTTTTAATTTAATTTTAAAATTGCGTTGCTGTTTTCTTGTCAAAATAGTACTAAAAACCAAGCTTCATCAAAATCGGCCCATAAACAAAAAAGTTGGCCGCCATCATATTATTCCCATAGGATAACGTCTCGTTCTCGTGCAGTCCACGCGCTCGAAACCGCGGGCGGAAGGCTAGTCACAATATAAACCTGTGAACTTCGCCATATCTATATACATTTTTAGTAAGTTAGTCAAGATGTATAAAATGTAACTCCTTTTTTTCGGCGGAGTCTTACAACTATACGCGTGACAACCCTTACAGTTTTACAACTGTCTGGACATCGGCGGCATTTTCGCCAATGTCAAACGCGATGACTGACTGTATGTAGTAAGTAGACTGTGGTACTATGAAGACGAAGAATTCTGTAAGTAATATTACCTTGAGTTTTCCTCCTTACTGGACTGCCAGGTAAAGCAATACCGCTCTTATTCAAATGCACATTAGGGTTAACTTCCTCTATCAAGTGCACCAACACGTTTAACATTTTCAGCGTGATTTGTAGAAACTTTTCGGCTAAGTTTGCGACTTTCTCGTTTTCTAAATGTAACCATTTGTCTTTGGCGTTTTGGGAGTCGCGTTCGAAAATGTCTCTGTTGGTTGTTTTATGGCGCATAATGTTGTGGATTTCAACTGAAATTAATATATCAGAATTATTTACAATAAAAGAGCGCATTTCACTTTGCGCTCTTATTTCATATCGATGCCTGTCATTTTGACGTACCTAAATTAGTAAAACTCGAAACTTTTTTCTTCGTTTAAGAAAATGGGATTCGATGCCATATTAACGTTGTTTTATAGAATAAAAAAGGGTCAAGTAGCCTATTGAACAAGTTGATGATTTATGTTTCAATATAATTTTCATTGATCGCATTGTTTATCTAGATTGGAATAGATACTGCTTTGTTCAATAGTGGATGTCTTATTTACAATATTACCATAAAAAAAATACTATACAGCAAAACATTATCAACAAACCTGGATACACATAAGCACACAGATCCAACAGCACAGTCCTCGCAGGCACCGCCCCGTTGCAATAATCTAAGCTATCCAAGCAATAGCTAAAGATGCCTTGTTCCGAATAAGCTTCTATATTCTTCCATGGAGAGTATTTGCAGCAAACCGCTTGTAGAGTTTCTATGAGACCTTGCTGTTGATAAAAATACGGTATCACTATTAAACCTATATTCACATGATACATGAAGTGGAGCTGATTCTCTCTATTTTTTCTCTAACTCTTAGCTTATAGAGAGATAAAGAGAGAAAGGTCGCGCCTGTGTTTTGTGCACTAAATCACTTAGAGATAGACTGAACTGTGGAGAGTACTTTTGCGCCACCCAGTAGATACATCAATTCCTTTTCATTATACCTTCAATTAAAACTTAGCCTTGTTTTTCCACAATAGGATGTGTTATTGGGCCATATGAGTTATAGAAGCTTGTAATCAAATACACATAGAGCTACGAAGTTAGGCGGTTATCACATTGCCGACGCACCCCGCTGCGGTGTACCGGAACCGTATCACGGTAACCGTACGGTTAGCTCCATATCTCCGTCCGGAGCTGCGGTGCACGACGCCCCCCATTCATTTCCGACCTGCGTTCATTTAACATTCGAACGTCGAGATAAAAACAGTCCTATCTATCACAAAAATCCGTACGATACTGCGGAGCTCAGTGTGGCATACCCCGCGGACCGCACCCTGCGGTTTTTGTATGCAAATCAAGATTCTACATTAAAAGTTAAAAACCGCAGCACCGCACACCGGAATAGTGTCCGGTGCAGTGTGAAAACCGCCTTCACTGCAGTTATAGCAGCAAAAAATAATACCAAACTAACCGAATAAGATTTACAATTAGAGATCATCAACTTGGACATCAAATCGGCGACCACGATCTTCAAATTGTCAGCATTCAACATTTCTCCTGTTCTCATCTGTTTCGGTAACTCGTTGTAGAAGTACATGTCTCTGACTAGTTCTAGAGAAAGTTGTCTGTGATCGAAGTTGAAGTGTTCGCTGTGCTTCTTGGCTATCTGTGCTGCTATTGTGGTGGGAGTTTCACATCTTGATGGGAACAGCTTGGGGATTATGCTGTAAAACGTTTAATTTTAAATATTGTGGTGATTGAAATGATAAGAAACTTCATCACAATCATGTAGACCTACTCAAATTCAACGAAAAACGAAATTTCGTTATACCCGTCCCTCTCACTCTCCGAGCATGACAGAATCGAGTGAAACTTCGTTAGCCCCGCGCTAACGAAGTTTTGTTTTTCGTTGTATTAGAGGCCTACTGCACTTATTGCTTATTTTTGCATCGTCAAATTTTTATCCAGTACTACCAATTCAAGATTATATTTGGTGAGTTAATGTTATGATTGTGTGTTGTGAAATATTGTGAGTTATATTTGAGCAGAGAGTAAACTTCTTTTCACAAATATAACTAAGGCATATTGCTAATATATCAATACTATATACATCTAAACAGCAATCTTCTTGTCGTTCGCAGGAATTTATAACTAAAAGTTTAGGTATTCGTTTATCAATGGAAACTATATAAGTAAGAAAATAACATTAAATTTCACAATAAAACCTACTTGGCAATAGTCTGAGTTGCAGCACTCCTCACTTTCTGATCCTGGTCGCCCAGAAGGCGAATCAACGTATCCATTATCATTTTACTTTTATGCCGATAGTTTTCATACAGCATAAACAACCTGTGAAACATATAATAATCTTAGTTACACTCGTACTCATACAATAATGTCAGAGAAATAGTATGCACATTAAGTTTATCATTTTGACCTTTATAGTGTTGAAAATAAGAGCGGTTTTCAGAGTGAAATTTACGGCCTGCGCAGACGAGTAAAATCCGAAAATACGCGACCGAAATATCGCAATAACGCGATGTAATTTGAGCCATGGTGAGTCGCCAGTAATTCAAATAATATGGCAGGCCGTGTCACCAGTAATCACGGCGGACTTCGGTCGTGTATTTTCGGCATGGTGTTACAACACTTTAAGCTGCATTGGAATTTTTCAGTCTTGTCATAAATAAACCATACTCACCTCTCATAAGGTAGCTTTTCGTATAGCTTGCACAAGTTAACCCTGCACAACCAATACCCATTATTTTCCACATTGACTAGAGCGTTCAAGGCGTCCGATACTAAAGGCCAATGCAGACTGTTGCATAGAGCTGGGGTCACATTGATTATGGCAGACAGAGTGTGGTTCACTGTGGAGTGGATGTCGTCAGATAGACCCTGAAAAAAAGGTTTTATTGAGATCGTTAAGTTAAACTAATTAAAAAATCATGGGAAATATTCAATCTGGTATTCTGAGTGATAAGGAGCAAAAAACTGTTTGAAATTGTGGAGTTGGAAGTTTGTTATAGCAGTAATCAAAAAGTCCCCTTGTGATAATCATCACTTCAAAATTTGAAAACAGCTAATAGTAAACGGCAGAAGGAATTTGGGAGGATAAAAATTCTCTTAATTATAACCCACTTTTTCAGACCTAAATCCTGATTGTACAGTCAGCGTCAAATTGATATAAGCGTCTAGAGTAGTCAAAAAGATCTGAAAAACATAAAACCAATTTGATCTAGGCAGTTCAAATCATCATATTGTTGTAAGAGCGCAAGGTGTTCAAAACATCTAGGCACTCATTGTTTCATATTTATATGAGCGGTCAGAGTGTTCAAAATCATCTAAGCAAACAAAGCTCTCAAAATATCTGTGCACTATGGTGTTGTACATTATGCACAGATGTTTTGATAGCTTTGTTTGCTTAGATAAATTTGAACACTGACTGCTTATATAAATATGAAACAATGAGTGCCTAGATATTTTGAACACCTTGCGCGATTACAACAATATGATGATTCGAACTGCTTAGATCAAATTGCGTTTATGTTTTTCAGATTTTTTTGACTATTCTAGACGCTTATATCAATTTGACGCTGACTGTAACCTTTATTATGATTTCTAAAAAATACTGATTTATCAGGTGCAATACGCAGGTTATCAATCAATTTAGGCTACCATTCATTTTGACAGATACCTACACATGTCAATTCTTAATAATTAGTTGAACATAAATTATTAAAATTTAAGGTGCATATACGTGTAGAATCTAACTACAAGTAAATGCGGGTACTAACCTTCAATATAACAGCGACCAACTTATCAGTGCTGATATTCTCACTGACATCCTTAGGCAGACTGCTGAAGTTCCTCCACCTATGATAATCGCCATGCGACAGCCCTAAAGCGGCAGTCAAGTAGTTCCCTATACAAACCCTAACCAACCCTCTTATTTGAGGGTCATTATGACCTTCAAACAATACAAAAACATCAGACATGTGTTGGAACTCAAAAGCCTTATCAGACTCTAAAACTTCGTCACTTTTAGCGCTTTTTTCTATTCCATCTGGCACATCTTTGCTATGAACCTCGTCCGTACGCTTTAAAGGCCTTTTCGTTCTTTCCTCTTTCTTTTCTAAGTCTTTTAAAACGTCCAGATTCTCCAGATTCGTCGTAGACTCCCCAAAGTGGTCAAATTTCATATCCAAGTCGATGCTAGAAGATAGTATATCGCCACTACTCGACATCGGGTAGCCAGTAGTAGGATCATTGCTGCCTGTCATGTTGGAGTTGGTAGTGAAGTTAGAATTGGTCATATTAGGGTTACTATCACTTATTTCGCTAGTAATGAGATCGTTTTTCGTGAATACTTTGCTGTCTAAGATCGCGCTTTGAACGTCTTTTGAAGAGCTTTTCTGCTCGACGCTTTCTTGGGATTTTTCTAAGGATTTGCTGTCTTTTTTTGATATTGGATGAGATGACGGCTGACTGTCGCTACTCCTGTTGAGTAAGTCTTGGCTTAAGGAGTCTGTAAGCGAGTCTTGGTAACACACGTTTCGTTCTAGTATGAAGTCGTGGATGTGATCTTGATGTGAATCTGTTTCTGACGAACCTACAAGAATAATATCGTGCGGTCATATGTTATTAACTGCCGCTTAGGCCTCTGTTCAGCAACAGTTGGTTAGATTAACGGCCCAATTAAAATTGAATGCTCGCACGTGATTGATTAACCAACGGTTAACGTAACCGACTGTTGGTGAACTCGGGTTTTACTGTTAGAAATAATGGCAAATTTACATTGATTCAGCAGCTTGCGCCAATTTTAGCCTGACAACGGCGCCAGTAAGTAGGCAGTCGTTTTACTCCAAGCCAGGGCTGGCGCCAGAGCTGGACTGGCACGTAAAAACACTTACGCTGAATTGCCAGCGACAAAAATCAATTAAAGTCTGCCGGAAATAACTGTTAAACAAACAGGAGTTGAAACAATGAATACAATAATTCTAATGTGTGTTTACTGATATTTCAGTGCCACTTCATTTCATTCGAATACCAATCCGGATCGAAGATGTATTCAATAAATTAACCATAAACAAATGTAAGATTTCAATAACCATCCTTATTCTCTTTACGTAAAATAGATAATTCTACAGTACAATTATATTTTTTTATCCTACTCACCAGATATATTATGTGACTTGATATCAGCGTCCTTATCGAGGTACACTGCCATCGCTTGAGGGTATATACGGAGTATCTCCGCGAGGCAACTCATAGCTGTAGACTTTACGGATACCCTGACACACCTGAAATATTACTATTACATTAAAAAATTATAATAAACTTGGATATATTCAGGCCTAACCTAGTTCAACTAAAACTGACGTTAATTAATATAAAGAAATACAGATAAGTATTTGTCAAGTGTGGCAATCAAACCCATGGCAGGCGTCCGTCACTCGCTCAAGATCCCAAGATAAGTGCCTACCGCTTCGGGTATCTCTCGGGATACCAATTCAATATAATTTACAGATATGCAAGGTCTAGCCGTTCGTAATTAGAGCCATACAAGCTGAATTCTACTTTATCGTGTTGAAGTTAGAGTTGCTATTTGTTTAAATGGTTTCGCAGAGTGCAGGGTATGTTACTATTAACTACCTATTATTTATTCTGTGCCCATGATCTCGGAGACCTTACTCTAATTCAACGAAAAACTAAACTTCGTTATACCCGTCCCTCTCACTCTCCGGGCATAACAGAGTCGAGTGAAAGGGGAGCGCGACAGGGCTAACGAAGTTTAGTTTTTCGTCGAATTAGAGTAGAGCCTCTGATCTCGTTTCAGTAGAGGCTGTGTAAGTGATGATACTGATGATCAGCCCACTTACTCTTGAACGAAATTGCATTGGCATTAGATTGAATTAATGTCAAACGTCAAAAAGAAAGGACTTTATTGCAAGGTGATAAAGTTCACTGATTCAATGTTTCAAATTAAATTAACAATTTGCTTTGGAATTTGTTGCAAAAGTAAGGGGGCGGATTAGTACTCGTAGTTGTTTTATCTCACGAGCGCGGGTAAGCCATACTTGTGATTGTAATGTAATGCGTATATAGACTCGGGCAAAACTGAGCGCTCCCGAGCTTACGCAGGCAAAGACAGTGTGCATATAAATTTACACACACAAGCGTAGCTCACCTGCACAGTCGTGCTTACCCGCGCTCGTGAGATGAAACATCTGTATCAGAATTAAAAAAAACATAAAAGTTAGGGTGCGATTTCACAGAAGCGGAGCTGCGCGAAGGTGAACTGTGTTTCCATACATTTGACAGTTGAGCTGACACCACTTGTTACGTAAAAATGTATGGAAACACAGCTCAACTCTGCGCAGCTCCGCTTCCGTGGAAACGTACCTTTAGCCAATTTTTTTCCCGGTTAGCGAAAATAGTCGATAAGTGTGGAAAAAAATAAAAATAAAATTAATTAAGTGGAATTTTTCTAAAGTTAAATAAGTACAAGTAAATGCATATTGATTCTAGTTTATTTTACCTGTCCGATATCAGATCGCCTTTGTTGCCAGTTAACAGATACTTAGAAGCGAGAAGTCTTGCACAATACTTCAAGGGAACATCCTCGTCTGAAGAGCTACCGATGTTAATCTGTAAATAACGTAAATAAATGAGTACCTAGTTGAACAACCAAGCAATTGATTTACTGTTTATGAATATCTATAAATAGTTATATTCATCATCGACGACGCTCACTGCTGGGCTAACATATATTATAAAAAGGATTTTTTTGTTTGTAATGGAAAAACTCAAAAACTAATAGACCGATTTAAAAACATCTTTCACCAGTAGAAAGCTACGTTTTTCCTCAGCGAGATGGGCTATATTTCATCCCGATATTCCCACGGGAACGGCAACTACGCGGATAAAACCGCCACGAGCCACCAGGGGAGTTATAACTCAATTCCCCATAGATTTGCGAAACAGATAGCAAGCCCTTATTTGGAATTTTTTTTTTCATTCACCATTAATAATATTTTTAATTCTGGGCTATAATAAAGTGAGTTATTTTGATTTTTAGTGTTTTGCATTCACAATGCAATTTCCGAGTTGCAAGTTGTGAGACGGGACGATTTTTTCGGGTGCGTAATGAATGGTATAATTTCATTTGGTATAATTTCATTTCAATAACGTTCATATGACATAATAAACGTTTGTCATAACAACACTTCAACTAATTTCATTTTGCATAATGTTTATTTCATATAATCATCATTTTATATAATATCATTTGACATAACGCTCATTTTATATAAAAATATTTTATATAAACACATTTGCTATAACAGTAATTTGATATAATTTTGTTTCATATAATCATCATATGTAATAATTTCATTTGATATAATTTTGTTTTATATACTTACCTAATCATCAATTAGTCAATTAAATGTATAGGGTAGGCAAAGGAGCAGGGGGCACGGGGGGTACAGTGCGCTCGAAAGGGGGGCTCGGGGGGCGAAGCCCCCCGTCATAAAAAGCCAAAACGGTGACAAAACAATTGATAATAGGTTAGGTTAGGTTAGAGCTGTGAACAAAACAGCGCGAGCCGAGCGAGCGAAGCGAGTGTGCCGCGGCAGCGGCCGGCGAAGGGCCAGAAATAGTTATTCGTTGATTATACTAAATGAACGTTATATGAAATGTTGTTATGTTATATAACCATTATGTGTTTTAAATATTATACAATGTAAGTGTTATAGTAAATGTTTATTATATGAAACGTTTTTATATCAAATGTTCATTATACGGTTTAAAATTATGTATTTTGAATTTATATCATTCGTTGATTATACAAAATGAACGTTATATGAAATGATTTTATGTAATGTGTTGTTATATTTTGTGAGTATTATACCAAATGTTGTTATATCATATATTACACACCCGATTTTTTCTAAATACTTCATTTTCCATTTTTCTATAGTAAAGTGGTTTTAGAAAAGTAATATCTCAGAAATATTGCTTAATTTATTATCAATTTATATTATTCTATGAGCACTAATGATATTTAAATTTCAACCTTAACAAGACTGTAATAAAGTCTAATTTACCTTAAATCCAGTATCAAGTACAATATGGTCTACTTGATCACTAATTTCACTATTTTGTTCCTCTTCGTATTCTTGTAACTTTTCCGTCACTTCTTTCGTAAGTTCCTCGGCGGTTGGTAGATGAATGTCTGCTTCGCTAACTGGTGTGTCAGGGGTCTAGAAAAAATAATATGGTATGCAATTCTGACCCATATTTTGTAAAAATTGCCTATTATACAGGATATATTTTTTATCAGTGCTCAATTTTTTAAGATCGACTATGAATCGGCAATTGATTCTCCTAGAAACATGGGTCGAAATACGACAGAAATTTTTGGACTTGCCATACTAAATCGATCACGTGATCAGTCCGATTTGTATGAAGAGTCAAAGAATTTTTGTCATATTTCGACCTAAGAGAAAGTTGTTCACATACCGATTCTGAGTCAATCTTAAAAATTTGTGCACTGATAAAAAAAATATCCTGTATACCTTGTGGCCTAACTCTAACTGGTCTCGTGGCTCTGATACCGAACTCGGAATGTATGTAGCTGATATTACGCTTGTCTGATGTCTATATACCTGTATACTCAAGTCTTCCACGCTGAAACTCGGCGTGTTCAGTTGCAACAGGCTGCCGAGTTGCAACTCGCCTCTGAACGACAACTCCAACTGGTCTCGCCGCTCTGAGCCTGGACTTGGAATGTATCGAGCTGATATTACGCTTGTCTGACGTCAACATACCTGTATACTCAAGTTTTCCATACTGAAAATCGGCGTGTTCATTTGCAACAGGCTGCCGCGTTGCAATTCGCCCCTGAACGAAAACTCTAACTGGTCTCGCGGTTCTGAGCCTGGACTCGAAATGTATCGATCTGATATTACGCTTGTCTGACGTCAACATACCTGTATACTCAAGTCTTCCACACTGAAACTCGGCGTATTCAGTTAATTTCAGTTGCAACAGGCTGCCGAAATGCAACTCGCCCCTGAACGATAACTCTAACTGGTCTCGAGGCTCTGAGCCTGTACTTGGAATGTATCGAGCTGATATTACGCTTGTCTGACGTCAACATACCTGTATACTCAAGTCTTCAACGCTGAAACTCGGCGTGTTCAGTTGCAACAGGCTGCCGAGTTGCAACTCGCCTCTGTACGACAACTCCAACTGGTCTCGCGGCTCTGAGCCTGGACTTGGAATGTATCGAGCTGATATTACGCTTGTCTGACGTCTACATACCTGTATACTCAAGTCTTCCACGCTGAAACTCGGCGTGTTCAGTTGCAACAGGCTGCCGAGTTGCAACTCGCCTCTGAACGACAACTCTAACTGGTCTCGCGGCTCTGAGCCTGGACTTGGAATGTATCGAGCTGATATTACGCTTGTCGAACCTGAAATATAAAGAATGTGGCATTTCATGTATGTACCCCCAAATTCCAATGGCACACTCAACAAGTCTACTCAAAGTTCTAGGACTTATCGTAGTCCAAAACACAAAAAAAAATGTACATTCATACATTAATTTATACTCACGCCTGTTTCTCATGGGGGTAGGCAGAGACTATGGATCGCCACTTGATACGATACTTGCACACTTCTTTCGCTTCATTCACACCCATCAATCTTTTCATACATGCCCGGCGATGTTTAAAAAAATGTACAGTTGGAATTCTCGCGCTTTGCCCCTTTGAGCGGCGAGACGCTCGCCATACGAAAAGTTTTTATTTGTCAATACACAACGTTAGTTGGAAACAGTTTTGCTTAGTATAAAATATATTTGAAACGCTTTTAGCCTCAAAAGGAAAAACGAACAATTTCAACGCAACTTACCTACTTACTTATATTCCTCCGCTACATTACACAAGAGCTTTCCTATATTCCCCAGTGGCTTGGGAGAGCAAAACGGTGAAACGGTTTCACTTGGTAACATCGTTTTGTATGTTGTGGTCACTCTCTGTCTACTCTATGTAGTGTAACATGTAGGTATAAATACAACTTACTAATATTCCTCCTATGCCCTTTCCCAGTTTGCCTGTCATCTAAGGACACCGCTACACCCTGTCTCGCCATAAGAGCCTTTCTAAATTCCCCAGTTGCTTGGGAGAGCAAAACGGTGAGACACTCGGTGACAGCGTTCTGTATGTTGTGGTCACTCTCTGTCTGCTCTATGTAGTGTATGCAGAGTTGGTAAAGCTGGAATGAAAAAAGGATCTTATTGATTGGTTGGACCAATGAGACACTAAGTGATCTAATCCTGACACGAGATAAAAAAACTTGTTCTGTGAATTTGCGTTTGTACCGTGTCTGGTAGTCATATGTTTTTTTTTTCTACTTTTTACTACACTAAAGCCGCGGCTGTATATATAAGTCATAAGTGAGTGTAGATTGCACCTTTTCGTTCGCGCTTCGCTATAATAAGAGAGCACAAGTAAAGGACATACTTTTCTAGAAGACCTCACGCGCGAATCACGCCACGATCCGCGCACGTACTTATAAGTACTTAGTGCACTTAATGAATGTTAAACATAAAAAGTGTTCTTGTTGTTGTATATAAAAATCAGGCAACTAGAATATTGATATAAAGTAAGTTAAGTAATTAAAGTAATGATTTACCTCCAAATAATCTTGTACAGCAAATAGGTCGTTTTCAGTAAACTTCGTTATGTCGTTTAACTGGAAAATGGCTTTAATAACACAAAACCAGCCCATTATTGTCGCATTGTCAGATGATTTTGGCCAGAGCTTATCTGCGAAATAAATATTAAAAACTAATGCTGAGATATGACAAACATAAAATATTGGTAAGTGGTGGTGTAGAATACGAGACAATTTGTAAAGGGAGACTGATGGAAGGAATGTCTTCCTTCCGGGCTTTCCGGGCTAGGTGTTGTTAGCCCGGGGACAACTGTCCAATAGTTTTTTTTTATTCTTTTTTTTTTAAGCGGTTTTATCACCATGGATATGCCAACCCCATCGTACCCTAAACATTTAACACAAACTTAGTATATTACTTACTTACTAAAAAAAGGAAACATAAAAACTTACTTATAATCTTAGTTATTAAATAATAAACTACATAAATCTTTTGCTATCTCCGACTTAGGATCCGATAGAATACTTTGGGTCATCCCTACATCTAGCAAATTTAGATTATAGAATTTTATAAATGCCTCTCTCTTATCCTTGTTCCTTATACAATCCATCAGCAAATGTTGTATATCTTCACCTTTATTACAAGTAGGACATTTATCTGACTCTGCTTTTTTCATTAAAAAGGCAAACTTTGCTGATGGATAGTGGCCGGATCTGAGTCTTAACATTAACTTTATGTAGTTTCTGCTAAGTTTACCTTCTTCGAACCATGTTTTACGAGGAGGCTGGCCTTGAATGGTCTTAAACCAATTATGCCTTTTTCTTTCGATATTTTATCAAAATTGTCCTTCCACATGTTATAACATTTAATTTTGAATTTTGGTATGAAATCAGAATATTCTGGCTCTATATATAAGATGTTGCCATTCTGTACTGCCGATTTAGCAATATTGTCAGCCTCCTCATTTCCTTTCAAACCAATATGTGCTGGAACCCATTGCAATTTCAAACTAATATTATTTTCACTTAAAGTTTTAAAATCATTGAGAATTTTGTAGGCTATCGATGTACCTCTGTAACCAGAGGCGCATCGAGCCAGATGTTGCAAAGCACTTTTACTATCGGTTAAGATTACAAATCTGTTTAAATTAAGGTTTACAGCGTATTTTAAGGCTTCAATTATTGAAATGAGTTCCAGACACATAATGAGTCACACCAACACATCAAAATATGACTATAAAAATTACTGCATTTAATGCGCGTACTCGTGCAAGTACTAATAGTTTTTATTTCATCAAAATCTGGCCAGGATTTCCAAAGATACAGCGTTGTAAAGATTCACCAGCTATTGAAAATTTGCTTTCCTTGCGCGCTATTGCGATGACGTCATGTCGCACTGACATCTCCGTTTGCGGCTGTTGCGGGTGATTTCCGTCTAACTGTACCTACATAGAGTTCGTCTGTGCGCAATCTTCGCGCAACTCGTGCGTTTTTGACGCTAGTTACAGTACATTTTCTTCGTTCTAAGGTTATGGTAAATGATTAGTATTCAATTTCGACCGCGCGCAGGCGCACTCTAAAACTGTCACCTACTGTCGATACCGAAAGACATTTATCCCACAAACTTATCTGACCCAGTGGTGGAGGCGCCACTAGCAGTATAAAATTATCGAAATGGCTGTCAGTTTTTAGGGTGCATATTTAACTACCAAATCAGTTAAGGTTGTAAGTACATTTTGTTTTGACGGTTGCTATATGTGTTGACAGAATCCCGCCCGCCATTACGAAAGTTGATTTAATTTATTATTCACGAAAATAAAACATTTTTAAAGGTGTTTTTTCATATGGGCTCAATACAAAATTTCTTAAACATTTCATTGATCGACTATAAGAAAAATAAATAAATTTATTACGAAACCGTGAGAGCGCAACTATATAGCCGAAGGATTCTATGTAGGTATACGGAAGTGCGACGTGACGTCACACGTTAATGCCATTGGTTCACCCAAATTTTCCTCGGAGGCAGTACTTTAACGTTTAATATCTCAGTCATTTTTGAAGATAGGAAAAAAATAAAAACAGATTCTTTTTTCTCGAGTTACATATTTTTTAGATATGCTGATAACAAAAATCATTGGTGTGACTCATTGTCACATCCTTAGTAACCTTATATCCTATTCTATGCCCTGTACATTGATCATAAAATCCTGCTCCAGAGCCAGCAGCACTCTTTGACCCATCCGTATAAATTCTATGCCAACCGTCGTACTTTGAATTTAATTCCGCGATCACATCATTTAGCATTGAGTTAATTTCATTGTGTTTTTAGCCGTTTTCAATGATTCAAGATTAGTTGAAATGAAATCATTGCAGTCAAGACAAGATACCCAAAAATCTAGACTAAACATTAAATTAATGTCTGAAGACGAGCACTTAATTTGTTTAACATCAGAATAACATTGAACTAGTAAGGGCATCTTCTTTTTTTCCAATATTTGGAATTACATGGCTTCGATAAATCCGATATTAAAGTAATTGCTTCATTATTACTATACGAAATACCCTTTAAGCTAAACTTATAAGCAAGATACTGCCTTCTTACAAATAACGGCGGGATATTAAGATCATTTTCCATCACATGAATAGGAGTAGTTTTGATGTATCCCCCTATGGTTCTTAAAGCCTGATTTTGTATCTTATCCAGTTTAGACACATGGGTTTTGGCGCTACAGTCAAATAGGAAGGAACCGTAATCGAGTCGACTTCGTATCACTACATAGTATAAAACAAAGTCGCTTTCTCTTTCCCTATGTCCCTTTGTATGCTTAAATCTTTGAAACTACGCAACGGATTTTGATGCGTTTTTTTTAATAGATAGAGTGATTCAAGAGGAAGGTTTATATGTACTTTTTATCCCGATATTCCCACGGGAACGGAAACCACGCGGGTGAAACCGCGGGCGGCCGCTAGTTATAGCTATATAATACAACCTTCTTATGTGCTTAGTGTGAACACCCCAAGAACTACCAGCCATCATTTTCAGGAGATTTAAAAGTTTTAAACATTTTTGAACGACTTCATTTATATGTTTTCTCCACATTAGGCTCCTATCTAACCACATGCCAAGGTATTTGACACATTCGGATAGATTCAAAAGTTGGTCATTTATTCTTAATGTCCAATAGATGTTAGTCGGAAATTCTATATATGCGATCTTGGTGAATGAACTTTGCGGGCGTGATGTAGGTTCTCCGTATGAATGCGGTTGATGCGGTTGCTCCCATAGTCAGTACGTTGCGTCATCGGTAGGTAACGCCATCTATGGTCTTCGTGCTGTGCGCACAGTATGTGCGTCGTCGTCCAGATGTCGCCACAGTAGTGCAGTGAACTTCCTAAAGTCTATTCAGTGGAGCATACTAAGAGTCTTTTGGTTCATTGAATGGAGTTTAATGGAATGGAGACCGAGGATGCTCCATGTGGGGCGAAACAAACACGTGTAGAGTGATATGTGAAAGTGCAAGAGTGTTTCACAGAGTGAACGGTGAGAGTGCCAGGAGTGTCACGGTGTTGTAGCGAAAGTATGTTCGCCAAGTAACGCCAGATTCTATCAAATAATGCCAAGGTGTCCTGTTCTATATGGCTGGCAAGCAAGACTAAAGATTTAATAATTAAGTTAAAGTTCATAACAAAAATTTGATCAAACCTGACTTTTACCTTCTAAGACAATGGGATAATGCTCGAAACTCTACAGCTATTTACGAATGGCCGACGCGACGGTGGGTAGCCGACACTTTTAGTTTTAAGATTAATTACTAGATTTTTCATGTTTTCGCGAAAAAAGGTAAGCAGAGGCAAAGAAAAAACATTGATAGGTAAAACATTCTTACCATACACTTTGTTTAGAACGTTGGTGAGAAGCAATTCTCTATGCGAGCATAGATGGGCAATGCAAGTCGATATTCCCCGTCTTACAGCAGGCTCTGCCGAGTCAACATGCGATAGGAGGGCCTTTGATAACTCTGTAAATAAATGTACCAGAATCAGTGAGAATGTAGTAAGAAAGGAACAAACCACAGTATCAGTATACATGTCGCAGGGATTTAGTCAAAGCCGTGATATTATAATTCCACTAGTGAAATTATAATTTCTCGTTAAATTATGAATAGACAGTACGAGACAGTATGCACACGGCTGCGAGCTCACGAGTTTGCCTCGTAAAAGTCCTGTAGGTACTCCTCGGAAGACCTGTAGAACACGTGATAGGTTAGAAATTTAAGGCGATCGCGAAGCGCAACGAAGCGATTGCCTTAAATTTCGTGGTTATTTTTTTTTGTGAAACAATCTATAATTTGTATTGCAAAGCGATCGCCTTAAATTTCTAACCTATCACGTGTTCTATATGACTTCTGAGGCTCGCATCAGCCGTGTGCATACTGTCTCGTACTGTCTATTCTAGTATAATATCACGGCTTTGACTAAATCCCTGCGACATACATAACAACATGATATTGTAACAGGAAAACACTAACCCCCTTACTTATGAATGTGGTGTAAAATTACACCTGGTGTAAATCTGTTGTTGTCTCTGTCATCATTTTAGACAACATAAGTGACAGCAACAGATTTACACCTGGTGTAGTGTAACTTTACACCAAGATCAGGGGCGTAATCATCCGCAGTGTTAGCGCGCGCAGTTTTATTATGAACTAGCTTTCCGCCCGCGGCTTCGCCCGCGTGGACTACACGACGTTATCCCGCGGGAATGTGATACCTACTTTTCCGGGATAAAAAGTAGCCTATGTTCCTCTCAAGGCTACAAAGTATGGGCGTTTGTGCACTACACTGAATTTTACCTATCCGGAAAAAAACGGATGCTTGTATTAATAAATAATCATTTATAATAGTAATATTTTTTTTATTTCGTGTAGTTTAGGGTTTGAAACATTGAAACTACACGAAATAAATAAATTCTTACGATTATAAATGATTACCTAATTATTAAAATACAAGCATCCGTTTTTTTCCGGATCGGTAAAATTAAGTGTAGTGCACAAATGCCCTATCTATGTCCCAAATTTCAGCCAAATTCGTTCAGCCGTTTTGGCGTGTTTGAGTAACTAACATACAAACATCCAAACATCTAAACATCCAAACATTTAAACTTTCACATTTATAATATTACTAGGATAAATTTGAATGGCTTTTAATTAATATTTTACTACAGGGTGATAGTACCTACCTACCCTGTAATGTTTCGTAATTTCCTTCAAAGATTATAATTGATAAAATTAAATATAGATGGTGTTAAAAAATAACCCTGTATAAATAGAACGAAAAAATGTACTCGCCTTTTATGGATTCAGCAAATAAGGCGAGGGCTGCCTTTGTTGTAATTACTTATCATTTATAAAATTTACTAAGAAAGTAGAAAGAATATTTACATTCTGTACCGTACCTATATTTAAATTTGGACTGATCATCGCATCAATATTTATTTAAGAAAGATATAGCAAAGTATAGTAATTTAATTATTAGTACTAAGAACATAAATAACCAACAAATAATTTAAAAAATCGTATTCTAATTTTGCTAAGGATTAAAGGATGCAAAGTTATTTATTAAAACAACTATAATCTGTTCCTGTTGTTGTTGAAATGAAAACCAAGCAAAAGATCTTAAAAACCTAGTAAAATGCCAAGTACTAGTTTCATTACCTGAAATCTCTTCATCAGTAGTATACTCAGATAAAGCTGTCAATATGCGAGGCAAATTATTCTCTAAGGCCTCCACAATGAGTTGAATTTCCTTTGTTTGCTGCACAATTTGGCTGATTTTAGGGAACAAAGTCTGTGCTTGTGACCGAATCTTGCCAGGCCCGGCCCTGAGCCAGCAATCGCCGAGACAGACTCGTGCTAGGGCTGTACGGATCCATCTATAAATAAATATTTGACAAAATGGCATACATGGATCAAAATAAAACAACAGAATGGTTAAGCATTAAAAACTTCATTTTGTATCAAAAACACTAGTTCAAACAAACCTTAATAACTTACATAATTATGCAAGCTCAGACTCCTAACTAAATACTTTAGAACATTTAATTATCACTATAATGGGTTTATTTGAAGGGTTACACTGTGGTTATAGTGCATGCAACTGTACCGAAAACAAATTTGAACAAGGTATAAATCCTAAGTTTTATAATAGTTACATCTAATTATGTAAAATAACCTTGGTAAACTTTTTATGACTAGGTTCAGCTGAGGACTTGTATGCCTTTCCACTTCCTACATGTTTTTGTGTGGCCAGCACCTACATTCATATGTAAACCATTTCTCAGATTTTTATGGGATTGAAGTATTGTAGTAAAATATGAAACCAGTCAGTGAAAAGTGTGAATGCATGATAGTCCCTATCTGAATAAGTGTAAATACCTTGCACTTTTAGTATGATCAATAAGATTTTGTAATATTATATTAGTTTTGTGTGAATGGAATGCAAATCCTCCAACTACAGCCCTGTTCAATGCCTCATCACCAACTAGTCGAACTTCAGCCTGCAAAACAAAATAATTATATTATATTTGAGTTTAAGAGGATAAGCTTACAGCTAAAGCTGCTGGTAATCAAGAAATAAAACTAATTTGAGCTCTTTTAGTTAAGTATAGCTGCTATAATAATTATAACTCTTACATTACACTCTTAAATTACTTGAGGTATTTCTTAAAACTTTCAAGTAGGATATTGATGTTTATAAATTCTCCACTTTCAAAAGAAATGGCCATTTTTAATGTAGTAAATAGATTAGTAGTTAGACTTATGCCTAGTTTACACGTATTAAGTAAGCAAGTGATTAACTTAATTTTTAAGTAAATTTTACGTAGTAAAGTGTTTACACATGCTATAACTTAAATTC
This sequence comes from Crambus lathoniellus, assembly GCA_949710035.1. NCBI lineage: Eukaryota > Metazoa > Arthropoda > Insecta > Lepidoptera > Crambidae > Crambus > Crambus lathoniellus. The sequence continues at coordinate 14,190,633 of OX453318.1, forward strand.
AATTTAGTTTGGTCACAATGGACCAAGGTACTTTCCTACTTCGCTAAATTAGTGTGTTCACATGCGAACTAAAAGCAAATTTAGTAAAGACCACGCCTACCGGGGAATCCGCGCGGTGCGGGAGGGGGGTCACTTAAGCAAAAATAGACTCGATTCTATTCTACTTACTCACTTATTCACTAAATCGTTTACTTAGCACTTGTGACTAAAGAGCTGTTAAGTGATTGTTTACACGCGTGAATTTAGTTAAAATTAACTTTAAATTTAGTTAATTACTTCGTCACTTAATACATGTAAACAACCCATTACTGCGGGCTCTCACACAAAACTGCAAACATGACACTAATCTGCGTAGCGTGTCAATTATTTATTTAACAGGCAATAAGGTTTCTGTTGGCATGGCGAATCGCAGATTATTGCGATATGCGAATTCGCAATTTTGTGTGGGAGCCCTAAATAAAATGACAAATTAATGAGATTGAAACCATTCATATCAAAAATACTAGGTTCTTAACTAAAACTTAGTTAACATTATAATAATGAATAGTGTCAAGGTTGTGATTTCTGTTTCTTCAAACAACTTTACTAAAATATGGTGATCAACTTACGCTATTATTGCTGGCAAGGGCAAGTAATGTTGGTATAGCTGTGTGCAACAAATTAGCAAAATGTCTAGCACAATTTGGACGGCTACCTAATGCGCCCAGACACCTTCCTAGCGTACCAGCTGCCGCTTGCAACTCATGGGTCCTAAAACAAAGGCTTAGCTGAAAAGATTGCTCAAGAACACCGTGAAATCCACTGAATTATTCACAAACGCACTTAGCAGAACCCTCGTTGTTTTTTAAGTATTCTAACGCCTTTTCTGCCTTCTCTAAGACGTTCATGATTTTAGATGAACGAACCGATAATAGGCAAGTGTAAAGAACACATAATTACAATGATTTGTAAATGATTTCACTAAGAAAACAGTCAAATTATGTTTTCAGAAATTCCAAATACGATTATTATACGAAACGAAATTACGAATATTACGATATGAACGAACGAATGAAAATCGATCCACTTAACCACTTTGACATTGACATTGACACACACAGCTGACAAACTTACTGTTTGACATTTGTGCAGGTTACGTTCTGAAACAAAGTAAAGCCAATTTTTTTGCACTTCACTTCTTTTAATACAGAGCTGTTAAATACATTAACAAGGCTTATTGTTACACGCAACTATCAAATATCATGCAACAGTCAACATTATGCCACGTAGATAGAGCTGAATTTTGTTAAAATAAGTTTCCAATGTAAGTTGGTGTTTACAATTGAATGAATGATGATAGAAAAATTGACATATTGAATTGAATGAATAAATTTATTTATCTTTCTGGGACATGCCATGCATGACATTGAAAACATTATTTATCTTTCCTATCAAATAAATACAAATAAATAAGCTAAGCTAGCTGCTAGAGCCTTTTGATTTCGAAGCATTTTTATCAATAAAATGCAGTAGGTAGGTACTACTGAGTTCTGCAATAATGTCTGCTGATGAAAACCAAGAAGTGGACGTGATGTACGGTTTAAAAACGGTACTCTCTAGTATTGAAGCAGCTGTGGCCAGAAGAAGCAAAGTAAGTACCTATTGTTATCTTGATTACTTATCAACAATGTAATAAAATGCTTTTGTTTCTTTAAATTCGTTTGATTTTAATAGAAATACGCAGTTTTTTTCTTTAAGTTGATGCAAATAACCTACTTAAACAGCAGCAAACTTGGTAAGTAATCAGTAGTTTTAGTAATAAGCGAACCCTAATTTGTAGCTCATCAACAAATGTGTAGGTATATTTAATTCACCGCAACCAACCGGTTACTGTCTAGCCGTTCAATTATTAAAATTTATTTATCTCAACTTACACTATTGCTAAGACATACCAAAGGGCGTTCATAACTATTAAATTCGACTCATAAACATTTAACTAATAATAATCATCAGTACTCTTTACAATAGCACTGATGAAGCATTTCATCAATCAAATTTCATTTAATGTTGTCCAGGAACCAGTTGTTAAGATTTTAATCTTATCCCTTTTACAAATATTACAAATTGTAACCTTTTATTTATATAATTTAATATCTATTTTGCATTACTTTTTCTTATTTTTTCCAGGATTTACCACAAGTACCACCAAGGCTAGTAGCAGTATCAAAAATCAAACCAGTACCTCTTATAATTGAAGCATATGAAGGTGGCCAGAGACATTTTGGAGAGAATTATGTAAATGAACTGGCAGATAAAGCAAGTGACCCTAAAATTTTAGAGAAATGTAAAGAAATAAAGTGGCATTTTATAGGACATCTACAAACAAATAAAATTAACAAATTATTGGGATCACCTGGACTCTTCATGGTGGAAACCATTGATTCCGAGAAACTTGCTGATAATCTGAACAAGCAGTGGTTGAAGTACAGAAAAGATGAAGAGAAACTGAAAATTATGGTACAAGTCAACACAAGTGCTGAGGAAGGTGAGGCTTAGAATTTATTAAGTAACTGCATTGCGTCCGTCGTACTATCCATTAAATACAATATAACTTTTATTTACCTACCTACTATGTTTTTTTTTGGAAATACTTTGCAGCTAAGAATGGAGTTGAACCAGCAGATGCAACCAAACTGGTGGAACATGTTTTAGAAAGTTGCTCAAACCTCGAATTCAAGGGGCTTATGACCATCGGCCAATATGACTATGACATCTCTAAAGGTCCCAACCCAGATTTCTTGACTCTTGCTAAATGTCGTCAAGAAGTTTGCGAGAATCTCAAATTGGATATAAATAATGTGGAGCTATCAATGGGGATGTCATCTGATTTTGAACATGCGGTGAGCTGTTTTGCTTCTTTTTCACAAGTGGCTTTGAGATAAAATAAACAATGTGATTATGTGACATGTTAAAAATGTTTGATTGTACTTAACCATTGTTTCAATTTATTCAAATTATATTTACAGATTGAATTAGGAGCTACCACAATAAGAGTGGGATCAAACATTTTCGGCGCTCGTCCACCTAAGGCTAAGAACTAGCGATAACGATTCTAGGCCCAAATGCTTATGAGGACAATAATGTTAGTATTTTAAGTTGTTATTTTATTTTTATTAAAATGATGTCGCAAATATTAAGTAAATATGATTTTATTGACACCTCATAAAATTAATTTTAAGAAGGTCCTGCCGGCCTAGCATGAGCGGCTTATAGCGCGCGATATGATATGGTACGGCAAGTTGTCTTGCTTACCCCACTAAGGTGTAAGCAAGACAACTTGCCGTACCATATCATATCGCGCGTTATAAGCCGCTCATGCTAGGCCGGCAGGGGGGCTACCGGCTGAAATATATGGAATATATGGATATGGGTAGGTATGGGCTTCAATTTAACTGTCATTTGAAGTCCTTATTTTGCTGCTTTGTTCTGTTGAACGTTGCTAGCTAGAAATATGCAAAGCATATCCAAAGTCACAAAACAAGGAACTAATAGTGGCTATTTTATTTTATAAAATTCACTTGAAAGTTCCAAAATACGTAGGTATGAAGTTTATATTCATAAAGTTACGCGGTAGCCCCCCTGCTCCTGCTATACACTTGAATGTCTAAACTAAATCATTGGTAACTGGAATCAATATAAATTGATAGGTAGTTTAGTAGCAATTTCTTTAAAGGCATTAGAAATAGGTACCTACCCTATCTGTCTCCTTTTAGTTTGTTTTCTGATGGCAAAATTGCTGGATCTTGTGCATTAAGTATATCATTTATATCATAACTACCTTGGCCTTAGTCCGGGGTTAGCCGGGGCACAGATTACTAAATAGTTACTATGTGCCGGGGTATGACAAAAGGTTGCTCTAAAAAGTTATGCACCTAGTTGAAAACAATAAACTTATATATAAATTGGGATTTACGTCACTGAATACATTTGCCTCAAACCTAGAAGAAGCATGAACTGTCATTAATGCCATTCATTCTTTTACTTCTTTCACACCACCATTCATTCAATTATCTCATTCATTCATGATTCATGTCATGTCCAGTGCTGCCAATTGCGGGGAAAATCCCCGATTTTCGGGGAATTGAGGGTTGACGCGAGGAGAGCGCGGGGAATAACAAAAATCGGGGAATTTCGGGAACTAGGATATTTTTTTATTTAATACGATACTAACAATTTTTGTATACAAATTACCTCTACTTACCCTTCATTTAAAAGTATTTAAATGTTTTCTTGACGCGTATGTACCGGTTGAAATTTTCAATAAAATTATGGAAAACCTGTTAAAAAGTGCAGCTACAGTTAAAAACATGTAGGTAAGTTGCATGTTTTGCGATAAAAACAGTGTTTTTATTCCAAAAATATATATTTAAAGGAATTTGTAAGAAATTAATCAAAGAGAGCGGGGAATTTCGGGGAATCGGCAAAGCTGATGCGGGGAATGGAGATTTTTTTATTGGCAGCACTGGTCATGTCAATGTCAAATCAAAATCAAAGTTGACAAAATTTCCGAACGGAGCGGTTCGTTGACGAACGCGTCGTCGTGGAACGTAGAAGGAAAGTTGTTTGTTTTTACAATTTACTTGTTTTTAATCACTGATTTTCATCAGTAATACATTTACAAAATCAATGTGATCAGATATAGTAAATCGTTTTGACGACCTCGTAAAAAAGGACACGGAATCATCCCATTTTTTTTGTGCCAACAGTGAACAAGTTTCTGTAGTGTTCATCCCAATTTGAAAGTCAAGCAAGGCCGAGGTAACATGTAAGTATAAATTAAGGATAAATTTATTATCAAACTGGCTTTAGTAGCCTAAGCTTTTAGCTTCATAATTGAATGCAAAGCTCAAAGCCGTCTGTTCAGGTAGGTACCTATTTCACATCCTACCCTACTTAAATAATTTGTTCATTAGTTTGCCTACCTAGTTCGTAATAATTTTTACTCGCACTGCTTGCGGCATATCATAATATAACTTTCCCCCATCTAAATCATTTAAGTACTTAATTGTTTAAAAAAAGACCAAGATATTAAAATGTTTGGTGGCATAAAGGCACAGAATAAATAATACTTAGTACAATTATATAATAATAATAATAATTTATTTATTGAACCATAATAACATAACAATATAATTATTAGTAGAATTTTATAACAAAGAATTTTTTACAAACATTTTTTATAGCATCTGAGGCCGAACTAGTCGAAACTGAATTTCGGCCCTACATTAAGTCTAACAAAAATAATTCTTGGCTATGTAGTAACTTAACCATTTTCCGCTTAAAACAGGTTACAAAGCTCTAAATACTTAAATAAAATTATTCAAATCAAGTTTTAAATTTAAATCAAAAAGATATTTAATATAATAAAATTAAAATGTGTGTAAAGTGTCCTCTCTTTGTATAATATGGAAGTGAATGTGTGAGTGTGAGAGGATGTGTACTGTACTTACATAAAAAGATAAATTAAATTGCTGTAAGTATTTTTTATAATGATTATTTTGAAAATTTTTAATAATTTAAAATGAGAATTTCAATTAATTGATAAAATAATAGTAATTACAGATTATATTATAATAAATAATTGTGAATATACATTATATTAGATAAACTATGTGTATTATACATCATTCAATGGGAAAATCAATAAATAAGATATATATAACTTAGTTTGTTAGGAAATAATTTTTAACAATTCTTCGGTCTCGTTGTAAGAAAGCTTTTGTAGGTAATCTTGTACAATCTTTTTACACTGTTTTTTATTGTATTATATAGGTACTTCCAAACAATAAAATGTTGGAATTCCCACAAATTCCAAAGTCAGATAATGTTGTACAGTCAGCCTCATATTACGGTGTCATCCAAAGTGGTCAAATAGTTCGGTACACCAAACAAATAAGTAGGTACCTATCAAGTATAAATTTTAAGGCTTCAATTGATTGACTGTGAGAATGATGATGAGGATGAAATTATTAGTTTTTGCCCAAGATTTCAAAAGGTAAAACCTACTCTTTTCTGGGTTGCTTTACTCTTTACATTCAGATAAAGGTGTCACATGCTTACTCTTAATAATTATTATCTGTTAGTTTGAAAGGTATATAATACAATACCTATTTTAATTTTAGTTTAGTTTTTTGCATTCACAATGCAATATTTATTACTGAAAAATGGAAAATGAAGTATTTAGAAAAAAATGTGTTGCAATGCAAATTAGAAAAAATTGTGAATGCAAAAAACTAAAAATTAAAATAAGTTGCAATAGTAATTTCATCTTTAGCGATTGCCAAATACCTGGAAAGGTATTTCTTTCGCGTGTGAGGGTAGTAATATCTCCACATTGATGAAATTAACGCTGACTATACAGCGCGTAAGAAGTATTGGATAAATTTGATGCTTCTCGTAACGACTCCGTAGCTCAGTGGTTAAAGCAGTCGCCCGGAAAGCGAAAGGTCGTGGGTTCGAGTCACATCGGAGCCAGTTGTGAGATGGGTCGATTTATTCTAAATACTTCATTTTCCATTTTTCAATACAATACCTGTTAGATATTTATAATATGTACTATTTATGTTCAACTCTCACTTAACTACTAACTATTTATAATGTGTATAGAATTAGGTCTTATACATTTCCCATTATTTTTATAGGTACCCTTGTATATTTTACTAGCAGCCCACCCCGGCTTCGCACGGGCATTTATTTTTTAATAATTTTGGGTTAAATAAGAAAAATTCAAAACATTTAATGTCGGTAGCGTTCACTGCGTGCGTAGGGAGCTGCGTGGGTACCTATCTCATAGATTTGCACCTCCTCATACGTCGGTCCGCGAGGGATTGAAACAAAATCCATAATATCTTTGGAATGGAATGTCCGATTTCATTAGTTCAAAGAGTTATCTACAGGTATTGAAACAGTCTTGAATACAAAATGATTTATTTGGATAAGGAATAATACCAAGGTACAAATAATGTGGCCTAGTTTGTACAGGCTTTAATATTGCATATTTTAACATGAAAAAGTAGTTATTTATTGTAACGTAACTGTAATAGTTAGACATATATAAATGATATAGTACATTACTTTGCTCTATTGTCAATAGTTTCAGCAGCATACGCGATTTTTTTGGTATCTTTTTTACCTTGAGTTACATTATTGAAGTTTACATATGGATCCCTTCGATCATTGATCGAAGATGGATCCCTAACTTTTTTCAAAATATTCTATATAGCCTATGGTAATCAGGTATAATGTAGCATTCTAAAAGTGAAAGAGTTTTTGAAATCAGTCTAGTAGTTTTTGAGTTTATTCATTACATACCTGAATACATACATACAAATCTTTCCTCTTTATAATATAAGTATAGATGTGTAACAATATAAGTACACATCATACATAAATTGTTGTTGAATTCAATGTCAACCAAAGTTGCCAAATACAAAGATAAAAATATTATTATTAATATCACCAAAAGTAACAATGAATCAGAAAATAACTCTATCACAAATTAATTCGGCTTAAAATATACCCACATTTTAATTTCAATTTGAACAATATGTTCTACAGATGTCACATTGCTCAAGCTTTGCTTCAGTGAGTTGTTAACATCTCAGATTCTGTCGTAAGCGACCTTACTTTGTATAATAATAGCATGAGAATTCACACAGTGCTACAAATTATATTGTAATGTGAAAATTCAATATTCCACATTATCCCTATTAATTAACAGTTTTAGTCAATTAAAAGCCAAATTTACTGTTTGCTTAGATTTTATTAAGATTAAAGATATTACCTTCCAATCTTTTAAAAAAATATCTTTGCTCATTACTTACTTAGATTGGGATTTGTTGCCTTAAAATTACCATAGGGTAATTTTAGGGGTCATAGGGTCATGCAAAAAATAGATTAGATATAAGTACTGACCCACTTTTGGTCTTTTTTTAAGGATTTTTGTAGCAATCCGAATCGTTCTAGTGAGCGCACTTGCATACATCTTCATTCTGATTAAGAGCCCGACTAGACTAAGACTAAGACTATCGGCCGATAGAAAGTCTGCAGTTTGCGGGGATTCTTAAAGTTGCCAAAAAATACGTCTACAACACTGCACTTAGCCTAGTAGGCTTAGCATGCGCGTCACGAGAAACTTTGTCGAATCTTTTCTGACTTTTAAGGGGCTGATATGAGCCAACTAGCGCCGCCAATTGATTTTATTTTTTCTCTTTATGGTCATCATCAGCCATTTAATGTCCCCAGTGTCCCCACTGCTGGAGCACTGGGCTTCCTTATATATGTACCTACATAATGCATGACCCACCATGCGGGCCCAGTGCGGGTTAGTGGGTATTAACGACTCCAATTGCAGCCGGGACCAACGGCTTAAGTGCCTTCCGAATCACGGAGGACCTCAAGATGAAAAGTTTTTGATCACCCATCCCGTGACCGACCATTGTGAAAGTTGCTTAAACTCAACTATCACAGTCAATCCCTATATGTTCAAAGCATGTTTCTCCTCGCACCGTGAAGGCGTAACCTAGCACTTGCATCATTGTTTACCAACACAATTAGCAGTTGCTCTGGAAATGCGAGTAGGTCAAACGTATCTCAACATGCTAGTAAGCTAGGGTTGACATCTCCAAACTTTGAAAGTCAGGACCAGGACATTTTGGTTTAAAGCCAGTTCATACTATAAGCAGGGTCGGACTGGGCCCGGGCTACTAATTCACTACGTATTACACCCACCCCCACCCACCCAGAATACGTATTCTATTTGCTGGTTTCCGGGGTCCGAAAAAACCCAGGACGATACTTAGAAACTATCCAGGACACCCCAAAACCAGGCCATGTCCTGGGAAAACAGGACGGTTGGCAACCCTAGTAAGCACAAGGAAAAGTAGAAAACAGATGACCCCTAAATTGAAGAGTATGAGGCGTAGTGGTTAGCGCTTGGTCTGCAATCGTTGGGGTCAAGAAACTTTCGCAATGATCGGTCACGGGATGGGTAACCAAAAATAGATTACGTATCACAAGCTCCTGTGCTTCGGAAGGCACATTAAGGCGCTAGGTACTCGGAAAAATATGGACTTTTTGATTTAAAACTATAGGACGGTTACAGTTGTTAAAAATCGGGTAATAAGATATTAGTATATTATGATACAAGTGAGCTTAGGTTGCTCATTATACACGAGGCTGCGGGTTGCAGCCCGAGCCGCAGGCGAGGGCGTAAATCAGCCGAGTGTCTAGTGAGTAAGTTGCTCACGAGTTTCATACGCACTTTTTCAACACACTTGCGAGGAAAAACAAACATTTATTGCATACATATTGTATTAACCTAATATTAAATAAGGGAAAAAGCGCGCAAGTTTTTTTTTTGCACGCGCCAAATGTGAGGTGATTGATTACATACAGCCATACAGCCTACGTCAAAATAATTAAGTATAATAATAGTGATAAAATGCAAATGTTTTATAACAAATTATTGTGAATTATAAATAATTTGATAATAATATACTTAATTATGTTTTTTGTCTTAATTAGGGACACATTTATTTATTCTAAAAACGTAAATGGATTTTCAGCCGTATAAAACCTCTTTGTTGTTACAAAAAAAGAACTGTATCTATTACCCGCTGAAATTAAAAATGCTCTGTTGACTCGCATATAACTTGCAGTTAGGTACTAACTTAACTTTGTAGGGATACTGTATTACCCGGTTAAATTGAAAAGTCTCTGTTTACTCGCATATAATTTGCAGTTAGGTACTTACTTAACTTTGTAGGGATAATTCTATTACGCAACTAGTACTGTAATATTATTATGCACGCGTGGGTTATAGTTCGGTTTATGGCCCTAAGATCGATGTGATAAGGCTCACTTTATGAGCAAGTGTGTTGAAATAGTTATTTGTTATACAAGTGAGCAAAATCATTTTTCGCTGCGAGTGCTGAATTTAAATCACGAACTAGCGAAGTAGTCTAAAATTGAATCACGAGCGTAGCGAGTGATTCAAATATAGACTACTGAGCACAGTGAGTGATTTAAAAGCACGAGACATCAGAAAATTTTGCTCTCGTGTTAAACATACATTTTTTCACCTCTACCAGCGAGAAAAGTGTTACAGGTCAGAAAAACAACATTGAAGGCAACATTTAACAATAAAGAAAACATCAAAATTACAAAATTAATAATAACTGTTTGCATTGCGTTCAAAAACTGCACTGCATGTAATTTTTATAAAAACCAAACATGATATTAGCACAGAATAATATTTGTATATTAGTAAGCGGTTTAATGTTCACTTCATATAATTATTTATTTTAAATATTGCATGTTTAATAAAAAGCAATAGTAGCACAATCGTATTTATATAATTTGTTATTAGAATTCATAAATTTTTCTTATTTTATATTTATATCATGCATGCGACATTGCGACCTCATTTCGTCCATACTCTTTATTTCGAACCTATGGTATCCGTGTATTTATTTTTTAAGCTTTATATTTCATGTCCATCGACATAAAGCTATCTATCTATCCTTTTTGCTCATACTAATTTTAAAAGTCTCATCCTTGTCACTATATTTCTTTTTTCTTAATTATTTCAAAAATTGGTGTAAGAAATTAAAAAAACACTTTGCCTCACGCTCGCAGCAAAAATCGATTTTGCTGCGAGTTTTTAGGCGCCAAAAGCGCCCTTTTCGAGCTGGAGAGGTGAAAAATATATTTCTTCATACCTTTATCTAGAATCGTAGGTATAGTTTCAAAAACACGATTTTATGATTTTGCCTCGACACTTTTTAATTTCGAAAAGACCTCTAAAACTACGAAAAGTTAAGATTATTCTTAAATGGGGTTACTTATGCCCGTTTGCACTAATAGTGTAGTCAATGAAGCTAGTTGACCCCCACAGTAATTCCTCAGTCAGAAAAAACTTTACATCATGATAAAGTATCAATAAATTAAAAGTATGGTATAAATTTCCAAAAAATAATAATAATAGAAGATTAGGTATTTTTTAATGAAAGTCTTATTTCATTGATATCTCTTTTAGGAAAAATGCTCCGTTTAAACTTTCTTAACCGGACATATTCATGTAACGTATAAAAACAATAATATGAAATATCCAAAAAAATATCCCAGCAGAAACACCAAATTTTAATAAAACAAAATGGAGTGACTTGGACTGAAAATGTCTCTGTCGAACTTTTTAACAGAATTATACCATTTTGCCAAGCATACTCATGTTTGAAAAAAGTTTTGGATTTTCATCAAGTATCACATACTAGTATAAATAACTCATTTGGTAAAATAAATTTGGACTGAGAAATTACTCGGTTCAATATATAAACAGATTTGTATATTTATGTATAAATACCTAACTTCCGTGTGAGTTTTTTTTTGGATAATCATTTAAAAGTTTATGGCTCATGCAATTTTATATCTCAGCAAAGTTTCATCCACTGAGGAATTAGTGTATGGGTCTCCATACAAAGAATCTGTTCATTGCCTACACTATAAACTCGGGTTGAGCTTGTCATAGATAAGATACATCTTAGCTTAGAAACAGCCTAAAACAGCCGAGCTAAAATTTTTGTTTGCACTGACAGACTACGTCGTAAATTAGTCATCACGTTGCTAAAAGAATGAATGAATGAATTCAAATATTAATTGTTTATGGATTTTAAACCTGGCGAGGTAAAGTAGGTCACTGGATATTTTTTTGGTTGAAACTTCTCATTGATTCCTTCGTAAGTTAAAAGGAGACAAAAGCTAAGGCGTTGTCTATTTTATTTGGTAGGAGTAATTCACCGAGAAAAGAAAAAGTCAACTGAGCTCAACTGTCAGGAAAAACATAAATACAGTGCGCAACCTTTTCTGTTCCGGTGGCCAAAACTAGAACTAACGAGTTTTGTTTTTAATGTCATTTTACTAATACTTTCATGTTTTGCTGCTAAACATAAGCGCCGCTGTCATGGGAACAGAAAAGATTGTCGATCTGTAATGTTTTTTTTAAATAAATGATGAATGACGTATGTCACATGTGTTGTGTCTCTATCTAGCAAACAAGAATACAAAAGCCACAAGCTTTTCTGTTCCGGTGACAGCCGTGACACAGGAGTCACTTGCAATACGAATTTAGCTGTCAAAATGGACTGTCGTATGAAAACTGTTTTAGTTCCAAAGATAATCACCGGAACAGAAAAGCTTGTCGCACTACTCTTTGCTCACAATGCCACAGACAATAATCACTGATATAGGTATTTCTTAAGCCTTAGGCGCTCGATATTGGGCCCGTAAGTTAAGAATAGCCAAAAGTGCATTTAAGAATGTCCTAAGGTTAGTGCAAAGCAATTTTTTGTCATGAATGTCTTAAGTTAGCTAGTAAAAGACTTAGGCGATTTTTAAGTTTAGTGCAAACGGGTGTTACACTATTGGAAATTGGTTTAATTTGTGGACACCAATAATATTGAGGATCGTATAGAAGCATTTTTTTTTAAATCGCTGTAGTTTTTTAATACGAAGTGATTTTGTGTTTTTTTTTGGCTAATCTGCAAAATCGGTCTCGCTCCCGCGCGCGTTGTTTTCTCATTGCTATCTCGCTTCAGCACATTTTTTCCGAGTAGGTATCGCCTTAAGGGCAGGATCTTCCAAAAACTCTGTCTTTGTCTTTTTTCTTACGCGTGAAGAGTAGTGAAAATAACCTCCCTTTTTTATTTTTTCAATGTTTTTGTTGTTATATCGAGCATAAATTCACTTTTTGAAAAAGTACCTAGCCTGAGAATAGTCTACAATATGTCATTCATTACCTATTTTTCTATATATTATTCGTGAATTAGAGATTAATAATCTAAGTATAAAACCAAAAAAATATAAAAATAATGAAAATTTTCTTTGTTTTTGAATTTTTTTATTGTCTAGTTACGATACGAATATCGTGTTTCTAGCCACAAAATAATCAAGATCGTTTATCAAACTTCAACATTATATTTTTATCTGCTCATAATAACGAATATTTGATTGTTTGTGGTAGTGCGCTTCTTAACTTTTGCTGTAAAATCTTGATTTGCATACAAAACCCGCAGTGTATACCACACTCACGCCGCCGCGCATCTCCGTCCGGTGGTGCGGAAACCGGAGGCTGTGTGATGGAAGCCTAAGCCTAAGCCGTTATTCCCGGCTATGTTTGCCTTAGTTAATTCTCACCAATCCGCTTAAACCCAGCGTGGTGGGTCATGTCATGGCATCGCCCATTCTCTCTATCCGAGCCACACGCGACTGCAACAAACGCCGCCACTTGAAGCTATCTAGATTTCTAGAAGAAGAAACAAGTGACGACTACCGGCGCCAGCGCGTCAACCGTGTGCGGCGAGTACATATTATAGTGTAGGCAATGAACAGATTCTTTGTATGGAGACCCATACACTAATTCCTCAGTCGATGAAACTTTGCTGAGTTATAAAATAGCATGAGCCATAAACTTTTAAATGATTATCCAAAAAAACTCACACGGAAGTTAGGTATTTATACGTAAATATACAAATCTTTTTATATATTGAACCGAGTAATTTCTCAGTCCAAATTAATTTTACCAAATGAGTTATTTATACTAGTAATATGTGATACTTGATGAAAATCCAAAACTTTTTTCAAACATGAGTATGCTTGGCAAAATGGTATAATTAAAAAGTTCGACAGAGACATTTTCAGTCCGAGTCACCCCATTTTGTTTTATTAAAATTTGGTGTTTCTGCTGGGATATTTTTTTTGGATATTTCATATTATTGTTTTTATACGTTACATGAATATGTCCGGTTAAGAAAGTTTAGACGGAGCATTTTTCCTAAAAAAGATATCAATGAAATAAGACTTTTATTAAAAAATACCTAATCTTCTATTATTATTATTTTTTAGAAATTTATACCATACTTTTAATTTATTGATACTTTATCATTCTGTAAAGTTTTTTTCTGACTGAGGAATTACTGTGGGGTCAACTAGCTTCATTGACTACACTATAAGGGCCTAACTAAACTGAGTAAAGCGGGCGTCCGCGACGGGCACACGTCGCGGGTCTCCGTCCGTAGACACGCGCGCGGGCCGCGTGGACACGCGCGCTAGCTCCGTGGAACCGCATCACATCACATAGCGCTATTGACTGAACAAGCCCGTGCGTGCTACCGCTGGCCCGCTGGCGGGCCCTGAGGGCCTACTCTGAAACGCAAAACCCGAAACTTCGGTATACCCATCCCTCTCACTCTCTAGTCGGGACAGAATCGAGTGAAAGGGATGGGGCTAACCGAAATTTCGGATTAGCGTTTCAGAGTACGGTCCCTGTCGCGGGCACCCGCGCGGGCGACCGTCGCGGGGAAACGGGCCACAAGGCGCGGGCGCGGGGCCCGCCTCCCCGCGACGGGTGCCCACGCGGTTGCCCGCGACGGGGCCCGCGACGGAGCACTTTTGTATGGAACCGCGCGGGCGTCCGCGTGACGCAGTTTAGGCCCTAATAGTATGTATGAAAACTAGAGGAAATAGGTCGGTGGCGGCGTTTTGTGGTTGTGGTCGGTGGCCCGTGTGCGGCCAGGCTTAGGAAAGTCTGTGCCCCAGCAGTGGGGCCAGTGGGGACATTAATCTGTTCATGATGATGAGCCTCGCCCTTAACCCACTTAAGGCTAGCGTCCTTTTAAAAGGACCCTACATAACAAAAAAAATATTGTAAAATCTAGCGTCTCGTGCTGGGTTAAAACGAAAATCAATCTCTATCAAATGTGAAATAAGAACTTCTTTCTATTACTTACCCCAATTTGACAACTCATTGTTATTTATATTTCGCGTAAAATAACCGTTTAGATTAGAAGAACTTTCTAAATTCATGTTAGTTATGGCAAAACCGTATAGACACCATTGCGTGTTTAAACCCTATCTGGCCATTTCTCGAGAACTCGTAAAGCAGTTTATTATAAAATCGAGTACAGTGCAGTCATTCATGTTTTAATTTCTTTTATGTGTAGCGTTTAGTATGGGCGTCAGAAATCTACTTTCCACTTTCTACGGATTGTACGTGACTTTGGAGGGCAATTTTTTTACTAGGTGCTTATTACATAGGTGCCCAACCTAAGTGAAAACTTAATTTACCATTCTTTGGTAATCTCGACTTGATTGTTTTGAGTTTACGAGTGTTTACTTATATCAATTGCTTCGATATCTCGTCACGGTATCGGAAACTACGTGCTTAACTGATTTATAACTTGATTCTTTTAAGTCACATTTTGTATGATATCTTCATAATATGTAGGTACAGGGTGGAAAAAAATTATGGGCCGTGGAGGGAAACTCCTTGAAATTCTTTGATTAAGTACCTCATTTTACTGAAAGGAAAGATTCCTTTATTTTTAAAAAGAAACAAAGCTGCATTTAATGATTTTCTAAAGTGCGCTTGATTTGCCTAGGAATCAAACCGGCTAAAATAAGAAACAAAACAACAACCTGTAGTTTATCGCATCAATCGATGAGGTCAATCATAAGAATCAAACCTCTTTAAAAAACATGATAATTTAGATGAAAGGAAAACAATAATAAAAGATTATGGAATTGTTGTTGAGTTGAGTCAATGTTTTATATTATGTTTCTACTTATAGAAAAGTTTTTTTAATCCAGTACTAAATGCAGTTTTATTTCTTTTTATTTTAAAAATAATTCAATGTCTCTTTTCAGTAAAATGAGCTAACTAAAGGATTTAAGGCAGTTTTCTAAATTAAATTTCAATAAACTGCTTCCAAATTAGAATTTCCTCAGGACAAAATTAGTAGAAACATCTTATTAGTAGGGATAATCCATCAATACACCTACACCTTACTTTACTCCACCTACATAAAGCTTACCTATAGATCTAGTACTTTTTAAGTCAATTTCAAACAATTGTCAATCGCAGAAGAAAAAAAGTTTCCAATTAAAAAGCTAAAAATAATCACAGAAATAGAAGAAAGAAAAAACATAGAGACTGCTCATTTCTTGCCGATTTCTATTAAAGTCTTATCCAAAACTATCATAAATGCCAATCTTCACATTCACGCTCCAGAAAACACGAATAACCGATCCTAAGTCAATGTTATATCATGTCTAATATCTAACATCTCCGCAATTATTTTCTTGTTGACCATCAAAAAGAACTTTATTATTACCGTTACTAATAATATCTTAGCTATGATCTCTTTTTAACCGACTTCTAAATCAAAAAGGAGAAGGTTCTCTATTCGTCTGTATGTATGTTTTTTTTTTTTTTTGTGTATGTCCACCGATTACTCGAAGACGGCTGAACCGATTGAAATGGTTCAAACGTTATTACATCAGGTTGGTTTCCAAGTTGGTCCCATTTTTTGAAATTTTGAAATCGGTTCAGGGTCATTCCATGTAACGGGTGTTACAGGTCGTACGTCTTTACTTGACGATTAATTAATGATGCAAAAAGGAAACATATCCTTTTTATTAGCTTAACACCCTCCACCTAGGTCTAAGTTTCGTCATCCGTATTAAAACTAACAGTAATAGCTAGCAGTAAAGAAATTAGGAACAATATATGTGCGTAACGGGCGTTACACGATTTTGCCTATGCTTTCCGGATTACCCGCAACAAAAGCAAAAGTCTGCGAATTGTGTTTGTTTTCGAAGGGAAAAAAAATGTAAACGCATTTCTAAATAAATTCTAAACATTATAGACTATTCATATTAAAACAAAAATACACATAGGATTTTTCATGGAAATTTAAAAATATAACGGGTGTTACAGCTCAATGTAACGGGTGTTACGAGTACGAAATTAAACCAATATTTCTAGTAATAAATGTTTATTTGATCAAATTTTTGGCATTAAACAATATAGGAACTTAGTAGAACTTAGGACCATGCCTAAACTGCTCTCTAACATCAATATTTTTGGAAAAACTGTTATACCTATGTACAGTTCCCTTTTACAACACCGAAAAAAGAAAATAATTGTCAGATTGACATTGCGCGTTCCGCCGCCGCGCCGTTAGAAAGGAAAAGTTTTAGGCAGCCGCATTATTTGATATGTTTAATAATTTCTTAGAACTTTTAAAGCATGCCTCGTACGTGTAACACCCGTTACAAGAAATGTGCATTTATTTATTTAGCGACTGAGTTAATGTACGCATCATAAAATGCATTGAAAGGTTTTTAGATGCAACAACCATAAACCAGCACAATCAACCTTTTATTAGTCCTAATAAAGTCATATTAAAAATTGGTAACACCCGTTACGTAACGGGTGTTACCCATCATTCCCCACCAATATTTCACAAATAAATAAGCTGAACATCAAATAAATAGAAAATATTAGCAGTTCTTAATCATAACCTTACTTTCCCAAATGCGTTTTATGATGCGTGCATTAACTCAGTCGCCAAATGAACAAATGCTCTTTTTTTGTAACGGGTGTTACACATAAGAGGCCTGCTTTAAAGGTTAAATAAATCTAAGAAATTATTGAAGTATTCAAAAAATATTTCAGGCACTTGTTGCTTAAAACTTTTCCTTTCTAACAGCGAAACGCGCAATGTCAATCTAACGGTAGTTTTCTTATTTTGGTGTTGAGAGTTTTGATAAAAATAAACTACCATCAATTGTATACAGTAACCTGACTTTGATATGTAAAAACAGGATAAATTTGAAACGAAATTAAAAAATTAAGGGTGGTCTATTAAAATATAGGCTTTTATGATTATCCTAAGACACATTTTCTTTTAAAATCAGCATTTTAAGAAAATATGTTGCGGTAGCGTTTTCCATGGAATGACCCTTCAGTAGTTTTCAGGAAATCTTGAAAATACTGTCGTTTTCGTTACCACTTTATGTGAATTTAATACTTATCTTTAGGCATAACTCCTTTGTTTATAAACCGATTTAGATGATTCTTGTTTTGTTAAAAAGGGGATACCTCAAGGTATTTTAACCGACTTCGAAAAAGGAGGTTTTGAGTTTGATCACATACCTATTTACCAGAAAACACGCAATTTGCCTGCACGATGCACTAAAAAGAGTGAAATAAAAATTATTTTTATAAAAAAATAAAACCGCCTTCTAAAAAACCACATCAAAAAAGTAAGAAATAATTCCTCACCAAATAAATAACGTAAGTACTTTGAAGTCGGGCGGGTTTTAAGGCACTACTCGGAAAAAGTATGGACTTTTTGATTTAAAACTATAGGACGGTTACAGTTGTTACAAATCTGGTAATAAGAATATATTTCTTCATACCTTTATCTAGAATCGTATAGTTTCAAAAACACGATTTTATGATTTTGCCTCGACACTTTTTCTTTTCGAAAAGACCTCTAAAAATACGAAAATTCAAGATTTTTCTTAAATGGGGTTATTTACACTATTGGAAATTGGTTTAATAAGTGGACATCAATAATATTTAGAATCGTATAGAAGCATTTTTCAAAAATCGCTGTAGTTTTTTAATACGAAGTGATTTTGTGCTTTTTTTGCCTAATCTGCAAAATCGGTCTCGCTCCCGCGCGCGTCGTTTTCTCATTGCTATCTCGCTTCAGCATAATTTTTCCGAATATCGCCTTAACAAAAACAACAAAAAATTGTACATGTTTCACGCCCGACTTCAAAGTACTTACGTTATTTATTTGGTGAGGAATTATTTCTTACTTTTTTGATGTGGTTTTTTAGAAGGCGGTTTTATTTTTTTATAAAAATAATTTTTACCAGATATATCTATACTACCCTTCCACCCGCGGCTTCGCCCGCGTGAACTACAGGCGTTACCTCGCGGGAACCTGATATTTTTTCGGGATAAAGAGTAGCATATGAAATTCTCCAGCTCCCAAACTATCCCCAATTCCCCATATAAAAATCCGATCCGTTGCTCCGTTTCGACGCGCGACGTGAAAGACGGACAAACAAACTAATACATACATATTCACGTTTATAATTTTAATATTAAGATTTTAATCGTTATCTTCGTACAAATTACCTTTATATTTCAGTATCATTTGTGCTGCTTTTGCTGCAATGCAATTTTTTTGCTTTAATAGCTTTTTTTGGTTACACTGACATTGTTTATGTTTATGACATAATAAGTTGCCACACAATGACCTAGACTTGAATGGGGTAAACGATATTATAATAGTTATATCATGAACGTTTAAAAAATAAGTTCCTTATTTTACAACTAGACATAGGTGTATTTCGCCGAAGTTTTTTTTGAACTTCTATAAATAAAGATTAGTTATTATTTATGGTACCTATAAGGGGCTCCTCGTGGTAAATATATTATAGCCTATATCACTCAGGAAGAATGTAGCTTTCTAATGATGAAATATTTTTTTAAATCCGTTTAGTAGTTTCCGAGTTTATCCATTACTTACTTCAAATAAATAAATCAAAAATATTGTAATTGACTTTATGTACTTAACTCTATGATGTAGATATTTTTTATTTTTTTATTTATTTGAGTAGGTATACATGTACTATCACGAAACAACCAATTTTGTTTGTGAAAAGCTCGAAACGCCTGTCTTTTGTTACTTTTATGTAGATTTCACATAGATTATTTATAAGTAAGGATCACATTAGACGCAAAGTATATGTTTGGAACTGTTTGAAATACTATAATCAAAATAATTTGTTGCATAAATGAACTAAATGCGTTAGCTACCGGTGATTCTATCTCCAAATCCGCTGTAGATATTAACGTAGGGTTGCCAACTGTCCTGTTTTCCCAGGACATGTCCTACTTTTTGGAGTGTCCTGGGCTGTCCTGGATAGTTTCTAAGCATCGCATTGTCCTGAGTTTTTAAAGAGTCCTGTTAAGGACCTTTGTTCTTAAATTACTACTGTCTCCCATCGTTTTGTCCTCGGCCATTTCTCCATTTGATTTGATTATTTAGTAACTTAATGTCTAAAACCAAACTAAATAGTTTCATTGACCTTGTTTTCAGTTTAAATAACAATTTAGGAACTGCTCTTATATATATATAGTCCTGCCTGCCTAGCATGACCATCATTATATCACGCGACATGATATAGCACGTCATGCTGTCTTGCTTACACCTTAGCGGGGTAAGCAAGACAGCATGACGTGCTTTGATATATGCGATATGATTATCGCGTGATAAAAGCTGCTCATGCTAGGCCGGCTGGCTTTTAACCGAAATGTCCTGGTATTTGTACTTTCAAATCCTGGATTTCAGTTTGGAGATGGCAACCCTATAGTAACGTAACCCTTTCACTCACCAATGAAGACATCGCATGTCTTCCAACATCGAAATTGCACCAAAATTGCGATCGCCATTAGGCGGGTCCGACGCAATTTGACAGAGATTCTTTAGAAGAGCGTAACTTAATAATTGGCGACGAACTAACTTGCTTTCCTTTTGTTGTTTTCATGTACTGCCGACATCGTTTAAAGCTTAACAGTCTACTATTACCACTTATTTTATTACTCGCTCAATAAGAAAAGCTGAAGTCTGTTATCAGCACAGGCAGCATTATGAATTCGAGGATGGTTTTGTCTATATCGAAACGTCAAAACTGACATTTCATCGTAGACAAATCTATTTGTTCGGCTGTCAATTATAGACTTTCGAGGTAGACAAAACTCTTCTCGGGTTTGTCATGCTACGCGTGCTGGTCTGCGTTCATGTTTGGCTGTTCTTTCTTTTCTTTTATCCACAACGGGGTAGCGCTTAGTCCTGGGCCACACTGGTAGCGGCGCGTCTTGCGTCCGCGTTGAGCGGGAAAAACAAATACCTATATTGAGTCGGACGGGAGGGGCCACACTGGCGCGTCCGGCGGTTGCCGCGACCGGTGGTGGAGGGAATAGTACGTGTTCGGCCGTTTGTGCACTACCACTGAATTTTACCGATCCGGAAAAAAACGGATGCTTGTATTTTAATAATTAATCATTTATATTAGTAATTATATAAATACAAGCATCCGTTTTTTTCCGGATCGGTAAAATTCAGTGGTAGTGCACAAACGCCCTTCGCGCGTCCTGCGGATCCGCAGGTCGCCTCCGCGCCCCCACGGTCGCTCCAGTGTGGCCTACGACTTAGCCTTCATCACCCCTGCCGGCCTAGCATGAGCGGCTTATAACGCGCGATATGATAATATGGTACGGCATGCCGTCTTGCTTACACCTTAGCGGGGTAAGCAAGACAACTTGCCGTACCATATCATATCGCACGCGATAAGCCGCTCATGCTAGGCCGGCTGATGTTAAGTGAAGATAAGGTTGAAGGTGGAACCGCACTACTCCCGGAATCCTCAACCACTTTAACTTTGTTGTATGTTTTTGTGAAAAATTCTTACTGTTGGATACAACAATGCTTTAAACATTTTTGCTATGGCGAGGGCGACAGACTAAGATAAGATGAAGGTGTTCCTGGCGAACTTGGAACAAGTCTTACGAGTCGAGTACCACCAACCAATTACCGAATACTATAATAGGTACCCCGACTGGGATTAGAACGCCTAACATCCACAGTATATTCGTGCTCCAAAAAAGGGCTATTCGCGCCATGTACAACCTCCGATCGAGAGATTCTTTAAGAGATCTATTTAAAGAAATAAACATTTTAACTGTTGCAGGACAATACATCTATGAAAATACAATTTATGTGAAAAAGTATTATAATACATTTGTAAAGCAGAGCGATATTCATCGCTTTAACACAAGAAATAAAGATAAACTTGTCGTTCCCAAGTTTAGGCTAGAAAAATCCAGAGCCTCATTTCTGGGGAAAAGCATAGCCTTTTTTAATAAAGTTCCACAGCATATAAATGTTACATTAAAGAGTCGCTGATGAGCAAAGGATACTATAAAGTAGACGATTATTTGAATGACCGCAATGCATGGTCATGATGTAACACATAACATAATCACTGTTTAATATGATGTATTTTTATACTAAGCAATTGTTGTATTAGTAACGATATGTTTTTTTTTTTGTAAATGTCGTTACCTAACTAAGAAACGCTGGCAAGTTTCTTGCGCCCATTCTTCTTGTCAGTTAAAAAAGTCTTGAATGGGTGGTAGGAAAATATTGACGATTCATAAGTACATATTTGTTATGTCTAAGTGAATAAAGAATATTTTTATCTTATCTTATCCTCTGTGTCTAATACTGGTGGTGGCGTGTACCTACCATTAGTTAGACCACAAAGACGGTTAAAAATACAATACTGCAAACTGTAAGACAACGTTCGTTTAAAAAACGTAGTTACCATTTCAAAAAACGTTTCTTTCTTAGTCCTACGTTAATAATTAAGCGAGAGCTTTTAAAATTAACAAATCTAGTATTGGTCGCGGAAGTCAATAGTCCAATGTCTTAAATTAATTCAAATAATATACAATCTATTCATTTGCATAATAATAAAATAATAATAATAAAAATCATTTATTTCTCTCTTCACAAAAAGTACATGGGACTAAGATATATATTTATAATCTAATGGAAGAGACTAGTCCCTGAAATGGGTTCGTGAAGAACCTGGGGTACAGGAAACTAGGCCCCCCACTGCGGCTATACTTAGGTTAAGATTAAAAAGGTTTGATTTTAGGAAAAAAGTGGGTATTACAATATAAAAATAAAAAAAAAATAATTATAAGTAGCTAGGGGTTGCAGGTAGTGTGTATGTGTGTGTAAAAGTGTATAATCCATACTATCCATCCATAAAATTGTGAAAGTGTGTTTGTTTGTTTTTTCCGTCTTTCACGTCAATACAGAGCAACGGATCGATCTGATTTCTGATAAGAGAATAGAATGGGAACTTGAAAGTGTCATGGGCTACTTTTCATCCCGGAAAAAATGACAAATTCCCGCGGGATACGTCGTATAGAACACGCGGGCGAAACGGGGGGCGGAAGGCTAGTGTTTAATAATGTTGTCTCCAAAAAGTGTCACTGCGAGAAAGTTTCGTAGTAAGCATTTTTCAATGAAAGCTGTCTCAATGTATGAATGTACTGGTACCCAATAGCCTAATCGATTGTCCGATGTGTTGTACGACAGTACACACGGCGGCACATCAGACTATACATGTTGACCTTGAGACCGCCTTTATGCCCTACGTAATAAAAGCTGTTATCGCAGTTCAACTGTTTAACTTGATGTGCTGCCGAGTGTACAATGAAGACAACGTCAAAGAAAATGTGACAATAAAGCTTAGAAAACTACGATAGACGTGGATAGATGTAACACATCTGTAACATGTCACATTCACAAACTACGATAAAGACTATTGTAATGGTTGCTTGCGTTTTATCAAGAACTTTAACTTAAAGTACAGAAAGTACTACAGTAAACGAGTTTAAGTAAACTGAATGGCGAAATCGAACTCTATACGATGTACGCCTGAGTGTTAACTACTACTCTTTCTCTCTAAATGCTTTTTATGATGAAAATAGAATTTCTGTAGTTTACTACTTGTTATTGTTTGCTTGTTTTTTTTTTATTGCAGAGTATTAACCACCACAGATTACTAATGGTATTACTAGTCTAGATACTAGTGAGCACGTGATCTCTGTCTCATCTATAACAGGTACTCTTTCTCTCTAAATGCTTTTTATGATGAAAATAGAATTTCTGTAGTTTACTACTTGTTATTGTTTGCTTGTTTTTTTTTATTGCAGAGTATTACCACAGATTACTAATGGTATTACTAGTCTAGATACTAGTGAGCACGTGATCTCTGTCTCATCTATATAAATAAATTCCAGATACAACATTTCATCCCCCTTTTCACCCCTTCGGGGGTGGAATTGTCAAAAACGCTGACACAGGTAAATATTAATTTTCAATTGCCAGCCTAAATACAATGTTTGAAGATCCTAACTTCAAAACTGACGGACTTTCATACAAACATTCATCCTCTATTTCACCCCCTTAGGGGTAGAATTTCCAGAAATCCTTTCTTAGTGGATGCCTACACTGTATAACGTATCTATGTGCAAAATTTAAAGTCTCTAGGTTCAGCGGTTTGGGCTGTGCGTTGATATCTCAGTCAGTCAGTCAGTCAGTCAGTCAGGACTTTGAATTTTATATATATAGATGAATCCCTATTTTCCTTGGTCACGCACGCACGGCATCACGCGTGAACGGCTATAGACCGATTTCGCAAATTCTTATTTTTTTTTGTTGGGTTTGATATCGTCCTGAGAAGGATCTTAGAGACAAAAATAAGAGCCCGGAAAATACTGGACGACAATATTAACTTTTCTAATGTACTTAACTTCCTTTTCTTTGGCGCTATAGACCTAACCTTATGACTTCTGACATAACTGTCAGTTGTTTGACAGTTGGCGCGATTGACTGAATGCGTGCTGCAGTAATCGTATAATCAGTTGGAATTTCAATAAAAATAAAACATTTCTTAGTCGATTATGTTATAACAATTAAGTAGGTAAGTACTTACATTTTAATTTTAATAAAATTATTTTGCCATTTTCTTTTAATAAAAAAATTAAGGGATTCAATTCAAATTTTATTCTGATTTATAGTACTAACCTAACAACTATTTTTCTTTAAACATGAAACTTTAAATTCTTGGTTAAGACAGGACCTCTGTCGGGCGGGTCAGCTAGTCCTTAATTAAGGCGATACTCGGAAAAATTATGCTAAAGCGAGATAGCAATGAGAAAACGACGCGCGCGGGAGCGAGACCGATTTTGCCGATTACGCAAAAAAAAGCACAAAATCACTTCGTATTAAAAAACTATAGCGATTTAAAAAAAATGCTTCTATACGATCCTAAATATTATTGGTGTCCACTAATTAAACCAATTTTCAATAGAATATGTAACCCCATTTAAGAATAATCTTGATATTTCGTATTTTTTAGAGGTATTTTCGAAAAGAAAAAGTGTCGAGCCAAAATCATAAAATCGTGTTTTTGAAACTGTACGATTCTAGATAAAGGTATGAAGAAATATTATATCTTATTACCTACCAGGTTTATAACAACTCTAACCGTCCTATAGTTTTATATCAAAGTGTCCATACTTTTTCCGAGTAGCGCCTTAAGAACTTACTTAAATAATAAGTAAGTCTATTGAATGACGAAATATGTTAGTTTTTTGAGTAGGTACCTATTCCTATCAGATTACTTACCACAAGTTTTACCATTAATGAACTTCGTGTAGGTACGTTAGTGATAAAACTTGTGGTAATAATAGGTACCTAGGTACTTACTACATAAACAATCGCAGTAAAATCATTCAACACGACAAGTACCTACTTACGTAAACGAACAATTGTAACCGTTTGACCTCACTCACCGCATAGCAATGATGGTTTGTGAGTACAGTCATGGCACTCCGGTCGACCACCTTTCGGTAACTTTTGCTTGCGCTTCTTGACGTGCGTAACGGGGTTGCTGAAAGCAATAGGAGTAACGCCATAACCTCTTTTCATATTCTTTCTGGTTGACTTGTAGTGAATGCCTAAGGGCATTAAGTCCGAGATTTGAATGTGTATGTGCAATCCAAACTAATATTATAAATGTGAAAGTGTTTGTTTGTTTATCCGCCTTTCACGTCAAAACAGAGCAACGGATCGACGTGATTTTTGGTATAGGTAGGGATACCTACTTTGGGGGCTGGAGAGTGACATACATAGGGCGTTTGTGCACTACCACTGAATTTTACCGATCCGGAAAAAAACGGATGCTTGTATTTAATTAATTACTAATATAAATGATTAATTATTAAAATACAAGCATCCGATTTTTTCCGGATCGGTAAAATTCAGTGGTAGTGCACAAACGCCCATAGACTCTTTACCGGAAATATATCACACTAGCGGCCGCGCGCGGTATCACCCGCGTGGTTCCCGTTCCCTCGGGAATATCGGGATAAATAGTCTCTTCTCTCGTATCTTATGCTTTAATCCAGGCTATCTACTAGTGCCAAATGTCAACCAAATCCGTTTACTTAGTAGTTTTTGCGTGAAATAGTAACAAACATCCATACGTCCATACTCACAAATTTGATTTCGCATTTAGGTAGGTAGGTATAATATTAGTACGATTCCAGCGGGATAACGTGTCGTTTAGTTCACGCGGGCGAAGCCGCGGGCAGAAAGCTTGTAAAGGATAAACTAATAAAAAGAGAGAGAGAGAGAGAGAAAGATAACATATAAATTGTAGATAGAAGTAAATCAATCTTAGCACATTTTAAAGTGATGTAGGTAGGTACTTAGTAAAAACTAAGTCGGTCGGGAGGCATTTTCCCAATTGCCCCACCCCCATTGGATCTACAAACAAACTTAGGTATAGTACCTACTATTACATATTCTGTGGTATAACAAACAGCTAACTTAAAACTTGTTAAAAACCAAGGACTGGTAGGTTCACAACGAACAGTAGGTTGCTAGCGAAAATCACCTGAAAGTGGTCGACCGGACGGAAAGTTCTTTGATACTTACTTCAAAATACCATTATTTGCTCTGCAATAAGCCATACATAACTAAAGGTTTCTCAATAGACGTAATATCACCTTTTTAAATAGCTTACATTACTGCATTTACCGTTTGGAGTGTCAACTATATTGGTTTTATTCATTCTTGGTTTAGATGTAAAAACTGTTCATGCTATGTAGTTTTTGCGTAGGTTTATAGAGTTGCTTTTAACAGGATTGATACGAAAACGTCAATGTCACGGTAAAAGTTTTCTTTAAAGTGATGTTAAAAACAAAAGACTATTAGTTTAGGCATCCCAATCACAGACCGTTTTAGAATACTT
Source organism: Crambus lathoniellus (assembly GCA_949710035.1). Lineage (NCBI taxonomy): Eukaryota > Metazoa > Arthropoda > Insecta > Lepidoptera > Crambidae > Crambus > Crambus lathoniellus. The sequence goes on from OX453318.1 coordinate 14,217,429, forward strand.
TTTCTGCCCTTTTTAGGCTTTTTGCTGTTGTAGGTATACTTGAATCTAGTCTGTTAAGAGGAGTGTGTAGCAAACGGTCTCCATACAAACGGCAATAACGTCTTCCACCCTCTAAACCTTAACCGAAAATTCAAAGAGACACGTTACACTCGAATAGATTGCATTTTAAAATGGCTAATTTGTTTTTCATTACGTACTACACGCTTTATGAGACAAAAAACAAACACATGTTGTCAAAATATATTTATCTCTTCCTAACAACAGGCATTTCCGCATATCTATCTCTTTTTCACCAAATAATGTTAGTAAGAGACATATATACACAAACCCCCACTGTCAAAAAGAGATAAACAATTATTGCAAGCACTGTCTTGTGTGCCAGTTTTCTGTCTCTTTTATGCGTTCACAAGCATCTCGCTCATGCATGTCGAAGTGGCAACAGCGCAAATGTCATCACTAATTATTTAATTTTTAATTTAAATTTATAATTTCAATAATTACGTATGAAATGAATAAATTTTTTGTCTTTTAAAGATCCGGCATAGTTTTTGCAACTTTTCTAAACACAGGAAGGCATTATAGTACATTATTTCAGGCGTAATCGAGAAATTGTCACAGCGCGTTGACACGACAAGGTTCTGTGTGTGACTGAGTAAACTTCGGGCAATTACCTTACTTTTTCGTCGCCACTTTTTAGTTCAGATAACGTATCTATGCTGTATAGCTATGAATTTTCGGTAGGTATTTTGTTGAAATGCATAAGAACTAACCAAATCCTAAACTTGCGCTCTGGACCTCTCGTCCGGGGGGCCTCAAACGCCTCTACGTTCACAAAAGCGCTGGGCCCCCATACAGCTTGCCGTCCCGGGCCCCCGACAGGACTCCGCCACTGTATAGCCGGTGTGGATCTATCGGCTTTACTTCTTTATTTGTCTGGAAAGTTCCATTAAGTTCTTGATGTTAAAATCATAGATTTTGATAATGGTCAGGTTACAATATCATTTTTAAGAAGACCAAACAGTAGACGTGACTACGTGACCCGAACCTCTACATTGAAATAAAAACAAACAGTGGTCAGCTGGTCAGCAATTAAAGACATTAAGTCGACCAACAACTAGTGCTAGCCAGACCGATTATCAGGTTTATTCGTTCGGCTTAAACCCTATTGACACCGCAAACTACTGAGCCATGTAGGTACGTAATCGAGATTATGAGCACGTCGCCGATTCTAGAACGACTTTTACTCCATACGACTCCAATTTTAAGGAATCCGATGTCCTATTTCTTGATCTTTGGCCATACCAAAGATCACGAAATAGGATAGTTTTGGAGCTAGGGAGTGACATAGGCTACTTTTTATCCCGGCAAAATATCACATTCCCGCGAAATAGCGTCGTGTAGTTTGCTAGTTTATAATAATATTATATGATATACCTAGTATAGTATGGATTATATTTAAAGAAGATCAGAAGGCGCACCCAATACAATGCTAAAGGTTTACCCAAAGTGAGAGATTTTTGATTTATATTGTGATCGCCATTTATAGCTGAATAAGATTTCTGAATAGTTGATGGCCGTCTGCCTGCATAAGCTGTCTCATAATTTATATCATTCATATGATTTCGTCATAGCTTGGGATCTCACTACAGTCATAAGTGTATATATTCTTTGCTGCAGTAGCATTCTGTCACAAACTTTTGTTATATAGGTCGCACAGAAAACCCTTTCGTACTAAATAGTAATAAAATAAAGTGCTCAGTTTTTTTGTCTGTAGCTTCGGTCAACTTATTTGCCGCGATCTTAAAGACTTGCTTGTTAAATATTGGATGTGGTTTGATACAAAAGACATTTTTTACATAAAATTGGATGCCCTGGCATGCTTCTTTAAGTCAGAATACTATGGTCATTCGTCAACTGTGACTTTGGATAGTTAGTTAGGTGATAATTTGGTAATCAGAAATATGCTGATGTCACTATTAAAACGTTAATGTCACTGTCGACAAATAGTGTTATTTTAAATTCAATTGCATATAATGTTGTATTAAAAGTAACTAAGCTGATTAACAATTAGTATGTAAGCTCAATGCATTAACAGACATTTTTATTGAGTCTTATTTTGCAATCTTGTCAAACAACAAATTAGCAATTGTTATTATCTTTAGAAACTGCGTAATTAAAAAGAGAATCAGACACCTATTAGCAATGCAAATTAATTGTTATGTAAATGAATACTGATTGTTTATTCATGCGAAATAGATTCTACTGACCACAAAGTGCTACAAAAGATACAAAAATTGGATCGTTTCCTCCACAATCGATTATCCACACGACATCCTGCTATTGATCGAATCGTCCAGTGTAAATGATTTATATTACGACAACGGAACGGGAAAGAAAGGTTACGCTTACGTGTAGTCTGTTGACTAAATAGAAGCAAGTGTGACGGATTGTAAACAATGGTTGGACGACAATATTTGACGTTCTGGTGCACCGTAGACCGTAGTACGAGTAGTATTGAATTTGTATTTATAAATAAATTAATAATTGATTTCACCAAAGATAGATAGGTAATTGAATTGCATCAGCAGATATGCTACTAGAATCCATACTTATCTATACATCTATACAAATAAATAAGATTGTCTGTTTGTAATTTATTAAAATAACCGCGTTTTACTACATGCATATGATTATATATACCAAAATATAATTTTTTACAATTTTTGTCTGTCTGTCTGGCTGTCTGTCTGTTCCGGCTAATCTCTGAAACGGCTGGACCGATTTTGACGGGACTTAGCTGATGTAATAAGGAGTAACTTAGGCTACTTTCTATCCCGATATTCCCACAGGAACGAGAATCACACGGGTGAAACCGCGGTCGGCCGCTAGTTATGATATATAAATGTAAAGTGTGTCTAAACGGAGCCATGGATCGACATGATTTTTGGAACCTATGGGGATAGTTTGGGAGCTGGACTGACAAAGGTTAATTTTTATTCCGGAAAAGTATTAAACGAAGCCGCGGGTAATGGAGAACGCAAAAACGGAAGGCTGTATGGTAAAATTGACGCACAACTAGAATGGACGAAATTTTATTATGAAATTTCGTTTTTTTTAATTAAATAAGTACTTACCTATATTTCTTCTTGTGTCTATTACCTATATTACTTGCACAACTGTTAATGAACTATCGATCTTGTTTCTCAGTTAATATTAGATTCCATGACATCGAGAATGATAAAAAATCTGTTCTGTGTGAACTCGTTCATGAGGTGTTGAATTACCGATGTTTTATTAGAAACTTGTTAAAGTAAACTGAATGCCATGAGAAGGCGTCGTCTTGAATTACGTCTCGTTTGAGTTGTTTTCCCTTCTTTTATAACTGAAACTTGAATCGTGAGATTTTATCTGTTTTAAAGCTTTTGCATTTTATAGCAAACTAGCCTTCCGCCCGCGGCTTTACCAGCGTGGACATACACGACGTTATCCCGCTAGAATATAAAAAGTAGCGTACGTCACTCTCCAGCTCCTAAACTATCCCCATACCAAAATACACGTCCGCTTTGACGTGAAAGACGGACAAACAAACAAACCTTTCACATTTATAATATTAGTAAGTATGGATCTCCAATTCAACCAGTAGCCTTACCACGGCATGTTGGGGCAATATTAATAAATAGTAGTCATGGTCTCACGATATTCAAAACTTCATCCAAATCCGTTCAGCCGTTTAGATGTGATTGAGCAAGTTCAATAAAATCTTTCAAGATAGTAGGCTAGATGGCTATACGCATTGTTCAGCTGCGGCTTTTAATCAAAATCTTCAATATTGATGATATCGTTTATCAAGATGTTTCATCAGAAAAATATCAATCTATCTTCGTTGCCATGCAACATAATAAGGTGAGATTTAGCATAAGTATAATGTCTTTACATGCAAGCTGCTGAACATGGCAGTTTCTACGGCCTTACCTATTGTCGATAGCATCGTTGGAACCGAACGGTGGTTCTTAACTGTATTCTGACAATTAGACACATGGACTGTTAACTCGCCGTGTATAATTTTGCGCGATAATTGATTTTGCATAGCCATGTATTGTTATTGATGCATCACAAAAGAAATTTGGGTTTGTTAACATGGACTAGTGTTTGAGGTAATGATTCAAGTTCATGGAAAGTCTATTGAGCCTTTTCGCGGAAAGATTGAAAAATTATCTTTTGACTATTGGGCCTTAGAACTATTATTTATTCTGTGCTATTGGGTAGTACTTATATCTATTCTGTGCTATTGGTCTGGTACCGATATGATTTGACCTTTATTTAATTTAAATTATTATAACACTTGGAGTTTTGGTGAAACACAAACCATTTTCAATTCGATTTTCAATAATTTGTAAAATAACTAAGTATTATTGACTACTTATCTACCTTACGATTAAATTGTTCGCCCTTCATTTTATATTTTTCAAATGTAATTGGGGTAAAGTCTTGAAAATGATTTAATATTAAGTAGGTACCTATACTAGCCAAGTCACTTATTTTAAGGGCACGTACCTCCAAATTATCGAAATCAACCTATTTTTCATTCAAAAGTAAACAATGAAATATTCTTTATTATGAGCATATAAAAATATAATGTTGAAGTTTGATAAACGATCTTGATTATTTTGTGGCTAGAAACACGATATTCGTATCGTAACTCGACAATAAAAATTTTCAAGAACAAAGAAAATTTTCATTATTTTTATATTTTTTTGGTTTTATACTTAGATTATTAATCTCTAATTCACGAATAATATATAGAAAAATAGGTAATGACATATTGTAGACTATTCTCAGGCTACTTTTTCAAAAAGTGAATTTATGCTCGAAATAACAACAAAACATTGAAAAAATTAAAAAGTGAGGTTATTTTCATTACTCTTCACACGTAAGAAAAAAGACAAAGACAGAGTTTTTGGAAGATCCTGCCCTTAATAACGTTGCATCAATAATCTTTAAGCCATTTTGATGAAATTAGTAACGAAATGTTATTTTTTCAGTTAATATCGTTACACTTAAGAAACGCTTGCAAGTTTACTGCGCCTTTTCTTCTTGTCCGTTAAAAAGTCTTGAATAAACTTGGAACGTTGGAAAATGTTGACGATTCTACATCATAATTTATTATGTCTAAGTGAATAAGTATTTAAGTAATTAGAATTTGTGCCTCTTGTTCTCCAACTATCATTAGTCACTCCCGAACAAATTTGGTAAGCATTTGTAAGTACTTATCTGAAATTCAAGTTCATTTGTCATTTTAGAAAGTTTCAATCAATTCATTTAGTTCTTCCTTAATTATGTTAAGGTAATCTAGTTTCTTTAAATGAGTCAATGTAAATTAATTAAGAATGTATTCTTTATTCTTTATTCTTTATTAACAAATTGCGTTACATGTTACTTAGTAGCTAAACAAAACATGCAAGCACCAATTTTCACATGCACCTCGAAAGGCACTGCAACGAACAGGTAACTGACAGGTAACAGGTAACAGGGTATTCAAGTAACTGAGCTAGCGTGATGTTCGCGACTTTGACCGTATGGAATTCGGTTTTGCTTTGCCGAGCTCCTTCGGGATCGACTATAAAAACCATGTGCCATTTTGTTCTGTATGATGTTTTTTTTTGTTTCACTTGAAGATTGCATTTAGTTTTGAATCGTAAGAATTTGGTGATGCATCGTTATTTGATTACACGAATTTAATAAAATTTTATTACATTACTGTATTGCTTGTCTAAATCTATCTTTCGTAATAGTTCGAAGAATTCAAGAGATATCGTGTTTCGGAGCTGGCTGTCCATTAACTTGAATGAGTGTTTCGTCAATTTGTGGAAGAATTTTGACAGCTCTTTATGAGTTTTCTATGAATTTCGATGTTGAAACTTAATTTCGAGAATTTATTCAAATATCCCCCATAAATAGCAAACTCAAAATTGCTGTCTTATAATTTTTATTTTATTCTAGTCTAGTTGATAAGGATTGTCAGCGTATGTATAGTGAAAGTTCAAATAATGTCAAATATACAAGACATTCAATAGGTCTCAAAGACCGTATCTTGAGGGTAAGTAACTGACTTGTTATAGGTGTCGTAACCTAGGTAATATTAGGGGTTAAAGTATCATCCTGAGATTTGTAAAATCCGGCCGCAATCTTGAGAAGATCCTTGAAAAATCCTGAGATTTCAGGACAAATTCCTAAGATAATAATGGTAACCCTAAGCGCAGCAGAGTTGAAAAGATTGCACAGAAAGCCACTTACGTCACAGTAGCTCCATAGATAACCAAACTAATGATCTGTGTTTGCGAAGACATTAACCCGTTGGCCACGGGTCTTGTCATAACCATGATCATGATGTTAAAAGCGGAAAGTTTAAATGGTGCGTTAAAAAGTAATTTAAGTAATACTATTGTAATGTTTTCGAAATTTTTTTTAGTGAGCGCTAGATGCCTCCTCAGCATAAGCACTACCTACTATATATTCTGTGGCATAAGTAAATAACATGACTAGGGCTGTTTACATATTGTACATAAGTAATGTTTACAATTTAAAATCTACCTCCCAAACATACATCAGCTGATAATATTTTAGAGCTTCTGGTTTTCATTATTGAAAATGTAGTACTTAGGTACCTACCTACCTAATACTTACCTATGTATTAGAAAAAAATCGGCCCGACTTACAATTACCTACCAACTAGTTTTGATGATTTTCAAAATTTTCCTTCACCAATAAATTTTAATAGCTTTTTCTATATTTTTAATAAATGTAGGTAGGTAAGTACCATTTTGTCTAGCAACGAAATTATTATTTTTTAAATGCGTTGCCTCTGTAACCTCTGTTAAAGCTGATGAATTTTTTTTCGCCTGTTTTTCTTTTCCTTTAATAGATTTTCCTTGACGGGTGTAGGTAAGAAATGTTGGACGATTCATAAGCGTTAATTTTATTTAAAAAATCTACTTAAGTACCTATATGAATAAAAAAGAATAGATGATCAAACGAACTACTGTGAAGTTCGATCGCTATTATATGAGTCGTTTCATTCGAAGATATAATATTTACAGAGTAGTCCCTTTAACCTACAGGCAACTTCGCACGTCTTTAGAGATTAAAAAAAAAAGTTCACTAATCTGTCATTTACTGTTCTGTGGTCAGTTTGACGCCATTTTTCTCATTTCGTTTAGAGCAAGTTCAGAGTAATAGCGGTGTTCTAGAACAAAGCTTAACTAGTGGGTTTGTAAACCTCCGCCTGCAGCTGGGGTTTACTGGGTTGGGCGGGTTGCTATATCTTCGAATGAAACGACTCATATAATAGCGATCGAACTTCACAGTAGTTCGTTTGATCATCTATTATATTTCGTCGTTTCATTCTTTGATATAATATTTACAGAGTAGATGTTTAGAGATTTAAGTTTTGTTCTAGAAGAAGTGTTGATGGGTTGTTTTTATAAGAATAAATAACCATCTCAATTAAACATATTATGTATTAGTTCATAAGCAGAATGTAAACAATCAACCCTTAAATAATATTAAGTTTTCTCCGTATCAATTAAATACCTAATCATAAATCAGCAACAAAAAAAAAGTAACTAATCATTAGTAGGGAACGTTACGGTTCTCGCGAAGACATCTTCGCTTTCAATAGGCCGGTTATAGAACCGAGCAAAGGCTGTGTAGATGTAGGTACTTGTCCAACCAGCTGTTTTTCTTATCTCGTCTAAAAACACTGAGTCGTGAGCAAGCACGGTCGGGCGTATCGTGTGCTATCGCCACTCTCTCCCAAGCTCCCAACCGCTTATTTAACCCAGCGGCTTATAGACTGCGAGCTGGTGCGCTTGTGGAGTTTTTTGTATTTTAACAACAGTTTGTCTGCGTTCGAAGTCCTCATATTTTTTGAAAAATATATATGATCGACGAGGACTGAAGCAGGGCATATATTTATTTTCTCGTGAAAGAATGGCAAGTACAGCATGGGTTGTTCGCGGCCCGGGACCGAAGTTTTAATAATGTCGGTTATGGCTATCTTAACACCGTCTTGAGAAATGAATACATTTTCTAGTTTTTTAAGCGTGAAAGTTTTTACCCTGTGCATTGTACAAAGTGTTCTTGTCTAGGCTCAGTACTAAATTTGGGTATCAATTAGGTATGTGGTTGAGAACAAGTTGTGGGTCCCAAGTAGAGGTATATTTAGGGCGACTTGGTTTAAGTTTGTAAGCGCCTTTTAAAACTCGTTAAATACACTAATGTGAGTCGATGTTACTGTTTAATGGTTTAAGAACAGTGAAACGGTACGGCGCGGGACGGTGATTTAATATCAACGTAAGCTTCGTCAGATAGCTCCCATTCAGTATCGGGGTTGATTTTACTTGACTCGATATCTGAGCCGTTATTTTTTGTGTTGACGGTTAATGTAGCATACTACTGTAGTATTATCCATGCGCAGTAATATTGCACAATATCGTCTTCCTTTGTAAAAGCTTTCATAGGACTGAATGTTCTAAAAAAGTTATTGCGCCACCAGTTTTGGTCTCCTTAAAATTAAATTTTTGCTTTGCATTTACCGTTATGGCGCTGCAATGCCAAAAACTTCTGGCTTTCTTAAAGTTAAATCCGTATTTAGCTGCTAGAGAGACTGAAATTAGAACACCAATAAAATTAGCAAAGATTCATATTGTACGTTTCGGTAATTTTAAATAATTTCTGATCATGTTTCTGCGTTTTACAGCGAGAAATGTTGCGTATCATAATTATAAAAAGCCTTGGGAAGTACAGACTTGAGAAGGCGTTAACACACTTTTTTCGCGGTTTACAACAAAACCTAAACATTGTAACAATTTAAGAGTCGTACCGTACGTAGTCGTACGGAAGTGTCCCCGATGCCTTATGTTGAGATTCTTTTTACTAACCTTCTATGGGCCACAGTGTTGTCTGATATAAATAAAGAATTTATTTATTAAGCATCGTCGAAATAAATTTACTGATTTATGACCTTGGCTTCTAAGATAGGATATATAACCTCTCTCATAATTTTGGTAAAAACCTTGGATGCTGATGCTACGGATAGGCCGTAAGGCAAGTCAGTAAATTCGTCGATAGCTAAGTTTGAATTTGGAGCTTGAAAATGAAATCTTAAATATTATTCGGTCTTCCTTACATATTATACTCTTTTTTGCCAAAAAAAAAAAACAACATGAGGGTAGAATGTAAAAAATAAAATTCAAAGAATAATTTAATAAGTTATTATGGCTTAATAATTAATATTGTCCCGCAGACAATAAACTATAGATAACGTGCATCTATCCTAGAATGCAGGTAGATTCTACTTTATGTCATAATATGTGATCCATAATTAGCCCGCAGCTAATTAAGATATCGCGGTTGACCCCCAGTCAATTGCGACTTAGTTTGATTTTATGTAACTTAATGAACTGTAGATAACGTGCGCCTATCCTAGAACGCAGGTAGATTCTACTTCATGTCATAATATATGTCCCATAATTAGCCCTCAGCTAATTACGATATCGCGATTGACCCGCAGTCAATATCGATTTAGTTTGGTTTTGACTAACTACCTAAATAAACTGAAGATAACGTGCGTCTATCCCAGGACGCAGGTAGATTCTACTTCATGTCATAATATATGACCTATAATTAGCTCGCAGCTTATTACGATATATCGCGATTGACTCGCAGTCAATCTCGATTTAGTTTGATTTTATGTAACTAAATAAACTGTAGATAACATGCGTCTATCTTAGAACGCGGGTAGATTCTACTTCATGTCATAATATGTGACCCATAATTAGCTCGCAGCTAATTACGATATCGCAATTGACTCGCAGTCAATCTCGATTAAGTTTGATTTTATGTAACTAAATAAAGTGTAGATAACATGCGTCTATCCTAGAACGCGGGTAGATTCTGCTTCATGTCATAATATATGACCCATAATTAGCTCGCAGCTATTTACGATATCGCGATTGACTCGCAGTCAATCTCGATTTAGTTTGATTTTATGTAACAAAATAAAATGTAGGTAACATGCGTCTATCCTAGAACGCGGGTAGATTCTACTTCATGTCATCAATATGACCCATAATTAGCTCGCAGCTAATTACGACATCGCGATTGATTCGCAGTCAATCTCGATTTAGTTTGATTTTATGTACCTAACAAAACTCATCTAGTGAAATCACTTGTTCATGTTCACCAGTGAACAACAAGAAACAAAGTATTAATTGTATCTTAATATCTGATAAATTTAGGTAACTATTGTGTAGCTTGTTAATAACTTGTATGCACAAATATTCGAATAGGAATTGATAAAGCGCTATAAACGTACCTGTGGCATTATCTTCATTATCTGAAGAATATAAACGTTGGACTCGTTCAACATTTTCTTGTGCGCTGCGTTTCGGCATTTAAAATAGACGCGTGCGCTCGTTGCCTCGCACGAAAAAGGAATGAGAAAAATGGCGTCAAACTGACCACAGAACAGTAAATGACAGATTAGTGAACTTTTTTTTTTTTAATCTCTAAAGACGTGCGAAGTTGCCTGTAGGTTAAAGGGACTATTCTGTAAATATTATATCAAAGAATGAAACGACGAAATATAATAAAAAAGATTTTGTCTTGACTTGATGTTGTGTTGTGAACTTGTGAGATGGGTCGTTTTTTCTAATAAGTACTTACTTAAGTGAGTACTTCATTTTCAATAATAAAAATTGCATTGTGAATGCAAAAAAATTTATTATAATATCAGTAGGTAAAAATGCAGTTTTCTGATTTCACCTCAAATTAAAAAATTCTTTAGCTTGATTATCATTCCAGGCATGCCAATTCATTCCATGACTTTCCTTTTCAATCATTTTCATTTTACTACAAATTACGTGTTTACGAACGTAGCAAATGTGTGCGGTTAATTTTATATTGCATTCAGTCACTTTTACTAAACTTTCCTGGTTTATAGCTGTCATAAAGTTTCCAAGCAACATAGGTATATTAAATCTAGTTCTTTACATGTTCCGTGAGTAAGTGATATGAGGAAACGATTGCTCTGAGAAGTCTGAGAACTTTGCATGCTGACTTTTATCTTGTTTTACTACCTAGAAGTATAATTATGCTGGTTGAATGCACTAAAATTACTGATTCATTATCTGACTCCCGGTTCTGTTTTCCTTTATTACTATAACTGGCCTATGATACCGTTTCAATCGATATTTTGAAAGAATAACTAGCAAACTTTTGTCTCTATTTTTTTCATATAAAAATTTCGAAATACTTGTTTGTCCTATTCCATGATCCAATATTATTTTCAGTTAAATTCATCGCGATCATACTTTAAACTAATTCTTCAACTTTATAATGTTCACAAATTTTTTGATCAAATGCTTTAACTGATTCGGCCTTTTTTCCGCCAGTAAAGTTGTTACCTTATAGCAATAATGAAGAATTAATTTCTCACAAAATAATGTGATGTGGCTTTTATGTTGTTCTCACAGCGCATGTTAGGCCATAGGCCTTGTTTTGTTTAAACACTTTTTGTTTACTGAGGCTTGTACACTTTATCATTATTTAAATATTATTTGCCTGATTTATAATATTATTATACAAACATTTCTGCGGTGGTGTCGTGTGAGGCGGGTCGTTACGTTCCCTAAAATATGGTTGAGCGAAGCGATGGCTGGTTCATGCGTCATGCTCGTGAACGGGTGCCACCAGTGGGATGGGTCTGCTCCTGGCTTCTTGTCTCAAAATATGCAGATTTTTAATGTTTTATTGTTATTAGTTTTATTTTACCGTGGCTTGTATGGCACTGTTTATTATTGACTCTTATGTTCTTAAACTATTCAAAGTTTTATTACCCTTGTTCGGCATTTATATTTATTATTTTATTTGCTACGTTTTTGGTTGGTGTGTATTTTAAAGAAACTACCTTTTGTATGTCTATTTCTTAGTTATTGAAAATTATTTACTGCTATGATTACCGGGTTTTTTATTTTGTTTTTAAACTTAAGATTAATTTGTGATGGAAAGTGACTTTACATATTATATTATGTCAAAGTCACTTTTCAATTTGACGACTCTGTATGAAATATGACAGGGAGAAAAAAATAGCCCTTGGCGAGTTTCTTGCCGGTTCTTCTCGTTACAAGGCCTCCCGCCGTAGGTTTTGCGAACCGATAGCGTAGCTTCATTGACGTTCACAAGTGCTGTATCAGCCTAAAATGAATAAATGATTTTTGATTTTGATTTTGATTTTGAGGGGATTCCCCTTGAAAACATTAGATACAACATTGCTTATTTGGATTATTCAACTCATTGAAGTTCGATAAGGACCAAATTGTAATGAATTAAACGAGAAAGATAATATTTTCTGAGTCTCATATTAAGTATAATATAATATTGAAAAAAAAAAAACAAAAGTTTACTAGCCGTTCGCCCGCGGGAATGTGATGTTTTTCCAAGATAAAAAGTAGCCTAGATGTCACTCTAGCTCCCAAACTATCCCCATACAAAAATTGTCGATCCGTGGGTGGCTCCGTTTTGACGTGAAAGACGGACAAACAAACAAATATACTTTTACATTTATAATATTAGTATGGAATTATTGTTATTAAATAGGATGCTGAAATTGGAATCTTGTGCTTCTTAATATGTGTTTAAAGTTTCAACGTTTGTTGCGAAAGTAAAAGTGAATATTATTATATATTCCAGTAAAACAAAGGGGATTTTGACTATTTTAATGTAGTTTTACCCACCCGTTTAAAATAATCACGATTCTTATTAAGTAGGTATACATAACAAGTAATATTGTTAAAAATTCGTTATTATGTTTCATAGTAACTTCTGAACGGTGCGGTGCAGCAGTAGTTAATAAACATTAATTTTTTGTTATGAAATATCTGTTCTGCTCTATTAACTCGCGTATTTACTCTCGTTTTAAACTTGAATTACGATTACCATTTTCTTACTTGTCATTTAAAGGAGATTAAAACAATTTCGCTGAAAATTGGAAATGAATTATTATGTAACGACTGGAGAACGTTCGTAATTATTAGTGCGTTATATTATTTAGGTTACTTATATTAAAATTACTACAAATAAAATCGAATATATAAAATTCACTTGTCACAGTGTTTGTAGGTACTTATGTAAAATGTAACTAAACTCCTGCGAAACGGCTTGGCCGATTTTTATGTATTTTTTGTTTAAGTACTTACCTTAAACATTTTTGTTTAGGCAAAGGGTCATCAAAACAATTTTATTACATTGCTTCCATTTCATTCTGTGGCTATTTAATTTTCACTTCTCATGCTCGTAAAGTTCGTGTTTATGTTGGGTATAGGGTGCATAAAATCGCTTTTTTATGCTCTAGTGCATAAAGTAAAATCTTCGTCTAAGTCTTAGACTTTAAGACAAAGGGCGTCAGGGAAACAGCCACACACGCAATTAAACTTCGTTAAATAAACTTATTAGGTATTTCATTCTGTTTCTTCGATTTTGTACATAATCCATTTTAAATTACTAAATTAATAAAACTAGGCAAAATTTATGAGTTTTCTAAGAAATAGTTACTTAAGTATTTCAAGAGCATTATGGACTAAGTCACTGTGCTGCCAATGCCACATATAAAAAAAAAGAAAGTCTTCCCGCCAATATGGCGAAGTCTTTATTTTTTCTTTTTTTGGAATATTGTTATTTATTTTCCTCACACTCTAAGTGAAAAGCAGAGTGTATAACTTGTACATAAAACCCATTTTACCCTCGAATTGACTATCAACCCTCGCCTACGGCTCGGATGGATATATACGTCTCGGGTAAAATGGTACGTTTTATGCACTTGCTGTACAATCTACTATTGCGCCCTAGTACGTGTACTTAAAGTCAAATTATACAGGGTATTTGTTTAAAGAAGGGACATACATCAGGGGCTGAAAGTACCCATCATTGCCCATCAATACAAACAACTTTTACTATGGGACTAAGTGCGACATTACGAAAAAAAGCTGTTCCATACATTTTGGCCCATTCGCTATTGCACTTTTGTATGAAACAGCCGATTTTTTTTTCGCGCTATCGCACTTGGTCTTAGCGATGCGCGACTCCGAATAATACTAATACTAATCATTCGACTCCACGAATCATTCGACTAAGTCGACTGCGCTGCGATTGAGATTATTCGACTGGAGTTGACGGCATACGTCCGGCTGTCCAGTGTCCAGTCGCGTTCGGCTTCGGTTCGACTCGCGCTTGGTCGGGTGGGCGGGATCGAAACTATTGTGCTTTTAATACTGTGCTGTAATGCTGTTGGGAATGATTAATGAATGAATAACCTATCGTTTGAAAATGAAAAATGAAGTATTTTGATAAAATCGACCCGTCTCACAACCAGCTCCGATGGGATCCGATGGGTTGTGAGACGGGTCGATTTTATCAAAATACTTCATTTTCCATTTTTCAACCATAAAAATTGCATTGTGAATGCAAAAAAGTAAAAATTTAAATAACTAACCTATCGTTTATTCGTTTCGTTCCGTGTTGACATTAGTAGTTACTAATTAGTAGTCGTTATTCGAATATAGACATTAGTATACTACTAATTTTGCATTCGAATGGCCAAATTAGTACCTAGTTATGAATTAGTCGAAAAGGAAAATCATCCGGAGTCGCGCATCGCTACTTGGTCTCATAGTAAAAGTTGTTTGTATTGATGAGTACTTTCACCCCTTGAAGTATTATGTCCCATGTTTAAACTAACACCCAGTATATGAGTAAACTATATCCACCCAAACAGTCCTACTCTGTCTCACCAACCTTGGCAGTGGTCAAGAGCGTTACCTGCATACTCTGCCCTAACGGACGTGCGTGGACGTCACGCTCCGGTAGGCATGGTTGAACATGCTGACGGTACGTTGGGCAGTGATGCCAGATGCCTATGTTGCATTCCCTCCAAATGTGGTCCGAAATCCCCCAAAACGCCGGTTTTGAAAAAAAACTCAACAAACCAAAATACTTAAAAGGTAAGTAAGTAGGTAGTTTTTTTTTTGTAGCTCACTGATGAGATTTTTTTTGGAGATGTGGTAAAGCTTGCTACATACAGGTGATCTGTGGGTAAAGTAGATCTCTGGTCGATTGCTATGTTTAATGAGTTACTTACTAAAAAACACATTTTTGCTACGAAAATATCACCAAATCAAAATTCGTCAAAATTGTTCCCCGCAAAATAATTTTTCCTCCCAAATTCCCCCCACAGCTCCAAAAATCCCCCGAATTTGGGGGAATCCCCTCAATCTGGCATCACGTTGGCTGAGTTAGGATAGGAACACAAGTTGGGCGCAGTAAGCCAAAGTCGCGTGCCGCGTGGTCGTTCGTCTGAATACGTCTCTATCGTAGTCTCATTTGTTTCGGATTTCCACGCGCCATCGCCATTTTTTTTATCACATCGATCAACGCTTCGAAGTAGAGATCCTTTTCGAACACTTGTTCTTTGGATTAGTAATCTACTACTAGTGACAAGTGTTAAACATTCGGCAGAGTCGTTCGGACGTCTAAAATGTCAACGTAATTTTGTGTCTGCTTGGGGTGCGTTGTGTTGTGATTGTGACTGACGATTGGTACCTAGTGACAGCTGCACAGTGCACACCAGCCAGCTGTTCAGTTGCTGTCATTAGATATTTGAATATCACTTAATATCGTTATATATGTAAAACAGTGCATAGAATTGAGTGTTGATAAACTTTTCTAAAAATAGTTTGCAAGATTGGGTTAGTGAGTAAAATCGATATTGTTACTTAATAAATAAAAAAAAACTCTTGGCCACGATTGATCTGCCGGTGTTTGGTATGTAAATCTGATGAATACTTGGTACCTACTTATATCATTGTGTGTAATAAATACTTACGTGAAAGCCAAGCTCGCATGTATGTTTTTACCTTTATTCGTAGGCAATTAATTTTTTGGGCTCCCTTGTTATCAAGGTCGACATAGGTACGCGAAGAAACCATTTACTTATTGTTTTCTTTAAACTGTATGCAACCAGAAATCAGACTTCTAAATTCTAATATTTTTTATCTTTTTGGACCTTCAAGCAACTGTGTTTACTTACTTACTGCTTATTTTTCGCAGAAACTAGATACCTACCTAGCTAGTTCTTGAAGTTCAAATTAACATTTAATACTTATACAACTAGCCTTCCGCCTGCGGCTTAGCCCGCGTGAACTACACGATGCGCGAAGTTGTTCCGCGGGAATGTAATATTTTTCCGGGATGTTGCCTATGTCACTCTCCAGGTCCCAAGCTACCCCCTATACAAAATATCACGTCGATCCGTTACTCCGTTTTAAAAAGACGGACTACCAAACAAACACTTTCGATTTATAGTAGCTGTTATAAAGTACTAGCTTTCCGCCCGCGGCTTCGCCCGCGTGGACTACACGACGTTATCCCTCGGGAATCTGATACTATTCCGGGATAAAAAGTAGCCTTTGTTCCTCTCCGGGCTACAAAGTCTCTGTGTCCCAAATTTCAGCCAAATCCGTTCAGCCGTTCTGGCGTGATTGACTAACAAACATACAAACATCCAAACATCTAAACTTTCACATTTATAATATTAGTAGGATTAGTAGGATGGATTGCTCTTAAAGTACTGAATAAAAACAAAAAAAAAACATTTGTCCATAGTTTCGAATATCAAATTGAGTCAATTGTATTGAAAACGTTTTTCTTTAATTGACACAAATTCTATACAAACTTACTTAGTTACAAAATGCTTTTATTTATAAAAAAAAATGCTGCTGTTTATGCATACGACCTAGATCGTTTGACCTAGTCCTAGATGTGTTTTTTTTTCATAATTCATATTGCTTACTCAGTGATTTTGTTACTTACATAACATTACAGTGATGTAGAAACAATGTTGTTAATTCAATTCTGATTAAAATGTAAAATAACGATTCACGCAAGTTTGAACGATAATTAATTCCCATTTTTTATTTATTTTACTCTTTTATTTAACTTTATGTAAGTAGGTATTTTATTCTATTTACCTTCAAATAAGATCCTCCATTTTAACCTCCTCTGTACTAGTGGTTCACTTCACACCGCCGAGTTTAGACCCAGAGGACCCAGGTTCGATTCTCACTCCTGTGCCCTAGAAGTGGGGACTTGTAATGGTTGATGATGATGATGTTCTAATCTAAGGTCCGAACTGCACTATGCTTTGTAATGAACAACGAAAATGCACACTTTCTCAAACAGCATGTGGCAGTGACAGTACATGAATTATATATAAAGTTAACAACTTGTAATACGCCGCGGATCGCGTATGTAAGGAGAGAAATCTATTTGTCGGTGTCTTTGTAATGTACGTACCTACGTAGTATGTAGGTATAGGCCTATGTCCAGCAATGGGCGTCATTCGGCTGATATGATGATGGTGATGTAGGTAGTCGCAAGCACATCAACAGTTGTACAATCACCGGCAATCAGACTTGGCCAAAGTGAAATTTTCATGCAAACGTACAACAACCTAGTCTTGATGAGAAACTTGCTTTATATTCATACAAACATACTCACTGCACAGACAGTTTCTATTGCAGATCATCGTATGACAATCAAATGACATTAAACGACTCGTCTTTCTAATAAAAGCCTCAAATTAGAACTAACACTGCCCCATTTCCCCACAGCGGAAAAACATTGATAGTTTGTTAAGGCTCCATCCATACCTACATCCTACTAATATTATAAATGTGAAAGTTTAGATGTTTGGATGTTTGGATGTTTGTTACTCAATCACGCCAAAACGACTGAATGGATTTGGCTGAAATTTGGGACACAGATACTTTGTAGCCTGGAGAGGAACATAGGCTACTTTTTATCCCGGAAAAACATCACATTCCCGCGGGATAACGTCATGTAGTCCACGCAGGCGAAGCCGCGGGCGGAAAGCTAGTTGTTCTATAAAAGTCAACTAATTTTACATTTTTGGAGGTTTGGGAATGTGAACAGGTTTTCAATGTGGTTTCAAATGATTATCAGAAAAACAAACATTTGTCCAAAACATTTGACACAGAAATTAGACTTAATAGATTTTTCTATTTTTATTTATTTTTATTTTACTTATAAATAAATAATAAGAAATAAATAAATAACTTCTTACATTCACACCAATTATCTAAGCCCATGTTAATTTCATTAGGAAACTGTATCATGAATAATCATGATAAATATAATATACTTAAGTAAGTATTTAAATACTTTTTTTTGTAAATACATACTTGATATAGATAGTAAACACCCAGAACAAGACAAATATACATGTTCATGCACACAAATATTTGCCTTGTTCGGGAATCGAACCCGAGACCACTGGCGCAGAAGGTGGGTAGCCTACCTCTGCGCCAAATCGGTCGTCAAATATATACTTATTTATTTGTGTAATATATATCTTTATTGCACAAAATACATTCAGTAAAGTACAATAGGCGAACTTAACGCTTAAAGCATTCTCTGCCAGCCAGAAATAAACAGACAGTTTTATTTATGTGCAAACGAATTTTTGAAATTTTGTAATTTTAATGGTTTAATAATCTCCACACTTAATGAAGGCTCTTCACAAAAAAAAACATTTGTATTACGCCAATACTTTTGTTTTTCAAGGTCGCCTCATGCTATGTGTTACCATAAAGCCAGTCTGACCTTACTAATTTCTTTATAACCGGATTTCGTCGCGACATACGAATTCATTCTTTATTTTAAGACATACCAAGCAAATGTATTAAATTTAAAACTTTCTTTTTAAAAAAGTTTGATACAATTGATTTTTATATTCGAGTCGCTAAACATAAATGTACTTATTTAATTTAACGGTCTTAATGTTAAAGTAATATTATATAAGCAACGTCATTGTATATAAGTAGTTATTTTAAAGTAGTCCGCTGTAGCCTAATAATAACTTATTTTACTATTTTTTCGAATGTGCAAAATATAGAGCCAAATGTCATCTTTTCTTTACTATTTCACTATAGCTAGGTACTCTTAAAATCTCATTATTTTAGATAAGTAATCTTCTATTAATAATTAGCTAAAATCATCGTTGTATGAAAAGAAGAGGTATGATCTCTAGATAATTATTTCAATTTGGCCATGAACATTCTCGACATTTGACAAAACACAAGACCGTATAGGTACCTAAATGCTCAAATATTTACCTATTTATAATTAGCTAGGTAGGTAGGTACTTAAAATACCTCTCGTACATAATTAAATTACAAAGTCAAGTAAAGTAGAGACACCACAAAATAATAAGTATTTGTTCCAAAATGAGTCTGCAATAAGATGACTTTTATTTTAACACAATGCACCATTTGTATTTCTTTAAAAGAAACAAATGATTGTCAAAATATATGACTAATGAATGTGGTGACCAGTATGAGCTAACAACATTCAGAACAAGGCATTAAAGTCTTTATTAATTAAAGAATAAATCTCATTTTTTAAACGTAGGTATCCTATCGCACCCACAGTATTTACCGTAGTCAGCATTAAACCATCCAAGACGACTTTTTATATCCGATTCTACAAAAAAGGTTCGTGATATTTAACAACTGATCAGTCACGTAACTCCTTCGTCGTAAATTAAAAGTCTTATTCCATTGTAATACGATTCAAATTGCTTTACAAGTGTAAGCAAGTCAGTGTGGTATTAGGTCAATAATACAGGTTCTCTTGCACGCTAGCAACATTTGTCATAATTTTGTAAGTAAACTCTATTATTTAGAGATTAAGATTTAATTTTCTTTATCATGTTATCTTGGGTGATCCATTTAAAATCATTTCGTTTTTCTTGTCAGTTGTTCTTGTAAACATTAGCAATGCAACTAACTATGCTTACGACAAAAAATGATTAGAGGACTAGACTGACTATGTAAAGAAAGTGACAAATACAATTTTCATACCTACTGAATACTGGAACGTTTTTAAAATTTAAGTTAGCTAGGTATTTCTCGCATTCAGAATGCTATTTTGAAAAGCAGCGGGTCGGAAACGCAGGTTGACAGAGTAGTCCTGTAGCCCGTGGACATTCAAATTACGAAAAAGGTTACCGTTTGTCTTCGTGAAATTGTTATAGATTTCGCCATTGTATATGCTATAAGCGAAGTCTTAAAGATCGTAACTCGCCGTAACCATAATAGTAATAAGTTTAAAATCTCCAAATATGTTAGTTATTTACATTTCTAGGTTACCGCATTGTTTCGCTATTGTCATGTTGTACAGCTTTGTCCAATTACCATACGTAATAGTAAGACTATGGAAAGTTGCCAAACACAAATTTAAGACCAGATGTAGTCCGACCATTTTGATCATAATTTACATTTTTGAGTTACCGTTTAAAATTTATACGACTGTTAGTAGGCCCTCTGAACAAACCATATACTTATTTTAAGACTGTTTCTGTGGCCGGTTTAGATTTTAAGACTCATTTGGTCCATGAAGAAGAAATGCAAAAATGGCGTAAGTAAAAGCGCATTGAGTAAACTTACTTCTGCAAAACATGATGGAAGACAAACTTACTTCTGCAAAACATGATGGAAGACTTAAAACTTGAAGGACAATGAAATCTGGTAACTGCCCCCCTGTCAGATTACTATAAATAAAGGGAAATGCTAGTTCCTAATATTTTGTCTAGTTTGTTATGCCAGCTCTCTCTCTCTCTCGGGGTGCGAGCTAGATAACCTCCACGCGTGCTCACCTGATAGATAGATAGATAGATAAAATCATTTATTTGCATCACAAACATAACATGCACATAAACAAAAGAAAAGGAAGGAGAAGCAAACCAACTACTTACTGACTAACAAAGCAGGTATATAATTAAGCAGGTATATGTGTGCATGTTTGTCACAGCGACGCAAAGAGGCAAAAGCTCAGCGTATATATATATACGCTGGGAAGAACAGTAGGAGGGACGGTGCACCCTGGGCGCCACTGTAAGTAATTTTCTTGATTGTAAGTAATTACTTACAGTGGTGGCAGATAATCTAGCGAAACCCAATCCAAGGTGTCAGACGTACCGTCGCCGAGGGATGCGTGGCCAAGGGGGAGCTTGGTTCCGAACGGTGTCTCCCAAGGGAGATGGCAATCCTGGATCAGTAATTTCGCCTTACTCGAGCAATCGGAGCTCTGCTCGAGTGGAACAGTTCTAACGCCTAGCAAAGTGGCAAGTTGTACTCTTTGGTATTCTGTATAACTTGCCGCAGCGTATGAATGTGGTCTTTGGTGCTATAGCCTTTCCGGAACCCGGCTTGTTCTGGAGGTTGGAAGTCGTCGAACCTGCGAGTGAGACGATTCGTAATGACTCTCGAAAACAACTTATAGATATGGCTCAGAAGCGAGATGGTTCTGTATTTCTTCAAGAGAGTCTTATCACCCTTCCTGAAAAACGCTTCTCCCCATGTCTTTGGCGTTTTGCCCTCGAGGATGACTGAATTGAAAAGCTTCTAGAAGACTAAGTATCGGCTTTCCGCCCGCTCTCAGAAGCTCTGTTGTGATTCTGTCATCGCCCGCCGCCTTGTTGTTTTTAAGCTGCTTGAGAGCACTTGTTTTGAATATGAGCCGGTATTGGTCGGAACGTGGATTTTATCAGCCGCGATCTTTCAAGCTTAACGTTGACACTCAATGTGCCTCTGACCATGCGGTGACCGCTTCCCGTCTTGGCAGCGCGCGCTGCCCATCTCGTAATGGCAATTTTCCCTCTGTCGCCTCTTAAAACATCCACGAGAAGAGCTAGGGGGTAGTGCTATTCTTTTTATGTGCCGGCACTACACAGCGCACTAGTAATCTTACCTATTGTTCACGTAACAAAATAATTCTCACATACCACACATTCATACGCTGCGGCAAGTTATACAGAATACTAAAGAGTACAACTTGCCACTTTGCTAGGCGTTAGAACTGTTCCACTCGAGCAGAGCTCCGATTGCTCGAGTAAGGCGAAATTACTGATCCAGGATTGCCATCTCTCTGGGGAGACACCGTTCGGAACCAAGCTCCCCTTGGCCACGCATCCCTCGGCGACGGTACGTCTGACACCTTGGATTGGGTTTCGCTAGATTATCTGCCACCACTGTAAGTAATTACTTACAATCAAAAAATTACTTACAGTGGCGCCCAGGGTGCACCGTCCCTCCTACTGTTCTTCCCAGCGTATGCGAACATAGAGTGGGGCGAACAGCAGGAGAGCACGCGTGGAGGTTATCTAGCTCGCACCCCGAGAGAGAGAGAGAGAGCTGGCATAACAAACTAGACAAAATATTAGGAACTAGCATTTCCTCTTTATTTATAGTAATCTGACAGGGGGGCAGTTACCAGATTTCATTGTCCTTCAAGTTTTAAGTCTTCCATTATGTTTTGCAGAAGTAAGTTTACTCAATGCGCTTTTACTTACGCCATTTTCGCATTTCTTCTTCTTCTTCTTTTTTCTTTCTTCTTCATGGACCAAATGAGTCTTAAAATCTAAACCGGCCACAGAAACAGTCTTAAAATAAGTATATGGTTTGTTCAGAGGGCTTACTAACAGTCGTATAAATTTTAAACGGTAACTCAAAAATGTAAATTATGATCAAAATGGTCGGACTACATCTGGTCTTAAATTTGTGTTTGGCAACTTTCCATAGTCTTACTATTACGTATGGTAATTGGACAAAGCTGTACAACATGACAATAGCGAAACAATGCGGTAACCTAGAAATGTAAATAACTAACATATTTGGAGATTTTAAACTTATTACTATTATGGTTACGGCGAGTTACGATCTTTAAGACTTCGCTTATAGCATATACAATGGCGAAATCTATAACAATTTCACGAAGACAAACGGTAACCTTTTTCGTAATTTGAATGTCCACGGGCTACAGGTCATGCAAAGTCTACAAAACCGCAGTGAGACCAGCTTTGACTTACGGAGCGGATTGCTGACCTCTCAAGAAACAGTAAGCTGACAAGATGCAAAAGAATGCTAAGTAAGATGGTCGGCAGGGGTCACTCTTCTTGATAAAGTGCCGAATCGGTTTGTTAGAGGAAGCTTTACGAGAACAGACAACACCCATAACTGACAAGTTGGAAGAAACATGACTCCGATGGTATGGTCATGTGATGTGGAGACCAGACGACCACATGACTAGAGAAGTGCTGGATCTGAAATCGGAGTCAAGAAGTCGCGGCAGACCCCGTTTGACATGGATATCCGTCGTCAAGAGAGATCTGGAGAAGTCTAACGGGCGTTTTCACCAAAACTTATGAATCGCCTTAGTCATTGCTTAACTACTACCCGAACAAGTTAACTCGGCACCTGAGTGTAAGCGACGTTTTCGAGCCAGCGTAGTCATAACACGGATTCAATGACGACCCAGAGTAGACCACTCTGGCGACGAATGATTAGGAGAGCCGACCCCAAATAGAAATGGGAAAAGGCCGGAGGAAGAAGAAGCTGGTCGTAAACCCAAAGTTGGGCTGAGGGTTCGATCGAATCTCGTCTAAGATAACCGACATGAATAATTTGTGATCTATTTGTCTTCTAAACCGTATGATAAACATAATAAAACGCTAACTAAGCTAGTATTGAAAAATGGAAAATGAAGTATTTAGAAAAAATCGACCCGTCTCACAACTAGCTCCGATGGAACTCGAACCCACGACCTTTCGCTTTCCGGGCGACTGCTCTAACCACTGAGCTACGGAGTCGAGTCCCATCGGAGCTAGTTGTGAGACGGGTCGATTTTTTCTAAATACTTCATTTTCCATTTTTCTGTAATAAAAATTGCATTGTGAATGCAAAAAACTAAAAATTAAAATAAGTAAACTAGTATTGTATGAAATATAATGTCTTTATCAAACCGAAACAAACAGTATCACTGGGGTATCACTTTCGCCGCTAAATTATTTATGAACGGATGACACGGTGCAAATTATACGCCTGAACATAAATTAGATGGAGTTAAGCTTTATAATTAGCGTGTTAAGTTTCATTTTCTTTTGTATTATTTAGCGTCTTTTATTTTTCTCATGCTTGCTAAGCACATCTTATTAGTTTAGTTTTCTTATGCTTATAATACCAATGTTGAGTTGAGATCTATGAATGACCGCTAAATTAATTTGGAAACTATTGATTTGTAGCCAATGACGTTTTATTATCAGTGTTTGTAGCCTTCTAATTTCTGTGCGAACTGTCGTGAAATTCTGGTAGGTAGTCTGTTTTAATTAAAACTGAACCTTTAACTAGCAGACCGTACCGCGATATAATAAATTATAAACAATATTTTGATCTTCATCTTCTATTTTACTCCATTAATAATTGGATTGGAGGAGCTATATTGCTTTGACTTTGTAATAGAATACAATTGTTGAATTTTAATGTAAAATTGTAAATCAGTAAAATAACTTTAAAATTGGATATTTCTTAGTCTTAGTTGTTGTAGCGTAAAATTGTCTGTCACCGTGTCCGATACTGTGTCATTAATGACAAAGTATCAATTGGATTAGGTTCTCGAAGCGTGAATTCAACATTTACATAATAGATTTTTCTTTCTCTTTCAGATTTTCTTTTCAACATCGTGAGAAGCCATCACAAAAGAGAAGACCGATTGTTACGTTCGGCAGGCAAGCACATACAATGGACTTAAACAAACTCCCACCGTCTATATAGTAGAAAAACGAATAAAAAGCGCAATTAACGTTAATCGAACAATGTGACGGAACGCCATCTATCGACAAGTTGATGAACTTGAGTGAAAGTGGTTGTGGTTCGAATCGGTGTTTGGACGTTCGATTTTCAAGATGAAGCTGAATCTTTTTAAACGGTCTATGATATTTGCGACGTTTTTCGGTGCGTGTTTGTGTATCGCACTTATTGTCGCGTCTTTGGGAACAACGCATTGGATAGATGCACGTGTGAAAAGGACGACAAATCCTTTGGAGTCCGATGGCCGAATCAGCTTTGGACTCTTTGAGGGGCGTAAGGAACTGAACTTTGGATATGGATTGCGTATCAATGATTTTAGTGGTAAGTGTAA
Organism: Crambus lathoniellus; assembly: GCA_949710035.1. Taxonomy (NCBI): domain Eukaryota; kingdom Metazoa; phylum Arthropoda; class Insecta; order Lepidoptera; family Crambidae; genus Crambus; species Crambus lathoniellus. Next base: position 14,242,536 of record OX453318.1, read on the forward strand.
TTAATCAATTTTAATTGTCACTTTATATTACTGATGTAAGAATTTGCCTAGAAAGTTAATATCAGTCGTGAAATATTGTAATTCAAACTAATTCCTCATCATCGTCCAACATGTTTGGTTGTTCGTACTACTGGGGCACCGTCCTTTCTGAATGGTCCTAGGAGGATAGGCCAAGCCAGGTGGGCCGAATATGCAGATGTCGCTATTTGCTCGCCAATCCCACATCAAGTTATACTTAATATAAAAAATAATACTTTTAAATAGTCCATTCGTGAAGGAAAATACCAAATTTTTTAACATATTAAGAAGTTGTTATCTTAAAATTGATGTAGATCTAAATTCAACCCACAAACTTACTTGTCAACTTCTCCATTTCCAGTAAAAGCCGGCACCCACCCCGCTCGCCGTTGGGCTTGGTGCGGAACTGCTGGGCAGCTGGGCGCGGCGCTCGTGTCAGCCGGAGGTGCCTGTGTGTTAGCAGCGTTAGGCTCTGCGGCAAGAAACCGGTGCTCGCCAAAACCTTTGCTTATTGGGAACTCTTTAGCAGGTGATCTCCGTTCTATTAGATTTATTATCTCCGTTTCATACTAGGAATCTTGTGAACTAAGTATACCTACTTAAGATCTGGTAAGTCCGTTATGCCTAGTGTTGAAACGCTTGCCAGCTCGGTGCGGTACGGCGCTCGTGTCAGCCGGAGCTGCCTGTGTGTTATTAGTATTAGAGTCAGCAGCGAGGAATCGCTAGTTCCCTAAAGGTCAGATAAGTTCGTTGAGACCTGGATGTGCCTGTGTGTTCGCAGCAGCTGCGTTGAGAAATCGATGCTTTGCTTATTGGAACCTTTTAGCAGGTCATTTCCGTTCTATTACATTCTTGATCTCTGTTAGATGTACGGAATCTCGTGAACTAGTAGACTAAAGATCTGGTAAGTCCGTTAAGCGTAGTGTTGAAACGCTTGCTAGCTCGGCAGACAAAACGGGAGTTGCTTGTGTGCTGGCAGAAACACTGGCTGCTCACCGAAATTGTTGCTCATTGAATATACTGTAGCAGGTGAACTGAGTTCTATTAGATTTTTGATCTCTGTTAGATATTAGGAATCTTGTTAACTAATATACTTAAGATCTGGTAAGTCCGTTAAGTGTAGTGTTAAAACGCTTGCCAGCTCGGTGCGGCGATCCTGTTACCTGGAGGTGCCTGTGTGTTGGCAGCATTAGAGTTAGCAGCGAGGAATCGCTAGTAGTCTAAAGGTCAGATAAGTTCGTTGAGCGTAGCCTGTGTGTTTGTAGCATTAGAGTCAGCAGCGAGGAATCGCTAGTAGTCTAAAGGTCAGATAAATCCGTTAATGTAGCGCGATCCTATCACCTGGAGGTGCCTGTGTGTTGGCAGCATTAGGGTCTGCGTCGAGAAACCGGTGCCAAAAACCTTTGCTTATTGGGAACTCTTTAGCAGGTAAGATTTTATTTTATCGGCAGCTCTTAGCTTTCATTACGCCTGATATTAAGTGGTGACAAGACTGAAGGCAGAAGCGCACTACACCCGGAATCCTCAATCACTGAGGAACTGGCTATCTTATCTTTAACTGCCGAATGTGCTGAAAACATCATTGTTATAGCGTCAGACTTAGATGTCTGGCGCCATGATCAAAGCAAAATCCTAAGCTGCGTCCAGACTTGTATCATGACATCGGACCGGACTCCGTGTCATCGTACAAGACTTGTTACGCTCAATTTGGACGGTCTAGGTTGTGCTGACACGGTCACAAACCATGTACGATGAAATGTTAAACACTCGTAACATTTTGGCATGTCAGAACACCGTGTCTTTATCATGCATCGCTAGTTTTGTTGGGCATGCGCTGTGGTAATACTGTATCAAAGAGACAATGTATTATAAAGACACGGTGTTCAGACACGCCAAAATGTTACAAGTGTAGACGCATGGTGTCAATCGAACAAGACTGCGTGGCAAGGCACCAGAACTGCTGAGTTCAAAGATGGAATAAAAAATAAAGATTATAAGTATTTAATAACTACTAGCTGTGCCCCCGACTTCGTCCGCGTGGAATTGTGACTTTCAGCAGCATTTTAAATTTTTAAGGCTAATTATTTTGCATATACTTTTGACGACCGATTTGGCGCAGGGGTAGGCTACCCACCTTCTGCGCCAGTGGTCTCGGGTTCGATTCCCGAACAAGACAAATAGTTGTGTGCATGAACATGTCTATTTGTCTTGGTCTGGGTGTTTTCTATGTATATTAAGTATGTATTTACAAACAAAAAGTATTTAAGTAAGTATATATTTATCCGTTATCAAGTTTTCCATGATACAGTTTCGTAATGAAATTAAAATGGGCTTAGATAATTGGTGTGAATGTAAGAAGTTATTTATTTATTTATTAGTTATTTATATACGCTTTAGGCCGTCCAGGTGTCGCAAAGGGGGTGCATAAAAATAACACTAACTTTTTTTTCAAAAAGTGAAAAAAATCATAGCTTTCGAAAAAAGATCTAAGACGAAAAAACAAAAAGTTATCTTTATTTTGGAAAAAAAAGTTTTTTCTGCCGCTTCGCCGGCCGCTGCCTTCGCTCGCTCGGCTCGCGCTGCGTTTTGGTCACAGTTCTAACTTAACCTAACCTAAAACGACTGTTAGGATCTCTTGGGCTCGGGGGGCGGCGGCGGGGGCTTAGCCCCCCGAGCCCTCTTGGTGGGGGGGCTGCGGCCCCGTCCCCCTGCTCCTCTGTTTTCATCCATTTGAACTGAATTCAGAACTTATAAAGTAAAAAAAAAAAATTTTTGAGTCAACAGATCCTAAAAAAATTTTTTGTTTACCATTGGATGTCTCTCAAATACCTCCGGGGTCATTAAAAGGGTATCAAAAATTTCAATAGATTTTGGCTGCGACGCACCGTTTTCGAGATATTGACATTTTTATAAAAATCATCTTCTGTACTTGTATTTATTCTGTGATGCCGGCACATGTCATACCTGATCCATTCCTATCCCGTGTCTGTATCTGTGTCATCTGGCGTACTTCGACGCGTGTCATAAGTAAACACAAGTGTGAACGTCTCCTTGACACGCGAACAATTGCGAAATCCTTTGATAAAAACCGACTCTCGATGGATCGGCTCGTAACACGTAACTTCGATGCGTAACAGCACACAGACCAGCGTCCACACTGCACCTTCGTAACTCCGTACATTGTCCGTACATTTATCTGTGTCTAGCAGTTTCTTCCAGTGTTCGGAATGGATTTGAAGCTTGTAACATGTACGCGAACTTGTTCACGTGTCAAAAGACGTCCACATTATCCATTCTGACACGCGTGTCTGACACGGTACGGGGTAATGTTCGGTGAAATGTTACAAGTCTGGACGCAGCTTAAGAATTGCTTCTAGTAAACTTAACATAATGTACTATCTATCTATCTCGTTTAATTATTTTCTTTTTACACTGTCACGCATTTTCTGGCTATATGAATCCTTTCACCATTAACACGAGTCTCATTTTCCGTTCCAGTTCTCTTTACCCTGGGAGCGATATCAGTGTGGCTGACAGAATACTTCCTGCGGCTGCAGTACAACGTGATGTCTGATGAGGACCTCGCCAACACGTGGTCTTCTGACGGGATGGCTGACCTGGGATTGTCGTTTTGGTAAGATAAATTATTGAAGAAAAAACACTACCAGCCCTGTACTGTAAGTACCTTTTAGGCGGCGGAAGCTACTTACTGGGCTGATACTTTTTTATTCAGAGCGGGGTAGCACTTAGCCTTCATCACACCAGATGTTAAGTCGTGATAAAGCTGAAGGTGGAAGTGCACTACTCCCGGAATCATCAGTTACTGATGAAATGGCTATCTTATCTCTAGCTGCCGGAACGCAATAATGCTGAAAACATAATTTTTTATGGTGTCAGACTTAGATAAGATGGTGGTAGCTAGCCAGGCGGACTAAAAAAAAGTCCTACCACCAACCAAACCGAATATAATATGTACGCCGTGAATCGAACCCGCCAGTTTTTATACTTATTCATCATTTTACCCTCGCCTGACCCGAATATGTATACCCTCAGCTCGGCGGAATGCATTGCAAACAAGTAGCCATTATTACGTCTTCCTAAAGGCTTGAGCACACCAAACGCAGGTCAGGAGCAGCGCTGTTTGAATGCGGGCCCGCGCATGTTGTAATACAAGAAACTCTATAAACTACGTCACACTAAATTTGAACGCGGGCCCGCGCTCAAACTGCTCTGCGCCGCACCGCGCCGCACTGCAACTGCCGGACTACAAATCGGCGGCGGCGGCGCGGGAGCGGGGCAGAAGCAGCGCAGGCGCGGCGCAGAGTAGTTTGAGCGCGGGCCCGCGCTGTAGTATAACTATGGCGGCCATGTTAGCATGACACACCGAGGCAGGGCGTTCGCAGTGCAGCGCAGCGCGTCGAAAGCAGTTGACGAGTGTTGTATTTTTTGATATTCGTGATGGAGTCCGGTGAAAAGTTTATAGAATTAGTTCGTAAACATAAATGTTTATATGATTTAAAGGACAAATATTATAGGAATGTAACATACAAGCTGCGATTGTGGGAGAACCCGTCACACTGAACGCGGTTTGAACGCGGGCCCGCGTTGCAACTGCTTAGAAACTGCTGCTGCGTTCAGTGTGCCGACTACCGCGCGCTCCCGCGCTGCTACTGACCTGCTCTGCTTCTGACCCGCGTTTGGTGTGCTCAAGCCTTAAATGCAGCTATACTTAATGACACGCAAAGCATGATATCAAATGTGCCGTCGTTTGGGGTGAATGGTATCGATCGGCTGTGTGTTTTGACTGTAAATCTGTAAATACATTTGTAGTACCTTCATATAATCTGTTATCCGGAACACAAGTCTCGGAATCTGAGGGCCTACTCTGAAACGTGAAACCCGAAACTTCGGTATACCCATCCCTCTCACTCTCCAGTCATGACATGACAGAATCGATCGAATCGGAATCGCAATGGTCGGTCACGGGATGGGTGATCAATAATTTATTCCGTGCTTCGGAAGGCACTGCCGTTCGTCCTGGCTGCATTTGCAGTTGTTAAAACCCTCCAATCCGCACTGGGCCCGCGTGGGGTTATCCATCCATAAGGAAGGCCCCTGCAGTGGCGACATTAAATGGCTGATGATGATAATGATTTGACAACCTCCGCGGTCGAGTAAGCGTACTGTAGGTTTCAAGGTGCCGCTATCACTGAGGTCCCGGGTTCGAATCCTCATTGGGAAGAAATGTCTGGGTGTATGTGGTAATACCCGTCGTTGTTTCCCTTTACCTTACTTAACACTGCTTTAATTAATTTGGAATTGGAGCAAAGTTTGTTATGGTTTATTTATACCCTGACCGAAAGTGGCGCCGCGTTGAATTTTATTTAATATTGTAATTGTAATACACAATTTTAATGAAAGTTTCATTAAAATTGTAGTCACTGCTAGAAGTAGATAGCAAAACTGCTAAAAGTGGCCGTTTTTGACACATTTGCTATCTACTTCTACGAATGACAATGATGGAATGTAGCGATACCTTCTAAAAATACTTCACTATGGGCCCTAAAACTTCCCCGTAAAGTTTTATAAAAATCCTTTTCTATTAGCAACTTATTAAATAAATACCTCTGAGGGCGCCACTTTCGGTCAGGGTACCGCCACAGATTACTAAACTTACTAGTAACAGATCACTAACTATAACGCAATAAAGTGGAATTCAGCTTGTATGGCGCAAATTACGAGCGGCCGTTCGTTGCATCTCTTTCTATCGTATATATTCTAGCTCTTTTGCGGACCTAATTTCTATAGATTTGCACCGCCGGCGGTGAGAGCGAGATTTGTGTACATCAAGTGACAGACGGCTGGTACCGCCAAGTACTGTTATGTTTTAATACTTAATTATAATTATTTTATCGTTTTTCACAGGTTAGTAGTAGGCGCATCCATAGCAGCGGTCCTGAACATAATTTGCATCGGCGTAGCCGCCGCCGACGGACGGAACGATGACGTAGTAGCGCCAGCACTCGAAGAGAAGGTCAACGGCGCTATCATGCTATACTGACCTCTATTGATTATGGAGGATAAGTGTGTGTAGTGGTGGAAGGGAGTGAAGCTGTAAGGACTATATTTGCGTGCAGTAAACAATACCAACGTCCAATAAATAACATATTTTCGTTCGCGAACGCGTTGAAGAAGGGGAAACTAAAAGACGCGGTGTTATCATAGTAATTTGATATTTAATGACATTGGAGATCTTAGTACGTGCGGCGATGAATAATGGTGAAACTGTAAGGACTGTATTTGCGTGTACAGTCTCATAATTGCGAAATAATAAGATCTATTTCGTGTGCGTTAAGATTTGATAAAGAATCACTCTCAAAATCTATATTATCTGGTGAGCTGAGCTCTATATATAATCATTTGATTGTGTGGACCAATAGCCACCATAAAATCTATTTTTGCATGCAGAAATTTGTGTACATACTTATCTAATAGTTAGTAATACTTCTCGGATACCTATTACTTCTGGCATCCACATACTAGGTACTTACATCCAAAAAGTTACATAGCCCGTGTTTTGTATCAACTACAAAAATGAAACCACCACTTGACATGGAGAAATATTGCTTCATAAGTTCGATGGGAATACAAAAATTGCTGACGTATATGACTTGTAACTTTACTTGTTAAAAGTAAAGAAGTAAAGTCGAAATAATTTCCGGCAATCCTTAAGTTAGTATGCTCTCCGGACATTGTCATTGAAAAAGGAATTATGAACCATCATCTCATCATCAACATCAGCCGTACCTCGCCCACTGCTGGGCATAGGCCTCCCCCAAGGATCTCCTCAACGATCGGTCCTGCGCTGCCCGCATCCAACCAACGGCTCATCGCGCACCCAGATCGTATCGATTGTCGAATATGAATCTTAATGCTAGGGAATATAAGGTTTAGAATGGCGTGCAAGAACATAAATCTCAAAAATATATAATGCATGTACCTATACAATTATAAACTATTCTCGAATATGTGAACTGCCTCGTTACTCTTAAAACAAATTCCAATAGCATATAGGGTATTTGACTGTTGTTGAAATGTAGATATTTTAATTACGACATTCAGAAATATTAACATCATTGAATAACAAATTAATGTGAAAAAAGAAATTTAATCTGTATTATAACAAGCAAATTATGAGCTACTTAATTGTGAGTCTTGCCATCTCTTTCTAAAACGAAATTTTCTATAACGAGAGTATGGCGCTATGTTATACCTAGCATGTGACGCCACTGGCTTGTGGCGCTCTCCTTGTCTAATTGAGAAAGTTAGACACTTAATGCTCAAAATCGCTGAAAATATGCAAGATATTTGAAAGTAAATACCTGCGTTATGTTGCTAATATTTCAATTAACATTTTAAGTCAATAAAAAATCAGTCAAATACCCTACTTATTATTAAATTAGTGTCAAACATTGAATCAGTGAACCTTATCGCATTGCAATAAAGTCTACTTTCAACGTTTAACATTAATTCAATCTAAGGCCAATGCAATTCCGTTCAAGAGTAAAGAGGCTTGTTATCTTAGTCCAACTTTTTATGAATAAGTTTAATTATTATTGAAGGCTGAATGTTAACTTTTAAGTTTAATGTATCCATAGAATAAGTTGTAACGTTTCCGTCCGATTACAAATACCTATTATACGAATCATATTATATTGTTTTTCGTCCGATTATACATTCCTATTATACGAATTATATTGTTATAAGTACATATTTACAGAGAATAATGTGTAAGTTTATTGTATCCATAGATTAATTTGTAACGTGTCCGTCCGATTATAAATTCCAATTATACGAATGATATTATATTGTTATACATATTTACAGTACAGAATATAACGTGTAAGTTTATTGTATCTATAGATTAAGTTGTAACGTTTCCGTCCGATTATAAATTCCTATTATACGAATTATATTACTTATATTGTTACTTATACATATTTACTGATAATAACAAGTGTATTGTATTAGTAAATTTAGCTGTAACGTCTCCGTCCGATTATAAATTCTTATTGTTATACATATTTACATAAAAAAATGTGGAATCGCCTACATTCTTTACAATCTGTTTTCAGTATATAATTGACATTGGTAAATAATCAATGTAAAGCCTGTCGTCTACCGAGGCGCGCCGAGCAGAGTCGAATCGAATCGCATAAAGTCGCCTGCTATATAATTTCTATGAAGCTGCGTCCACTAGTGACGAACGATTCGGCGCGTCGCGGTTTGGCTGGACGCAAGCCTGTATACCTAGTACTTATACCTTTAGAGTTGATCAAATTGGTACCCAGAGGTCCCGGGCTCGATTCCCAGTGGCGGTACTTCCATATTGTGTATTCGTTTTTGTTGGTGGTAGGACTGGATTTGTTCTAGGTCTGCCTAGAGGGCTACCGCCTAAGCACCGTCTGTCGGCTTGATTACGATTACGACGCATCGTGCTATCATTGTCATGTCGTAACACATTTTGGTATGGCATGACAAGGATGGCACGATGCGTCGTAATCCGACGGTGGGTGCTTAGGCGGTAGGGGGCTGGTTAGCTACCAGCATCTTCTAGTCTACCGCCATATTTTAACAACATGCAGTGTTTCAGCATTCTTGTGTTTCGGTAGTTAGAGATAAGATAACCAGTTCCTCTGTAGTTGAAGTTTTCAGCCTTATCATCACTTAACATGGTGTGATGAAGGCTTATGTAATCCCATTATGGTTAAAAAAATATATGTAATTTGTACTATCTTACTACCTATCTATCTGGTTCACTGGTCTTAATAACACCGCTCTTTTTGCGCCGGGGGTTAAAAATATACTGAAAACGGATTGTGAGAATGGATGATGTAATTATTAATTTATAGTACTTACCTATTAAACTTGTTAATATGTACGTAATTGTAAAAAAAATATATTTACATACAAATGTATAAACGTAAAAAAATGTTTAAATGTTTAAAATATGCATGATTTTAATGATTATACAGATGGCATTATTTTTGATTAAATAATGCTAAGTAATTATTTTTTACCGGAATTTTTAATATTTTATTTGTAAGTATTATTTTTTATTTTATACTTTAATTAAACAAAAAATGAGGGAATCTAACTTAATTCACCCAAAAATAGGATTCAAGATTCTCTTTAAAGCTAGCATTTCGTTATACATTGCTCGCTAGGTATTAGTTGTGTTCATTACATTTATAGTAGAGTATTCCTTTCGTCTGTTATTTTTTATTTGTATTTTTTTTTAACAATTTGAACATAAAATTAGTGTAACTTAATACGTAAACTTCAAAAGGTACGTTAAAAATATAGATATATGGACATGGGCTTCATTTGAAATTTGAAGCCCATTTATGGACAAATATGGGCTTGAAATGTCAAATGAAGCTCATGTCCACATCCATATATTTTTGCCGGTAGCCTCCCAGTACCTATTCAAGATGCTGATTAAAAGCTACCATTAGCATCTTGAATAGGTACTGGGAGGCTACCGGCAAAAAAATATGGATGTGGACATGAGCTTTCAACTGGACATTGGCGAAATCCAAAAGGGAACCGCTACCGCATAAAAAGAAGAAGAAAGCTACCATTTCGTAATACGTTGCTCGCTAAGTATAAGTGTATGAAATAAAACAGAAACATTTGAACAGATTGTTAAGTATTACGTAAGTAACTATTAATTTATTACACTAGCCGTGCCATTAGATTAAGTTTCCCAATAATTTTGTATAAGTTCAGTATTTTGTACATTTTTGTGAATTAAATACCTACTAATTGAAATTTTCTTTAACTTTTTTTTCACCATTTAACTATCGGAAAAATATAATTAATCCTTGTGAATACGTATACGTGCGTGTGCGTATACGCAGCCATGGTACAGTCGAAAGAGGTTAAAATGATAAGCGGGAGGGGCGCGTGTAAATATCACCTTTGTTAAAAACTTTGTTTGAACTCTGTATGATTTTAAAATTTCTCTGCTGCCATGGCAACGTGCCTGTTTTCGATTCCACGCCTTACAAAAAATTCAAAACTTATTATTGCAAGAAAAATCAGCCGGCCTAGCATGAGCGGCTTTTATAGACTATTAACATTAACGCATGATAAAGAGCTTATTTCTTTCTTACACCTTAGTGGGGTAAGCAAAGACAGCATGAGGTGCTATACATATTATCGCGTGATATAATGATGGTCATGCTAGGCCAGGCAGGATTCAAGCTTCTGACTTTCCTTGCAATAAGTTTTGAATTATCACACTATCTATTTGAGAACACAGCGTAACTACAGAATAATATTGAAAATGAAGTATTTAGAAAAAATCGACCCGTCTCGACCAGCTCCGATGGGACTCGAACGCACTTCATTTTCAATGTTTCAATAGTAAAAATTGCATTGTGAATGAAAAATTTAAATAACTCAGAATAATAGTTCAACGACAGGGGGAAGCTACACGACATGCTTTGCTGTAGCACACCAGCACTCTGATTTACATCACAACCCGTTGGAAAGAAAATCTGATTCGAATTATGTGCTCTTTCTTTGTCTATTCTACAGTGAGTGGCAGAGACAGGGCATACATTCCGCTGTCGGGAGCGATTCCGATATGGTTCGTGATCGTGAATCAGGGGGCTGAAGGGATTTCAATTCAGTTCCAGCGACATTTTAATGAAAGACTTATGACAGCATTATCCTACTAATATTTATAAATGGGAAAGTTTAGATGTTTGGATGTTTATAATAATATGTTTGTTACTCAATCACAGCTGAACGGATTTGGCTGAAATTTAGGACACCGATACTTTGTAGCCTGGAGAGGAACATAGGCTACTTTTTATCCCGGAAAACATGACATTCCCGCGGGATAACGTCGTGTAGTCCACGCGGGCGAAGCTGCGGACGGAAAGCGAGTATAGGTACTTAAATCCCAAACATTGGTAGGTATTTCAAGAGTATGCAAAATCGCGACTCGAACGATGCAAATGCTGGCAGCTCTAAAATGATCCACCTACCATAATGACTACCGACTTGTGAACCGACTAAAGTAAAGTAAGTATTTATTCAGTGTTTCATACATAATAAAAAAAAATACAAATGGTTCCTTAAATCTAGATATACTTATTAGAAACTACTGAAAGGGCTGACCAGCTCAGCTAATGTTGCAGCTTGTAGCCACAACGCTGATTTTCAGCTGGACCCATGAAAACATAAAAACCAAATTAAGCTAGGCTAAAATAAACTCACAAACAAACAACACAAAACAATAGTCTATTGTGACAAACTAATGATAAATTGGGTCAGGCCGTAGATTTTGCCACAAATAGCGCAATGATGACGCAAAATTTTCTACGAGTCGGTCGCACAAAGTGGCTTAAAATGGTAGCGCAAAATTATTAAGGAGCACGTACATTAATGTGATTTTATTTAACAAACAAGTACTAACAAGAGGTATTGCATCAAACTAGAAAAAGAAACACGATGTTGGTATGTTTAATTAATAATTAACAATAATGTACCTATGAGTAATTCTTTTTTATATATTGCGCACAATGAAAAGTTAAACAGGATGACAAAAACTAGTAAGTATGTATGATTTGTTCAATTTACAAAAAAATATACATTTAATTTGTTAGATGGAGGTATTTGGTATTATTCATTATTAATTATATGTATAAATATAATACAACTTTAAAATTTATTTCAACTCTTTTCAATGTTTGAGAGTCCATTACTTTGACTCTAGCAACAACCTGCTTGAAGTATCACTATTGTGTCCTTTCGCCGTTATTCGAAGCCTAGGTAAACATATTTTGAGAAAGCCCTTTCCGTTTCCGTTCGACATCAATTTTCCTATTGGTCAATCATACCAACGTGACGTCACTTCCGTAACGTCATCCTAAGTCACGTGATCCGAGTTCACCTTTTAGCAATGGCGGAAGATTTGTGTCATTGGCGTCCATTTTTCGCAACCGTTCACATCTAATCATAAACGCTGTTAGCGTTCGAAATTTAAAATTTAAAAATTTGTACGAGTGGTTCTTTTATTTTACTTTCTCGGATAAAGTAATATTATTATTTATGAAAATTGTTCGAATTTTAAAAGAGCGTGCCTGTGAGTGAGCGCGCGAAAACATGGCGGGTCGGGCTCGATGTCCACCTGTTAATTTCAAAGTATCGTGGAATCCAAAGCATTTAGGACGACGAGATGGAGTATGAGCTTTATTGGCACACAGGAATTGAGGTAATTTAACACCTCGCCAGGTCAGTGAAAGTTTTGATTTTTTATTTTCTTATGATAGTTAGTAGAGAGTTTTTGCGATCTGCGCAGAGAGATTAAATCATAATCTTAATCATTTATTTCAAATAGATTTCTTTTTAATAGTGATACAATGTGATTTAGGGATTTTGAAAGGATCGGGAAGTTTACAGTGGGTCTCGGCTCCCGTCGTCGCCCGTGCTTGACCTTGACACACTTTTCTCTTGTTTAGTTTATAAATCCTATTTTACAAATTGTACCGACTTCTTGTGGTGATTTATTGTTTCGAAAGCATTTTGAAGTACCGACATTTTCTTTAATGGTAATCATGGTATCATTGCAGTTCTAAAATAATATGTCAGTAGGTATAGTCGAGTGGTATAGCGCTAATTTTGGTTAGTTGCTTTTGTTTCAACGTTTTGTTTTTGATCATGTATCTACACCGGCACATAGTGGGTGATTACTTTTATACTTTTATTACTCCCATGTCTGTATGTGAGTGCTACCTGCATTATAAATGGGAACAAGCGTCCCTATATATTTATTAGCTAACTAACTAGCGCAAGGCAAATAATATTTTAAAGTGAATAGTGTATTTGCAAAATTAGTGAATTGTATGCAAAAGTTTATTCTTAATACTTTCTACAGTTGACCCTTGCCCCTTTTACGGAGTGTTAATGTGGGTCGTGTAATGTAACATGGAGCAAATGATTTGATATTGAAAACTTACTTAAATGTTTTTTTTTTTTTATGTGCGTACTGCGGTACCTATTGAATTTTATATATGTAAACAAGTACTACCGTACCTAACGTAGTGATGACTTGTTTTTGTCACAATTCTAATCTAACGTGACCCACCACATTGGTGGTCACTTTATGAAGTTTTGTTGTGACGGGGTGCTCGGCCCCCCCCGAACCCCCCTACCATTGGTTCGATAATGTTTTATTAATGGATACGTAATTGGCTTCATTATCCTTGAGATTTTTAATATGATATTGAACGCAGATTTTAAGTTTTGGGAACAAATATTACTTAAATTAAAATGAAAAAAAAAAAAAAAAAAAAAAAAAAAACATAACCTGCTTACGCAAGTAACGGGGAGCATTTCCTGCTTACGCAAGTATCAGGGTGCAATGTTTTTGACAATAAGCATATGAATCTTTTTATGTTTTTGGATTACGTGATATTATTAGTGCCGTCAGTGCCATAATTATGATTGAAAGTAAAAACTGTATATTTAAATAAATATGCTATATATTTATATTTTATTCCTTCCGGTCGAGGAAGTAAAAAAGGGGGGGGGGGGGATATAGGTATATCGACTACACACACCTTTCATGTTTATATGCGAACAAGCCCCGCTAGTATTAGGCCCGCTGGAAGCTGTGCTTGGCACTAATAGTTTATATATTGATTGAAATATCGCGGTGGCTCCCTATGGGCACCAGGCAGTGATAGCAATAATTAAGTATTTTAACGATTAATAATAGGTACCTACTGACTAGAAGCTTTGCAGTCAAAGTAATTATGCTATAAAGCCAGTTGGGATTGCGATTCTCACTTTTCGTGTATCTGACATTCTGCGATTTCTGATAATGCGTGTCTGGCGTTTTGCGTATCTGAAAGAGCCTGACAGTCTGACATAGCTGTAAGCAACAGCACGAGCTGAGCTGGTCTGCCCTTTCGACTGTTTCATACCTAAATTTAGTTCAGATTAAGAAAATGTTAATGGAGAACACCGAATACATTAGGTATTACTTTACATTATTCCACAGTAGATTTACGTTTTAGAAAATTTATGTTCGTTAATATAGGCAATAGTTATTTTAGCCGTCTAGAAGAGTGAAGTCATCTGATACAGGCATTGTTTATGCTTACTCATCGTCATGTATAAATATGGCAGGCTGCTCCCTGGCACCGTAGATTTATATCGTGAGACGAATTCTGACGATCACGGTCTTTTAAAATGGCAAAACTAGGTATATACCATATTTTGTTGCCTGTAATACAGATCAACCTGCAACGGGCAATAGTACCTAATTACCGTTACTGATATTATTTTTCCTGTGCTCATGTAACTCATGCACTCATGTAATGTATGTAATGTTGAAAATGAAAAACCTTTTGTTATTATGATATAAACTACCTATTCATGTATTCAATCAAAAGTACTTGTTGACTGTCTTAAACAATAGAAAAATTATGCCTTTCCAGGCTAGAATGAATGCAGTTTGGAGATTGACAGGGTCTACAAAGACATCTTTTTATGAACTTTTAATGAATCATTGTCATAAAATGAATAATTGGATAATTTATGAATTTTTTGGGAAGAATAAGTAAAAATGAGTTTCTGAGATTGATTGCGCAAGGACACTGGCCCATACAAATGTAAAATTAGTGGATCTGATCATTGATAATAATTTACGAGTTTTCAGATTGACAGTCGCTCCACAAGAACACTGTCTTGTACAATAGCAAAATTATGCCCTTGCATGCATGCTAGCATTAGGGCAACTCAAAGAAGTTGCTCGTTTTTCTGATGAGGAAAAGATGTCTCTTATGTTTCTGATAAACAATGTCTTTGGTGAGTTTTAATAAAAATTTTTTTTAGTTCATTATGTTAGAATTTATTATATTTATTACCAAGGTATTTTATGTGCCCGGTTAACCCATTTTTACTAAATGGATGGGTATAATGAGCCATAACTCACTCCGTGGGCTCAATGCGCATTTTTTAATTTTGTAAATTTATGTTTCTTTGCTAGAGTGGATATAACATTTAAGGTGTTCCGTGTAGCTAAATTGGCAGTAATTAACGGAGTTTTTTAATTGAATCGATAGTAATTAATAATAAGAGAAACGCGTCTTTAGAATGGCAGTCTATATAAAAAATTGTGTCCTGCAATGCAACTTGGGACCGTATCGGTAAAATATATGAAGTGAAACTGTCATTATCGGCCATTACCAGTCATTTTCGTTGTTATTATTATATTTATATGTATAGTTACAGTTAAAAAAGTCTTGAATGGGTGCTAGGAAAATATTGACGATTTTTATCCTTAAGGACCTACATGCTTATTATAATAATATGTCTATGTGAATAAATCAATATTTGATTGATTGATAGATATAGTAAAAGTTATGACAAAATTTTGCAAATCTTTTGCAATTTATCTTTTAATTAAAAGAGTTTAATGAGTTACATTAATTCGATTTGTATGCAAATAAGATTTCTTACAAAATAGCAGATGCTTTAAAGAAGTTAATATACGAACTACTTTTGTTTTGATCTTCTAAAATAAGGCATGTGCTTACATTACTTTCAGAAATTTACTTGATTTTTATACATGATCGCGCTTTTTGTCAGACCAGTAAGACAAGCCGGCACAAGTAGTTTAGGATGTTATATGTATCTGCGATCCTATTTATTGGAATAATGTTAACGTTAATTTTTGTAATCAAACTTTAATACATCTTGCACTGCACAAACGTAGCAATAGTTGACATCTTCTCTAGCACAAAGCTTTAAATAATGTGTTTTCTTTAATAGTGTGTGTTGAATTTGGTGTAGTGATTCAACAGTTGAACTGATAGTCGTGGGTTCGATATTTTAAGTATAATATTATGTTTAGTTGATCGAAGTGTTTTGTATGTAACATAACCATGTATTTACAAAATACATGTTTATTTATTTATTTAATTCTTCATGCACAAATTACAGTACATAGGTGGGCTTAATGCTACGCACCCTACAGAACCATAAGAATTACGACTTGGGCATCTTGGCCATAGGACAAGCTTTGCTTAGATTGGGGCTACACAGTAGTATATTAAAATTCCCCTAATTATTTATTTTAGTAAATTTCCTATGAATAATAATTTCCCTATAGCGGTAAAGGATATACTGAGAAACAGTCGTCAGCTTCATAACAATGCTAGTGCTCGGGAGTTTAGCGTGTCACTAGTATAAAATAATAATTTAAAGCAACATGATTTTACAGTTAGGGAAGATAAGAGTCTTGTGCTTATGGTTCATTGTGCCGAAAGTTTTTACAATTATTAAATTGTATTTATATTTTTCTTTATTATGTGTTTTCAGATCATATCGTATCGATGGTATGTCAGAAGAGACTTAGCCAAAAGATTTTCAGATGGTTTTGCTTCAAAAATATATAAGGGATAGCACAAGTTGTGTTATTGTAATGTTTGTTTTATTTCAGATTTTGAATATTTCAAGAATATGTAAATGATTTATGTCACATAGTTTACATATTTATGAATAAGGTTTGATAGATTGAGCATAAGCACTTATACATTTTATTTCAATCATATTCAGTCATCCGTGCTCATATTTTCATTATATAGGTACTTACGTACTATTGTATGACATACTTGAATGTTTGATAGTAATAGCATAACGTTTCTGATATCAGTATTAATTTGTGATGTTGAGTTATAAAGTTAAACAATTAATTCGAGTACCTACCCCAAGTACCTGTCGAATTTGTCAAAAGGTATAAGATTTAATGTCATAATTGCTGATACATGTCACATTGGCGTCCTCGTTCACCAGGCGATAACAAACAAGGTCTCAAAATATGTTTACCTAGGCTTCGAATAACGGCGAAAGGACACAATAGGAGCGTTTTACCTACCATTAAAACGCATATTGTGTCCGGAGCCTTATTCGAAGCCTAGCTTTAAGACCTGCCTGGTGTAGATTTTATCCTTAATGGTTGTCAAGTGTTTCAGATTTTGAGACTACAATGACACAAATCTTCCGCCATTGCTAAAAGGTGAACTCGGATCACGTGACTTAGGATGACGTTACGGAAGTGACGTCACGTTGGTATGATTGACCAATAGGAAAATTGATGTCGAACGGAAACGGAAAGGGCTTTCTCAAAATATGTTTACCTAGGCTTCGAATAAGGCTCCGGACACAATATGCGTTTTAATGGTAGGTAAAACGCTCCTATTAAAAGGACCTGCCAACCATTAAGATGCCAAAAAAAAAATAGATCTGTCAATAAAGAAAAAAGTTAGATGGGTTTAAAGTTAGAGTGTGTGTCAGATAACTCTGCACGTGCCTGGCGCGTTTTTGGCGCTAGTTACAGTGCATTTTTTTGTTCTTATGTTATAGAAAAGATTAGTATTCGATTCTTACCGCGCGCAGACTTATCTGACGAGCGCTCTAGTATGAAAGTGACGAAATTCCAAAACTTATAAAATACAAAATAAAAAAAACTTTGGACCTAGGTAAAATCTTTGGGGCTGGTTAGGTAGCAGACCACCGCACCTACCCCTATTTTCGTATGTTTAACGTTCTGCCGAACACCCTGTACTTATAGAATATTAATAAAAGCTAACAAATCAATTAATAGTAATGCTAGTCATGTTTTTTAGCGGAATAACAGCTAAAAGTAATTTCAAAATAATAAAAAACACTTGAAAACCTTGTGTGCATGCACTATTATTCAATAGCGTAAAATAAGTGGCGCAATTTCTACGCAACCGGTATCGCAAAGTGGCATAAAGACAGTTTTGCGGAACCGAGGCGCAAATGAAATCGATTATAACTCTTAAAATATACTATTTTACAAGGCTAATTTAACATATTCAGATCACACACATCTAATTAAACCATGCGCAACAACAATTATAAGTTTTAATCAAAAACTTACCTTGAAATCTCAAAAAATGCACTCTGCAAAGTAGGCGACACTTTTCACTTTGATCGGAGTTGACACCGAAATGTCAAAAAATATGGTCGTCAACGCTGCATTGACCATAGAATACGATTCTTTGGTGATGCCAGCACTCAAACAAAATCTTAATAAATGTTTTAAAACCATAATATGGGTGAAAATGGTTGCGCAATATAAGTAGCGCAAATAAATGGTTTTTCAAAAAAAAATCTTATTGCCGAAAATTTATCTTTTTTCTTAGAAAATACGCAAAAATATTAAAGGAATGGCAACCTTATTATTATTTTATAACGTCAAATCAAACAGCTCATCAATAAGTTAAAAAATGATAATTTTATCGATGTTTAAGCTGGACACCTACCAATGCGGATTCGCGGTTTTTATAAAAAATCCGTCACTTTTGGGAGGGAAATGTCAAATAGTTTTCCAAATCTATAAACTTATCCAAATATCTATATCTGCCTTGGTTTGCTATTTCTTAGGAAACACGATGATAAGATTGAGAAATTTCTAAGAGTATATTTAAAATTATATGAGGCGGAGACTTTTGTACCCTCGAATGTGGCAAAATCTACGGCCTGACCCAATTATGAATATTACATAAAATACTTATATGGTTCATAATAGGGCAGGCGTACCGGTTTTGGCCACTTTTTGCTCTAAAAGTTTTCTAAACAACTTTTAGCCATTTCTGATAAAGGCAATTAAAATAAAGTATTTTAAGGTAATAATAACAATCGTTAGAATTCCTTATGTCATAAGATTTTTTTTCAATAAATTCCATTTTCTGTTTGAAAAAATGTTTTGTATGAAAATTTTAAGAAATTAGTTTTGGATGAAATACCTACTTTATAAACCTTTGTTTTTTACAATTAAATTGTTGTTTTGCAATTGACTGGTTTCTAGCGCATTAGAATATATTGATTTTACCTGGGTTTGGTTTTTATTTTTCGCAATACTTACAAAAGTTTAACTATCAGTAAGTGGCCAAAACCGGTACATTTGGCACCTCTCACACATTTTGTATTATATACAAAAATCGCCCCCTGGTAGCTCCTTCTTCTTCTGCAGACCTTACCAATTCGTCACCTTACTCACAACACAAATAACAGCGTTCCCAAGACACTGGGCGCTTCAGCAATACACAACGACACACGCGGGGCTTGTTTATTAATATTTCTCGTCCCGACAACAACGCGTGTCGTGGAAAGTTATCTTTCTAAGCTCCGCGACCGGCCACTCGTCAAGATGGAGTCAAAATCGTGGTCGTACAAAACGGGATCGACAGGATAATTCAGGATTCAATTCAAACTCGATATGCCAGGCATATTCAACGCGAGCGTTTTTTAACAATTCAGCAAAATTAATCCGACATGTTTCTTACAAGAATTCCAATCAAGTAAGAACTGTCAACTTCAAGTGACAGCTAATGTCAATTTGACGTGACATTAGGGATGCGTTCAGAAATGTCGATCTTTTCCGAACATCCCCCCGCCCCGGACCGTTAAGAACGGTACGTCAATCTACGGGTAATCGGGAGAGCCCACTAACTGCTCTCTTCAAACCGAATCTCGAACCAAAACCTCAGCAAAACGAGGAACTCCGTCAGTTCCGGGGTAGAGTTTAACAATGCGCCCCCTTCGCCAACATAGGGGCGGCAGGTTAGCATCCTTAATCAACACGAGGTCGCCAGTCTGGGGTGGGGTGGTTTTATCTGTCCACTTCACGCGCTGTTGTAGGATATGCAAATACTCCATCGACCAACGTGCCCAGAAGTTTTGGGACATCTGTTTCAAAAGTTGGTATCGCGACAAACGATGGGATCCTACATCCTGAATCGGATATTCAGGCAAAGCCAAAAGGGGCTGTCCGATCAAGAAATGACCTGGGGTCAACGCTTCCAGGTCATTCGGGTCCGAAGACAACGGGCACAAGGGTCGCGAGTTGAGGACGGCCTCAATTTTACAAAATACCGTATCAAGTTCCTCAAACGTGAGAATAGTTTCTCCAATCACGCGACGCAAGTGTGTCTTGGCAGCCTTTACACAAGCTTCAAAAATTCCTCCCCAGGTCGGACAAGCTGGAGGGCTAAACTTCCAGATTATCCCACGCCGGGAGAGGGTGGTTCCAATGTCTATTTTATTATCAACAAAAAACTTAACTACTTCCTTAAGATAATTACACGTTTCCTTATAATTAGTACCACAATCGGAACGTATCAATGTCGGCAGTCCTCTACGGGAAACAAATCTGCTCAAGGCGGCGACAAAGGCTTCGGTAGACAATTCCGAGACAATTTCCAAATGGACAGCCTTGGTGGACAAACACACAAACACGCACAAGTACGCCTTATAGGTTTTAGCATTACGCAGTCTCGAAGCCTTTACAGTAAAGGGACCGGCGAAGTCGGTGGCGACTCCGGCAAAAGCTCTACATTCCGTGACGCGATCAGCAGGCAAATCACCCATCTGGGGCTGCATGGTCGCGGCCTTCAATCGATAACAAGGCAGGCAACGGAAAACCACAGTGCGAATGGCTCGACGAGCAGACAAAATCCAAAATTCACGCTGCAAAATGGCCAACAAAGCATTACAGCCAGCATGTTGTGCATTCACATGGCGATCTGTTATTATCAGTTGAGTCAAATGTCCGGCTTTAGGTAACAAAAGGGGGTGACGAGCTCCATACGGCAGGTTCGCATTTCGAAGTCTTCCGCCGACTCGCAAAAGCCCACTCTCGTCCAGGAAGGGATTCAATCGCGATACCGCGCCCTTCAACTTGCGACGGCCTAAACGCAAAATTTCAATCTCGGACTCAAAACTATCAGCTTGTACTCTCCGGACCCAAAACAAGAGCGCGTCCCTACGCTCGTCCGGAGTGAGAACCGACGAATCACGCCTCGCGCGTGGGTTTCTGCAATTGTACGCAAAACGTCTGATCCAAGCGGTAACACCAAGCAGCTTCTGTAAGGAGCTGTACCGATCCAACAACAAATCCTTTTCCCCGGCGGGGTTAGTCTCCAGGACGCATGCCCGCATATCAGGAACGGCTACGTTCGACAACGCTGGAGAGGGCGGCCACTCCGACTCAGGCCGCATCAACCACTGTGGGCCCCACCAGAGGGGGTGGTTAATTAGGGTTGGGGCTACACAACCCCGAGACGCACAATCCGCGGGATTCATGGTTCCCGGCACGTGTCTCCAAATCAACTCGATGTCGGAATTACAAATCTGCGACACTCGATTGGCCACAAACACGTCCAAGGTGTGCGCCGGAGCCTTCAACCAACAAAGGACGACCTGACTGTCCGTCCAAGCATAAACCTCTTGTATCTTAATAGATCGACCTAATGTGAGCCATACGTGGTTCAACAAACGCATTAGGAGGGCAGCTCCACACAATTCCAACCTCGGGATCGTATGACGAGTCCGAAGGGGAGCGACTTTGCTTTTCGCTATCACCAGATGCACAGCAACAACTCCGTCAGCAGTAACGGTGCGGAGGTACACGGCCGCAGCAAATCCACGTTCGGAGGCATCGGAAAAGCCGTGAAGAGTAACTTTACAATTTTCAGAAGGGAGGAATAGCCTCGGCAAATGCACTTCATTAATCTCGGGGAGGGATGAAACGAAGCTCGACCAATCTCGGAGTAACTCGTCCGAGAGGGGTTCATCCCACGACACACCCGAAGCCCATAACCGTTGCAAGAAACACTTGGCCATAAACAGCACGGGGCAAATCCACCCATTGGGGTCAAAGGTACGTGCGACAGTAGACAATACTAAACGCTTGGTCCAGACTTTCGGTGGTCGTAAATCCACACAATAAGTGAACGTGTCAGAGACCGGTTTGTACTGTACGCCAAGGACGGTCACCACATGGGGGTTATCAACATTTTCGAATAGGTGGGGGTCCTGCTGGTGCTCTTCGGGCAAACCTACCAGTACATCAGGCGAGTTGGATATCCATTTCCTCAACTCGTAACCTCCCGACTTCAAAAGGGCGGTGAGTTCGTCTCTCAGGACAATCGCCTCTGAGACAGATGAGGCGCCCGTGCAAATGTCATCCACATAGACGTCACTGGCCAAAATGGCGGAGGCGCGAGGGTATCTCAAGCGCTCCTTCTCGGCCAACTCCAACAAAGAACGAATCGCAACAAACGGGCTCGAAGCCAAACCGTACGTATTCGTATTCAATTCATAAATCAACAAGGGGTCCCTAGGACTCTCTCTCCACAAAATCAATTGGTACCTCCTATCCTCTGGATGGATGACCGTTTGTCTGAACATCATCCGGATGTCAGTCATAAATACAATTTGGTGCCGCCGGAAGTTGGTCAAAATGTCTGAGATCTCCGTGTGCAGCTTGGGACCTACATGCAGACACTGGTTCAGGGACGCTCCAGTAGAGGTGGGAGCCGAACCGTCAAAGACCACCCGAATCTTTCCGGATTTCAAAACGGCGTGGTGCGGCAAAAAGAAGTGCTCAACGGAGCGCCAATCCAAATCGCTCACGGACATGTGCCCTAACTCCTCATACTCCCGCATGAATTCAACATACTTATGGAGCTCTATTTTTGAATCACTCGGGTCGAGACGAGCGCTCGATTTCTACTGATTTTCGTTCGGAATCTGAAATTCCGTATTTTTGAATCGCTCGACCGCAACGAGTGCCCCTACCCACTCGTTGCAGACAGGCGAGCGATAGATTAACTGTCAAAATCAATGCGTGTGTCACATCTCACGTTACTTGTTCTTGTCAAGTTTGTGAAAACAAGCAAATCTTTTCGTTTTGTTAGTAAAAACAATTTATTGTTTTGACGACATAGTCACAAAACTAAAAGCACAAAATATACTTTAAGAAGGAACAACTTAAAAATGCGGTGCAAGTGCAACACAAATTCACAATTCACAATCAAAACAGTTATTTCTTATGTTGTGACATTGATTGACAGTCAAAAAAGTTTTTTAAACATAAATATTACGTTCCGTTTTCGTTGCGGAAGTTACCGGTTTTTCTAAATTCTGCGTGAAACGGATAAAACCCGACATATCGTATTATGTTGGCAGCACTAGAAACGAACGATTCAAAAATACGGAAAATCGGCGTCATGCGACTTGGAAGACGAGTGCGACTTATGTCGCATGCGGCAACTCGGTGTCATACGAGTGATTCAAAAATAGAGCTCCTGGCGGAAGACCGGATCCTTGCTCATGCGACGCTCCATCGCCACTAGCCTACGTTCCGCTAGCGGTCGGGATTCGCCCAGAGGAGGTCGGCCGGCACGAAAGGGGAGACGGGTGATCAAACGACCAGAGCGGAGGCGACCAGTGTTATTCTGGTAATACAACTCGCATTCATCCGCTACTGGGTCGACCCGCGGGGCTGGTGGAGGTTCCTCAACCTCCCAAAACTTCTGCACCACTTCGGAGAGAGACACATTAAAAACAAGACCGCGATCCTCATCAAGGGAATCCAAAACGCGGCGAGCAGGGCCCATCACAACTGTACCGAGTGTCGTCTGCAGAGCTACCAAGCCATCTGGCTGCAAAACTCGCTTCCCCGGCTGCAAAACTCGCCCCAGGACATCGGCTCCAAGGAGAGCATCAATCGGGCCTGGGCGGAAGAAATTTGGATCGGCGAGTGGGGAATCAGACACCAAAGACAACATACTCGGTCCCAAGTCAACTGAAGGTTGACGGCCAACAACTGTGTCCAACACAATCGCCGAGGTCTTAATGCCTGGCGTGGACTTATTACGTGATGTAAATGTGAAGTCAACATGCCCTAACAACCCGGGGACTTTCACATCGCCAACACCTCTCACGCCTTCCGTGTGGGGGTGCACCTTGAGGCCCAACCGCCTAACTAACGAAGATGACACAACACACCCCTGAGCACCGGAATCCAACAAGGCGCGAACTTCCACAAGGTCGCCATTCAATCCCCTGACAAGCACAGAGGCCGTGGGCAACAAAACGGTCTCTGGAGGGGTGGCTACAATCGACCGTAAACACGTTGATTGCTAGTATGTGGGGTCCCCAGACGTCCCCCCATGGTAAGGGGGTCGCTCATAGCGATCCAGTGGGTCCCATTCTCCCACATACTGCCTACGTCCAAATCGCCCGGTATCAGGCGGGTTATATCTCCCGGCCCCTTGAAGACGGGGCGGGCGCCGCTCCAAACGCGGGTATTCGGCGAGCGGCGGCGAGAATCGGTGCCTTGCATCCACCGTGTACGTCGCCCCATAGTCGCGGGGGCACGGTGACCGATTTTCAGAAGGGGGGTCCCGGGGACCCCCGGCTGTGCGAGGCTCAACACGTTGCGGGGGGCTTCTACGACCTCCCGCAACGCTCGCAAAATCGAACCCCCTAGTTGGGGACCGATTTCCCATGGGGGGGTCCGTGGGACCCCCGCCCGTGCGAGGCTCAAAACGTCGCGGGGGGCCTCTACGACCTCCGGCAATGCTCGCATAACTCATCCCCATCCTTGGGGATCGGTTTCCCATGGGGGGGTCCCTGGGACCCCCCCATGACCCCGAGTCCGAGACCCATCCAACATCGGGCCGGTCGCGGGGTAAATTCAAAATGGCGGCAACATGGTTGTCCGCCAGACGTCGTACGTTCTGGTACCGACGGGCAATCAAATCCCTAGCAATAGGGTAGTTTTCATCCGAGGGGGCCAAATGTTGAACCGATTCAAGGGCCTCCCCTTCCAACACGGATAACAAATAAGCCAACTTCTGGCCCTGGGTCAAATCATCCCGGGCATCAACACTGGTTCACATCCAAACCGACTTCTTGTCGCATTTCCACATCGGCCCCAACAGTCTTTTCCAAAAATAAGGCATACTGTTCATCAACAACAGCCAAACGTATGGGCAGATCTACGTATCTGTTCAACAAGGCCTCCGTCCTATCCGGTCGATCGAACAATGCAACCGCAGAAGCTAACCACCGTAACTCAGAACGTATTTTGGCTTTAGCAGAGGAGGCCGTCATTGTAACGTCACAAATTTATCAACAAAAACAACAAATTCAAAATATTCACTATAACACAAAATCTCCAATATTTAGAGGTTATTAATAACCACAAAATTCCAATATTACAACAACAAAGTATTTATAATGACACAAACTCTTAAATATTTGGAGGTTATCAGAAAACAACAAAACTCAAGTATATAATTATAACTCTAACTCTCAAGAGGTTATAACTTAGACACAAACTAACTTTGACTTTATAAGTCAACAGTTATTCAGTTCAAACAAATCACTGACTATTGAACTTCACTTGGATATCAACATACAACAAGCTAATTTTAATTATTTCAAAGCACAAGTTTCAATAAGTTTCAATGTGTAAATAATGTCTTAAATCATTTAAGTTTCACTAAGTAGTTGTCAATATTCACAACTCAAATTTGCTAACAAACTAAATAATAATTATTATGAACAAAGAAAGGCATCTGTTTACATTTTGGAACTTCAATACATGACAATTAATTACAAGACATGGAACCAATAACAAAGGAATGCCCTTTACTTTTCAAATGCAAGTTAATTACCATTTACAAGTACAAATTAATCTAGTCCGGACCAGATGGTCATCAAAACGGCACTGATTAATAGACAAAGTTTTGGCGTGGGCCTCTCAGGCCTTCAAACTACGCTCTTGCTGCCAAGCAATGTTCAGTACACCCCTGCCTAGACCCGCGGGGCTGGCATAGCGCAGTGGAAGCTTAGGTATCACTAGTATAGACTCCGGACAAAACTTGGTTTCAGCCGGGATGTAACTGAACAATTGAACTGCGATACACAGCGACTTATTGTGAAGTAAGGTGAATTTTACATACGGTCTGTGCTGTCAAAAGTCTCCTGGGCAGCGTGGGGAGAGGGGGGGCGCCCCCTGGTAGCTCCTTCTTCTTCTGCAGACCTTACCAATTCGTCACCTTACTCACAACACAAATAACAGCGTTCCCAAGACACTGGGCGCTTCAGCAATACACAACGACACACGCGGGGCTTGTTTATTAATATTTCTCGTCCCGACAACAACGCGTGTCGTGGAAAGTTATCTTTCTAAGCTCCGCGACCGGCCACTCGTCAAGATGGAGTCAAAATCGTGGTCGTACAAAACGGGATCGACAGGATAATTCAGGATTCAATTCAAACTCGATATGCCAGGCATATTCAACGCGAGCGTTTTTTAACAATTCAGCAAAATTAATTACAAGAATTCCAATCAAGTAAGAACTGTCAACTTCAAGTGACAGCTAATGTCAATTTGACGTGACATTAGGGATGCGTTCAGAAATGTCGATCTTTTCCGAACATCCAAGGAACATGCATAATAATATGAATGTCCAGTCGAACCAATTGAACGTGATTACGTGACCCATTTGTTTGAAAGCGTCAGTCAGATCTATAAAGGGTAGCGTCAATGGATCGGGTTATCAGTGTTATCACTCGTCAGTTTCCCTAATTAGCTAGCTTCTTAGTTTCTTAAACTCGTCAGTTCTTATTGTTCAAAATGACCTATGGTAAAACTGCGTGTTATCGTTAAAGTCAGATTTAGTGGCATAAACACTAACACTAACTTAAATACCTTAAATGTTTTTTGCTGTCGCCAAATAACCTTAAAATATATAGGTACCTAAGTACTAACTAAAAACCTCCCTAAAATAAATTCCATTTAAGCAAGCACCTCTCGAAAACGATGGCCCTTTCACCTTAATAACGTAAGTATCTTTTCAATTTAATTTTCAAAGAGCAAGGAGCCTTTCATTTAGCTGTGACTTGCTCTTGTTTCTCGGTAACACAATATATTCCGTTATTTTCTGTGTTTAGGAATATTTCTAAGCATCGGGTTTGAGTGGAAAGAGGCAAAACACATTATTGTCTAGAGTCTTCCGTGAAATCTTGTTACGAACGGAAACATAAGGGTTGGGGTTTCATTGAGGTTAGAAAAGCGGGTTTAAAAGGACGCCTCTTTGGTCTAGTGGTACACACCATCGGTATCAGACCCAGAGGTTCCGGGTTCGATTGCCAGTAGGTAGGTACCTACGCCCGTGTAGGTAAGTAGGTACATTACCTATAGGTACCTAAGTATTGTATTCGGTTTATATGGTATCGCGATATCGGTTTGTTTGGTAGTAGGGCTTGTTCTGATCACGCTATTTCCGCTGTTGGGAACATTTCCGACATGGACCGGTGCATGAAAATACTCATAATCATAGGAATGTCAATTCGCTGTCCGCTGCGTCTAATGTAACATAACCTCAGTTTATGTTTCTCTAGCATTTTCCGAGAGCAAGAATGCCATTTTATTCGGGGGACCAAGGCAGTATTCTAGTTTAATGTAGCCATTCAAAACGTTATTGCTAGGAATTTAGAAATTGGTTTGGTGAGTAGGTTGGTATTTAGTTAGTACCTATTTGGAGCAGAGGTTCTACATAAACAACTCTAATTTAAAAGTCCAAAATTACTGTAATACTTAAGTAAGTAGATAAATATAGGTACCCACCTACTTTTTTTTTTTATCCACAACGGGGTAGCACTTAGACTTCATCACACCTGATGATAAGTGGTGATAAGGCTGAAGGTGGAAGCGCACTACTCCCGGAATCCTCAATCACTGAGGAATTGGCTATCTTATCTTTAACTGCCGGAACACAATAATGCTGAAAACATCACTGTTATGGCGTCAGACTTAGATAAGATGGTGGTAGCTAGCCAGGCGGACTAAGAACAAGTCCTACCACCAACCAAACCGAATACAAAATGTACCCCTACTGGGAATCGAACCCGGGACCTCTGGGTCTGAAATCCGTGGTATGAACCACTAGACCACAGAGGCGGTTAAACTTAACTTAACTTAACATAATTCTAATTTTGTCACTTTTAGGGATTTCTCCTGTCGTGTTTGAAGATATTATTTCAAGCCTTTGACCGTGTGTGGCACAAGGGCCTGTTATATAAGCTAAAGCTTCTTCTGCCAAATACTGCGTACATGCTACTGAGGTCTTATTTGCAGAACAGATCATTCCAAGTCAAATGTGAGGATTCTCTGTCATCTATCTGCCAAATAGAAGCAGGAGTACCTCAAGGTTCGGTGCTGGGTCCCGTTCTATACCAACACGGTCTACACTGCTGATCTACCCACCTCAGATAAAGTTGTGACTGCAGATTATGCAGATCTTCTTCTTATCGAGTCGATAGCAAATCACAACCTAAACGGTGTCGTGTCGGACCAAAATTCGGCTACGCGAATCGCAGCATTGGTAGCCTCCATTAGGTCTTCCCGCGTGCAGCTGGTTAGACACGCAGGACACGATATCAGATGTTCCATGGTCTGAGGAACAGCACCACATATACATCCTAAGTCCGCGTCGGCCAAGAATTCCCACCTGGACAGGTTGTCCTTACTGCGGCCGACCATCGTCCGGAGTCTATTTAGAGACTTTCAGGCAGGCCATAGTAACTCGCGTCCAGGCGGGAGGGTCTCAGACAGTGGAACAAACGGGAGATGCATCTGCAATATTGATGATACTGCAGTTCTCTCCTGTAGTAAAGATCCAAACATCCACAAAACTGCAGGAAAAAGTGGAGAATCCGCGCATACCCAACCAAATCGGTCCACATCACGTTCACACTGAGGAGAGGAGACTGCTCGCCCGTGACACTGGACGGTGCCGTCTTGCCAACAGACACGACAGCTGTTAAGTACTTAGGCATACACCTAGATAGAAGACTCACTTGGTGGGTTCATATAAAGGCCGAAAGAGAACAGGCAAACAAAAAGTATAAAGATATGTACCTACTGGACACGACAGCTGTTAAGTACTTAGGCATACACCTAGATAGAAGACTCACTTGGTGGGTTCATATAAAGGCCAAAAGAGAACAGGCAAACAAAAAGTATGGAGATATGTACCTACTGGTTGTTGGGCAGACAATCAACCTGTTTGGACATAAGTACGGTATAGAACTCTGGGGATCAGCGAGTCATTCAAATGTAGAAATCCTCCAGCGCTACCAGCGCTAACAAAGTGTTAAAGATCTTAATCAATGCGCCATGGTTCACGCAGAATACGGAAAGGCATGAATACCTGGAAACTCCGACAGTTAACGAGGAAATAAAGAGTTCCTCTGTGTCCTACAACCGACGCCTTGAGAAGTGACACATCAACCATCTGACTACTCAGTTCACACACAGAGACAACTGGCTATTTCGGCTGAAAAGAAAGCAATTGCGGGCTTCGTATAAGTCAATAATAATAATAAGAGATGACACATCGCTGGATGTGCATTCTCTAAATGTCTAAGAGCAGAACATAATAGTAGATTGTATTACAAGGGAGCAAAATAACATATTTACGGCGAGGGCGCTATTTTGAATCCAGAGCGCAGTGAAGGATTCTAAAGTAGAATCCTGAACGCAGCGAGGAATTCAATATACGTCGCCCGAGATGAAAATAATTTTGCGGCCGAGTAATACACTCTACTTTTCATTTCGAATATAAGGAAAGTATATACACTCTGCTTTTCATCCCCCTCTATAAGAAAAGCAACAAAGACAACTAAAACTATCTAGAAAAATAAAAGAAAGGTGGCGGGGGGCTTCGCTTTCTGTTTTTTCTATAATAGGTATATAAAAAAATTGAAGTTTTGAAATAACAAAAAAAATTAAAACAAAAAAAAATTTTGAATAAAAAAAATTTTTTGAACAAAATTTTATTTTTATATGTCTATCGGATGCCTCCTATCTATCTTCGGCGTACCATAGGGGGTTGAAAATTTTGTTACATTTTAGCTACGCTACGAGACGCACCGTTTTTGAGATATTCTCGTTTTTATATAAAAAAAAAATAATTATTTTGTCCGTCCACATACAAAATTAGTTGAAAACTTTTTCATTGCCGATGAGGTAACTCTATGGTTGACTGTAACCAAATTCAGTTCTATTCTTAAAATTCATTTCCACCCTAGGGTGAAACGGATAGTTTTGGACCCGCTGCTCAGTTTAAATATACATCACTTTCCGAATCTGAGAGATGAAAAAGAACATCCAATCTGATTAAAGCCGCCCGCGCCAGGCTGTTAGTAGATAAGTAGGTAGGTAATAAATAATTAAAAAGAAAAAAAAGTACGCTAACGAACGACGACGCGAGACGTTGTGTTTTTTTATTATACAATCAATAACGAAAATTATCATTAGGATTAGGCAATGCCGTTTTAATAATAGACACGTTATAGGTAGGTACCTAACCAAATTTTTTTTTTTATAGTGAGGGGAATGCCTTTACGCATACCCCGTCCACGTTGGTGTGCGGAAAAAAGGTACAAATTAGAAGATTTTTTTTAAATCCACGACGGGGTAGCACTTAGCCTTCATCACACCTGATGTTAAGTGCTGATAAGGCTGAAGGTGGAAGCGCACTATTGCCGGAATCCTCAATCATTGAGGAACTGGCTATCTTATCTAACTGCCGGAACACAATAATGCTGAAAACATCATTGTTATGGCGTCAGGCTTAGATAAGATGGTGGTAGCTGGACTAACAACAAGTCCTACCACCAACCAAACCGCATACAATATGTATCCCCACTGGGAATCGAACCCGGGACCTCTTGGTCTGAAACCGGAGGTGTGAACCACTAGACCACAGAGGCGGTTAAAAGAGTTTGCTGCAAAAAACAATATAGTTTTATCACAACAATTGTTCATAAATAAAGTTTTCATCCCATCGATTCGAAAAGCGATGATTGTTTATCTAATAACAGGGCCCAAAACGATTCATTGTTTATCTGTTATGACAAGAGGGTATCAATGAGATTTGAATTTTGAACAGCTTCATAACAGGGTCCAAAACGATTGAGATTTGAATTTAGAACATAATTAAAGAAGCATTCGTTGGAATGTAGCAAAGGGTGTGCAGTACTTTAATAAAATCAACTGATTTTGTATGGAGCCGGGACTTGTAAAATTTAAAAAAAAGGAATTTTATAAAATTGAGAATATCTCGTAAACGGTGCGTCGTAGCTAAAATCTAACAAAATTTGAAATACCCCTACGGCGCCCCCGGAGGTACTTATAAGGAATCCGATGGACATTTTTTTTTTGTTATTTCAAAACTTCAAATTTTTTTTCAAACATGCGTAGGCTTTGCCCGACTAGCGCTATGATGTATCCGAACGCCAAAGAAAGACTCAAATAGCTAGGTAGTTTGAGTTGTCTTTATTGCTTTTCTTATAGAGGGGGATGAAGAGCAGAGTGTATTACTCGGCCGCAAAATTATTTTCACCTCGGGCGACGTATATTGAATCCCTCGCTGCGTTCAGGATTCTACTTTAGAATCCCTCACTGCGCTCGGGATTCTACTCTAGAATCCTTCACTGCGCTCTGGATTCAAAATAGCGCCCCCGCCGTAAATATGCTATTTTGCTCCCTTGTAATACAATCTACTATTTCCTCCACACGCTTTTCTATTTGTAAGTACCTACAAGTACCTAAATATTTACCTAGGTAGGTACCTAGGTAAATATTTAGGTACTTGTAGGTAGCTTTACAGGTGTAAAGAAAGTTGAAATCGAGAACCGAATCAGGTTTTACTATCACTTAACGGCTAATATTTTCAACACACGTTTGAAGGCATTCAGAAATCAATTCACAGGAACGCGGGCAATATAGCTATTTGACCCTAATAAATAACTACAAACAAACTTCTACCCGTGAGATCGTAAAAAGAAACTGCCTTTGTGCCCGGTGAAAGGATCATGGCATCAGGGGACACAGACTAGAAAAGCTATAGGTAAGTAAGTAGGTCTACAATGGCATTTGTAGACACGCACGACATACCTACTAATTTGTAGACAACGAATTAAGCATCTGCTTTTGCAATCAATAATTGCATTTTGTAACGTAGTTTTAAAATTCCACTTAATGGTGAAAAAAAACATGTAGTTTAAAAAACTAAAACTACTTTTGTTTTACTTAATATTGACCACGCGCACCAAAGCGTGGTGCGCGTGGTCAATATTAAGTACTCTAATGCATGCTTTGCAAAGGGCGCACCACGCTTTTTAATTTCAGTTACTGAATAGACGGTTATTTTGTACTTTTTAGTCTGTTCCTATAAAAGTGTGTTGTTTTAGTTTTTTAAACTACATGTTTATTTTTTACTTTTTAGTTTAACCACAGAGACGGCTGTGGTTTAACAAATGGCAAGCTATGGTGGGTATGGTAATCGATTTCACAGACCATTCATGTGTCTGTCCACCCCGTAAACATTATAACAACCCCGTAACATCAGTGCAGTGCAATGCGCGCTCGGAAACGGTCGCGCCCGCGCATAATTGCATAAGAGTCGAATTACTTATTACTCGTAATTCACGTTGAGCGCAGCTTAAGCCGCTGCGCACTAAACTTCACTATGAGTTCCCAGCAACTCATAGTGAATGAGGTTTTGGCGTTTATCCAGAACGCCATCGATACCATGGACGAAGTCAGCATCGTGCAGATCTGCAAGTCCAACTTCAACGAAGCTGAGATTTGCAGTGGCAAGGCGCTGCTGTTCAAGAGCATCGGTAAGGCCGACGAAATGCCATCTCGCCGGAGAGACGGAGGTGCGAAGAGTCTCCAGGACATAATAACCCTGTTGAAGGAGACCGACCCTGACGACGTGCCAACATTCGTGGCGAAGGAGCTGCATAAGCTGCCGCCTGTCACTTTCGACCACGTCGACGTAACCAGACTTCTCAAGGACATCACCTTCTTGAAAGCGAGCCTGGCCGAAGTACAGTCCAAGTTAGCGGCCTCATACAATACCATCTGTGAGTTGCGTGCCCAAGTCGTGTTGTTAAGCAACACCGCTGCGGTATGTAGGTCACCTGAGACCGCCAATGTAAACACTCGTCGTGGGGCGCAAAATGCAT
Organism: Crambus lathoniellus; assembly: GCA_949710035.1. NCBI lineage: Eukaryota > Metazoa > Arthropoda > Insecta > Lepidoptera > Crambidae > Crambus > Crambus lathoniellus. The sequence continues at coordinate 14,275,503 of OX453318.1, forward strand.
CCATCGGCAGTTTCGAGTCGGCGCATATGGATGCGTCACCGGCCGCCGCTGCAGCTAGCGATGCACCTGGCCCCGCCGCCCGCTCCTCCGCCCCGCCGCCGGAGACGTCACGCGTGAGCACGTCGACCCCTCAACGTGCGTACGCCGCTGTCACCGCTGCAAGCCAACCTGCTCAACATCAAGCCGAGCTGGCTACAAAGAAGGGGGATAAACAACGACCAGCCTCCGAAGCTGTGCAACCAGCTCCGCAGAGACAGAAAACAAGTTCCGATGATGACGGCTTCAAAAAAGTGGAACGGAAGAAGAAGACCTCTCATCGTAACTTGTGTGGCACCGCCCTGACTGGACACAACCACCTGTTGCGGCCGGCTATCCCGACGACGCTGGTGTACGTGTCACGCTTGCATTACTCCACAAAACCAGAAGATATTGTGGAGTATATGAGAGTAAAAACTAAATTTACTCTGAGGGTCGAGCGGTTGGAGTCCCGCCACAACGTGAATTTCAACTCATTTGTGGTGAGGGTGCCGACTGAACATCTGCCGACCTTCATGAAAGAGAATTTTTGGCCGAGGGGTGTCATGTTCCGCCGGTTTCGTGGGCGGCTACCTGACACTGCTTTGCGCAACACGCCGCCTACAATACGTGTTAACAAATAGTCTATTATTAAGTTTTATATAAATATATGTATGTTAGTTTGTAAGGTATTTATTATATGGGCCTTAAATTGTAAAAAAATTTTTTGATGCCTGAAATAAATGATTTTATTTATTTTTTATTATAACTCAAAGGCGTGATTGTATGTATTTAGTTTTACAAATTCAAGTGGAGTCTATTAGTTACCAGATGCGCAAGCCGAACCCTTACTTCCTCCCTGCTCCATCATCAGACCTTCACTACCAAGTGTATCGAATAGGTCTCATCAGAACGAAACAAATGAGCCCAAACTCGAGGGGTTTCCTAGTGGTAATTAAGGAGTGCCACTGACTTCCTCCCTGCTCCATCATCAGACCCTCATTACCACGTGTAGCGAATAGGTCTCATCAGAACCAAACAAATGAGCCCAAACTCGAGGGGTTTCCTATTGGTCATTAAGGAGTGTCACTGGCTTCCTTCCTGCTTCATCATTAGACCCTCACCACCAAGTGTAGCGTATAGCTCTCATCAGAACGAAACAAATGAGCCCATCTCGAGAGGTTTCTTAGTGGTCATTAAGAAGTGCCACTGACCTCCTTCTTGCTCCATCATCAGACCCACACCACCAAGTGTAGAGAATAGGTCACATCAGAACGAAACAAATGAGCCAGAACTCGAAGGGTATCCTATTGGCTATTAAGGAGTGCCACTGGCTTCCTCCCAGCTTCATCATCAGACCCTCGCCACCAAGTGTAGCGAATAAGTCTCGTCTGAACGAAACAAATGAGCTCAAACTCGAGGGGTTTTCTTGAGGTCAATAAGAAGTTTGACTAGGTCCTCCCAGCTCCATCATCAGACCCTCACCAATCAAGTGTAACGAATAGGTCTTATCAAAACGAAACAAATGAGCCCAAACTCGAGGGGTTTCCTATTGGTCATTAAGGAGTGTCACTGGTTTCCTTCCTGCTTTATCATCAGACCCTCACCACCAAGTGTAGCGAATAGGTCTCATCAGAAAGAAACAAATGAGTCAGAACTCGAGGTGTTTCCTATTGGTCATTAAGGAGTGCCACTGGCTTCCTCCCTGTTCCATCATCAGACCCTCACCACCAAGTGCAGCTAATAAGTCGCGTCAGAACGAAACAACGTAGCCCAAACTCGACCAAACTCGAGGGGTTTCCTAGTGGTCATTAAGAAGTGCCACTGGCTTCCTCCCTGCTCCATCATCAGACCCTCACCATTAAGTGTAGCGAATAGGTCTCATCAGAACAAAACAAATGAGCCTAAGCTTGAGGGGCTTACTAGCAGCCATTGGAGAGTTCTATTGCCCACCTCTTGACTCCATCATCAGATCAGCTCGATGGTAGCAAATTATTGTATTGTCATCGGATTCATATAGACTTGCAACGTTTCAAATCAATACGACAATTAGAAGTAGGTTAAAATTGAATTCCAAGATTTTCTTACACTGTGACTTAGTTACAAGTGAAGCTAATAAAAGTGTGGTAATAAGCAGATTTTTCACCATTTATATATACATTTTGGCTAAGTCGGTAACTATTATACTTTTCAATGGAACAGCAAACTTTTTTTCGCTATTTTGTGGATATCCTCATATTAAATAAAGTCCTTAAATTTAAGTGTATGTACTCGTATCGTAGATAAGTACTTAGGTAATACTTTATAGGTATCTACCTACTGAACACAAGCTTGTTATTCAATGTAATTTTTTTAAACGAGTCGTATAATAACACCAAAAGCTCCTTCAAATTAACTTGTCTGGTGGTGCCGATGCTACCCTTTCGGATCTGCAGGGCTAGGACTGAAGTTTGTTTTCCTTATTTTATATCAGGTGGTCATAACGAACGGAAATCTATACACCTCTAAATTTTAATTAGCACAAAGGTTTTAGGGGATGTTAGTGTCCATCAATACGAAAAAAAATTAATATGGAATGGGTCATCCACGGAATGGCGAAAAAAATCACCTGTTCCATACATTTCAGTCGTGTCCATCGTTCCAGCAGCGCCACGGTCTCCGATTTGCTTGAAAAAAATACACCATGCAGGCCAATTTTTTACCAGTCGGGAAAAAATACGATTGATTTTTCCCCAAATTTTTTTTAGGTTATAAATTTTTCGATGCCTATAAAATCATTATTCCATGATGAAATGTAGAAATTCAATTTTGTCCGTACCCTATGATGAAGGAACTAAATATACAGGCACACTGTTTTCAGTAAAAAAATCGAATTGCTGAGATTCGGCCGTGGCGCTGCTGGGACGACGTCGTCCCAGCAGCGCCCCAAGTGACCTACGATTACTCCTGAATCTGTCGACATTTACAGGTGGACATTAGCTTATGTGAAATGGAAAAAAAGGCAAAAATATGTGTCTTATTAGATTTATTATAGCTTTTGTAATTAATGAGAAATAGCGGGGCGCTGCCAGGACGACGTCGTTCCAGCAGCGCCACAGAAATCCCCGTATATCCTCGGATCCAGTGGGGGGAAAAAATCAATCGTATTTTTTCCCGACTGGTAAAAAATTGGCCTGCATGGTGTATTTTTTTCAAGCAAATCGGAGACCGTGGCGCTGCTGGAACGATGGACACGTCGTTAGTGTATTTATTCTTTGTCGATGTTGTACTTTTGTATGGAACTGCAGATTTGTACTACCTACTAACTTAATTTAAATTTAGTGGTGTATAATATAAAGCAGATACAGACTTTTTCTGAATGGGACAAGGTGTCCCATAGGTCATGAGGGCAGTGCTTTTTCCACTGTTCCCCCATATGTTTTATTGGAAATTGGAATGGTTTATAAAATTAATGAAATGTCTACTAATATTTACTCGACATACTTACATTATTTTTATTGGAGATCGATACGTTTAGTACCTACTTATTTATTTTAATGAAAATGCAACAAAAATCACCCCAAGTATTTGAAATATTAGTAAAAGTTAACAATGTTAACATAAAAAAAACATTAGAAAACTAAGTTTATTATTTGAAGGGCTTACAGCTAATATTTATTACAAAGTAAATACTTACATAATTATATAATAAAGAGCCATTTACAAAGACAAAATTTGAGCGTCATTCCTGTGCTAACATGTGATGGGACATAACGTCCTATCAGTCCCAAGTAGTATGGGACATGGGGATGACATCAGATCCGAAAGGGTTAATAATTGCTCTATACTTTGTTTAGCATGGATCTTATTCCTATGACAGTTCGTGCAAAGCATAAAGTTCTTTAAGCTATCTATTAGAATAAAACTCAAGAAAAACAGCATGTCATTTTTGGTAGAAAACTAGACCCTATTCCATTTGCAGAAGCATAATTTGATTTTGCCTGGCACAAAAATTTGCTGTCATAGGACCAAAGTATAAATACAAAGTTTAAATAAATAAATAACTTCTTACATTCACACCAATTATTATCTAAGCCCATGTTAATTTAATTATGAAACTGTAGGTATCATGGAAAACTCGATAACGGATAAATATATACTTAAATACTTTTTGTTTGTAAATACATACTTAATATACATAGTTAACACCCAGAACAAGACAAATGAGACATGTTCATGTACACATATATTTGTCTAGTTCGGGAATCGAACCCGAGACCACTGGCGCAGAAGGTGGGTAGCCTACCCCTGCGCCAAATCGGTCGTCGAAAGTATAGAGACTGAATTTCCTACTACTTATGCAATATACTTATATATAAGTACCTACTTAACTATCAACTTAAAGGCATAAGTTGATAATTCGTAGTACAAACTGTAGGTACCTATTGCCTGTAGGTAATAATTCGTAAGTTCGTAACCTATAGGTACTAAAACCAGGGGGCCGATTCTGCTAACGTTAAGTCATAATCGTGTCTCAATCGTGTTTCAATTGTAGTTCAGTTGTAGTGGTATTTTTATACACACTAGTTACAAGAAATGTGTACCTTTTTCACAATAATAAGGTGTGACCAGACTACACACTACATTCACATCACATCATACTTTCATAATTCTTGTAACTAGTGTGTAAAAAAGCAATACAATTGAACTACAATTGAAACACGATTGAGACACGATTATGACTTAACGTTAGTTGAATCGGCCTCCAGCTCTCAAACCAGAAGGAAAGAAAAGACTTCCAGACCTTGACTTGTTAACTGTCTTAATTTCCTGAATGTACCAACTTACAAATTCTTACAAACGTAAGCCTCCTAGCCTAGCACACGTTTCAACCGTCGCGTCTTCCCGGATCCAGTCTGATTGAATCGCGCCAGCTACTCGTAAGCTGCTAGTTTATCGCAACTGTGTGACTAAAGCTTAGGGTGTGATAAAAGCGATTTGCTTTTTATATATGTCACTGGGAAATAACAAGAATCGCACCTAGGAAATTTATAAATTTACGGAAGTCCTGTAGAACACGTGATAGGTTAGAAATTTAAGGCGATCGCGAAGCGCAGCGAATCGATTGCCTTAAATTTCGTGGTTTTTTTTAGGAAATTTATAAATTTACGGTTTTTATTTTTTTTTCCGGTGACATATACCTACATCGGGCGGATGGTTAAGCCTTCTTTTGTTTTTGAAAAGTAATCAACATAGTCAGTGTACAGTGCGCTGATAGATGTATTATCTGTGAACAATATCAGTATTATGCCTATGGAGGCTCCATAGTGGAGCATACGTTTTAACCGTCGCGTCTTCCCGGATCCAGTCTGATTAAAACGAGCCCGCTACTCGTAAGGCACTAGTTTATCGCAACTGTGTGACTGAAGCTGAGGCTGTGATGAAAGCGATATGCTTTCCGTATACCTACATCAGATCGGACGTATGGTTAAGCCTTCAGTCAGTTTATAGTGCACTGGTAGATTATCTGTGAACAATATCAGTATAATGCCTATCGAGCACGCGATTAAACCGTCGCGTCTTCCCGGATCCAGTCTGATTGAATTGAACTAGTTTATAGCAACTGTGTAACTGAAGCTGAGGCAGTGATTAAAGCGATTTGCTATCCGTATACATCGGACGGATGGTTTAATTCAATTTTTACCAGACAGACCGGGAATCGAATCCGGGACCTCTAGAAATAGCGGCACCTTGAAAACTGTGCGTACACCACTCGGTCAAGAATGTAAAACATAGCCTCTCTGATTTTACTCAAAATCGCTCGCCCTCTAACTTTTTCATCCGCTGTTATTAAAACCACGGTCTTGTGTCTTCGGCAAACCGAGTAGGCTTCAGGCACGTTCTCGCGTTATTAGGGGTAGGGTTTGTGATCAAAAGTGAGAAATCTAATCGGGTTTCCTCGAACTTGAATGAGGGTCAGTTTTTGTAGAAAATAAAACTATTTTTTTCAGGCCCTTTTTCCTTTTAAATGAGTTCGTAGTTCGTACCTTAAACGAGTTGGCATATTTGAAGACAATTTATTCATTTATTTACGCCTTAAATATAAAATAACCAATTAGAGGGTGTTCATTACACCCCTGCCTATACCGCGGAATCGGCTAGCGCAGTGGAAGCTGGTATTACTAATATAGACTCCGGACAAAAACTAGGTTTCAGCGGGGATGTAAACTGAACAATTGGACTGCGATACACAGCGGAGAGAATGCTAAATAAGGTGAGGTTACATACGGGTCTGTGTGTCGAACGTCTCCAAGGCAGAAGTGGTGTAAGGGAGCGCGCGCGCCCCTGGGGTCCTTTCTTCTGCAGACCTTACCAATTAGTCACATCACACACACACACACGGGGGAGCCTCTTTTATTACGATTTACAGTCCCGACAAAAGCGCGTGGTGGACAATTATCTTTCTTTCAAAAACTCCGCGACCAGCCCGATGGATGGCGTCAAAACCTTGGTCGTACAAAACGGGATCACATAGATAATTTAAGATTTTATTCAAACTCTATATGCCAGGCACATTCAACGCGAGCGATTTTTAACAAATTCAGCAAAATTAATCCGACATCTTGTACAAGAATTCCAATCAAGTGTCACTGTCAACTTCAAGTGACAGCCAAATGTCAATTTGACGTGACATTAGGGATGCGTTCAGAAACGTCGATCTTTTCCGAACATCCCCCCGCCCCGGACCGTTAAGAACGGTACGTCAATCTACGGGTAATCGGGAGAGCCCACTAACTGCTCTCTTCAAAACCGAATCTCGAACCAAAACCTCAGCAAAACGAGGAACTCCGTCAGTTCCGGGGTAGAGTTTAACAATGCGCCCCCTTCGCCAACATAGGGGCGGCAGGTTAGCATCCTTAATCAACACGAGGTCGCCAGTCTGGGGTGGGGTGGTTTTATCTGTCCACTTCACGCGCTGTTGTAGGATATGCAAATACTCCATCGACCAACGTGCCCAGAAGTTTTGGGACATCTGTTTCAAAAGTTGGTATCGCGACAAACGATGGGATCCTACATCCTGAATCGGATATTCAGGCAACGCCAAAAGGGGCTGTCCGATCAAGAAATGACCTGGGGTCAATGCTTCCAGGTCATTCGGGTCCGAAGACAACGGGCACAAGGGTCGCGAGTTGAGGACGGCCTCAATTTTACAAAATACCGTATCAAGTTCCTCAAACGTGAGAATAGTTTCTCCAATCACGCGACGCAAGTGTGTCTTGGCAGCCTTTACACAAGCTTCAAAAATTCCTCCCCAGGTCGGACAAGCTGGAGGGCTAAACTTCCAGATTATCCCACGCCGGGAGAGGGTGGTTCCAATGTCTATTTTATTATCAACAAAAAACTTAACTACTTCCTTAAGATAATTACACGTTCCCTTATAATTAGTACCACAATCGGAACGTATCAATGACGGCAGTCCTCTACGGGAAACAAATCTGCTCAAGGCGGCGACAAAGGCTTCGGTAGACAATTCCGAGACAATTTCCAAATGGACAGCCTTGGTGGACAAACACACAAACACGCACAAGTACGCCTTATAGGTTTTAGCATTACGCAGTCTCGAAGCCTTTACAGTAAAGGGACCGGCGAAGTCGGTGGCGACTCCGGCAAAAGCTCTACATTCCGTGACGCGATCAGCAGGCAAATCACCCATCTGGGGCTGCATGGTCGCGGCCTTCAATCGATAACAAGGCAGGCAACGGAAAACCACAGTGCGAATGGCTCGACGAGCAGACAAAATCCAAAATTCACGCTGCAAAATGGCCAACAAAGCATTACAGCCAGCATGTTGTGCATTCACATGGCGATCTGTTATTATCAGTTGAGTCAAATGTCCGGCTTTAGGTAACAAAAGGGGGTGACGAGCTCCATACGGCAGGTTCGCATTTCGAAGTCTTCCGCCGACTCGCAAAAGCCCACTCTCGTCCAGGAAGGGATTCAATCGCGATACCGCGCCCTTCAACTTGCGACGGCCTAAACGCAAAATTTCAATCTCGGACTCAAAACTATCAGCTTGTACTCTCCGGACCCAAAACAAGAGCGCGTCCCTACGCTCGTCCGGAGTGAGAACCGACGAATCACGCCTCGCGCGTGGGTTTCTGCAATTGTACGCGAAACGTCTGATCCAAGCGGTAACACCAAGCAGCTTCTGTAAGGAGCTGTACCGATCCAACAACAAATCCTTTTCCCCGGCGGGGTTAGTCTCCAGGACGCATGCCCGCATATCAGGAACGGCTACGTTCGACAACGCTGGAGAGGGCGGCCACTCCGACTCAGGCCGCATCAACCACTGTGGGCCCCACCAGAGGGGGTGGTTAATTAGGGTTGGGGCTACACAACCCCGAGACGCACAATCCGCGGGATTCATGGTTCCCGGCACGTGTCTCCAAATCAACTCGATGTCGGAATCAGTCATCCGGATGTCAGTCATAAATACAATTTGGTGCCGCCGGAAGTTGGTCAAAATGTCTGAGATCTCCGTGTGCAGCTTGGGACCTACATGCAGACACTGGTTCAAGGACGCTCCAGTAGAGGTGGGAGCCGAACCGTCAAAGACCACCCGAATCTTTCCGGATTTCAAAACGGCGTGGTGCGGCAAAAAGAAGTGCTCAACGGAGCGCCAATCCAACTCGCTCACGGACATGTGCCCTAACTCCTCATACTCCCGCATGAATTCAACATACTTCTGGCGGAAGACCGGATCCTTGCTCATGCGACGCTCCATCGCCACTAGCCTACGTTCCGCTAGCGGTCGGGATTCGCCCAGAGGAGGTCGGCCGGCACGAAAGGGGAGACGGGTGATCAAACGACCAGAGCGGAGGCGACCAGTGTTATTCTGGTAATACAACTCGCATTCATCCGCTACTGGGTCGACCCGCGGGGCTGGTGGAGGTTCCTCAACCTCCCAAAACTTCTGCACCACTTCGGAGAGAGACACATTAAAAACAAGACCGCGATCCTCATCAAGGGAATCCAAAACGCGGCGAGCAGGGCCCATCACAACTGTACCGAGTGTCGTCTGCAGAGCTACCAAGCCATCTGGCTGCAAAACTCGCTTCCCCGTCAACAAAACTCGCCCCAGGACATCGGCTCCAAGGAGAGCATGAATCGGGCCTGGGCGGAAGAAATTTGGATCGGCGAGTGGGGAATCAGACACCAAAGACAACATACTCGGTCCCAAGTCAACTGAAGGTTGACGGCCAACAACTGTGTCCAACACAATCGCCGAGGTCTTAATGCCTGGCGTGGACTTATTACGTGATGTAAATGTGAAGTCAACATGCCCTAACAACCCGGGGACTTTCACATCGCCAACACCTCTCACGCCTTCCGTGTGGGGGTGCACCTTGAGGCCCAACCGCCTAACTAACCAAGATGACACAACACACCCCTGAGCACCGGAATCCAACAAGGCGCGAACTTCCACAAGGTCGCCATTCAATCCCCTGACAAGCACAGAGGCCGTGGGCAACAAAACGGTCTCTGGAGGGGTGGCTACAATCGACCGTAAACACGTTGATTGCTAGTATGTGGGGTCCCCAGACGTCCCCCCATGGTAAGGGGGTCGCTCATAGCGATCCAGTGGGTCCCAGTCTCCCACATACTGCCTACGTCCAAATCGCCCGGTATCAGGCGGGTTATATCTCCCGGCCCCTTGAAGACGGGGCGGGCGCCGCTCCAAACGCGGGTATTCGGCGAGCGGCGGCGAGAATCGGTGCCTATCATCCACCGTGTACGTCGCCCCATAGTCGCGGGGGCACGGTGACCGATTTTCAGAAGGGGGGTCCCGGGGACCCCCGGCTGTGCGAGGCTCAACACGTTGCGGGGGGCTTCTACGACCTCCCGCAACGCTCGCAAAATCGAACCCCCTAGTTGGGGACCGATTTCCCATGGGGGGGTCCGTGGGACCCCCGCCCGTGCGAGGCTCAAAACGTCGCGGGGGGCCTCTACGACCTCCGGCAACGCCCGCATAACTCATCCCCATCCTTGGGGATCGGTTTCCCATGGGGGTGTCCCTGGGACCCCCGCCCGTGCGAGGCTCAAAACGTCGCGGGGGGCCTCTACGACCTCCTGCAACGCTCGCATAACTCATCCCCATCCTTGGGGATCGGTTTCCCATGGGGGGGTCCCTGGGACCCCCGCCCGTTTGAGGCTCCAAACGTGGCGGAGAGCGTCTGGGGCCACTCTGGTGGCCACCAGAACTGCTGCGGGATGCAAACACCGCGGGGGGTCCGAGCCCCCCACCCATACGAGGTGATCCTGCAGCGACGCGCTGCGGCGCTCCGCCGCCCTCTGGGCTGTTCATGCAGAGGAGGGGATGGTGGTTGCCCTTACAAAAGCGGCATGGGTGCGCTTGGGTACATTCGCGCTGCATGTGCAGGCCCAAGCACGAGTAGCACCATGTCCGTTGTCGCGCGATCGCTCGACGGCCTTGGACGCGCTGGTCGAGGAACTTATCACAACGGGTCGTGCTGTGACCCGGTTCCCGACAGTACAAGCAGCGGGCGGTCTCCTGGACGGCGGCATAGCGGCCGGGCGCGCGAGGGGCCATACGCCCCCTACGGGGGGGTCCGGTGGGGGATCTACTCTGTGGCACAGGTCGTTCGGGTCCCATAGGACCGGCCAGAGAGGAATTATCTGCCAGTCTACTTTCAGGAACTACAGGAACGTCAAGAGGTCCGAGAAGGGTGGCAGATAAGTCGCACTATCCCCGCCATACTGCTGCTCAAAACGGACCTTAACAGAGTCCGGCAACTTTCCCAGGACAATGTGCAGTAACAAAAACGACCACTGCTCCACTGGGAGTTTTAAGTTTTTTAATGCGTTGTAGGCAACCAACAGCGGATTCAACAAAGCCACTCTCAAGTGCATCACGCTGGCAACGCGGGGTAAATTCAAAATGGCGGCAACATGGTTGTCCGCCAGACGTCGTACGTTCTGGTACCGACGGGCAATCAAATCCCTAGCAATAGGGTAGTTTTCATCCGAGGGGGCCAAATGTTGAACCGATTCAAGGGCTTCCCCTTCCAACACGGATAATAAATAAGCTAACTTCTGGCCCTGGGTCAAATCATCCCGGGCATGTACCAGACTATCAAAAATATTAATAAAACCCTCCCAGTCCTCTAGACGACCAGCAAAACGCCTTAAATCTAAGGGAGCCAATCTAGCAAATAGAGGGGGCATACTTTTAGATGTGACCGGGGACGGGCTCGGTTCATTCTCTCTTGCCACTTGCAAAGGCCGGGCCACCTGAGTAATTCTGTCCGCAAAATCATAACACTGGTCCACATCCAAACCGACTTCTTGTCGCATTTCCACCTCGGCCTCAACAGTCCTTTCCAAAAATAAGGCATACTGCTCATCAACAACAGCCAAACGTATGGGCAGATCTACGTATCTGTTCAACAAGGCCTCCGTCCTATCCGGTCGATCCAACAATGCGACCGCAGAAGCTAACCACCGTAACTCAGAACGTATTTTGGCTTTAGCAGAGGAGGCCGTCATTGTAACGTCACAAATTTATCAACAAAAACAACAAATTCGAAATATTCACTATAACACAAAATCTCCAATATTTGGAGGTTATTACTAACCACAAAATTCCAATATTACAACAACAAAGTATTTATAATGACACAAACTCTTAAATATCTGGAGGTTATCAGAAAACAACAAAACTCACTGACTATTGAAATTCACTCAAAATCACTGACTATTGAAATTCACTTGGATATCAACACAACATACTGTTACACAACAACAAGTTAATTTTAATTATTTCAAAGCACAAGTTTCAATGAGTTTCAATGTGTAAACAATGTCCCAAATCATTTAAGTTTCACTAAGTATTGAGTGCAAACTTATTAGCTAACCTTTTATTAGCTATTATTTTAGCAACAAACTTGTCAATATTCACAACTCAAATTTGCTGACAAAACTAAATAATAATTATTATGAACAAAGAAAGGCATCTGTTTACATTTTGGAACCTCAATACATGACAATTAATTACAAGACATGGAACCAATAACAAAGGAATGCCCTTTACTTTTCAAATGCAAGTTAATTACCATTTACAAGTACAAATTAATCTAGTCCGGACCAGATGGTCATCAACACGGCACTGATTAATACAAAGTTTTGGCGTGGGCCTCTCAGGCCTTCAAGCTACGCTCTTGGCTACCAAGAAATGTTCATTACACCCCTGCCTATACCGCGGAATCGGCTAGCGCAGTGGAAGCTGGTATTACTAATATAGACTCCGGACAAAAACTAGGTTTCAGCGGGGATGTAAACTGAACAATTGGACTGCGATACACAGCGGAGAGAATGTTAAATAAGGTGAGGTTACATACGGGTCTGTGTGTCGAACGTCTCCAAGGCAGAAGTGGTGTAAGGGAGCGCGCGCGCCCCTGGGGTCCTTTCTTCTGCAGACCTTACCAATTAGTCACATCACACACACACACACGGGGGAGCCTCTTTTATTACGATTTACAGTCCCGACAAAAGCGCGTGGTGGACAATTATCTTTCTTTCAAAAACTCCGCGACCAGCCCGATGGATGGCGTCAAAACCTTGGTCGTACAAAACGGGATCACATAGATAATTTAAGATTTTATTCAAACTCGATATGCCAGGCACATTCAACGCGAGCGATTTTTAACAAATTCAGCAAAATTAATCCGACATCTTGTACAAGAATTCCAATCAAGTGTCACTGTCAACTTCAAGTGACAGCCAAATGTCAATTTGACGTGACATTAGGGATGCGTTCAGAAACGTCGATCTTTTCCGAACAGAGGGTATTGTTATAAGTAGGTGTACCTACGCATAGTATTAAATGTACTTATAAAAAAACCTATAGCCAGCAAATTCATATTATTTTTATTGTATAGCTACTGCCGTATCTTTCATTAGCTTCTTCATTAGCATCATAACTTGATTTTGCTTCAAAGACAGACTATTTTGTTTTTTTTATTAGTTCAAATTAACCTTTTTGAAAAGCCTTTTATCTTTAAAGTTAAAGAAGAAATCAAAATTAGTATTTAGAAACATCAGTAAGAAGACTAAGAAGTTATTTTATTTATTAAATGATGAGAAGAAAAGATCGCGTTGCGTGGGAAGCTCAATCTCCGTAAAATACCTAATACTTATCATCTTTTTAATTAGCCGTTTTAGAGTAGTGTGGGATGAATCCCTGTAATGCCTGTTTAAACAAAAATCATCATCCTAACAACGTGGGTTTAAGATAAAATATTGTTGTTTCTTGCAGCTATAAAAAAGGGGTTTAACTTTAGGGCTCATTCAGACGGGATCCAAAACAACTGTTCGTCATGATCAGAGAACGGAATAGGTAGAGTTAATTTTGTGCACTTGCGATAATGGTTATTATATTAATATGGACATTCCTAGATTTTTATTTTATTAAAAAGACCCGGAGTTCCGCCCTTTGTCATAATAGTACCTACATAACTGACGCGGTCTATATAGGTAATGACTGCATTGATGATGGCCGAAAGCGCAGCTTAGCGCAGGTCCAGCCCATATAGGCCGCGTGGTGTGAAATGTAAAAAAAAATATTTTGAATATTCAAAGAATTTTCTCACCAACTGTGTGCCTTTTCTGAACTTTAACAGCAAAAAATCTTCATGGTCAGTGAATAAAACCACCAACGAACGAGTACCTATTTATTACCTAAGTAGGATTCTTTTTTAACTCATACTGTTATTTTAGCTCTGTTAATTAAACGCCTACATTACACATTGCCTACAAAATTAGCCAAGTTACCACTTTCGCCTAAATAACTTCAACTAAGTGCTTATTCACAAGACGACGTTTGACGAATTGTCTTTTTTCCCGACTTTCAGAATGGAGGATTCGTTTTTTTACGTAACCTTTTTTACGTAATGCTACGCTTCTCAAAAGATACGAATAGTAAAATATTGGTGACGGATTTGAAGATTAATCCAAGATTGAACTCTGAATCGAGACGAATGAGAACATGATTGAATTCACATATGAAAAAACACAATTCCGTATACTTAATGAATGTGGACGGCTATCCATCATGACCATAGATCGAAATAGGTAGAGCAGTTTACGTTAGTTGACCTCTCTACCTATTAAACGTTATGATTTGATAATTTGATGTTAATACTTATAAATTTGAATATACAGCGCAGCTTGCAGTTTCCTTTTCATTAATCCTATAATATAATTTGAATAAGATTAAGATTAGTGTGTCCATTAAACTATTTGATTCCTTGTTTAGTTGAAAATTGTTTACTGTTTTAGGTAATAAGCAAAATTGTACTTAATTTAAGCGGTATTCTGTATTGTGATGGAAAGTAACCTTACTATTATGTGAAGGTCATTTTTCAAATTTGACGACTCTGTATAAGTTAAAACAGGGAGAAAAAAATAGCCCTTGGCGAGTTTCTTGCCGGTTCTTCTCGCTACAAGGTCTCCTGCCGTAGGATTTGCGAACCGATGGCGTAGCTTCATTGACGTTCATAAGTGTTGTTAAACAAACCTAAATTGAATAAACGATATTGAATTTTGAATTTTGAATTTTGATGTTAATAAATAAAATACGCATAGTTACTATCGCGTATTCGTTAAATTATCACGTATCTTACCCCTCTTTGTACCGCCACGGCGTTTTAAAAATTACACTCGGAACTCATTCTTTTATCGTTCCACCAACATGTACAACAAAGAACTACAAAATATTGATCTTTTTGACTCATCACTTAAAACTCTTAAGTTAAGGCTTAAAGCAAATTAAGATTAATTTTAGTTATTTTTTTTTCTTAATTTTTACAACTTAATCTCACCCTGACAATGTCTTATTTTTAGTTCTGAAATTTTTATATTATGTTTTAAGGTATTAATAGTACAAATTCATGAGCTAACGTAACTAATAAGTAGTAATGTCCACTTCGAATATTTTTGTTTGTACGTTTGGGCACTGTAGGTCTAGATTTAATAATTTAATTTGTAGCAAAATATTTTCTGTAATATACATGACTGTTTGTTGCCAAAATAAATGAAAAAGAAAAAAAAAATTATAACAGATAGATTACACCTTAGTAAAGCAATAAGATCTAGAATTATAGTCTTAACGCGAACGCGATAGTAGCGTTTGCACATTGACAAATTTACACTCGGGGTGCCTACTGGTATCGTTTTAAACGTAAAAGCTTCGATCATGTAAAAGCGATATCTGTCTCACGATTGAAGTCATGGGCAAAAGCTAGGTTTTTGATAAGAGGAGAATTCCTCTCTATGAAAACATAAAGTTCAAGACTGAAGATCCTGATTTCCTTGCTAACCTCCATCAAGCTGTCATCTTGGAAATGAAATCCAGTAAGTAAGTGTCTGTGGAACACAAAACTTTGTGGCGAAATAGTTTCTACACGTCGGTATTAGAGCTCATCATTGCGAAGTATTCTTTGCAACCTCGGATAGTCTTTATGATTTTTACTCATTTCATTTTTGGGGTTCCGTAAATAATAAAAATAAAATATGGAAATTTTAAAACCCCACACAATATTTAAGTACAGACAAACAGTATTTTTTTGCCGCCATTTTGTTTTTTTTATTGCACCTAAATTTGCCCAGGGTGTAGGTACATTATTTTAGTCAAAGCACCACCTCTGTATTTTTACCGGTTCGGCAGGCAGTTGACCATCTCATGGATTTTCATCAAACGTGATTAAGAACCATCTCGATTAATTTAACTTTCAATTAAAAAAACCATCAAAATCAGTCCAGTCGTTAAGGAGATACGTTGCCTCAGACAGACAGACTGACAGATACACACACACGTCAAACTTATAACACCCCTCTTTTTGCGTCGAGGGTTAAAAACGATTTACGTCTTAAATTTTACTTATTCCTATTTTAACTTTCCACGTGTCATTAGATAAATTTATCTTCCAAAGCAAAAGTTGGCACAGACGAGTTTAATATCCCTAATAGTCACAGAGACACCTCCAAACTACATTTGTCCCAATTTCCGGGCAACCTTCACGGATGTCGGGAACGATATGGGAATTGGGAACACACTTGAAAGGAAACTTGCTAATTTGGTCTTTATTGCTTTACCATAACTTTCATACTGGCGTAGCAACGTATGTAGGTAGGTGTTTTTGGTCCTTGTAAATAATGAAAAATAATTACATTTTCTTACAATCACACAAAGTATCTTGTCCAAATAGGTTTCATTAACTTGTGTGTTACTGGATAACGGATACCTAATTAAGGGCAGGATCTTCCAAAAACGCTGTCTTTGTCTTTTTCTTTATGTCAAGGGTTATGAAAATAACCTCACTTTTTCATTTCTTCAATGTTTTTGTTGTTATTTTAGCCTGAGAATAATCTTCTATAATAATATGTCATTACCTATCTTTCTATTTACTATTCGTGAATTAGAGATTAAAATTCTAAGTAGGTAGAAAATCCAAAAAATATGAAAATTATGAAACTTTTCTTTGTCTTTGAATTTTTTATAGTCGAATGAAGATACGAATATCGTGTTTTAGCCACATAATAATCAATATTGTTTATCAAACTTCAACATATTTTTATCTTCTCAAAATAAAGAATATTTGATTGTTTACTTTTAAATCAAAAATAGATTAATTTCGATAATTTCCTAAAAAAATTTTTTTTATTCGCCCGGATCGTCTGTGGTCGTCGTCAAGGTCGTGTGTTCGAGTCCCATCGGAGCTGGTTAAGAGACTTGTTGACTTTTTCCAATACTTAGTTACTTCATTTTCAATAATAAAAATTGCATTTGCAATGCAAAAAAGTGAAAATAATTTCAAAACTAGACTAAGGATTTTACGGAACCTTTACCCAAATTTGCCTACCTATTCTGAAAAGCAATGCACGCCACTGGTAATAGGTACCCTACTTACATAGTAAGGATAGCGTTTATTAATATTATTTTAATAAACCCAATGCGGATATGTAGTATATTACGCTATCCTTCATAAGATTTATTCCATTTCAAAGAATATTAAAAATAATTTAGGTGCAATAAAACTTAATTTCAACCTTAATGAAAAGCAATAAGGCATCACTTTCTCTAGCAATAAAAAAACACTTAAGAAAAACTGCATTCTTATAAGATTTTTCTTATAAGAAGTCTGTTCTCACTGAATTATATGATTAAGCACAATTTAGATAACCATCCTGCCCTACTCACACGTTCCAAAACATCAAAATATATAGGGCAGAAGCCCCGGTTTTGGCCACTGTACCGGTTTTGGCCACATTTTGCTCTAAAAGTTTTCTTAACAACTTTTCGCCATTTTTGCTAAAGGCAGTTAAAATAAGGTACTTTAAGGTAATAATAACAACCGTTAGAATTCCATAAGTCATACGATTTTTTTTTCAATAAATCCCATTTTCTGTTTTAAAAAATGTTTTGTATGAAAATTTTAAGAAATTTGTTTTGGATGAAATACTTTATAATAAACCTTCGTTTTAAACAATTAAATTGTTGTTTTGCATTTGATTGGTTTCTAGTGCATTAGAATATATTGATTTAACCTGGGTTTGGTTTTGATTTTTCGCTATACTTACTAAAGTTTAACTACCTACCTATCAAGAAGTAGCCAAAACCGGTACATTTGGCACCTCTCACACATTGTGTGTGATATAAAAAAAACTATTTTGCTTTTATAAATTTGAAAAATGTACCTTTAAAGGTAGATAAATTATCTATAATTTAAGAAATAATTCGTCTCTTAAGTACCTAAGACCATTTAGTACTTAGTGCTTAAAAGTCAAAAAATCCTTAAAGTGCCTACAAAGGGTACCTCTGCATATATCGACTTGAAATCCTAACTTGCTAGCGGTCATAATATGACCACCTATCAGACGTCGACTTGGAATTTGCGGTCATATTATGACCGGTTATCAGGTGAGGGGATTCGTCTTACGCAGAAAATTAGGTAAATTCGGTTAGGTTAGGTTAGTGTTGTGATCAAGCGGTGTGGGCTCCGTAAATAGCTAACGGAAAAAATTATATTGTATGGCATCGACTGATTTTTTTAGCGAAGAAAAGGTTACGAATGTTACGATTATACGTCATACATAAATGACAGAAAGCGATACCTAGTAAATAAGAAATGTGCACTGGAAACCGAATGGAGCGTCAAGACGGCCGATTGAATAATCAATCGGCCGTCTTGACGCTCCATTCGGTTTTGTAATGATATTGTTGTTCGAAGCACAACAATAACACCTGTGGCGAAAGGTGATTAGGAGAGCCGACCCCAATCAAAATGGGAACAAGGCCGGATGAAGAAGAAGAAGAAGATTGTTGTTCGAAGCCTTCTAAAGCCTTCTAACACAGGTAACTAAATAATTACTAGTCTTCTAATAACAAAATAAAAGTGCTCTAGCAGTTGGCTTCAGTTTTCATTAGCCTTCTCAAAATAAGACCGAATAACAAACAACATCAAACTGACGACACAACCTTGAAGAAGTTAGCGTAGAAAGTGTAAACCTTGATCACTACCCAACGCTAGAAAAATAGCCATCAGACAGCAAGCGCGAGTTGCGATTTGGGTAAAGGTTCCGTAAAATCCTTAGTCTAGTTTTGAAATTATTTTCACTTTTTTGCATTGCAAATGCAATTTTTATTATTGAAAATGAAGTAACTAAGTATTGGAAAAAGTCAACAAGTCTCTTAACCAGCTCCGATGGGACTCGAACACACGACCTTGAAGACGACCACAGACGATCCGGCCGAATAAAAAAAATTTTTTTAGGAAATTATCGAAATTAAACTATTTTTGATTTAAAAGTAAACAATCAAATATTCTTTATTTTGAGAAGATAAAAATATGTTGAAGTTTGATAAACAATATTGATTATTATGTGGCTAAAACAAGATATTCGTATCTTCATTCGACTATAAAAAATTCAAAGACAAAGAAAAGTTTCATAATTTTCATATTTTTTGGATTTTCTACCTTTTTTATCTACCATTTTAATCTCTAATTCACGAATAATAAATAGAAAGATAGGTAATGACTTCTTGACACTTCTTGGCTGCTCTTACCATTTTTACGCTGACGACCTACAAATTTATGTGCAAGCACCAGCTGATGATGTCGACTCCGTTATCTCTCACTTAAATGACGTCTTAAAAACTATTAGCACCTGGTCCACGGAGTTCGGCATCGCGGTGAACCCGGCGAAATGCCAAGCGATAGTTGTCGGCGGCTCTAAACAGCTGATCAAAATTGACACCGATTTAATCCAGCCTGTTTTGCTGGACAACAAAGTTATACCTTTTTGCTCCAGTGTTAAAAATCTCGGCCTTCACATAGACCCTTTGCTCAGATGGACAACGCAAGTTGCCGAGGTGAGTCGTGCGGTTACTTATTCTCTGCGCTTCTTAAGCCGCTTCAAAAATTTCCTTCCCTTTAAAATTAAGATAACTCTTGTCACATCTCTTATTTTTCCTCTCATTGATTATGCTGATGTCTGTTACTCTAACCTAAATGAGGATCTTCTCAACAAGCTAGACCGGCTCATAAATTATGCTATCCGTTTTATTTTCTGTCTTCGCAAGTTCGATCACGTCTCTTCTTACCGGTCGCAGCTTAAATGGCTTCCCATTCGTCAGCGTAGACAGCTAAGGTTGCTGTGTACTCTCTACTCCATATTAAATAACCCTCTTTCACCAGAATACCTGAATTCCAAGTTTACATACATCTGCGATTCTCATGGCCGTAATCTTCGATCATCCGATTCATTAGCACTATCTACTCCTCTCTACAATTCTGGCTATATGGCCGATTCTTTTACAATGCAAGCCATCCGCCTTTGGAATAGTCTCCCAGAGACCGTAAGGAGATCTCAATCCAAGCTCTCGTTTAAAAGGAATGCTCATGCTTTCCTTCTTGAAGGATCTCGTGTTTAAAGTGGAATATCATTATGGTTTATCATCACTATCTGTGTTCATTGTTATTATTTATATATTTTTATATAAGTATATGTATATATTCAAAATATTTATATGTATGTAGGTATATTGTGTATTATTATATTTATGTGTATGTATTTACCTATTTTTAGACAAATTATTATTTTATTTAATTAGTTTTTTTTTTCTTCTTTGTTTGTACCGCATTCGCTGATTTCTTTTTCCTAAAGGTTGACTGGCAGAGAATGCTTTAAGCGTTAAGTCCGCCTATTGTACTTTACAGATGTATTTTGTGCAATAAAGTTATATAAAATAAAATAAAAATAAAATAAAAATAAAATAATGACATATTATTATAGAAGATTATTCTCAGGCTAAAATAACAACAAACACATTGAAAAAATGAAAAAGTGAGGTTATTTTCATAACCCTTGACATAAAGAAAAAGACAAAGACAGCGTTTTTGGAAGATCCTGCCCTTAATTAGGTATCCGTTATCCAGTAACACACAAGTTAATGAAACCTATTCGGACAAGATACTTTGTGTGATTGTAAGAAAATGTAATTATTTTTCATTATTTACAAGGACCAAAAATACCTACATACGTTGCTACGCCAGTATGAAAGTTATGGTAAAGCAATAAAGACCAAATTAGCAAGTTTCCTTTCAAGTGTGTTCCCAATTCCCATATCGTTCCCGACATCCGTGAAGGTTGCCCGGAAATTGGGACAAATGTAGTTTGGAGGTGTCTCTGTGACTATTAGGGATATTAAACTCGTCTGTGCCAACTTTTGCTTTGGAAGATAAATTTATCTAATGACACGTGGAAAGTTAAAATAGGAATAAGTAAAATTTAAGACGTAAATCGTTTTTAACCCTCGACGCAAAAAGAGGGGTGTTATAAGTTTGGCGTGTGTGTGTATCTGTCAGTCTGTCTGTCTGAGGCAACGTATCTCCTTAACGACTGGACTGATTTTGATGGTTTTTTTTAATTGAAAGTTAAACTAATCGAGATGGTTCTTAATCACGTTTGATGAAAATCCATGAGATGGTCAACTGCCTGCCGAACCGGTAAAAAATACAGAGGTGGTGCTTTGACTAAAATAATGTACCTACACCCTGGGCAAATTTAGGTGCAATAAAAAAAACAAAATGGCGGCAAAAAAATACTGTTTGTCTGTACTTAAATATTGTGTGGGGTTTTAAAATTTCCATATTTTATTTTTATTATTTACGGAACCCCAAAAATGAAATGAGTAAAAATCATAAAGACTATCCGAGATTGCAAAGAATACTTCGCAATGATGAGCTCTAATACCGAAGTGTAGAAACTATTTCGCCACAAAGTTTTGTGTTCCACAGACACTTACTTACTGGATTTCATTTCCAAGATGACAGCTTGATGGAGGTTAGCAAGGAAATCAGGATCTTCAGTCTTGAACTTTATGTTTTCATAGAGAGGAATTCTCCTCTTATCAAAAACCTAGCTTTTGCCCACGACTTCAATCGTGAGACAGATATCGCTTTTACATGATCGAAGCTTTTACGTTTAAAACGATACCAGTAGGCACCCCGAGTGTAAATTTGTCAATGTGCAAACGCTACTATCGCGTTCGCGTTAAGACTATAATTCTAGATCTTATTGCTTTACTAAGGTGTAATCTATCTGTTATAATTTAACGAATACGCGATAGTAACTATGCGTATTTTATTTATTAACATACCTGGGTATTCCTCACAACCAGAATTCGCTTCTCAAACTTTGCGCAATACAATACAAGCACAGTCTATGTAGGTAGACTGTGATAGGTACTATGGGCAACAGCGTCGCTTAAGCGCGCGTATCGCCCCTGCACGAACTAAACGTATGTGGTGACGGCGCGGCGTGCAAGCCATTTTAACCTTAGAAGTGGTTAAGAGATGCTGTTGCCCATGGTACAAGCTCCCACAAATATTTTCTTTTTTCTTTTAATGGGTTTGATCCCAATCAAATCCCAAATTTGATGTTAATACTTATAAATTTGAATATACAGCGCAGCTTGCAGTTTCCTTTTCATTAATCCTATAATATAATTTGAATAAGATTAAGATTAGTGTGTCCATTAAACTATTTGATTCCTTGTTTAGTTGAAAATTGTTTACTGTTTTAGGTAATAAGCAAAATTGTACTTAATTTAAGCGGTATTCTGTATTGTGATGGAAAGTAACCTTACTATTATGTGAAGGTCATTTTTCAAATTTGACGACTCTGTATAAGTTAAAACAGGGAGAAAAAAATAGCCCTTGGCGAGTTTCTTGCCGGTTCTTCTCGCTACAAGGTCTCCTGCCGTAGGATTTGCGAACCGATGGCGTAGCTTCATTGACGTTCATAAGTGTTGTTAAACAAACCTAAATTGAATAAACGATATTGAATTTTGAATTTTGAATTTTGATTCAAGCCCATGGGCTAAAACAGGATCTACGATGGAACGAGCTAACCCAGAAGGTGCCTATTCACTCTTGCTTTGAAGGTGGTGGGGTTATAAGTTCTCGGGAATACAGACGCAGGGAGGGAGTTCCATTCCTTTGCAGTGCGCAATATAAAAGATGTTGAGTAGCGCTTGGTGCGACATTTGGGAATATCAACCAAGAATGGGTGGTAGCCCGCTGTGCGTCTGGATGTCCGATGGAAGAAGGGGGATGGCGGTATGAGCTCATGCAGCTCCTGAGCACACTCTCCGAAGTATAATCTGTAAAAGACCGACAGACAAGCGACTTTGCGGCGGTGAGCTAGGGTGTGAAACTTGCTCTTCATTAGCTTTTTGTCGCCAATTAGCCTCTCAGATCTGCGTTGGATCGTGTCCAGTGCAGCTAGTTGGTACTTCGCTGAGCCGTCCCAAAGGTAACTGCAATATTCCATACAAGACCGGACTTGAGCTTTATAAAGAGTTGAAAGCTGTCCCGGCGTGAAATATCGATTGACCTTATTTAGGACGCCTAGCTTTTTGGCTGCAATTTGAGCCTTGGACTGCCGAAGTTGAGGTCTGAAGACAACTCCATACCAAGAAGCTCGAGACTGTCGGTAACAGGCACAGATGCACCCCGGAAAGTAGGAGTCAGGTCAAAGAGACTCCTTTTTGCGGTGATAAGACACGCTTGCGTTTTGGTGGCGTTAAAATAAAGTCTAAAGTTGCCATTTTTGGAAATGTAATACTTAATACCTCATATTATAACGAAGCCAATCCAGGAGATATTAAAAAATTGGAGCCGGAAAATTAACATTTATGCACATGGTGGGTATATAAATGGTATTAGGGGCTATTAATAAATAAATAATAAAAATTGTTTTATTGACCAATTAGTGATAGGTGTTTAAATAATACCAACTTAGGACTAGATAACAGTCTCTTAATATTATAAGCCTCTGCTGCCGAACTAGATAAAAAAAACCTGTATTTCGGCATTCAGCGCCTTAACCCTCCACAGACATAGCATTTTAAACTAGTCAAAGCAAGTCTTAAAAAAAATGAACACAATATACCTACTTCGATCAAAGACAATACAAAAATAAAAGAAAAACCATCAAAAGGAAGTGAAAGCATCCAGTATTGAATTATTAAGTGTGTTTGTCTATGTGTATACCTATACCTATATATGTGTGTTAATGGTTGTGAGTGTGTGTACTGTGTTAGTTTTGTAAAAGATTCCTGGTAATATAAACATTATAATGTAGTCAGCAAGTTTTCAGTTTCATCATAAGATAGTGATTGTAGCCATTTGTAAATTATTCGCTTGCAAGACGATCTAGGCAGTGGGTAGATATTTAGCTTTTTATTGAAAAGGTTATATAAGTATGGACCTAAAAATAAGAAGAAGCGATGACTGAATTGAGTGCGAGTACTGCGCATGTTACGACAAACTGTGAATTTTCGCCGCGTTGTTTGGGTGGAACTATCAAATATTAGGGGTTAATGAAGTATCAAATTGCCGTTTTGTATGGAGGTTTTGGTGTTTTTTTTCCATAATAACGGTTTTCTAATTTATTTAACGACTAATATTAGGTATATAACTTTACAAAATTTTACACACGTATTTATGGTCATATAAGATAACACACTACTAAATAACGCATTCGTTCGGAGCAAAAAATTACTAATATAGGTAGGTAGTAGTAGGTACGTATAGTATTATCTGTGGTACCTAGTACGAAATTCTGGAAACAAAAATAGTCGTAAATTTCGAGATAAGTTTTTATATGTAAACTAGCTTCCGCCCGCGACTTTCCGACAAAAAATCCTTA
The DNA here is from genome assembly GCA_949710035.1 of Crambus lathoniellus. Classification (NCBI taxonomy): domain Eukaryota; kingdom Metazoa; phylum Arthropoda; class Insecta; order Lepidoptera; family Crambidae; genus Crambus; species Crambus lathoniellus. Next base: position 14,299,791 of record OX453318.1, read on the forward strand.
GGGGACCAATAACCAGGATAGAAGTATTCTATGTTTTAATTTCATCAAAATCCGATCAGCCGTTTTTACGTGAGGTCCTCTCCTCCTCACCAAGCGCGCTACCTCGCGCGAGGCAGAACGGTTGCCGGTCGGCAAACGGTCAATCACGCCAAAACGGCAGAACAGATTTGGCTGAAATTTGGGACACAGATACTTTGTAGTCTAGAGAGCAACATAGGCTACTTTTTATCTCGGAAAAATATCGCATTCCCACGGGAAAACGTCGTGTAGTCCACACAGGCGAAGCCGCGGGCGGAAAGCTAGTGCTTAATATACATAAAAAACACCTAGACCATGACAACTATACATGTTCATGCACAAAAATATTTGTCTTGTTCTGGAATCGAACCCGAGACCTATTGCGCTGAACGCATGTATCGTACCCCTGCGCCAAATTGGTTATCGATTTATTTTTGACAAGAAAGGATTTAATAAAAACACAAAGCTCTAATCACAACATTTCTAATCTAATAATTATCCGTTCTTCTGTACATGGAAAAGAAAAATCCTGACTACTTTACGTAGAGACGTATTTCGTAGCTAAGTACACTCAGGGACAAATTCGGTGAACCACTTCTTACTTCTATTTGTGTGGCTGGCTTCTCACCGTTCACGAGCAGTCACAATCCCTAATTGTTTATGTATTTTACTGCCTAAGTTTAATACTTAAGGCGGGACCCTGACCGAAAGTGGGGCCCTCAGAGGTTTTTATTTAATAAGTTGCTCATAGAAAAGGATTTTCATAAAACTTTACGGGGAATTTTTAGGGTCTAGTATTTTTAAAAGGTATCGCTATATCCCCTCATAATCATGCGTAGAATTAAGTAGATAGCAAATGTGTCAAAAACGGCCACTTTTAGCAGTACGAGGGAATACAAACTACGAGGGAATGTAATGAATGATACCGTCTAAAATACTAGACTTTGGACCCTAAAAATTCAAAGCGGGCGGCGCCACTTTCGGTCAGGGAACCGACTTAACCAAAATAAAACGGTCTGCGCGTGAATGGTGCGGCACCAGCTAGGTACACGAGAAGAAGAAGTGGGTCACTGAATTTGTCCCGGAGTGTACCTACATACGCATTATGTGAAAATATTAATCATCGTGAGGTACCGGTACGGGTCTCACATCACAATGGATCTAGCTGACTGGCGAGCTACAATGGGCAATCATAGGCTTTCCTCGACCGTCAAATGAGGTTGCAATGGGTTCGGAACGGGATATCATTCTGATATTGCTGTATGATGTACAGTCGAACCAACTTAATCATGACCTCTTCTTCTTGTCAGTTAAAAAAGTCGTGATTGGGCGGTAGGAACATATTGACGATTCATAAGTACTTACATGTTTGATTATGTCTATGTGAATAAATAAATATTTGATTTCATTTGCTTTGATTCGACCCACCCTAAGTTTATTTTCTAACAGATATCAAAATTCAATAAGGTACGCAACACTGACCTTTATCGTTTTGACGCTCTCATACCATACAATACATATCTCATCTCTCATACATCTCATAGTTTTGACGATTACTATACCTATCTAATTTGTTTATAAAGACATTTTATAGAAAAGTGGGCCATGGTTGTAGGTACCCCAAGCACAAAAAACCTTTTAACTATGTTCGATCCTTGTTTTCTATTCATACAAGGCGGTAGGCGCTACTGAAAAGTAGCAGAAAACAAATATTTATTTAAACTATTTATTGCTTCGTAGGTTTTCTCTACAAAACAGTGGGACACCTCCAAGTCCGTAACAATGGTTTTCAAAATTAGCATCAAAAATGTTGTGCTTATACTTTTGCGTAGGTATGTTAACAAAATCCTTAATAAACACAGCTGAGGTCACAGGCCACTGCTAGTTATCAAATATACAACTTATGTACACTCGGCGGCACATCAGACTATATATGTTGACCTTGAGACCGCCTTTATGCCCTACGTAATAAAAGCTGTTATCGCAGTTCAACTGTTTAACTGTCGAGTGTACATTCAAAGCACTAAACGTATGTAAATCCCAATGATTTTTTTTCGCATTAAGTATGTTCGAATCTTCAATACCACACAGTCATGTGAGCATTTGAGCAAACCTCTCTTATTCTGCTGACCGTAGCGTACAGCTTCAGATTACAGCCTTTACAATAGGGATAGACCAGATGAACATGATCCCGCCTTTTATAAAGCAGTTATAGTGACTTGCATGTATTTATGTATTGTGTTGTGTGTGCTATGCTATGCTATCCAAAATGATATTGATTGAAAATGCTTTGTAAATAAAAACCATAATGAAAGGTAAAGATAAGACCACCGCCACCGTGGTCTAGCACTTATGGTTCACACCACACCAGTCCGAAACCAGAGGTCCCGGGTTCGATTCCCAGGGGAGTACATAATATTGTATTCGGTTTGGTTGGTGGTAGAACTTGTTCTAAGTCCGCCTGGCTAGCTACCACCATCTTATTTAAGTCTGTTGATGATGTTTTTAACATTATTGTGTTCCGGCAGTTAGAGATAAGATAGCCAGTACTTACCTAAGTGATTGATAATGCCGGGAGTAGTGTGCTTCCACCTTCAGCCTTATCACGACTTAACATCAGGTGTGATGAAGGCTAAGTGCTAACCCGTTGTGGATGAAAAAGATTGTAAATATTTGACAAATTAAAAATTAAAATAATATTTTATGGATGAAAATGTTTACGACGAATACTATCAGGCCATGTGCCGCATTCTACCAAATTGTACTTTAATATTGTATTGCCATCTGAACCAAACCTGTATACAAAATATCAGCTCCATCGGACACTGGGAAGTGGGTCAAATTAAGCTTGCAAGATTTGTCCCCCACTAACTAACAAACTTACTAACTAACTAACATGGCAAGTTAAGAAAAAGCTTGTAAAAAGGGGTTCAAATTTTATAATAGCATTATTGTGACGCCATCTGACGTCAATGTTCAAGAGGACGTCATTTATTCACGTTCACACAAGACGTGGGATGTGCCAAGATCTCTTGTACACCGGATATTAGGGCGGTGCGCCCTTTGAATTTAGAACAAAGCCTTAATGTAGAGAAGGGTTATTCAGGACCTATTTTTGGTATATTGTAGGTTTGAAATTACATCGAAAATTTGAGTACCTAACCTACTTACTTATGAGAAGATTGATCCACAAAAAAATCGCACCTGAAATACTGAAATGCACACAAAGTGTTATTCAGTGGCCATTTCAGTAATTTTAAGAGCTAACTTAGTATTTTTTTGGCTTAAGTTAGGTTAGTTTGGTAATCAATAAAATACATAATTATAAATAACCCCTTGGTTACTTAAATCATCAACAATGACATAGGGCAGAGGTACCCTTTGTGGCCACTTTAAGGATTTTTTGACTTTTAAGCACTCTTAGGTATTTAAGACACAACTTACGTATATTTTAAATAATAGATAATTTATCTACCTTTTAAGGTACATTTTTCAAATTTATAAAAGTAAAATCGTTTTTTTTATATTACACACAATGTGTGAGAGGTACCTAATGTACCGGTTTTGGCCACTTACTGATAGTTAAACTTTTGTAAGTATTGCGAAAAATCAAAACCAAACCCAGGTAACCACAGTCTACTTTGAATTATAGATAGAACGCCGTAATATTATATTTCTACCTAGGTATTTGGCCGACACCGTATTTTATCGTACTTACTTATCGCTCAAACAAACCGCATGAATAGATAGAACAAATATTTAGAAGTTGTAAAACCATACCTCAGGACGCCGGACCGGCCGAATAAGGCCAGAGAATTATATAAGTAAATGCTGCCTATTTCTATAATAAATCTATAATTAAGTTTAATTTAATTTTTTCTATAAGAAATAAGGCAGCATTTCAGATTGGCCCCATTTGGCCGGGCGGGCGTCAAATACACACATCTATTCACCTATTCCGCCTAACTCGAAGCGCCTAGTTTGAACTTGTTCAACAAAGTTATTGTATAGAAATATGGATAACAACTGGTCACGGTCTTTGAGTTTTTAAAACGTCACGATACCCAACTAAAGTCACTAGGTACCTGAATGATAGAACCACAGTCTAAATTGATAGAATGCCCCGTAATATTTGGCTGACCGCATTTTTATCGTATTGCTCTAACTGCATGAATAGACCAACTATTTAGAAGTTACAAAACCATTCAATACGCCTCCGCCTAACTCGAAGCGCCTAGTGAACATGTTCAACAAGTTATTGTATAGAAACTAACCTACTGGTCACGTTTCACAAAGTCCGAGTTAGCGGTTTGTTTTAATAGATTTTGATACATTGTTTTAATAACATTGCTATCTGTTAGCAGGTAGGTAGGTAGTACTTTATACCGATATTGTGTAAGTTTTGTAACTTTTATAATGCTAGTTCATTGACGAACAAAATAAAATTTTGGCACCTAGCCTAGTTATAGCATAGTTTGGCACCAAATTATAAAAAAAAAGAATTTTTAGAAAAACTAGCTACTTCTCGTATGGTACCCACGTACCCATTCCTATGGGAATATTGTTATAGAGTTATATCCTATGTCACATGTATGGTAATAATAATAAATTGAACCGCCTCTGTGGTCTAGTGGTAGAATTAGATAAACACCATTGGTATCAGACCCATAGATCGCCGGGTTCGATCGATTCCCTGTAGAGGGAACATTGTATTTGGTTAGTTGGTGGTAGTCCACCTGGCTAGCTACCACCATGTTTATACCACCAACATAACAACGATGTTTTTTGCATTGTTGTATTCCTGCAGCTAGAGATAAGATAGCCAGTTCCTTAGTGGTTGAGGATTCCGGGAGTAGTACCTTATCTTCACATAACATCAGGTGTAATGAAGGTTAAGTGCTTAACCGTATTAGGATGATCATGGAAGATCATGAGTACCTGATGATCCTGAGGAGAAATCTTAACAGACCAGCCAAACTACTAAAGTTATTGGTATGTTGTCTTCACAAAATACATTCAGCGTGGTTGGACCATTCTCTTGAGACACAAATATTTAAGGTCTGGAGTATCTGATCAAGTACCCTGAGAGCTCACTTAAACTATGAGAGATATGAAAATGTCGCCTTAACAAAAGTTATTCAGTGTGATGAGCACTTTCTATTGATTTAAAAAAAAACTGAAGCTTTCTGCAAAAATATATGAAATCACACCAAAAACTTCCTGTAAAAAACTGGCCAACTTCTGCTGGAGCTGCTTATTTCTTTATAAAAAGTGATGAAATCTCTCATTAAAGCCAAGCCAACTCTAATGTTCCTTACTATGATTTTTTTATTGATATATGTAGTTAGGATATTGATATATGCTGCTCATGCACCCACTACCAGTGCTTTGCGTATTATTGGAGATATGCTCGCCCATGACTATAGTATTGACCTATTTGCTGACCGCTTTAGAATATTATGTTCCAAAGCTCTACTGTATATAAGCATGCTAATGAATAACAAATTAATCTAATATTATTATGACATCACTTTATGAATAGCTGCTGTAAAATTAGTGCTGACATCTTGTATTGCCTTTTGTAATTTATAATGTGACTTTATTTTAATTTTATATTCTGTTTTTTTTTGACATCTTATTTTTTATCTCTTATTATTGACTTTGTATTTAATTGTTATTGCTTGACATTCATACAGTTTATTAATTTATTGACATCATAATATTGTAAATTTTAAGCTTCTGACATATATTTGTATTTTTGACATACTGGCGCTTTGGGACTACTGTAAGTCAGTATGTACACAATTGAATTGAATAAATTGAATGAGTCACACCAACACATCAAAATATGACTATAAAAATTACTGCATTTAATGCGCGTACTCGTGCAAGTACTAATAGTTTTTCTTTCATCGAAATCTGGCCAGGATTACCAAAGTTACAGCGTTGTAAAGTTTCACCAGCTTTTGTAAATTTGCTTTCCTTGCGCGCTATTGCGGTGACGTCATGTCGCACTGACATCTCCGGTTGCGGCTGCTGTGGGTGATTTCCGTCTAACCATGAAGTTTGACTTAATACTCTGAGGTAACTGGAGCTCTCACCCTGAATAAAAAAGTGTCGCCAGCAAATTTGACATTTATGTATGTAGTGGCTGTCAGCTGTCTCATATGACCATACGTATTTTTTTAAAGTGTAGGTGAGACGGAAGACAGCCACTGTGTTATTTGTGGTATTCAAAAAATTGTTCGTACTGCACTCTCCAGTTACCTCAGTATTAAGTCGAGCTTCATGCGTCTAACTGTACTGCATAGAGTCCTTCTGTGCGCAATCTGCGCGCAACTCGTGCGTTTTTGACGCTAGTTACAGTACATTTTCTTCGTTCTAAGGTTATGATAAATGATTAGTATTCGATTTCGACCGCGCGCAGGCGCTCTCTAAAACTGTCACCTACTGTCGATACCAAAAGACATTTATCCCACAAACTTATCTGACCCAGTGGTTGAGGCGCCACTAGCAGTACAAAATTATCGAAATGGCTGTCAGTTGTTAGGGTGCATATTTAACCACCAAGTCAGTTAAAGTTGTAAGTAGGTACATTTTGTTTTGACGGTTGCTATATGTATTGACAGAATACCGCCCGCCATTACGAAAGTTGATTTAATTTATTATTCACGAAAATAAAACATTATTTGAAGGTGTTTTTTCACATGGGCTCAGCTCAATACAAAATTTCTTAACCATTTCATTGATCGACTATAAGAAAAATAAATTTTATTACGAAACCGTGAGAGCGCAACTATATATAGCCAAAGGATTCTATGTAGGTCGGAAGTGCGACGTGACGTCACACGTTAATGCCATTGGTTCACCCGAATTTTCCACGTAGGCCGTACTTTAAAGTTTAATATCTCATGCCCGTTTGCACTAAACTCGGGTTGAGCTTGTCATAGATAAGATAGATCTTAGCTTAGAAACAGCCTAAAACAGCCGAGCTAAAATTTTTGTTTGCACTGACAGACTACGTCGTAAATTAGTCATCACCTTGCTAAAAGAATGAATGAATGAATTCAAATATTAATTGTTTATGGATTTTAAACCTGGCGAGGTAAAGTAGGTCACTGGATATTTTTTTTGTTGAAACTTCTCATTGATTCCTTCGTAAGTTAAAAGGAGACAAAAGCTAAGGCGTTGTCTATTTTATTTGGTAGGAGTAATTCACCGAGAAAAGAAAAAGTCAACTGAGCTCAACTGTCAGGAAAAACATAAATACTGTGCGCAACCTTTTCTGTTCCGGTGGCCAAAACTAGAACTAACGAGTTTTGTTTTTAATGTCATTTTGCTAATACTTTCATGTTTTGCTGCTAAACATAAGCGCCGCTGTCATGGGAACAGAAAAGATTGTCGATCTGTAATGTTTTTTTAAATAAATGAGGAATGACGTATGTCACATGTATTGTGTCTCTATCTAGCAAACAAGAATACAAAAGCCACAAGCTTTTCTGTTCCGGTGACAGCCGTGACACAGGAGTCACTTGCAATACGAAATTAGCTGTCAAAATGGACTGTTGTATGAAAACTGTTATAGTTCCAAAGATAATCACCGGAACAGAAAAGCTTGTCGCACTACTCTTTGCTCACAATGCCACAGACAATAATCACTGATATAGGTATTTCTTAAGCCTAAGGCGCTCGATATTGGGCCCGTAAGTTAAGAATAGCCAAAAGTGCATTTAAGAATGTCCTAAGGTTAGTGCAAAGCAATTTTTTGTTAAGAATGTCTTAAGTTAGCTAGGAAAAGACTTAGGCGATTTTTAAGTTTAGTGCAAACGGGTGTAGTCATTTTTGAAGATAGGAAAAAAATAAAAACTGATTCTTTTTTCTCGAGTTACATATTTTTTAGATATGCTGATAACAAAAATCGTTGGTGTGACTCATTGAATTGAATATGTGACTTGGACGTTGAACATTCTTACATGTTGGTGGACAAAAGTCAACGTTTTTGGTGGGATTAATTTTTCTTAGGAAGACCAACAGCTCTTCAAACGTACTTATTATTGTATTTATGTACAAATAAATACGTGACTGATGACCAATAACAGGTCTCTTTTGTATCTTAGTTCCTTCGAATCTTTACCCCTTTACATAAAGAAACATCAGTCTAAGAAAATACAATTAAAAAACCCAAAGCTTCCCCGGGAAACAGAGCCACTTAAGGAGATGGCATCTCGTCAAGTGTCGTTATTACTGCGTTTTTATTCAGTCGCCATCAGCATATTCCGACGGAGACGCATAATTATACACTCGAAAGAATACCGAGTTCTAAGGAAACCTAGATTTTTTCCGTTCGCGTTAAAGTTTTAAATGCAGTTTGAATTTAAATCCAGACAATAGTATTGAAAAGAAATAGAAAAAAATACCACCAGGGGTCTTCTTAAACGAAACAGATACCAAAAATATAGTTTTTGAATTTTTTGTCTGTCTGTCTGTCTGTTGTCCGCGTTTCACACAAAAACTACTGAACGGATTTTGATGAAACTTTTTTTGTTATACAGCTATTGGCCCTCGCCAACATATAGGCTATAATTTATTTTGAAGATCGTAATATCTGATGTGGAACCATAGCAGTCCAGCCAAACTATGAGAGATATAAAAATACCGTCTTAAGGAAAATTGTTAAACGTGATGGGCACTTTCTATTGACGTACAAAAATTTGAAGGTCTGGTTCACCTGATGTGGAACCCTAGCAGCCAGGATAAACTATATGAGATACAAACATGGCGTCTTAAGAAAAGTTGTTTCACGTAATGAACATTTTCTATTGACGGAAAAATATCGAAGGTCTGGCACACCTGATGTAGAACCCTAGCAGCCCAGCTAAACTATAAGAGATACAAATATAGCATCTTAAGAGAAGTTGTTCAGCGTTATAAGTTTTTTTTTTTGACATACAGTCTATACTAATATTATAAATGTGAAAGTATGTTTGTTTGTGTGTCCGTCTTTCACGTCAAAACGGAGCAACGAATTGACGTGTTGTTTAGTATGTGCGGGTAGTTTAGGAGCTAGAAAGTGACTTAAGTAAGCTTAAAATAAGTTTTTAAGTATACCGGAAAAATATCACTTTCCCTCGGGATTACGTCGTGTAGTACACGCGGGCAAACCGCGGGCGGAAGGCTATGTGATATAATTTTTTTATGTTGTAATATATTGTATCATACCACTGTACTAATATATATTAAATAAATAAATAAAATAATCTATACTTATAATAAAACTGTAAACGATCCAATTCCGTACATTTAAAAGAAATAGAAAATAATACCTCCAGGGGTCTAAAGGAACAGATACCAAAAATATAGTTTTGAATTTTTTGTCAGTTTATCTGTCTGTTGTCCGCGTTTGAGGCAAAAACTACGAAACGGATTTTGATGAAACTTTTTTTGTTGTATAGGCTATTGGTCCTCGCCAACATATAGGCTATAAGTAATTTATTTTGACGATCGTAATATCTGATATGGAACCATAGCAGTCCAGCCAATCTATGAGAGATATAAAAATACCGGCTTAAGGAAAATTATTAAACGTGATGAGCATTTTCTACTGTCATACAAAGTTTGAAGGTCTGGTTCACCTGAAGTGGAACCCTAGCAGCCCAGCCAAACTATAAGAGATACAAATATAGCATCATAAGAGAAGTTGTTCAGCGTAATAAGTATTTTCTTTTGACATACTATCTCGAATATTATTAATATGAAAGTGTGTTTGTTTGTATGTCCGTCTTTCACGTCAAAACGGAGCAACGGATCGACGTGATTTTTAGTATGTAGGTAGTTTAGGAGCTAGAAAGTGACATAGACTAAAAATATCACTTTACCTCGGGATAACGTAGTGTAGTACATGCGGGCGAAACCGCGGTCGGAAGGCTATGTTATGTAAATTTTTAATGTGCTAATATGTATCATAGCGTTCATAGCGCTGTACTAATATATATTAAACTAGCTTTCCGCCCGCGGCTTCGCCCGCGTGGACTTCCCGACCTTATCCCGCAGGAATGTGACATTTTTCCGGGATAAAAAGTAGCCTATGTTCCTCTCCAGGCTACAATGTATCTGTGTCCTAAATTTCAGCCATATCCGTTCAGCCGTTTTGGCGTGATTGAGTAACAAACATACAAACATCTAAACTTTCACATTTATAATATTACTAGCTTTCCGCCCGCGGCTTCGCCCGCGTGGACTACACGACGTTATCCCGCAGGAATGTGATGTTTTTCCGGGATAAAAGTAGCCTATGTTCCTCTCCAGGCTACAAAGTATCTGTGTCCCAAATTTCAGCGAAATCCGTTCAGCCGTTTTTGATTTGATTGAGTAACAAACATACAAACATCCAAACATCTAAACTTTCACATTTATAATATTAGTAGGATAAGTAGGATAAATAAATTAAAAAAACAAAATAGCTTATTAGCCTTAAAAATTAAAAATGCTGCCGAAAGTCACTATTCCACGCGGACGAAGTCGCGGGCACAGCTAGTACTTTATAAACCTTTGTTTTTTACAATTAAATTGTTGTTTTGCTATTGACTGGTTTCTAGCGCATTAGAATATATTGATTTTACCTAGGTTTGGTTTTGATTTTCCACAATACTTACAAAAGTTTAACTATCAGTAAGTGGCCAAAACCGGTACATTTGGCACCTCTCACACATTGTATGTAAAATAAAAAAAAACTTTTTAACTTTTATACATTTGAAAAATGTACCTATATAGGTAGATAAATTATCTATAATTTAAGATATAATTTGTGTCTTAAATACCTAAGACCATTTAGTACTTAGTGCTTAAAATTAAAAAAATCCTTAATAGTCCAGTCAAAATAAATGTGTTTGTATGGAGTAGGTTGCAATATTAGCACTTTGGGTGATAATTTGGAATAACATAAATGAATACTTGAAAAACCGGAAATCAGAATAATCTCTGATATTAACTTCGTACTTGTCGGTTAATTAATCAATAAACTAAGAAAAAATAATTTGGGTGTGAACAAAAAATGGAAAACTGGTGATTTTGTTCATTTTAGAGTCTTTTAGAATGCTTTAATTAAGGAATAAATAATCTCTCGTCTAGGTCGATTTATTGAGTGTATTTCGAATATACTATGTCAAATTATTTCTAACTTTATAACAATAATGGCACACCGACTGATATTTAATCAAAGCATGTATATAAATAATACTAATAAGTATACCAATTATCACCAAGGTGACTCTGGTACTTTTTTTTTAATGCAGTTTTATTTGATTTTAAAATTCTCACATTAAAGTCACCTCGAATTTTTTTAGTAATCCATGTAGAAATAATTTATATAAACTCAAAACAATAAAAATCCCGTACCAATATGTTATAGTTTTTAATAATATTTATTATCAAAAACGCAAATGAAGTGAGGCGCGCGCGTCATTAAGGCGAGAATTCCCAACCGCAGATACAATTTGAAGAACATCGCATTATCAGTGGGGTGGGACCCCCGTGCGTCTCAGTAGGTATACTTAGCAAAATAAGTAATTTTGAAAATTTATGGCTGTTTTCACCAAACACTCGTAAGGTATTTCTTAGCTAAGAATATCTTAATTTAAACAGTACCTGATACTGTTACGTTTCACCAACCAAAACTACTAAAAAGATTCCTAGATAGGAACGTCTTAGTTAAGTTTAATTGAAGGGTACAGGGGCAAAACAAGGAATGTCACAAAACAGATTTTTGTGTAATTTACATTTTAATGTAAGTATATTTGTGAACATTTGTCAAAAGTTTATTTGTATTTACAGCCGATCTTTGTAAAGTAAACTTAGGTTCCTATCAGTAAATTAATAAAAAATAATTATGCAAGACTGATCACGCACAATTGTGATGACCATCTACTGTGTTCCACAGTTTATTGAAACGGATGTTTCTCATGCAAAATTAAGTTACTTAAAAGCTAGGCCTACCTTCACGAGAAGATACTGTTCATAATCCAGGGGGGCTGATCGCTGTCTCGCCGGCGCGCGCGCCTGACAAGTAGGTCTTCACCCAACCCCGATGGGAAACTCTTATAGCTAACACTCTTATAACTACACAATGCCCTAATAGACAGCTAAAACTTTCCCGGCGCTTTTCAAAGCGAACACACACGGGTCACAAGTCTGTAGGTTTCCTGGCGCGGCACGTCGCTACAGGAACACACAACCTAGCCTCACGGCGGCGTACGGCGAACTGGCGAATGAATCCTACACTCGGGCCGGCCGAGCGCATTGTCTCGCGACCTTGATAATGACAACTGCCCGCTCGCAAGCGCGCGTGAACATCCCCCCGTCCCGGACAGTAGCAAACTGTCCGCCAACTCAATCTAAGGGTAGGCGAGAGAGGGTAGCGATCGCTCGCTTCAAAACAGAGTCCCCCACCAGGACCTCGGCAAACCTGGGCACACCATCCGACCCCGGATGAAGCTGAACAATGCGTCCTAAACGCCAGCAGAGGGGCGGCAGGTTTGGATCCTTTACCAACACGAGGTCCCCGGTCTTGGGTGGGGTCGTCCTATCCGACCACTTAACGCGTTGCTGCAAAATGTGCAAATACTCCAGATGCCAACGGCGCCAAAAACTCTGCGTAAGCTGCTGGAGCAATTCAAATCGCGAGAGCCGTCCGGAGGGCACTTCGGAATAAGGATATTCCGGCAAGGCGTTAAGCGGTCTGCCAATCAAAAAATGGCCCGGCGTAAGGGCCTCTAAATCATTCGCGTCCGAAGACAACGGACACAACGGACGCGAGTTGAGGACCGCCTCAACCTTACAAAATACGGTCGCGAGTTCCTCAAACGTGAGGACCGTCTCCCCAATAACGCGACGAAGGTGAGTTTTAGCGGCCTTTACAGTTGCTTCAAAAATCCCTCCCCAGTGGGGGCAGGATGGCGGGGAGTACTGCCATCGTACCCCTCTGCGAGAGAGTGTGGATCCGATCTCAAAATTATTCCTATCCAAAAATTCACAAACTTCCTTTAAATACCTATCGGTGCCCTTGAAATTGGTTCCACAATCGGACCTTATTAACGACGGCATTCCGCGGCGAGACACAAAACGATTCAACGTGGCTACAAAGGCTTCTGTGGTGAGGGCACTAACCACCTCCAGGTGGACCGCTTTAGTGGCCAAACAAACAAATACACACAAGTAAGCCTTTTCCGTTCTAGCATTACGAAGCCGCGATGTCTTAACGGTAAATGGCCCCGCAAAATCCGTTCCAACTCCTGAGAAGGGCATCGATTCGTTCACTCGATCGGCAGGCAAATCCATCTGGGGCTGCATCGTATCGGCGCGCAAACGATAACACGGGAGACAACGAAAAATAACGGATCGGATTATTCTCCGCGCTGACAAAATCCAGAACTCTCGTTGGAGGAGCGTGGTCAAAGCATTACAACCGGCATGAGCATTCTTTACATGTCGGTCTGTAATCAACAGTCTAACTAACGGTCCATCCTTGGGGAGCAACAAAGGGTGGCGTGATCCGTACGGCAGGTTGGCATGTCTGAGCCTACCTCCGACACGCAGCAATCCGGTACTGTCCAAGAAGGGATTCAACCGCACCAAGGGTCCCTTCAACTTGGACTTACTTGAGCGCAGGGCTTTCAGCTCCGGTTCAAACTCTCGCTGTTGCGTCACTCGCAACCAATGCAACAGGGCGTCTTGCCGCTCTTGTGGGGCGAGGACCGGAGACAACGATTTCTCCTGAGGCTGGCGACAATTTCGCACAAAGCGCCTCATCCAAGCAGTCACGCCGAGCAACTTATCAAGAGAACTGTAGCGGTCTAACAAAAACTCCATCTGCGGAGCCGCCACCGTCTCCACGGCGTGAACACGCATGCCTAGGTCTGGGACTCTGGCCACAGCCGGGGTGGCAGGCCATGAGCGCTCAGGCCGTAACAACCATGATGGACTCCACCATAGGTGGTGGTCCACTAACTCAGGCGCCTCGCAGCCGCGGGAGGCACAATCTGCGGGGTTCAGTTCGCCCGGTACGTGGCGCCAAATCAACGGGGCCTTTGAAGTCTGAATTTGTGAGACCCATTTGGCCACAAAAACCTCAAGGGTGTGGACTGAACTCTTCAGCCAAAAAAGGACGACCTGGCTGTCAGACCACGCAAATATCGACCCCAAGTCAACACCGTTTCCCAAGGTGTCGGCAACATGATTGAGTAGCCGTACTAAGAGAGTGGCGCCGGACAACTCCAACTTCGGAATGGTTAGCCTAGTCCGAAGGGGGGCGACCTTACTCTTGGCCGTAACTAAGTGTACGGCGACAACGCCTGCTGCATCTACCGTTCGGATGTAAACGGCTGCCGCGTATCCGCTTTCGGACGCGTCACAAAAGCCGTGCAGGGAGGCTTTAAACTTTCCCGAAGGCAGCATTTGCCTCGGTATACAAACCCGATTGACGTCGGGTAGGGATGACACGAACCTCACCCACTCTCGTAGGAGGCTACCAGAGAGGGGCTCATCCCATGACAATTCCGCAGCCCAGAGCTCCTGTAGGAAGCACTTCATCGAAAACACTACAGGGCTGAGCCAACCGTTCGGATCAAAGGTACGGGCTACAGTAGACAGCACCGTGCGTTTAGTCCAGACCTTTGGGTCTGGCAGTTCCAATCTATATGTGAACAAATCCGGGACTGGTCGATACTGGACTCCCAAAACAGACAGCATGTCTGGAGTCTCCGGATTTTCAAAGAGGAGCGGCTCTTGCTGGTGGTCCTTAGGCAAATCTGCCAATAGGTCCGGTGAGTTAGACAGCCACTTCCGCAACTCATAGCCACCAGCCCTCAAGAGCGCAATCAGCTCATCACGTAAGACGAGAGCCTCATCTAAGCTCGAGGCCCCCGTGCAGATGTCGTCGACAAATAAGGCCCCCCCCCTCAATAAGAGCAGATGCCCGGGGATAGCGTAGCCGTTCGCGCTCTGCGAGCTCCAAAAGCGAACGGATCGCCACAAAGGGGCTCGACCGCAAACCATAAGTGTTGGTGTTCAGCTCGTAAGCCAACATCGGATCCTGGGGATCCTCACGCCAAAGGATGAGCTGGTATCGTCTATCCTCCGGGTGAATCACGGTCTGTCTGAACATCATGCGGATATCGGCCACAAAGACGACAGCGTGCCGGCGGAAGTTGGTCAAAACATCACAGACATCGTGATGCAACTTCGGCCCCGCATGCAGACACTGATTCAACGACACTCCGGTTGACGTGGGCGCTGAACCATCAAAGACCACGCGGATCTTCCCATTGGAAGTCTTCAAAACAGCGTGGTGTGGCAGGAAGTAATGTTCCACATTACGCCAGTCCAACTGCGAGATGGACATGTGCCCAAGGTCCAAATACTCCCGCATGAAGTCTATATACTTCTCCTTGAATGCGGGATCCCTGGCCATCCTACGCTCCATGGACAACAATCTCTTCTCGGCCATCGGTCGGGAGCTCCCTAAAGGAGGGCGAACCGCCAAGAAGGGCAAGCGGGTAATCAAGCGACCCGAGAGGAGGCGCCCAGTGTTGTTCTGGTAGAACAATTCGCACTCCTCGGCTAACGGATCCAACCGCTTGGCAGTGGGAGGTTCCTCCACCTCCCAAAACTTTTGGAGAACGTCGGACAAAGTAGAACCGACAATGGTCTGGCGGTCTACCGACGGGGTCTCTGGTGTCTGTGGTACCTTTCCCATCACCACATGACCCAGCAACGAGGACAAGGCGACAAGATCGGCTGTCTGCAAAACTCGCTTGCTTCCACACAGTACACGACCGAGGACATCCGCACCAATCAACAAGTGTATTGGGCCCGGTCGGTGGAAGGAAGGATCAGCCAAAGCCAGTCCAGACGTCAGCTCAATCGTGGATGGCGGCACTCGCACTTGCGGGAGTGGTCCAACCACCTTATCAAAAACTATCGCCGAAGCACCGATCTTCGGCCTTGGCGTGAAGTGGGGGGAGAAGGAGAACTCAACTCGACCAATCGGATCAGGGATCCGCGAGTCTCCCACCCCCCGTACCGCTTCGTGATGCGGCACAAGCAAAAGACCCAGCTGTCGGACAAGCCACCTGGACATTATGCACCCCTGGGCACCTGAGTCCAAAAGGGCACGCACCGTTACAACATTGCCCTTAGGTCCCCAAACATTCACGGAGGCTGTTGGCAACAGCACAAGCTCCGGAGGGGTGGTTGGGTCCGACAGGGGCGCCATTAAAAATTTTGGGGGGGTACTTGTCCCCTCGCGCCTGAGTCGGCGCGCCAAATGTGGGACGCTCGTACCGGGCGAGCGGGTCCCAATCGGGTACATACTGGCCCCGACCAACAGCACTCCTAGGTGCAGGGTAATACCCGTGTGGGGCGTGCCTCGGTGCATAGTACCCCAATCGAGGCCTCTCCATTAGGGGGGGGGGAGTAGCAAATAGGGCCCGTGCCCATCGCCACCGTGGCGTACTCTTGTGGTAACCCCCTACCCCCGCCTGTGGCGGGGGCGTCTCTCCTATAGTTCCCCCTCTCCGGGGGGGACTGAACGGGGGGGCTAAGCCCCGCCGAATCTCTAGGGGACCGGTTCCGGGCTGCCGGGCCCCCGCCCGTGCGCGAGGAATTCGAACCCCTCCGCCTCCCTCCGCAAAGACGACAATCCTCTGTCTGGGGACACGCCGACTGCATGTGTCCCCCCAAACACCTATAGCACCATTGGCGCTGTCTTGCGACGGCCCTCCGTCCCTCTGGGCGGAGGCCTCTAAATTTGGCACATTCGTGCACCACGTGCCTATCTCCCCTGCAATACCTGCACCGCTCACTCGGTGCGGGGGGAGGGGACTGCTGGAAGGCAGCATAGCGATTGGTCGGGCGACGGGGCTGTTCCCTCGCCGCCACCATACGACCAACACCTGGAACCGGGGCGGGCTCCAGGTGGTCCGTCACCCTACATTCGTCCTCCAAAAAACGAAGGAGGTCCGCGAGGGGCGGGAGATACGAGGCGCTGTCGCCTCCGTACCTCTGCTCGAAACGCCCCTTCATTTCAGCGGGCAATTTGGCGAGGACTATGTGCAGCAGTATAAAGGACCACTGATCCACCGGCAGGTCCAATCGCCTTAGGGAGTTGACCGCTGACAGTAGCGGGTTCAGCAACTCCCTCCGTAACAGGTGTACCCGCGTGATTCGCGGGAGGGCCAAAATCGTGGCCACGTGGGTGTCCGCCAGTAACCGGACATTCTGGTACCTGCTAACCAGAAGCTGGCGAGCCACGTGGTAGTTGTCGTCACTGATGAGCAGGTGCTGGATTACCGCGCTGGCCTCTCCTCGCAGGGAGTAGCGCAAATAGGCCAACTTCTCGCTAGGGGATAAGTCCCGTCGTGAATCCACCAAACTGTCAAACAAATTAATGAAGCCCATCCAGGCTGACAGATCCCCATTAAAAGTGGGAATCTCCAAAGTAGGCAATCGGCCTAGCAACGCCGTCGGGGTAGGTTTGACCTCCCCGCTCAAAACCGGCTCCCCCTTCCGAACAGCCAGGGCCCTCTCAGCCGCCTCCGTGACCTGGTCAGCCAGCTCATAGGCCTGGGCTACATCCTGCTCCAGCTGTTCCGACACGGCATCATCAGCTGGGGGGTTCTCTAAATAATACGCGCGACACTCCATGGCGTGGCGCTCCAGGTCTTGCAGCCGAGCTGCCAGCCCGCCATACCGAGCTAGCAACGCGCCTACCCGGTCGGCTCGGTCTATTAATGTGACCGCACAAGCAAGCCAACGCAAAACTCCTTGGATGCCAGCCCTGGATACGGCGAGCGGATTCGTAGGAGCCATTTATAATCCGTTTAATAAACAAAGCAAACAAAGAAATATAGAAGTGGTAAACATCAACAAAAAAAAACAATAGAAATAGGTCGCGTCACGATAATATAAAACACAATTAAAATTCGGACGACATACACGGACCCTACTATTTTCATAAATTATTAACAACTTACCAATTTCAAGGGCTAACAATATAACGGTATAAACAAAACGGTATAGGATTAACGGTATGGCATACACGGCACGGCCAAGTCAACCTCGCAAATCAACTACTAAACCGTTATCAACAAACAAAAACAAAACTATCTTTAATAATAATACTCGTAATTTAATACTACTAATAATTAAAACTAGTTCCACTTTTTTAACTAGGCAAGCGGACTCGGAACAAACACTAGTATGTGGTACTAATAAACAACACTTTCGAACGAAACTATTCGTCAAATAAATCCGGACACACAAAAAAAAATATACACATCTAGGCGAGTAAACTCGTATCAAATCACTAGTATGTGACCACAATTATATAAGTGTCTATCTATTATCGGATCCACCAAGTGAGAAACATTCGCTTCGAGAATTTACTAGAACAATTTCTTAGTACTTCAAATCGTCTCGGAATACCCTCGAGAATTCAACAAAAAAAAAAAAAATAAAAAAAAAAAAATTTTAGGTACGCTTTTTAGGTATTTCTAGGTACGCTCTGCTACCAAAACATGATCACGCACAATTGTGATGACCATCTACTGTGTTCCACAGTTTATTGAAACGGATGTTTCTCATGCAAAATTAAGTTACTTAAAAGCTAGGCCTACCTTCACGAGAAGATACTGTTCATAATCCAGGGGGGCTGATCGCTGTCTCGCCGGCGCGCGCGCCTGACAAGTAGGTCTTCACCCAACCCCGATGGGAAACTCTTATAGCTAACACTCTTATAACTACACAATGCCCTAATAGACAGCTAAAACTTTCCCGGCGCTTTTCAAAGCGAACACACACGGGTCACAAGTCTGTAGGTTTCCTGGCGCGGCACGTCGCAACAGGAACACACAACCTAGCCTCACGGCGGCGTACGGCGAACTGGCGAATGAATCCTACACTCGGGCCGGCCGAGCGCATTGTCTCGCGACCTTGACAATGACAACTGCCCGCTCGCAAGCGCGCGTGTAAAAAAAATAAAAAACAAAAAACCTGTTTGTGACATTTCTTGTTTTGCCCCTGTACCCTTCAATTTCTCTATAGAATGTTACTTCTGAAAAATGAATTCTAGCATAGATTAGGTAGGTACCATAAAGTTCCTTTGAAAGTCTTGAAAGTTCTAGGAAACCAACATTTTCTGTAATGTAGATACAAGTTCTCGTATATTTCCACAGCATGAGAGAGCTTCGTGTGTATTGGCGTTATCCGTCGTTGTCTTTATGCGTAGAAATATCACCTTCATCGTCGTCAAAAATTTCAAAGAAATTCAGAAATTCAAACAAATCTTACACATTCATTTTTTATTATACAAATTCATGATTATTTTAAACTTTATTCAAGATTTACGAAGATAACTCAAGTCAAGTTTGACGTTTCATTTGACATTAAGTTGATCCTTAACAATTAGGCGGCCGTTTTCTATGTCCTAACTTTAGGAGCTTCTTAACTACTTAGGGCATTCTTAAGTTGTGGTGAAACGTAAAAGTTCCATTTAAGAATCGCTTAACGATAAGCATTGCCTTAGGAACGTCTTAACGTTTGGTGAAAACGGCCATAAGAATGCCTTTTAAAAAGTTTAAAGTTATGACTATTTATAAGTATTATTTGTTTATTGTATTTCGTAGAAGAGAAGTGGAAATTTCATAACTATGAATAAGGTAATCCGTGGCGGTGCCCGTGATATAGTTTTCTAGGTGTTGTTACGATGTTTGGCGGAGTTCCAAGCAGGAAAGTTGCTCAGTAGTCTCGACGATCCGCGGTGCGTTGGTAAACAACGCACCGCGGATTTCACGGGTAAGTAAGTAAGTTGCACGACGCGTATTCACAAAGTATTATATTGATCCTGGATGTTAGTCCTTTAAGAATTACCCCACATAGGTACATTTTTAATACTTTTATCCTAACTTAAGAGGTTATACCAGTTATACTAAAATAAACAAATTCTCTTAGTTTTATAGTGCGCCCAAAATATCTTGAGCATGAAATGTTAATTCGTAGAAAACATTGTAGGTATTGAAAACTATTATCCCTGATTTAATTTTAGACTGTTATTGTTTGTTTCTATCACAAAGTACAGTTCGCAGAATTGTAAAGTTTGGTAATCAAAGTGGTGGAAAATTCTCGACTCCAGCTAAACACTCCTAAAAATTTAGATGACTTCGATATAATACGTTTGTACTTGTTTGCAAACATGCGATCGGTCTTGAGACCATAAGCAAATGGTTTGGGTTTTAATGCAGACGTGTAGGCATGCCTTTCCAGTGTCAGGCTGCCTTTGTGTTTTGCTAACTGGTATAGTTATTGTATGCTGTCCCAAGGATGCAGTCTTTTCAGGCGTCTTGTTTGCAATGATTCAATAAGACACTGGGCCAGTTTGTTCTTATGAATACCAATTCGATCTTTATACGAACTAATGCCATTGGCTATGTGCTGTTTGACGGTTGGTATATTCAGATACTCATGGACTTCTTCCATTTTTGTGAACCATGGGGCATTCACTAGTGTTTTGAGCACACTGTTCTGAAATCTTTGCAGAATTCCTATATTCGACGTTTTTGCAGTAAAATGTTTAGCTGGAGTCATGAATTTTCCACCACTTTGATTATCAAACTTTACAATTCTCCAAACTGTACTTTGTGATAAACCTGAAACAAACAAAAAAAGTCTAAAATTAAATCAGGGATAATAGCGAAAATATTAAACAACTATACCTACGAATTAATATTTCATACTCAAGATATTTTGGTCGCACTATAAAATTACAAGTATTTGTTTATTTTAGTATAACCATATTGTATTATTTTGACCATAATATTTTATTGTATAAAGGTCAATGGGCAAATTGGTAGCCTACGCGGCCACTTCAAAAAATAGTCTCATTTCTTAGATTTTTCTATTCTCTTAAAAAAGTTTGTATGGGCACAAAGTACTGTATCCATAGTTTCTGAAATACATAGAAAAAAAGCTAAATTTAATTTCGTTTATTCAATTTAGGTTTGTTTCAACACTTATGAACGTCAATGAAGCTACGCCATCGGTTCACAAATCCTACGGCAGGAGACCTTGTAACGAGAAGAACCGGCAAGAAACTCGCCATGGGCTATTTTTTACTCCCTGTTTTAATTTATACAGAGTCGTCAAATTTGAAAAGTGACCTTTACATAATAGTAAGGTTACTTTCCATCACAATACAGAATACCGCTTAAAGTAAGTACAATTTTGCTTATTACCTACCTAAAACAGTAAACAATTTTCAACTAAACGAGGAATCAAATAGTTTAATGGACGCACTAACCTTAATCTAATTTAAATTATATTATAGGATTAATAAAAAGGAAACTGCAAGCTGCGCCCTATATTCAAATCTATAAGTATTAACAAATAAAAGGAATTTTTAAATAAATATTAAGTACTTACAACAATAATCAGAAAAAATTGCTGTTACTGTAAGACACGAGTACTTACCAAAATTACTATGAGATACACCAGCTCGCTAACAAAACTATATTACGAGTATAATACCATTATAAACCATATCCCGAACACCTTTAACACAAGTTGCCACGAGCAGACCCATCCCACTGGCAGCACCCGTTCACGAGCATGACGCATGAGCCAGTCAAATCGCTTCGTTCAACCATATTTTAGGGAACGTAACGACCCGACTCACACGACACCATCGCAGGAATATTTAGAGAATGTAGAAAAGAAAGATCTTTTATATGAATAAATTCTTTAACCATTTATAACTGTTTCCAAACTGAAAATACAAAAAGGAACTATCATAGTAGTAAACATTATCAGGTATCTGTATAGATTGAACGACGACGCCCACTGCTGGGCATAGGCCTCCCCCAAGGATCTGGGGGGTTCCGTAGCCGAATGGCAAAAAACGGAACCCTTATAGATTCGTCATGTCTGTCTGTCTGTCTGTCCCTTTGTCCGTCCGTACGTATGTCACAGCCACTTTATTCCCAAACTATAAAAACTACACAGTTAAAACTTGGTAGTTAAATGTATTCTGTTAACCGCTTTACGATTTTTATAATCAAACATATTATTATTCGTGTGGGGTATCTATAGATATGTCTTTAAAAATGACATGCAAGTTTCTCAAACCATTTTTTCTCAAAGTCTACCTTTTGAAAGAGAGAATCTTCTAAAATGGTAAAAAGGGGGTTCCCCCCCCTCTAACTTTTAAAGTAAAAGAGTGAAAAATCTAGAAAAAATAAATGCTGTAGATCCTAATAAAAACTTTCAAAGAAAATTGGTTTAAACGAGATATAGTAAGCACTTTTTGAGATATAATATACTACATACTCAAAAACCGCAAAACACTATGAAAAACAAAGTTATATTTTGCTGACGAAAAATTATAGTGGAATTTTGGCTAGGTATAACCAATCGGTACAGTAAGTGGGTACGGAACCCTTCATGAACTAGTCCAACTCGCACTTGGCCGATTTTTTCTAGTAATAGGTTTATATTAAGTCTTTTAGGCTATTTTCTATTAATACTCAAAGGCTATTTTAGTTTTCCCAATAGGTACTACTCGCAGTGTCAACCTTTCTTATGTTAATATTCTTGAATAATAGCATCGAAGGCTAAGACACAGTATATCCATTTTTTCCATACAGCAGTAAGAAAACAGCAACGCAAAGTTAAAAGTATTTAAAAAACCACGCTGGCAGCCAACTTTTTTTTTGTGGGCCGGTTTTGATGTAACTCGGTTTTACTAATATTTTGAAAAGAAAACAGTAACGCAATGTTAAAAATATTAAAAAACCAAGATGGCGGCCAACTTTTTTGTAGGCCGATTGTGATGAAACTGACTGACAGACAGACAAAAACATTGCGTTACTCTTTTCTTGTCAAAATAATACTTAAAACAGAGTTCCATCAATATCGGCCCACAAAAAAAACGCGCCATCTTGAATATTTTTTTGTATTTTTAAGATTGCGTTACTGTTTTCTTGACAAAATAATACTAAAAACCGAGTTTCATTAAAATCGGCCCACAAACAAAAAAGTTGGCAGCCATCTTGATTTTTTATTTTTTTAACCTTGCGTTGCTGTTTTCTTGTCAAAATAATACTTACTAGAAATCAAGTTTCATAAAAATTGACCCACAAACAAAAAAAATTGGCCGCCATCTTGGATTTTTTATATTTTTAGAAGTGCATTGTTGTTTTCTTGTCAAAATAATACTTAAAACAGAGTTCCATCAATATCGGCCCACAAAAAAAACGCGCCATCTTGAATATTTTTTTGTATTTTTAAGATTGCGTTACTGTTTTCTTGACAAAATAATACTAAAAACCGAGTTTCATTAAAATCGGCCCACAAACAAAAAAGTTGGCAGCCATCTTGATTTTTTATTTTTTTAACCTTGCGTTGCTGTTTTCTTGTCAAAATAATACTTACTAGAAATCAAGTTTCATAAAAATTGACCCACAAACAAAAAAAATTGGCCGCCATCTTGGATTTTTTATATTTTTAGAAGTGCATTGTTGTTTTTTTGTCAAAATAGTACTAGAAATCGAGTTTCATCAAAATCGGCCGACTAACAAATAAGTTGGCCGCCATCTTGGATTTTTTAATATTTTTAACATTGCGTTGCTATTTTCCTGTCAAAATAGTACCAAAACCCGAGTTTCATCAAAATAAGCCCACAAACAAAAAAGTTGGCCGCCATCTTGGATTTTTTTATATTTTTAGCAGTGCGTTGTTGTTTTCTTGTCAAAATAGTACTAGAAATAGAGTTTCATCAGAATCGGCCAACAAACAAAAAATTTGGCCGCCATCTTGGATTTTTATCATTTTTGACATTGCGTTGCTATTTTCCTGTCAAAATGGTACCAAAACCCGAGTTTGATAAAAATCAGCCCACAAACAAAAAAGTTGGCCGCCATCTTGGATTTTTTTATATTTTTAGCAGTGCGTTGTTGTTTTCTTTTCAAAATAGTACTAGAAATAGAGTTTTATCAAAATCGGCCCACAAACAAAAAAGTTGGCCGCCATCTTGGATTTTTTTATATTTTTAGCAGTGCGTTGTTGTTTTTTTGTCAAAATAGTACTAGAAATCGAGTTTCATCAGAATCGGCCAACAAACAAAAAATTTGGCCGCCATCTTGGATTTTTATCATTTTTGACATTGCGTTGCTATTTTCCTGTCAAAATAGTACCAAAACCCGAGTTTGATAAAAATCAGACCACAAACAAAAAAGTTGGCCGCCATCTTGGATTTTTTTATATTTATAGCAGTGCGTTGTTGTTTTCTTTTCAAAATAGTACTAGAAATCGAGTTTTATGAAAATCGGCCCACAAACAAAAAAGTTGGCCGCCATCTTGGATTTTTTATTATTTTTTACATTGCGTTGCTGTTCTCTTGTCGAAGTAGTACTAGAAATCGAGTTTTATCGAAATCGGCCAACAAACAAAAAATTTGGCCGCCATCTTGGATTTTTTATTATTTTTTGCATTGCGTTGCTATTTTTCTGTCAAAATATTACCAAAAACCGAGTTTCATCGAAAACAGTCCACAAACAAAAAAGTTGGAAGCCATCTTGGATTTTTTTTTTTTAGCAGTGCGTTGTTGTTTTCTTTTCAAAATAGTACTAGAAATCGAGTTTTATCAAAATCGGCCCACAAACAAAAAAGTTGGCCGCCATCTTGGATTTTTTAATATTTTAACATTGCGTTGCTATTTTCCTGTCAAAATAGTACCAAAACCCGAATTGCAATAAAAAAATAAAATAAAAATAGTTTGTTATAAAACTTAAATAATTATATGATCTTTCTAATTATCACAAAAATTAGTTTTTTGTAAAAAAATCATTTTTGTGACAAGCTTTTTTGCTGGCCTTACTTTAATATTGTACTGTCATCCATACCAAACCTATATGCAAAATTTCAGCTCAATCGGACACTGGCAAGTGGGGCGAATTTATTTAACTCGTAAGATTTGACCCGAACGGACATACATACCTACATACATACACTGCAAGTTAAATAAAAGCTTGTAAAAAATCACATCCGCAATTAAAGTATCAATAATTTTACTCCGGCTAGTCTGCGCACAATACGCAGCAAACTTTTTTGAAATTTAGATAATAAGATGCGAATTTGTGTAATAAATAAAATAACAAGCCTATGTTCCTCTCCAGGCTACAAAGTATCTAGATTCCAAATTTCAGCCAAATCCGTTCAGCTGTTTTGGCGTGATCGAGTAACAAACAACATCCAAACATCTAAACTTTCACTTAATCAATTTAATTATGAATGAATGAATGAATGAAAAACATTTATTGACACATCACAAAACATACAAGGGTAAAATACAATAATAACATTAAAAAATACAGTGAGTTTTTTACCCTGTGGTGACGTGCCAATCAGGACCCTGCCTCAGCATAAGTTGTTTCAGGGTGAAAGGTCAATTAGGAAGCAGGATGAATTGCCGCCGCGCGGCAACGCGCCGCGTCTATCCATCCTTTTCACGCCCGATAACTCCGTCTCTCTCGCACACCGACTGGCCATGCGGACGCTCCGTCAAGGTCACGCGTAATTTGGATTTTGAATGAGTTATTTTATTACTTTGCGGTGATTGTGCATTTATTTATATTTTGAGGAATCTTTCTCATGTTATCAGGGGATTATGATTTTTTTATATATAAAATAAATATGTTAATGGAAATCTTACATAAAAACTGAAGTGACTTTAATGTATAACCGACTTAACGCAAAAAAACCACTTTTAACCAGGTTCCAAGAAAGTCACCTAGGTGAAAACTTAAAATAGGTTCGAGGTTTTTATTTATAGTGTATTAGTAGTAAAATCTCTGAAAGTGCGATTTTGTAAGTCTCATTTTTTACGTCGTGACTGAAAAATCGTTGTCATGTGCAGAATATTGTGCTCACGTCAGGGATTACTTGCCTAACATAATTTAAAGGGTATCCATAGATTATATTATAATATTCACCTAAAGTGCCTTTTTTGTCTAATTATAAACGGCCAAAACACAACTTTAGGTATTTCTCTCGAACGGACACCAGTATACCTACAAAATCACGATGAGTGCTCAAAATAAAGGCAATATTATTATTTAAAAATAAATTCGTTAAAGGTGCCATTAATGTGACCCCAAACTTTATTTTGACTGGACTATAAAGTGGCCACAAGGGGTACCTCTGCCCTACTACTCAAGCCTAAAACTGAATTTTTGCAAATGAATTGTTGACATTAGGTACCTACGTACGCTACTGCGTTCCCGACAACATAACGACGACATAAAGCTTTGCTGGGCTAGGTACTACGACATAATTATTCTAATCAAGATGTTTGTAGTTTCTCTACAAGCATTTCTCTTCATGTCTGTACAATCCAAAGCTAATACTAAAAAGGTTCGTGCACATTATGTCGGGGCGCAGCGGGCCGGGCCGCAGCGCAAAAATCCGCTCAAATCGCTCGTATGTATTTTATATTATTATGAACTATCGCACACTATGCCAGGGCGCAGCGGGCCGCATAATCCGCCGCGGATTTCGTTGCGTGCTTGCGATGCGATGCGGCCCGCCCTTCCCCGCTGCGCCCCGACACAGTGTGCTATAGCAAGCGGATTTTTCTCGTACTACTCGGTCAGATAACATGACACCTACAAATTATACCCGTCTCTTTCACTCGATTCTGTAATGCCCGGAGCGTGAGAGGGACGGGTATAATCTGCAGTAGTAGAACGAATTGGATGTTTGAATTTGGTTGTACTTAAAATCCGTCAATGCGCTGCGGCCAGCTCCGCTGCGCCCCGGTATAATGTGCGCGATCCTTTAAGGAGCCGGCATCTCTTCAAAGTGTCGTTATTACTGCGGGGACACATGGACAGCTTGAGCAGTTAGCTATTGATCAACATATTGATTTTTTGATTCATGCATGATGCATGCTTATTATGTCTATGTGAATAAATAAATATTTTGATTTGATTTGATTTGATTTGACATACATGGGCTGCTCGAGAAGTCAAGTTATGCTGTATGTTATGCCCCCAACTGCTTGAAGCTGCAGTTGGGATAACTGCTGCAGAGCAAGGGAGAGCGGTCGGCAGCTCGAGCAGTCAGTATACACTGAGTGCTTTTAACTCTTTCATAAGTACTCAAAGTTTTAACTGAACTTTAAGGCATGCCTACGCCTGGAGACTGCAGGCTAGTCCGCTAATCGCTTAGCAGTCCAAGCGCAACGCAACTGTTTTACTATGCAATCGCAGTTAAAAGCAGTCGATACTGACTGCTTTAAGCTGTCCGTGTGAGAATTGAATTACAACCAAACGTAATGTAAACTTATAAAAAAACTAGCTGTCCGCCCGCGGCTACGCCCGCACAGACTACAATACGTTAGCCTGCGGGAATGTGATATTTTTCCGGGATGAAAAGTAGCCTGTGTTCCTATCCAGACTACAAAGTATCTGTGTCCCAAATTTTAGCCAAATCCGTTTTTGGCGTGATTGAGTAACAACATCCAAACATCTAAACTTTCACATTTACGTTATCTCGCGGGAATGTGATATTTTTCCGCGATAAAAAACAGCCTATGTTCCTCTCCAGTCTACAATTCAAAGTTCCTGTGCCCCAAATTTCAGTCAAATCCGTTTAGCCGTTTTAGCGTGAATAGCGTGATTGAGTACAAAAGGTCCAAACATCTAGCTTTGTATATGATAACGATTACAACTTTTCCAAATTTTTGAATCGATATATATCGGAAACGGTGGCTCTTAGGAAAAAAAAGTTTTGAACCATTTTTATAGATAACTAGCGGGTCCTCGCGGTTTCACCCGCGTGGTACCCGTTCCCGTGGGAATATCGGGAAAAAATATAGCCTATGTCACTCGGGAAGAATGTATCTTTCTAATGGTGAAAGAATTTTCTAAATCGGTCCAGTAGTTTCAAAACCTATTCGATGCAAACAAACAAACAATCAAATCTTTCCTCTTTATAATATTAGTATAGATTATTACCTAGGTACAATGAATAGTACGCGCGAAAATCAAAAGTGATAAGGTTTTATTATAAAGAAGTGGTATAAAGTACGTACTCCATCCAGTTTATCTAGCAGCTAGCTGACATTATTTAAGTGGATATATAGCTAGACTGAAATAAATGAAGGGACGGGGAATGCTTTCTCGCGACAGTGTAAGTATATCTTAGCCTTAGCTCTGAGCTAAATGACTAAAAACAGACACAGTCTAGTTTTCCTTAAATGTCTCATGAAAGTAAGCTCAATCACTTTGTCTAGACGGTTTGAATGTGCTTAGTGTTAAGTTAAATCTGAATGAAAATGAAATTGCATAATCGAATATAGCTAATGTTGATGATGATGAAAACGATCAAATTAAATCGAAAGGAAGGAAAACATATACTTATTGGGTTTAAAGACATTTATTTTCTCATAAGAACTTACATGTTCACTTAAAATGAGATAATACTACTTAATTAAAACTTATAGCTAATGTTATTATGGCGGCGCACCGCAAATGCATCAAAAGTTACAATACGAATTCTTATACATAGGGCAGAGGTACCCTTTGTGGCCACTTTAAGGGTTTTTAGACTTTTAAGCACTAAGTACTAAATGGTCTTAGGTATTTAAGACACAAATTATATCTTAAATTATAGATAATTTATCTACCTTTAAAAGTACTTACATTTTTCAAACTTATAAAAGTAAAATAGTTTTTTTTATATTACACACAATGTGTGAGAGGTGCCAAATGTGCCGGTTTTGGCCACTTACTGATAGTTAAACTTTTGTAAGTATTGCGAAAAATCAAAACCAAACCCAGGTAAAATCAATATATTCTAATGCGCTAGAAACCAGTCAATTGCAAACCAACAATTTAATTGTAAAAAACAAAGGTTTATAAAGTTTTTCATCCAAAACGAATTCCTTAAAATTTTCATACAAAAATTTTTTTCAAACAGAAAATGGAATTTATTGAAAAAAAATCTTATGACATAAGGAATTCTAACGGTTGTTATTATTACCTTAAAAAAGCTTATTTTAATTGCCTTTATCAAAAATGGCTAAAAGTTGTTTAGAAAACTTTTAGAGCAAAAAGTGTCCAAAACCGGTACAGTGGCCAAAACCGGTACGCCTGCCCTACCTACATAATACTAAACAAATGCCTAATGTTCGCATTTGTTTAATATTATTATTTATATTCTAACTTATTTGAAAAAGCATTTGAAGAACTCGATGATGTGCAACTTTTTTGGTACTTAGTGACTGGTCGAGTGTTGGCGTGGCGTGGCGGGCAAATGAGCACTACAAGTCACATAATAGACAAATCAAATTCCCTACTTAAGTCCTATTTCATCTCGCTAATTAGGTACTTACTTACTGACAAAATTGTTTCGTTCAATGTCTTTTTTGCTTTAACCCAAACCATTACCCATTACCTCATCATCATCAGCCATTAAATTTAATGTCCCTACTGCTGGCCTTCCTTATGGATGGATAAGATGGTGGGTTATAAACGTGATGCTCTACAGCGGGACCACCTTGAGCTACGTTAATTTAATTAGCATCAAAAAAATGTAGAAAATTTGTATATAATTGTATACGCAATTAAAAAAAATGTATATCTATAGTTTCGTTGTAAAAACGAAATCAATGTGGTCCCGCTGGGGAGCATACTCTACAGCGGGACCACCACTATAATTCCGTTACTGAAGGCTTTTCAAATTTGTTTGTGAGACCAAAAAAATGTATATTAAATGTATATTAATAAATTACAGTCAATTTGCTCTTTAATTGGATCTTTACCAAATTACGACTAATTTAAAATTTTCCTACGGATTTTAGGTGTCCGTTACCCCAGCCAGAATGAAGTTTCTAGAGGGAAACGATTTTATTGCATAATAAAGGCATATTTTGCACAAATATGCGCCAAATATGTAAAATGAGTGGGCCTTATAGTTTCGGAATAAAACGGAAAAAAACTCTTTCTGTTGCGTATGTTCAATCTAGTTACATTGTAGTTAGTTACATTAATGTAACTAGTTGGAGTTTTATTCAAAGTAGCCACACAGTCATTCATGATAACATAATTACTACTTTTTAACTAACTTCAAAATTTAAAATCGGCTAAGTGCGAGTCGGACTCGCCCATGTAGGCATACATAACTTTGTATTTCATAATATTCGTATTAATGACAAAGTTATATTTGCGGTTTTCAAAAACGATTATATTTGTGGTTTATACTTATAGAGTGGAATGAGCTGCCTGTCTCTGTGTTTCCTGATTCTTACAACCCAAGTCTCTTTAAGTCGAGTGTGAATAGGCTTCTCCTGGGCAGGCATGTAACATCCTAGACTGCATCCTGTTAGCCAAACAAGATGGCGGTCAAATGCTTGCCTGGTTTCTAATAAGTAAATAAATAAAATATTTAAAAAAACTTGTAAAGCCTTCTTAGCTGTGCTAGTTTTCCTTTTAACTTCGTCATATTATATACAACTATCGTGAATTTTTCCACGTATCCAAAAACAACCATTTGGCTGGCAGAGGGTGGGGACACTTGACCCCAACAAAATTTTGCACTTTAAAGCTTAATAATTCACAAACCGATACCTCAATCAAAAATCTGTTTTACAAACCCGCAATATTTTAAAACTGCTATTCAGCGACACCCCACACTATTGGGTAGACAAGAAAAAAAAAATACATCCCACTTCACGTGTAGGTAACTTATTTATGTGGTATATCTGTAACTATTTTTAAAAGCATTATTTACACCATTGCTCCATATCTAGCTGTTATTTTTAATGATTGCATTGCTGAAGGAATTTTTTCTGACTTAATGAAATTTAGAAAAAATATTCAATTATTTAAATATGGGAACAAATAATACCCAGGTAATTACAGACCAATATCCATTTTTCCCGCCTTGAGCAAGATCCAGGATGATGATTCTTATGATTTTGTAAAAAAAGTATTTTTTTTTGTTGTGTTATGGATCTGTTTATACCATGTGTCAAATTCAAATCAGTGTTAGGAGAAGTCTTTCCAGTTAAAAGAAGTAACATAACTACTGTAAAATTATTAGTTTCGCAACGAATTCACAATGGCTCTGGGACGAATTTTCATTTCTTTATGTAATATAGGTATGACGCAGGCATCCAGGAGGTTGCTATATTAATTTTGCAAAAACGAACAATAAGGGTCATTTATCAACTAAGCTCTAAAACTTATCTTAGGGAGAAGTTCAAAAAGTAGTATACTGACAGCTGCATCTCAATTTATATTAAACTAGCGGCAGCCCGCGGTTTCACCCGCGTGGTTCTCGTTCCCGTGGGAATATCGGAATAAAAAGTAGCCTAAGTTAATTTTTATTACATCAGCTACCTGCCAGTGAAAGTCTCGTCAAAATCGGTCCTGCCGTTTCAGAGATTAGCCGGAACAAACAGACAGACAGACAAAAATTGTAACAAATGTTATTTTGGTATATGTACCGTATATAATTATTCCACTGTTTCCAACCAAGCTCTCTTTACAAATTATGTTCTGAATAAAATGGAAAATGGTGGGCAGGTCGACGTGATCTACACGGACTTCGAAAAAGCGTTTGATCGTGTGGATCACGCCATCTTGATCCGAAAACTTGAATCATTGGGGATTCACGGTGACTTGCTAAGATGGATTATCTCATATCTCTCCAATCGTTCGCAGGCGGTCGTATTGGGTGGTTTCAAGTCTGACTTCATTACAGTCCCGTCAGGTGTTCCGCAGGGCTCGCACCTTGGCCCTTTATTCTATAATGCTTACATACATGACATTTACACTTGTTTCACTAGCGCTGAACATCTTTTATACGCCGATGACAAAAAAGTCTACATGAAAGTGAATTCGTTCTCTTGATTGTATGTTAATCCAACAAGACCTTAATAACCTGATGTCCTACTATGTAGATAACAACATCACAATCAGCATTAATAAATGTCAATGTATCAGCTTCACGCGCAAAAATAAACCAATTCTGTTTAATTACAAATTTAATGACACGGTAATTGAAAGGGTCGAGGGGGTTCGAGATTTGGGCATCTGGCTTGACTCTAAAATGACGTTTTCACCTCACATTGATGACATAATTAATAGATCTTATCGCAGTTTGGGTTTCGTTATGCGAACTTGTAAACCTTTTACGCATATTGACAGTCTTAAAATTGTCTACTATGCCTATGTTCGTAGTGTGTTGGAATATGCCTCTGCTATATGGTCGCCGAATTACGCCATACACGTGGACAGAATAGAAAAAAATCAGAAAAAGTTTGTAAACCACCTTAAGTATAAATTTAAATTAGATAAATCCGCTTACGCAGATACTTGCCGAGAGCTCGAAATTCTAACACTTCGTGAGCGCCGTCTGGTCCTGGACATGGGTTTGCTGTTTGATGTACTGCGCGGGCGTCTGGACTGTCTTGAGCTCCTTGAACAAATTTCTTTCAAAGTTCCTACTCGCCGTACCCGCCATACACAACTTTTCGCCGTTCCATCCCATAAAACCAACTATGGTATGAATGCAGTAATGTCTCGTATTGTTAAGGAATACAACTTGCATTTTAGCAAAGTCGATCCATTTATAGGAGGCAAAGGTGTTTTTATGAACGGGGCGTAAGACATTCTGTTTTCTCAGTAACGCTGTTCAAATGCACACTTATTCTATTCTATTTATTTATTTTTATCAAGGTTTGTGTGTGGTTATGTGGTGTTATAGTATTGTATTTTGTTGTAATATTATGTGTAAGTAGATTATTTTATATTTAACTTAGGTATTTAATATTTTTATTAGATGCTGCTAGTGTCAATTTAACAAAAACACTTTCTTGTAATTTTACATATTTTTAAAGATAGGTACTTACTTTAAACTGTCTTAAAGGCGTATTGTTATTTTTCACTGTGGGCAACTTTTTGGCCGAAAATGTAACTGTTTTAGTTAAGTATGGCTTTCTAGATTAAGTATGGCTGTTGTTGTCACAATAAATAAAAATAAAAATTAAATTAAAAATCATATGCATGTAGTAACAAGCGGTTATTTTAATATTACAAACAGACACTCCAATTTTATTTATTTGTATTATAGATTGTTTTCTTTTTTTGCGTCATAATATTAATTTGTATACTTAACATGGCGATTTGCATGGTCGCAATACAAGAGAAAGGAATGGACTTGTAATGCCTTGGTACCGATTAGAGAAGGTATCTTTGTATAAGGGTCCTTCATGGGTTAAGGTATACACATCTTTAACAAGATTCCAAGTGATATGTTACCCTTTGAAGAGTTTAAGAATCATATACAAAATTGCCTCCTCAATAAGGGCTACTACACTGTAAGTGATTACTTAAATGACAAAGCAACTTGGTCATAAGCAGACAAGGTTTTTTTCTTGTAGTTAATTGTGAGTCTTGTTTTACAAAATTAATCATGTACTACATTCATTCTTACATTGGTTTCGGTGTTTTGAGATGAGTTGTTTGAGTAAGCCATGCTCTCTGTAAACATTACTGCGGTGGTGTCGTGTGAGGCGGGTCGTTCGTTCCCTAAAATATGGTTGAGCGAAAGTGATGGCTGGTTCATGCGTCATGCTCGTTAACGGGTGCCACCAGTGGAATGGGTCTGCTCCTGGCTTCTAGTCTCAAAATAATGTTGATTTTTATTTTCTATTGTTTTTGATTTTATTGTATGTAGTTAAGTGAATGTAATGTAGTCTGTTATTAGGTACTCTGTGCATAATATATATTAAAAAAATATATATCACAGATTGTTTCCGAAATGAGCTAAGTCCTTTACTTAGCATATATTGGAAATTTTTACATCCGTATTTCGAATTTTTTTTTCAATTTTTCAGGGTTTTCTTACGTTTTCGAGCTCTTTCTGCATTCTTGCAGTCCGCTATTTTTGATATTGACTGATAGCGTTTAGTGCCAAAGCCAAGGCCAAAACGTGCTTAGTCATTACAGATTCGTTCTAAAATGTTATTTACTTGACTAAGCACGTTTTGAGCATGAAACCTCAATTTCAAATTGAATTTGTAGGTGACTTAGCTAGTAGGGTTTGGAAGATATTTTTTAATCAACTCGTTTTCCTCTAGAAACTTTTTTCCGGCTGGGGTAACGGACACCTAATATTCGTAGGGAAATTTTAAAAGTGGCCGTAAGTTGGTATAGATAAAACTAAAGATCAAATTGACTGTAGTTTATTAATATTCATTTAATATACATTTTTTTGGACTCATAAACAAATTTGAAAAGCCTTTAGTAACGCAATTATAGTGGTGGTCCCGCTGTAGAGTATGCTCCCCAGCGGGACCACATTGATTTCGTTTTTACAACGAAACTATAGATATACATTTTTTTTAATTGCGTATACAATTATATACAAATTTTCTACATTTTTTTGATGCTAATTAAATTAACGTAGCTCAAGGTGGTCCCGCTGTAGAGCATCACGTGGTTATAACGTGCTGCGTGCCTTCCGAAGCACGGAAGAGCACGATAAGAAAAGTGTTTGGTCACCCGTCTCGTGACCGACCATTGCGAAAGTTGGTTAACTTCAACGATTGCCGGCCGAACGCGCCAACCACTGCAGCACGGGCTTTTTTTACCTGGTTGTTAAGTGGTGATAAGGCTGAAGGTGGAAGCGCACTACTTCCGGAATCCTCAACCACTGAGGAACTGGCTATCTTATCTCTAACTGCCGGAACACAACAATGCTGAAAACATCATTGTTAGGGTGTCAAACTTAGATAAGATGGTGGTAACTAAAGTCGGATTTTTAATTAGACGAAGTAATCTGACAGTTGCTAATGTCACTTGGTGAAATAATGCTGCCATGTTCAATATAATAGTGATGTGTTCAATTCGTTCATTCACAGGAATGAATGATGCTGAATGAATACTTTAATATAATTTGTCGATATCTTATGTGTTGTATATTTATAATCACATTTTTATTGATGAAACATGGTTTTTGGCACTATTTTGACTAGAAAACTGCAACGCAATGCTAACAATATTAGAAAATCGAAGATGGCGGCTAACTTTTTTGTTTGTGGGTCGATTATGATGAAATTTGGTTTTTGGCACTATTTTGGAAAGAAAACAGCAACGCAATGTTAAAAATGAGAAATGGTCAAGATGGTTGCTAACTTTATTTTTTTAGGGTTACGTACCCAAAGGGTTAAAACGGAACCTCATTACTAAGACTCCGCTGTCCGTATGTCCGTCCGTTTTTCTGTCTGTCACCAGGCCGCATCTCATGAACCGTAATAGATAGTTTTAATTTTCACAGATGATGTATTTCTGTTGCCGCTATAACAACAAATATTAAAAACAGAAAAAAAAAAATATAAATTTTCAAATAAATCACGTTTGTTGTATAGAAACAACATTTTTTTGTCATCGATTTTTTTTTGCCGTTTTGCCAAATTGCGCGATGCCGACACCTGTATAGGCATTAACGTTGTACGTAGGTCGTCAGTGACCAAAATTTTGTGAGTGTTCTATTGACCGTTGAGCAGTTATCTCGTTGGAGCCAACCCTGGGTATACAATCAGATCTTGCTTATCATAACAATGCATTGTCACCGGAACCAATCCAACATACAAAATTTCAGCCCATTTAAAAGTCAGAAAGTAGGTCAAATTTACCTTGCAAGATTTCATAACAGACAGACACACAGGGATAGGTGAAAATAAATAAAAGCTTGTAGAATATTATATTTTGATACTTCTTACACCTAATATGCCACCCCGAATATATTATTTTGTAACTTTCCGTACTTACGCAAATGTTTATACAGGTGTCGGTTCGCTCAACTTGGCAAAACGGTAAAAAAATCACGTTTATTGTTTCCATTGAACAAACGTGATTTTTTTGAAAATTTATATTTAATTTTATTCTGTTTTTAATATTTGTTGTTATAGCGGCAACAGAAATACATCATCTGTGAAAATTACAACTGTATCTATCACGGTTCATGAGATGCAGCCTGGTGACAGACAGAAAGACGGACAGACGGACGGACAGCGGAGTCTTAATAATAGGGTCCCGGTTTAACCTTTGGGTATGTAACCCTAAAAAAGTAAAGTTGGCAACCATCTTGACCATTTCTCATTTTTAACATTGAGTTAAGGCGCTTGTGCACTACACTGAATTTTACCGTTCCGGAAAAAAACGGATGCTTGTATTTTAATAATAAATTATAGAATTTATTTATCTCGTGTAGTTTAGGGTTTGAAACATTGAAACTACACGAAATAAATAAATTCTTACTATTATAAATGATTTATTATTAAAATACAAGCATCCGTTCTTTTCCGGGACGGTAAAATTCAGTGTAGTGCACAAGCGCCCTTACTGTTTTCTTGTCAAAATAGTACCAAAAACCGAGTATCATCGAAATCGGCCCACCAACAAAAAAGTTGGCCATCTTGGATTTTTTAATGTTTTTAACATTGCGTTGCCGTTTTCTTTCCAAAATAGTACCGAAAACCGAGTTTCTTCAAAATCGACCCACAAACAAAATGTGCCTACAAAGCACAACTAGGATTCGATCCCGGGACTCGATATCATTAGCCCGGTGTTCTAACCACTCCATAGGCTACCGAAAGAACTACACGTGATATTTATATAAATAATAATAAATTAATATTTTTGTTTGATTCATTCACTTTGCCCCGTCACTATTTATTTTTCGTCAAAACCTGACAACCCAGTAAACGTCAGATTACTTCGTCTAATTAAAAATCCGACTATAGCCAGGCGGGCTAACCAAACCGAATACAATAAGTATGTACCCCCACTGGGAATCGAACCCGGGACCTCTTGGTCTGAAATCGGTGGTGTGAACCACTAGACCACAGAGGCGGTTGAAACTCATCAAACCATTGCCTACAATATCATAATAAATTCATATTAATTACTTAGACACGGCGAACCTCACCATATAAACATAAAGAGGAAGTAACTACTAAACATTTGACTTTTATAGGAAAGGTGATAAAGGAAAATGCCTTGTATTTTCCGCAGGAGAAAAATATATACCGTGTTACATTTACGAGGGATGTTTATTGTGCTGAAGGCTAAATGGAGGTGTTTCCATTATTTATGTTACGTTATAAAACCGAAGCAATCAGTTTCACATATTATTATTAAAAAAAGCAATGAATACTAGTAGCATCCAAATCAGTAACTATTAATTTGTTTATAAAACCACAAAACATGTCCCCACAGTAAGCCTTCCTTATGGATGGATAAGGAGAATGACCCACCACGCGGGCCCATACTGGATTGGTCGGTATTAACGAAAATGCAACCAGGACCAACGGCTTAACATGCCTCCTGAAAACGCAGAAGCTCGAGATTATAGTCGTAAGCGTTTTGGTCACCCATCCCGTGACTGACCATTGCAAAAGATTACAACCACGATCGAATGTCGAGCACCACGATTTACCACTGCACCGCGGGCTCCTGAATTGATACAATACATTGAAATTAATATAATCAATGGATTAAAATTATAAATTTAAGTTAATTTTTCCCTTATTCCTCGTACATTACCAAGTTTGATAACTGGCTTTCTACAAGGAAAAATAATTCTTCCTAGCTTACCCGGTTTTCAAATGGGAATTATTTTTCCTGGTAGAAAACCGTAATTTTATTTAGTTTTCTACGAATAATTTTTTTTTCTTCTTAGCTTACCCAGTTATCAGAGGAGAATTTTTTTTTCCTCGTAGAAAGCTGTGATTTCAATCACAGCTTTGTACGTGTTGTGCGTTCTACGAAGAAGTATTTTCCCTTCGTAGCCATTAGATCAGAATATCAGAAAGACCGAATAATTATTCATTTTTATTATTTACTTAGATTAATTTTAATTTTAGAGGGAACAACAGATTTATTTTATTTAATTACTAGCGGCCGCCCGCGGTTTCACCCACGTGGTTCTCGTTTCCCTAGGAATATCGGGATAAAAAGTAGCCTAAGTTATTCATTATTACATCAGCTACCTGCCAGTGAAAGTCCCGTCAAAATCGGTCCAGCCGTTTCAGAGATTAGCCGGAACAAACAGACAGACAGACAGGCAAAAATTGTAAAAAACGATATATTGGTATATGTACCGTATATAACAATATACTTAATCATATGCATGTAAGTAGTAAAAAGCAGTTACTTTAATATTACAAACAGACACTCCAATTTTATTTATTTGTATAGATATAGATTTAATAGTAAAGAGGTTATTTAAATTTTTACTTTTTTGCATTCACAATGCAATTTTTATCATTGAAGAATTGAAAATGAAATACATATTTTAGAAAAACATCGACCCGTCTCAGAACCAGCTACGATGGAACGGTTGGTTAGATGGTCTTATTATTAAAGTAAAACTTAATCTAAGTAATTATTCGGTCTATCTGATCTAATGGCTAAGTAGGAAAAATTCTTATTCTTAGAACAACACGTACAAAGCTGTAATTGAATTCACAGCTTTCTACGAGGAAAAAAAAATTCTCCTTTGATAACTGGGTAAGCTAAGAAGAAGAAAAAATTCTTCGTAGAAAACTTAATAAAATTACGGTTTTCTACCAGGAAAAATAATTCCCATTTGAAAACCGGGTAAGCTAGGAAGAATTATTTTTCCTTGTAGAAAGCCAGTTATCAAACTTGGTAATGTACGAGGAATAAGGGTAATTTTTGAAGAACACATTTAATCATTGTACCTCGACTACCTTTTTTTAATTTCGCCCTTAAACTAACGTAACATAAACCTTTCGCTGCATAACCAAATTCTTATCCATATTAATATTATAAATGTGAAAGTTTAGATGTTTGTATTTTTTGTATGTTTGTTACTCAATCACGCCAAAACGACTGAACGGATTTGGCTGAAATGTATGACAAGATACTTTGTAACCTGGAGAGGAACATAGGCTTTTTATCCCGGAAAAGCATCACATTTCCGCGGGATAACGTCGTGTAGTACCTACACGCGGGCGAAGCCTCGGGAGGAAGCCTAGTATTACATAAATGACGAAGGTGATTAACCTTTATAAACCTCAGTAAAATTGAAGCCTACAATTTAACAAACAAATCTTAGTCCTTACTGAAACCCAATAAGTACAATAACAACTTTCCAAAATAATAATAAGACGATTCATCCCACCAATTCAGTTTGAAACGACGCGTGAGCAGAATAATACGGAATTGAAAATCCCTATTGTTTTCCACTTTGCTTCCTGCCTAACAAAGTTTTCTTTTAGAAAACATTCTGGGAATCGGGCCCCTGATCGTATTTTCTCCTCCATCGGTAGACAAACCGATTGTTGTAACCACACTCTTAGTTAAATGCTGAGACAAGGACATAATATTATCAACCTCAACACTAGCACTACGAAAATACTCTTATTATGACTCTAATAGCGACCCGTCTCGGCTTGGCGTATATTTAAAGATAATAAATTTTAACAACAAGAAAATACTAAGTTGGCACCTAAAATACCGAAATACTCACACATGGTAGTTAAATGTAGTTTTGTGTGTATTATAATAAATATTTTTATGAAAAAACGGGCAATAGCTTTACTTTCATAGAAACATAATGCTCATTTGTAGTTATTGCAGAGCTTCTTCTCGTTATTTCTCTACACCACAGAAAAAGAGATTCTGTGCTCTACACTTTGAAAGTATGTTCATGTCCCATAAACTGTTAAGTATATGAAACTATTTTTTTTTAATTTTTTGGGAGTGTGAAGAGATTTTCAAATTTGTTTATCGGATAAACAAACATTTATCCAATACATTTGACACAGAAATTAATGTGAGAATTTTAAATTCTAGAAAAATAAAGAAAGTGCCCGTTTTTTCTGCAATGGGGTTTATTACTAACTAGCGCTCCTCTCGCGACGTCGTCTGCGTGGACCGCCTTTTTACCCTCTTAGAGGGGGAATTTCCAAAAATCCTCTCTTAGTGCTCCCCTTCACTCCCCAAGGAACATACATACCAATTTTCACCTTCTTGTGCCCAGTAGTTTCGGCTGTGCGTTGTCCGTCAGTCAGTCAGTAACGCAAGAGTTTTATAATTACCTAATAATACAGGGTGTTAGGGGCACCGTTGCAAAAACTTTAACCATGGCTTCAGGTCATCATGCTGAACAACGCACAGCAAGATTTTTTGTCGGAAATGAAAAAAATCTTTTTACTCTTCATACAAAATGTCCCGATAAATTGCTAAATTTGTATGAAAACCAATATTTTTTTTTCATTTTCGACAAAAAATTCCTGCTTTACGTTGTTCAGCATGATGGTCTGAAGCCATGGTTAAAGTTTTTGCAAGGGTGCCCCTAACACCCTGTATTTATTTAGATAATATAGATATAGATTCAACTGTTATACCTACTACTACAACTTTGTACCTTCAAATGATATTTTTGTTGGTGTCGATTCATACCGATTTTCAAAAATAAAATCCTGTCTGAACAGAAAATGATGGAGTCTTTACACACGCGATAAGGTATATCTTTGCGCGGTCGTTCGCACGGAAATTTCAATTTACAATGATACACCGATCTTGCTCGCATATGAAACCATGTACCTATATTGAAAGGCATATTGGTTGGAAGGAAGTTCTTGACATATAATGTAAATATTTATCGAAGAAGAATTAATAATGATACCTTGAACTTTTCTTAAAAGTTGTAGAACTTGTAGATAGAATTCTCGATTGAAAAAGAGTTTGAATTTCATAGAAATTGAGTGCTCTCTTTATTGTATTCTGCGGGATAAAGCTTAATATTTCTTTAGTTTTTTTCTGCAGAAGGGTTTCACGCAGCTTTTCAAATTCTATTTCCACCGTCTTTCTTATATTCTGTGATATTTGTATGACAAAACAAAGTTCACATGATAGAAACCACGGGCGGCCACTAGCTATCAAAGAAACCCTATTAGTGTTGCAACCGTAAATTGTTTTCATTTATATTCCTTCCTCCTTTAAATTAATCCATTGGAATGATTTTAAAGTGCTCGGAGTCAAATTGAAAACGATCAAAGGGCAAAACTTTGATGGGCTGGCGAATTACGAGTTACGCCCGGCGCAAACGGGCGACCGATCACCGACATCGGTGGCCAGTGACAAATACTAGAATTTTTTTTGGTGGTTACACAATGGTCGAATCGCTACGAAAGTGTCGAGCGAAGTGGCATGGGACGACATGTGGTCGCGACATTCTCCTTGCTCGAGTGAGTTGAGTGAGTGTGATGACCATAAGAATAAGGTGTGTCTGCCGATGCCGTCGTTCGCAAACACGATGTTAGCGCGAGTGCGTCAGACTGAGAGCGCACATACATATTTGCGGAAATTCGGACGTGAACCCGAGGATACGTTTGTGGCCGCGCTATTTTAAGCCCCCAGTACAGGATGGCCGATCATGGTCGGCCAACATGATCGGCCATCCTGTACTGGGGGCATTATACATTAATGCTGGTACAGTGTGGTGAGGGGCAAACTTCTTGAACCATCGTGGTGGGGCGGCGACCAATCACAGCTAAAACCGGTTTTACGAGTGTGATTGGTTGCTTGCCCGTCATGATGGTTCAAGTTTGCCTCGAGGTATAGCACACCTCCGCGAATCGGCGGATCAACATGCGCGCCCTAGTGAAATCTTTGCGTTAGAACAGGCAGGTTAGAATACGCTTGAATACGCTTCCCAACAGTTTCGCAGCGGATGAGGTGTGGTGTGCTACATACGTTTACAAGTTTACAAGTAGGGTCTCGCCACGCACATGTGGACAGTGGCGCCCACGCACTTCATCTTACTAAAAATAATATGAAAACCGTGTAAACTGTTTGTCGCTGCTCGCTGACCACCGTTGGAGGTGGTCCGTTTGCGCCAAGCGTTGTTATAGTAACTCCGTAAGCGGTTTCTGTGATTTTCATTATGGCAATGGTTTGGTTTTCCTTTGAAGAATCTCGATTGCGTTAAGGTCTAGATGGCTATTTAGATATTGGATTAGTATTTCCAAATCGCAAATTATAAAAGAATTAAAATGAAAAGGGGCCTAGAAGTTTGAAGTGAGACTGAAAAAATTGGCGCTTAAATTTAGTGTCACATCAGTGATTTCTGTAGTCTTAGATCTAACTGTAAGCTTTCAATTTATATACCATGTCTGAATGTAAATAACCTCTGAATTTGTTCATAGTATTTTTAATAAAGTTTTCATTGATATTGCGTTGTGTGTGACCTAATTTTATAATTTAAAAATTTCAACTTTGGCGCGGAAAATAGTCTGCTGTAAAAGTATACCGACTTAGAGTGTATGTATGTGTGTATGTGACTATTTAGCTTTGATTCCGATCGTCTTGTTATAGGAAAGGGTAAAGGTAAGTTGGATTATGAAAATGAGACAAGGTCCTTGTTTACACTCGTTGATACAAGACACATAACGCAGTCCCTGCCTACAAGAGAACGTACAAATTCGCTTACTTTACTTACAGGTTTACAGCATAGCTACGCATAACGAGAAAATTGTGCCGACGAAACGAGAAAGCGGGTCCGTTGCGGATAAGAGACGACATTTTTTTCTCGTGGTGGGCTAGGCCTAAAGGGTCTTACGTACGAATAAAGAATTCTAAAGTTCGTTTCGTTCGCTCGTTCGCCGCGGACAAGTGTGCGTTTGCCAAGTAAGTAATTATGTGGCATTGGTACGATTTTTACGCTCTCGGCAACTTTCGCAATGTTCGGTCACGGGATGGGTGAAAAATTAAGTTAAGGCACGTTAAGCCGTTGGTCCCAGCTACATTACGACGACGAAATTTAGAGACGGGACATCCAAACCGAAACCATTTTGGGCTATTGCAATTAATTATCACGCAACGAGGCATTTTTTTAG
Organism: Crambus lathoniellus; assembly: GCA_949710035.1. Lineage (NCBI taxonomy): Eukaryota > Metazoa > Arthropoda > Insecta > Lepidoptera > Crambidae > Crambus > Crambus lathoniellus. The sequence goes on from OX453318.1 coordinate 14,342,791, forward strand.
TTTTTGTTGCCTTTCGACTGCAATAACAGACGCGCGCGGAATGTTAGTTAGCGACGACCAACCATGACGTTTGGTCATCGGGGTTCGGAAACGCTAACCCCCTTATTACAAAACGTGGACTAAAGAAAGTTAGACCAGGGTGCTTACCATCAACTCTTATTACGGTTTTGTTTAGGAACCTAAACTGATCTGATTCGCTTATTCGTACCACGACAGCTTAATATCAATGACAGCGATTCAGTGATCGATCAATGACATTTCACAGCCGCTAAGCTGTCAGAAACTCTTATTTGACTTATAACCCGGTCGATTTCACATGTCACCTGCAGGTTATACCCGTCCCTCTCACTCTCCGGGCATGACAGAATCGAGTGAAAGAGACGGGTAGAAGAAATAAGGACACAAATCGTTCGGTCATTCACATTTAGCAATTCATTTGCGATCCAGTTTTTAGAAGGTCAGAGTACGAAAGAAAGCAATTCATTTTAGGACCCTATTCTGCATCGCGCTATTTTTGAATCGCTGTCTTAAAGTTGATGGTAGGCACCCAGGGTGCCTACCATCAACTTTAAGACAGTGTAGTGTAGACCGAACGATTTGTGTCCTTTTTCTTCTACCCGTCTCTTTCACTCGATTCTGTCATGCCCGGAGAGTAAAAGGGACAAATAAGAGTTGATGACAGCTCAGCGGCTGTGAAATGTCATTGAATGATCACTGAATCGCTGTCATTGATATTAAGCTGTCGTGGTACGAATAAGCGAAGGAGATCAGTTTAGGTCCTAAACAAAACCGCAATAAGAGTTGATGGTAGGCACCCTGGTTTAAAATTCATGCTAATTCTGTCTTTCATTTGAAAAATGAAAGTGACAGCACCAGTTTAGTACCAGTTTTAAACCAGACTATTTTAGTCCACGTTTTGTAACAAAGGGGTAAGTATCTACATGCATCTGCGTTATCTAGTAAATTTTATACGTGCGTGTCTCACCCCATGTTCTACATTTTTCAATGGCCATATGATAACACGCGACACCTTGTTGCTGCCCAAATGTTCGTCGTATACTTACTGATTTACATAATTTTGCTCTGACATGACAACGGGTATTATGGGCACATCATAATGAAAAGGGACAAGCAATTAACATAATTATATGAAGGAAAAAGTATTTGAAGTATAAAAATGGTATTTTTATTTCATCGGGGGTAAAAATTACGTGCGTCAGACAGTTTGTAATTTTTGGGTACTTATCTATTTGTTGTATTATAAAAAAAAAACATTATATAACCTAATGCACGTGTCTGTCTACCGATATAAACAATTTTGACTACAGGGTCAGCCACGTAGGTCATATCGAAACACAATCTGCTGTTCCATAGAAAAACCCGACCAAAATGTATGGGACAGCAGTTCTTTTTCATGGCTTTATGCGATTGGCTGCTTAGTAAATGTTGTTGGTTTTGATAGACTTATTTATTACCTTAAATATTTATATGAATTAAGGGTTTATAATTTAATTTATTAATTAAATAATTGATTAACCTCACAAAGTTATATCGGACAGTTTGATATTTTCCTTAAAACTCCTATTGGAATTTTTCATATCTTTAACCTAAGTTCGACAAGCTAATAAATATTGTCAGAGTTGGCATTATTTGTAACATGGAGACTGTCCCACTGGATATTTTATTAGATGTCAGAAAGAAACGTGCCACCTGCCGGGGAATTTGGGAAACTTTTAATATGCAGCAGTTAAGTATGAGATTATTTCAATTTCTTTAATAACTAGATTTTACACAAATTTTTGATGTATTTTTTATAACTTTACGTTTTGGAGGAACTACTAAAAATGGTGTATTGTAGTGTGTGTGTAGTAGTGTGTTGTAGTAATAATTAGGATCATAGGTATCACGCAACGCCGCGCTTACGACACTACAATAGGTAGGTATTAAATTATTTAGTGATATTTCTTGGGTTTTATAAACACTCAGACGAGGAGTATAAGTAAGGCCAAAGGCGTTCGGCAGGGCGGCATATACTCCGTCTTCCATAGTATCAACTCCCCCCTCTAGGGCCATGGACTGGCAAATTCATGTTGCCCACCAGTATCCCCTAGGGGTTAATTATGAAACCACGTATGGGGGATCCTGATTAACTGCTGAGTTCACTACGATCCCCCAGGGGAGTAAGCTAGTGGATCCTGGCGGACGACATGGGCAATTGGCCCCTCCCGGGCCATGGGCTGGCGACGCCCTTAAGTAAGACAATTATTTCTAGTAGGAATCATTAAATTTCAGATAACATTTTTTACAACGGTATTTATGTCGCAAACAATTCGGATTGTGTAATAAGTGGTTCTTTGAACCATGTTAAAAAAGGTAATAAGTATACAGTTTTCATAAAAGGTTTTCCGTGAATTTAACAATGAAAGTTAAAACAATAAAACAAATTGCTAAAATCAAGAAAACATACAATAATACCGATTTCCACAATGAACCGCGACATTAAACTCGAACAGAACTCGCCGGTTCGAAGTTTGTGCATAAAACAGTTTGTTAGAGTGATTTACAGTTCTTGCAGGCAACTTGGCTTGGTACAGTCGAGATAAATTGGACAGGCAAAGTGCACAAAAGACACAGTTTAACTGTGTGTGGTTAAGTAACAGCAGAGTAAGTAAGTAGTAACGTAACTAATTGGATAGCAATCTACTTACAAATGACTCCAGCTACTCGACTTTTAGCTGCTTCAACCACAGATTACTAAATAGTTAGGTACTACCTTCAACATCATCCTGAACACGAAACACAACAAGAATATGTTTAAAAAGGAGCATGACACGCGTCATGCATACGGTGTGGGGCAAACTTCTTGAACCATATCGTGGTGGTCAAGAAGACCAATCACAACTCGCTAAAACTCGTTTTACGAGTTGTGAATGTGATTGGTTGCTTGACCGCCATGATAGTTCAAGAAGTTTGCCTCAAGGAATACCTACTGAATGAAGAAACTTCGTTAACCTACCTAGAATCAAGTGAAAGCAGCGCGGCTAACGTTTTTCTATTTGTACTATTATTTATTCTGTGGAACAGTTGTTTTACTGCATACGCAGGGTTGGCGCCAGGGCTAGATTGGCATTTCAGAACGTTTACACAAAGCCAGAGCAGCCCCTGATTCACGAACTGTCGGAACCGGAATCGGATTCGAAGGGCGTTTGTGCACTACACTGAATTTTACCGATCCGGAAAAAAACGGATGCTTGTATTTTAATAATTAATTATTATAAATAATAGAATTTATTTATTTCGTGTAGTTTAGGGTTCGAAACATTGAAACTACACGAAATAAATAAATTCTTACTATTATAAATGATTAAATTATTAAAATACAAGCATCCGTTTTTTTCCGGATCGGTAAAATTCAGTAATAATTCTGTGCTTTGTCTTTGACTGAGACATTTCACTGGTCGGGAGCGTTGCCGACGGTTTGTGAATCTTTTTTTTTTATCTACAACGGGGTTGCACTTAGCCTTCATCACACCTGATGATAAGTGGTGATAAGGCTGAAGGTGGAAGCGCACTACTCCCGGAATCCTCAAACATTGAGGAACTGGCTATCTTATCTCTACTGCCGGAACACAATAATGCTGAAAACATCATTGTTATGGCGTCAGACTTAGATATGATGGTGGTAGTTAGCCAGGCGGACTAAGAACAAATCTCGTTCCCGTGGGAATATCGGGATAAAAAGTAGCCTAAGTTACTCCTTATTACATCAGCTACCTGCCAGTGAAAGTCCCGTCAAAATCGGTCCAGCCGTTTCAGAGATTAGCCGGAATAAACAGACAGACAGACAGACAGACATGAAAATTGAAAATTGAAAAAAATGTTATTTTGGTATATGTACCGTACATATAATCATTTGCATGTAGTAAAAAGCGGTTCTTTTAATATTACAAACAGACACTCCAATTTTATTTATTTGTATAGATAAGCGTAGGTTTTCTCATTTTAATATGTAGGTAATAATGACAACACATAATAATTTAAAAAAAAATCATATCTCTGAAAGTCATTCTAATGTAAGTACCTACTGATTTTACGAGTACCTAAGTACCTATAATGTAAGTCGCAGATAGTTTTAACACATGATATTTACTCATGTGGTTTTAATATAAGTAGGTCTGTATACCTTTGAATATACCTACTTATATAAAATATTTTGGCGTATCATTATATCGTGAATATTTCTTTCGCATCGCTGCTATAGAGTCAATGGGCTGGGAAATTATGCCATAGACCTTAGAAAATAATTAATAGACCGAAAATATAAGTACACTATATTATTTTAAAACTATTTTGCCTAGACCACTCTGATGACTGTTATTAAATGTATTAGGCATACGCACGGTAGTTTTAAATAGCGTGTTTTTTTATCATGGGTTTGCAACACATGGGAGTTAATAGTAGGTTAACACACTCTAAAAAATTACCCAACATGTAAAGAAATAAGAGGCCGATTAATAAATGGCTGTGCAGAGTATGCTAACATTTTATTTTATTTTAATAGGAGTGATGTGATTATGATTATTCAAAATAATATTTTTGTAACACAAGACTAAAATCATATCATAAACTGTGCTGCATAAATCGCAGAGTATATAATGTCGCTAGGTCTATTTAATCGTTATATAATTAAAATAACTTGTAATAAAAATCAATAGCCTATAATTTCACCTTAAAAGAAAATCACATCTTTATTTTGCCAAAAAACCCCATTTAATTTGGCAGAGTAGCTATGGAACAGAAAACAGTGTTTTTTAATATAGTACACTACTTAATTTGTATAAAGATAATTATAACTTTAGCTATGTTAGCTACTTCTTTTGCGATTGAAACACGTTCTGATTTTTTTGTATTTGAGTATAAAATTTATGCAATACCAGTGTTTTATTTTAAAATTAACTAAAAAAGAAAAACCACCAGTCCCACAAGTACATTCCGTCCATCTGAAATCTACTTGTGGAGATTAGTTGTTACGTTTTCTTAATATGATTTAAGTATCACAAAAAAAAATATTTTATTTATCTTGAGTTTTTTAATGACCTTCTTTAAAAATTAAAGATAAATAAAATATAAAATTATTAAAAGTATATTAATTTTGTTTCATAAGTCTATGGTCAGGACTGGATCATAGGTATCACGCAACGCCGCGCTAACGACCCCCCTCGACGATACAACTATGATTTTATATGCGTTTATTTTTAAATGACGAGATGTGACCTCAAAACTTGCTGCCATTATGATAAAATTATATGATATGTATGATATACATGACAGAACAGCGACATAAGGTTTGTTTTTAAATTAAATGCCACCCGCGTTTTTTAATCCGCGCGTTTCCAGCAGCATATAGGCAATAAGTACCGTTTCCAGCAAAACTTTATACGTTATTAAGCATACTAAACAAATTTTCTAAATTTTTTTGATGCTAATTAAATTAACGTAGCTCAAGGTGGTCCCGCTGTAGAGCATCACGTCTAAAAATCACGTGATCCGTTGCGCTGTTTTGACGTGAAAGACGAACAAACACATAAACAAACACACTTTCATATTTATAATATTATTTATGAATGTAAAAGAGAGTTTGTTTGAAATTAAATGAAAGACATTTACAGAATGAGACAGAATGCAAGTTCTGACGATGACGGCTTCAAAAAAAGTGGAAAGGAAGAAGAAGACACGACCACCTGCTGCGGCCGTCTATCCCGACGAAGCTGGTGTACGTGCCACGCTTGCATTACTTTACTCCACAACACCTGAAGACATTGTGGAGTACCTATATGAGAGTAATAAACCAAATTTACTCCGAGGGTCGAGCGGTTGGAATCCCGCCCCAACGTGAATTTCAACTGATTTGTGGTGAGGGTTACGTAGTAACTATTTAGTAATCTGTAACAGAGGGTCTTCAGTGCACAACGGGCTTATCTGTTGTGTTTCCATAACATAAGTGCTTGTTACTTAATTTGGTTCTGAAGCAATGTATTATTTTTTATAAAGTTTAGTACATTAAAACTATCTCTCCACAGCACGTACCAAAGAAAAGCCATTAATTCAGCTTGCACTCCTTCGGCGGAAGTCGCCGAGAGTTCATTTCCTGTGCTTCGCATCCGCCGAGATTCCGAACGTTCAGCGGATACTGGAAATATGAATCCGATCGGATTCCACTAATGGCCTCTACAGACCAAAGCCGGCGGGTTAGGCCGCCGCGGGCTTGTTTTGCGACGATTATGTATGAAAACAAGCTCGCGGCAGCCTGGTGACGTAACGGGCCGGCTTTGGTCTGTAGAGGAATTAAGGCGCTACTCGGAAAAAGTATGGACTTTTTGATATAAAACTATAGGACGGTTAAAGTTGTTACAAATCTGGTAATAAGATATATATTTTTTTATACCTTTACCTAGATTCGTATAGTTTCAGAAACATAATTTTATGATTTTGCCTCGACACTTTTTCTTTTCGAAAAGACTCTAAAAATACGAAATTTCAAGATTATTCTTAAATGGGGTACATAGATATACATATTCTATTGAAAATTGGTTTAATTAGTGGACACCAATAATATTTAGAATCGTGTAGAAGCATTTAAAAAAAATCGCTATAGTTTTCTAATACGAAGTGATTTTGTGTTTTTTTGCCTAATCTGCAAAATCGGTCTCGCTCCCGCGCGCGTCGTTTTCTCATTGCTATCTCGCTTCAGCATTCTTGGGATATAGACGACTCCTTTGCTACGGACTACGGCGCTACGAGACGACATTACGATGCTACGGGTTTATGATTGCTACCGCCAAACATTGAAATTCTCTCTGCCTCTGATAATCTCAGTACCCAGCTCTCTGGTTGACTGGTATTCGTTCGCAATCGAGAAAAGTTCACATTTATAAGCTCGAAATTCAAATATACATAGTGGGGGAGTTTCCTGCAGTAATTTTTCGATGCACTAGATGGCGCTGTAACTCTAATACAACCTACTTTTTTCAGCATTTATGGCAAAGGATTAGTTCATTGAGCCTTAAAAAGACTTGTGTGTCGGTCGGTTGTACTGTCAAATTAATCTGTATGGTTTTTGTGATTGAAGTTCACTTTCTACCTTATCTGTGGGATAATAATGTACTCTTTGGTCGATTATTGATTATTTTAAAAGCGCCCCATTCACGGCAGGCCGCCCCGCCATCCGTCTCGCCTCACGCAGGATAGTGAATGTTGTTGCAGGAGCCTCCTGCGACAACATTCACCATCCTGCGTAAAAGCCTAGTTTACATTGGTCGAGTAGGCGGCCGAGTTAAGTAGCGAGCGACAAAAAGCAGGCTAACTCGACCAATGTAAACGAAAGGGCGAGTAAACTGGGTAGGGCTAGCACAACTTGAGCGCGACTCGAGTGACAAAGAGTCGCGGGCACTTTCAACCAATCAGATCGCTCGTAGATAGCGCGCGCGACTTAAGGCGAAGTGCTGATTGGTTGAAAGGAGCGCGAGAAAGAGTCGCGCTAAGTTGTGCTAGACCTACTGAGCGAGTCGAGTGGTCTCGCGCGGAGCATAGTTGCTCGGCCAAGTTGTTCCCCACCACTTGTAACTCGACTCGTCTGCCTACTCGCCCTGTGTAAACCGTTGACTCGCTCGGAAAACCAACTGGGCCCAGTACTTTTACCAGAGGTTCTGGGCCCAATTACTTTACCAATGTAAACGGTGGAAGGCGAGTCGAGTAGTACCTCAGTTACTTGACCCATGGGTGCTACCGGCTAAAAAATATGGATATGGGTATGGGCTTCAACTGTCATTTGAATTCTTTATTTTAATAAATTTCAGCAAAAATCTATCAAGATAAGGAATTCAAATGACAGTTGAAGCCCATACCCATATCCATATTTCTTAGCCGGTAGCCCCCCATAGATTTTTGCTGCTTTGTTCTATTGAACGTTGCTAGCTAGTTATCGTCATACCCGACGTCTTAAAACAAGGAACTGATAGCGGCTATTTTCTTTATAAAATAGACTTAAAGTTCCCAAAAACGTATGAAGTTCATACCCATAAAGTTACGCGGTAGCCCCCAGCCGGCCTAGCATGAGCGGCTTTTATCACGCGATATGATATGGTACGGGAAGCCGTCTTGCTTACACCTTAGTGGGGTAAGCAAGACAACTTGCCGTACCATATCATATCGCGCGATAAAAGCCGCTCATGCTAGGCCGGCAGGTCGCTAGGCCGCCGAGCTGCTCTTTTAATGTAAACTAGGGCGGGACGGCCTGCCGTGAATGGGCCGCTTTAGTCTTCCTATTAGGCGCCCATTAGACTGTAGGTTTTGCTGTCAGTTTGCTATCATTCACGATTCTTTTAGCTAATCAAAATGAACCATTCATAACGCTGCCCGAAGTTCCTCTATACCGATTTGTTGCATGACCGTCTAATGTACGCCTTACTACAGAAATACTATTTTCTTTGCTATTTTCTATTAGGTACTTTTTCGTTTACTTCTTCAGAAAAAGTTAGGTCGCTATAGTGGGGTAGCGCCATCTAGTACAAATTTTTGAACTGCACGATGAAACGTCAAAAGAAACTCTCTCGTTAAGTAACACAGTTTGTGTATTATTTAAATTTTTACTTTTTTGAATTCACAATGCAAATTTTATTATTGAAAAATGGAAAATGAAGTATTTAGAAATTTAGCAGTCGCTCGGATAGCGAAAGGTCGTGGGTTCGAATCCCATCAAAGCTGGGGGCCAAGTCTGCTATTTTACAATAAGCGACCAACTATTGCCATTCCATCGACATCCTATTGACATTACATTTCCATTGTGCCAAATTTTGTATTCTGCTAAAATTTCTTAAAAGTCTCGATATAATGTCGGTGGAGTGTCAGTCGAATGGAAATGTAATGTGAATGGCGAATGAGACGTCTTGTACATAATATGTTTGTTCGTGATTATCTCGCGTTTGGCTAAACCGATTTTGATTCGGTTTTCAGAAAACTATTTCTTACATTTACGAGAAGGTTTCGGTATTTTAACCGACTTCAAAAAAGGAGGTTCTCAGTTTAATCCGTGCGTAAGTATGTATGTTTGTCTTTGAGATGCGGTTTTCAGAAAAGTATTTGCATTAGTATTTGTTACATTTAGGTGTTGGTATTTTAACTGACTTCAAAAAGGAGGTTTTCAGTTTGGCCCGTATGTACTATGTATGTAGGTTTGTCTTTGAGATGCGGTTTTCAGAAAAGTATTTGTTCCATTTAGGAGGTTTTGGTATTTTAACCGACTTCAAAAAAGGAGGTTCTCAGATTGACCCGTGCGTATGTAGGTTTGTCTTTGATATGCGGATTTCAGAAAAGTATTTGTTAGATTTAGGAGGTTTTGGTATTTTAACCGACTTCAAAGAGAAGGTTTTCAGTTTGGCCCGTATGTACTTAACTTACTATGGTAGGTAATTAATTAGGTATGTATGTTTGTCTTTGAGACGTGGTTTTCACTTTCAGAAAAGTATTTGTTACATTTAGGAGGTTTTGGTATTTTAACTGACTTCAAAAAGGAGGTTTTCAGTTTGGCCCGTATGTACTATGTAGGTATGTATGTTTGTCTTTGAGATGCGGTTTTCACTTTCAGAAAAGTATTTGTTACATTTAGGAGGTTTTGGTATTTTAACCGACTTCAAAAAAGGAGGTTCCCAGTTTGACCAGTGCGTATGTTGTTTGTCTTTGAGATGCGGTTTTCAGAAAAGTATTTGTTACATTTAGAAGGTTTTGGTATTCTAACCGACTTCAAAAAAGGAGGTTCTCCCGTATGTATGTAAGATTGTCTTTGAGATACGGGGTTCAGTAATAGTAGATTGTTTAGCAAGGGACGTATGGTACCCATAACAGTCGAGTGTTTTGGCGCACGAACGAAGTGAGGGCGCCGATAGTTCGAGACTGTTATGGGTCCATACGCCCGAAGTAAACACTCTACTTTTCATTTTGAATATGAGGAAAGTAAAAATAAACAGAAATAATCTAGAAAATATTTTTCCTATGGCCGCGGAATTTTCGAAAGACCATAAATTTTTTGTTCATTTTCTCTGTTTTAGGGAAGGCAAGGGAAACTAAGTCCATACAGTCTTGTTTGGTGTTTGATCCGTACTCTATGCAATTCCATGAAATTAATAGCCTGATTTTTTATGTTACAAATAACTTATTTGGTTTAATCTGTTTCTAAAAACGCATTCTTTAAAAAAATACAATGTTTTAGATATTAAAATAATAATTCTACGATATTAATTATTTTATATAATAGCAAAACATGGCTGTATAGGCTTCTGTGCCTTTGCCTGCATACCTTTGGTAAATAAATGTCCAAAGAGATTCTTAAAGACTCTACACACGTTCCTATCCGACCTCCGATTCGGTCTGCTCCCAGACCAAATCGGAACGTGTGTAGCGCAGATTTCGTCTGGGAGCAGACCAAATCGGCTGTCGGATCGGAACGTGTGTAGATGCTATTACAGATTTTGACATGACCCTCCTATTCCTTTTTTAAATTTCATGACGGCCCTAGGGCCGCCACATACCACTTTCAACCCGCATTTTAGGCAAGTTAGGAGTTACTTTCAGAATATGAGACATGAAAAGGTATTTTGTTACATTTAGGAGATGGTTTTGGTTTTTAACCCACTTCCAAAAGGAGGTTCTTAGTTTGCACTAAAAATTGTAAAATAAAAGCACCTTAAAAAAATGCCACCAAAAATAAGAAATAATACTTATCTACCTCTAATACTATATTCATTCAACAACGTAAGTACCTAGGTACTTTGAAGTCGGGCGGGATTAAACAAAAACAAAAAAAACATGTATAGTAGGTATACATTCTATTTCACGCCCGACATCAAAGTAGGTACTTATGTAGGTTATTTATTTGGTTATTGTACAAACTATAGTACGAGCCGAGTACGGGGTATGAGCGAGTACGGAGGAGCAACCTTCTTCGGCTCCATCATCAGACCCTGGACACTATTTTCCAACAGAGTACTCGTCAAGACGATTCAAACGAGCCCAAACTCGATGGGGTTGCATGGTTTCAATATTAAGCATATTAAGCGAGAGGGACGGGTATACGAAGTTTCAGATTTTGCGTTTCAGATTAGGCATGTGTAGGTTAGGTACCCACTTGTTGCTTCACGTTGTTGTGTGTGCCAAAATAATAGTAGATTGTACAACAAGTGCATAAAACATACCATTTTACCCGAGACGTATATATCCACCCGAGCCGTAGGCGAGGATGGATGGATAGTCAATTCGAGGGTAAAATGGGTTTTATGTACGAGTTATACACTCTGCTTTTCACTTCGAGTGTGAGGAAAATAAATTACAATATTGCAAAATAGAAAAAATAAAGACTTCGCCATATTGGCGGGAAAACTTTCTTTTTCTTTTTTTTATACGTGGAAGTGGCAGCACAGTTACTTAGCATAGATCGTAGTCCATAATGCTCTTGAAATACTTATTTCTTACAAAACTCATTAATTTTGCCTAGTTTTATTTATTTAGTAATTTAACATGGATTATGTACAAAATTTAAGAACCAGAATGAAACAAAAAGTTTATTTAACGAAGTTTAATTGCGTGTGTGACTGTTTACCTGACGACCTTTGTCTTAGAGTCTGTGACATAGACGAAGATTTTACTTTATGCACTAGAGCATAAAAAGCGATTTTATGCAGCCTATACTCAACATAAACACGAACTTTACGAGCATGAGAAGTGAAAAATAGTTTTCTTGCTTTCATTCATTCTTGATACTGGTGGTTTGTACCACTAGACCACGCAGAAGCGGTTAATTGTTACCAAAAGTTAATTTGTAATTCGTAATGCTGTAACATATTATTACGTGTAGTTCCTCTAAATTTATCATAGCACGAGGAGTACAATGTGGTACAATCTTACATTAGGGCTCGGGTTTGCGAGGGTTATGAAGGTTCCAGAGATACGGAACCATCGGATAAGCGTGCCCGAGTTAACTCAATTATTTATTTAAGCCTAGACGGTTAGCTTGTAAGTACGATAGATAATGTTTTCGTGAAGTAAATTAGGATGTAAGTAGTTACCTAACTTTGTTCGTCACCCAACAAACATTTGTAGGTCGCCGCGACACGTCGCCATTACGTTACTATCATGCTGGGGCTTCACCTGCGTGACGCCTAACGGCGTTAATAACGGCATGCGCGTCTTAGCGCGCTAATTGTATTAAATTAGTGCGCTTAGACCCGGCTACACCTGCGTATTATATCAAATAGCGCGCTAATTAATGACATTAGATGCAGGTGACGCATCACGGCAAAAGGGCCCACTTTATGCGACGGGCCTGTTTCACAATGTCTAAGTAAGTTCTGATTAGCTGTTACTTGACAGATAGGCCATACAAAACTTCAAACTGGAAAGTCTCCTAATAGGGTCATGTATCGGTCGTATAGGTACCTAGACCATTTTAGTGTCGTTTAGAGGTTGTTTAAAGGCTCTAAGTTGTATTAATTCAAAAAATTACTTCAATACGTAAATAAGTACTAGGTTTTTAGCACTTTCAGTCACGTAACTTTCACTTATTATGACTAAGTTTGTCATTTGACATTAACAAACAGTCACGGAACTTTCACTTTCATCATGTCAGCCGAACGACGCCCACTGCTGGGCATAGGCCTCCCCCAAGGATCTCCACAACGATCGGTCCTGCGCTGCCCGCATCCAGCGGCTTCCTGCGATCTTGACCAGATCGTCGGTCCACCTTGTAGGGGGCCTGCCCACGGAACGTCGTCCGGTACGCGGTCGCCATTCGAGAACCTTTCACTTATTACGACAAAATTTTGTTATTTGTTAATTGACATTAACAAATACATACTTACCTAAAAATACTTTTTTGTTTGTAAATACATACTTAATATAAGAAAGCACCCAGACCAAGACAAATAGACATGTTAATGCACACAAATATTTGTCTTGTCGGGAATCGAACCCGAGACCTCTGGCGCAGAAGGCATGTAGTTTACCCAGGCGCCAAATGCTACCAGTATTCTATCTTCTCTTCATATAAAATAAAAGGTCCGAACGTGATTTATGACTCCTATGGTATATATCTCTCTGTACGATCTCGATATAAGGCGCATACCGAGGGAGATAGAGAGAGAGAGAGAGAGAGAGAGAGAGAGAGAGAGATAAAGAGAGAGAGAGAAAGAAAGGGAGGGTCATATGAGTCATAATTAGCGTTCCAATTCAACCTATTATAAGAAGGAATACAGTAACATTTATTCTGTGGTATAGCTCCATTTTTAGTATTTTTATTAATATTGTGAGCTTGAGAGTACCAGACTTTAATGATCAGGTAAACTATTACAAGTGTATTCATTAAATATACTACAATGTCAAAATTGACTAGAAACTTTAAACTGAATAGAAACATAAAGCTCGTTTAAATTAATATGACCATTTACAACAATAATACAAAAAGTAGGTACCTAAGTACTTAATATTGCGATAACAGATTTAAGTACATATTAAATTAAAAAAAAGATAGATAATCGCCTAACGCAATACTTTGTGAACAAAAATAAACAGTCATCGTTATTTTTAAGAAGAACCCATGACACAAACGTCTCGACATTTAATCCAATCCTGAATATTTTTACGACCAACACGGTTGTTTGAATGGAAAAAATTCGCCATAAAAATACGATTTGCGACTCTCTAATAAAATTGTATTACACTCTAGAGTAAGGTGTTATTGTCGACTGTGAATTTTATATCGAACGTCTGATGGTTTCGTATCATTTCACCTTTTTAACCGACTTCTAAATCAAAAAGGAGGAGGTTCTCTATTCGTCTGTATGTATGTTTTTTTTTGTGTACGTCCACCGATTACTCGAAGACGGCTGAACCGATTGAAATGGTTCAAACGTTATTACATCGGGTTGGTTTTCAAGTTGGTCCCATTTTTCGAAATTTTGAAATCCGTTCAATAGTTTTCAGGAAATCTTGAAAATACTGTCGTTTTCGTTACCACTTTATGAGACTTTAATACGTATCTTTAGGCATAACTCCTTTGTTTATAAACCGATTTAGATGATACTTGTTTTGTTAAAAAGGGGATACCTCAAGGTATTTTAACCGACTTCGAAAAAGGAGAATTTCAGTTTGATCACATACCTATTTACCAGAAAACACGTAAATTGCCTGCACGATGCACTAAAAAGAGTGAAATAAAAATTATTTTTATAAAAAAATAAAACCGCCTTCAAAAAAACCACATCAAAAAATAAATAAAACCGCCTTCTAAAAAACCACATCAAAAAAGTAAGAAATAATTCCTCACCAAATAAATAACGTAAGTACTTTGAAGTCGGGCGTGAAACATGTACAATTTTTTGTTGTTTTTGTTAAAACCCGCCCGACTTCAAAGTACTTACGTTATTTATTTGGTGAGGAATTATTTCTTACTTTTTTGATGTGGTTTTTTAGAAGGCGGTTTTATTTTTTTATAAAAATACTTTTTATTTCACTCTTTTTAGTGCATCGTGCAGGCAATTTGCGTGTTTTCTGGTCCCAAAAAATGGGACCAACTTGGAAACCAACCTGATGTAATAACGTTTGAACCATTTCAATCGGTTCAGCCGTCTTCGAGTAATCGGTGGACATAGACAAAAAAAAAAAAAAAAACATACATACAGACGAATAGAGAACCTCCTCCTTTTTGATTTAGAAGTCGGTTAAAAAGTAAGAAATAATTCCTCACCAAATAAATAACGTAAGTACTTTGAAGTCAGGCGGGTTTTAACAAAAACAACAAAAAATTGTACATGTTTCACGCCCGACTTCAAAGTACTTACGTTATTTATTTGGTGAGGAATTATTTCTTACTTTTTTGATGTGGTTTTTTTGAAGGCGGTTTTATTTTTTTATAAAAATAATTTTTTACCGAACTCGTACATAATCGTACATTATGTAGGTACGAAATGCAAAAAAGTAATGAGCCGTCCATTTCATTTATTTCATTCATGCAGGCTTACAGAAAATATTTCCAATACGCCAGCAAGTTTTAACTTTAAGTAACTAACATTTAACAATATGTAATTTTTTTCTTTCTCGGTCGGGGGACCCCCAACATTTAATATACTTACACCCGTTTGCACTAAACTTAAGAATCGCCTAAGTCTTTTCCTAGCTAACTTAAGACATTCTTAACAAAAAATTGCTTTGCACTAACCTTAGGACATTCTAAAATGCACTTTAGGCTATTCTTAACTTACGGGCCCAATATCGAGCACCTAAGGCTTAAGAAATACCTATATCAGTGGTTATTGTCTGTGGCATTGTGAGCAAAGAGTAGTGCGACAAGCTTTTCTGTTCCGGTGATTATCTTTGGAACTAAAACAGTTTTCATACGACGACGGTCCATTTTGACAGCTAATTTCGTATTGCAAGTGACTCCTCTGTCACGGCTGTCACCGGAACAGAAAAGCTTGTGGCTTTTGTATTCTTGTTTGTTAGATAGAGACACAACACATGTGACATACGTCATTCATCATTTATAAAAAAAAAACTATTTATGTTTTTCTTCACAGTTGAGCTCAGTTGACTTTTTCTTTTCTCGGTGAATTACCCCTACCAAATAAAATAGATAACGCCTTAGCTTTTGTCTCCTTTTAACTCACGAAAGAATCAATGAGAAGTTTCAACCAAAAAAATATCCAGTGACCTACTTTACCTCGCCAGTTTTAAAATCCATAAACAATTAATATTTGAATTTATTCATTCATTCACTAAGCAAGGCGATGACTAAGTTACGACGTAGTCTGTCAGTGCAAACAAAAATTTTAGCTCGGCTGTTTTAGGCTGTTCCTAAGCTAAGATGTATCATATCTAGGACAAGCTCAACCCGAGTTTAGTGCAAACGGGCATTACCCTTTTAATACTTCTCATTTAGTGGTGTCAGGAATTTTTAAATTTTATTTTTATTTCATCCTTTTTAAATTACACATTAAATAAAAAAAACCGCATTGAAATAGCTGATTTCAGCCAAATCGGAGCAACTTTTTGGTGGCCATTTTCTTGCCGCCATTTTGTTTTTTTTTATTGCCACCTAAATTTGCCCAGGTTGTACATTATTTTAGTCAAAGCATCACGTCTGTATCTTTTTGCGTTTCGGAAGGCAGTTGAACATCTCCATAAATGGCCGGATGAATTTTCATCAAACGTGGCTAAGAACCATCTCGATTAATATAGCTTTCAATAAAAAAATACCGCAATGAACTCGCCTGATCCGTTTAGGCACTACGAATATCTGTACAGACAGACAGACATAGGCCCCAAACTTATAACACCCCTCTATGCGCTGCGTTGGGGGTTAAACATTTTTTTTTCTCCGATGGTGCTCGTCGTAGCGTGATGATATAGGCCTTCCTCGACAAATGGACTATCCAACACAAAATAGTAGTCAATGTGACTGCTAACTTTAAGTTCAATCGTATCTTATTTTTAAATTTCTGGTGTTTTTGAAAAAAGGTTTTTGATCCTTTATGGGCTTCGATCAACAATAACACCTAGTTCTAGATACATACTTGGAGTGACAGATATGTCCAAGCCTCATATAGCCCACTTGAGAGTATAATACGGTATTTTACTGATTTTTTTTTATTTCTTTAAAATGTTTTTCGAAATATTAGCTACACAAAACAAGTTTTCATTTTGAATTATCTTGAATATTTTCAAAGATATAGGACTTCAAACTTTATAATTAGACAAGGACAGGACGCTATCTTAGTGACGTCAGTGGGTTAGTAGCGTCATAGTCACGCCATAGAAGATTTCGTTTTAGAAAGAGACAGCTATAGTCAAAATCAAACAGACTATAATTCTTTTATTATAAAACAGATTCAAATTATTTTTTCACATTTGGTATTCTTAATTGCAATATTTTTTAACGTCATCATTAAATATCTACATTTCAACAACAGTAAAATACCATAATATAAGTAGATTATTTTGACAGTGTCAATATAATACCACAGAATAAGCAACTTTTCATACAGTAGGCCGACGGAGACGTCTAGACAGGTCAATCGTGCGGGGCTTGCGGGGTGAGACGGGGGAGTGGTTGTCCCGAGTTACATACAACGCCGTTCATACTAACTCGGGACAAGTCTTCCAGGGCTATCACGTCTTTATCGTTATAATTTATTTTTAAATTAATATTATGGTGCATACGACATGAAGTGTGAGTGAGTGCAAATCTTCATCTCGCTTATTAAAAAAAAAGGAATTTCCAAAATCCAAGATGGCGGCCAACTTTTTTGGTTGCGGGCCGACTTTGATGAAACTTGATTTTTGGTACAATTTTGACAAGAAAACGACAACACAATGTCAAAAATAAAGAAAAACAAGATGGCGGCCAACTTTTTTTTTTGTAAACCGATTTTGATGAAATTTAGTTTCTGGTACTATTTTGACACGAAAACAACAAAGCAATGTTAAAAGTATAAAAAAACCAAGATGGCGGTCAACTTTTTTGTTAGCAGGCCGATTTCGATGAAACTCAGTTTCTGGTACTAATTTGACAAGAAAACAGCAACGCAATGTTAAAAATATTAAAAATCCAAGATGGCGGCCAACTTTTTTCTTTGTGAGCCGATTTTGATGAAACTTGGTTTTTAGTACAATTTTGACAAGAAAACAACAACGCAATATCAAAAATAAAAATAAACCAAGATGGCGGCCATCTTTTTTTTGTAAGCCGATTTTGATGAAACTTAGTTTCTGGTACTATTTTGAGAAGAAAACAACAACGCAATGTTAAAGTATAAAAAATCCAAGATGGCGGCCAACTTTTTTGTTTGCAGGCTGATTTCGATGAAACTCAGTTTCTTGTACTATTTTGACAAGAAAACAGCAACGCAATGTTAAAAATATAAAAAACCAAGATGGCGGCCAACTTTTTTGTTTGTCAGCCGATTTTGATGAAACTTGGTTTTTAGTACAATTTTGACAAGAAAACAACAACTCAGTGTTAAAAGTATTAAAAAATCCAAGATGGCGGCCAACTTTTTTGTTTGCAGGCCGATTTCAATGAAACTCAGTTTCTGGTTCTATTTTGACAAGAAAACAGCAACGCAATGTTAAAAATATAAAAATCCAAGATGGCGGCCAACTTTTTTGTTTGTCAGCCGATTTTGATGAAACTTGGTTTTTAGTACAATTTTGACAAGAAAACAACAACTCAATGTTAAAAGTATTAAAAAATCCAAGATGGCGGCCAACTTTTTTGTTTGTAGGCCGATTTCAATGAAACTCAGTTTCTGGTTCTATTTTGACAAGAAAACAGCAACGCAATGATAAAAATATGAAAATCCAAGATGGCGGCCAACTTTTTTGTTTTCAGGCCGATTTCAATGAAACTCAGTTTCTGGTTCTATTTTGACAAGAAAACAGCAAAGCAATGTTAAAAATATAAAAATTCAAGATGGCGGCCAAATTTTTTGTTTGCTGGCCGATTTTGATGAAATTCAGTTTCAAGTACTATTTTAACAAGAAAACAGCAACGCAATGTTAAATATATTAAAAATCCAAGATGGCGGCCGACTTTTTTGTTTGCAGGCCGATTTCAATGAAACTCAGTTTCTGGTTCTATTTTGACAAGAAAACAACAACGCAATGTTAAAAATATAAAAATTCAAGATGGCGGCCAAATTTTTTGTTTGCTGGCCGATTTTGATGAAATTCAATTTCAAGTACTATTTTAACAAGAAAACAGCAACGCAATGTTAAATATATTAAAAATCCAAGATGGCGGCCGACTTTTTTGTTTGCAGGCCGATTTCAATGAAACTCAGTTTCTGGTTCTATTTTGACAAGAAAACAACAACGCAATGTTAAAAATATAAAAATTCAAGATGGCGGCCAAATTTTTTGTTTGCTGGCCGATTTTGATGAAATTTAATTTCAAGTACTATTTTAACAAGAAAACAGCAACGCAATGTTAAATATATTAAAAATCCAAGATGGCGGCCGACTTTTTTGTTTGCAGGCCGATTTCAATGAAACTCAGTTTGTGGTTCTATTTTGAACAGAAAACAGCAATTCAATGTTAAAAATATAAAAATCCAAGATGGCGGACAATTTTTTGTTTGCTGGCCGATTTCGATTAAATTTAGTTTCTGGTACTATTTCGACAAGAAAACAACAACGCAATGTTAAAAGTATAAAAAAATCCAAGATGGCGGCCCACTTTTTTGTTAGCAGGCCGATTTCGATGAAACTCAGTTTCTGGTACTATTTTGACAAGAAAACAGCAACGCAATGTTAAAAATATAAAAATCCAAGATGGCGGGCAATTTTTTTGTTTGCTGGCCGGTTTCGATTAAATTCAGTTTCTGGTACTATTTTGACAAGAAATCAATAACACAATGTTAAAAGTATAAAAAAATCCTAGATTGCGGCCAACTTTTTTGTTTGTAAGCCGATTTTGACCAAACTTAGTTTCTGGTTCTATGTTGACAAGAAAACAGCAACGCAATGTCAAAAAAATAAAAAATTTAAGGTGGCAGCCAACTTTTTAATTTGTGAGCCGATTTGGATAAAACTCGATTTTTGGTACTATTTTGACAAGGCAACAGCAACGCTAAATTATACACCACTAAATTTTAATTAGTAGAAATATTTTAGGGGATGGTAGTGCTCATCAATATGAACAACCTTCACTATGGGTCCAACCACGGAATCGCGAAAAAAAATCAGCTGTTCCATACAAAAGTACAACATCGAGTCGACTGAATTGTATGGAACAGCTGATTTTTTGACGCGATTCCATAGTGAAAGTTGTTCATATTAATGGGCACTAACATCCCCTAAAATATTTATGCTAATTAAAATTTAGTGGTGTATATACATAAATGTTACAATTACCACGGTATCACCAATTTTTTTATATAGTAGGCCAACGCCCTTGAAGTTAGGCGATACCGACGTCTGTATAGGTATTTTCGTAACTACGGGGTTGTAACAAAATTAAAATGTGGCAGGTACATTTTGGTGTATTGCGAAATAAAATAAAATAAATAATTATGGTTAGCATTTTAGAAGTATCACAATAAAATATATTACATGTTTTATTTAGTTTCACCAATCTGCCTGTCTGTTTGTCTGCCATGAAATTTTGCAAGGTAAATTTGACCTACTTCTGACGTTTGAATGGGTTGAAGTTTTGTTAAAGAAACATATTCAGATTGGAAATAAGCCGATTCATATTTCTTAAACCTTTAAAGCGCCACGTCTATATATCAAAATCATCCCATGTCACAATCATTATTTTCAAACTCTGTAACATCAATTATTATTTTATGTACTTATTTTTTATTTTTTTAAATAGGGTTTACAGATGTCAAAACCACAGTAAATTACGAAGGATGATACGTCGTAATTTACTGTGCTTGTGTTACAGCAATAATTAATTAAATCTTTTACTTGACATGATGATGATGATGATGATACTTGACTCTGTCTCAAGCTTTCAAATAAAAACCTGTTACATTTTAAAAAGCGAAAAGAGAGAAACAAAAACAAAAAACGGCCACCATCTTGCTTGACCATTTGTATTTTTTTACTATGTGTTAAGAACGGTTTTCTTGTCAAAATAGTACCATAAATCGAGTTTTATCAAAATCGGCCCCCAAACTAAAAAGTTGACCGCCATCTTGGATTTTAATTTTTTTAACATTGCGTTGCTGTTTTTTGTCAAAAAGTACCAACAACCGAGTTTCATCAAAATCAGCCTACAAACAAAAAAGTCGCCCGCCATCTTGAATTTTTTAATAATTTTGACATTGCATTTGCATTATTAAAATAATTTATTAATTTAATATCGCAATACCAATGTACCCACCCGGGGTCGTAAAAGGTCAACCGTCACATTTTAAAGTGACAACCCTTACGTACTTACGTAAATACCTATACAGGCGTCGGCATCGCCCAACTTCAAGGGCGTCGTCCAACTGTATAGAAAGATTGCTTAAACTGTGATAATACCAAGGTATTTCAAATTTGGAAGGCTTCTTGTCGTTTATAATGTGAGATCGTAACATTCGTAACCTTTTTATTCCGTTTAAAAAAAAGTCAGTCTGGCCATATAAAGTTTTTTTTTTTTTTTTTTTTTTTTTTTTCATTTAGTTCGCGAGCCTTCATCTAGTACTATTGTTGATCGAAGTTTATGGGTTAACTACCCAAACGATTGTACAGGATGTTATTTTTTTAGCCCGTTCTATTCCTGGGTATGGGAAGCGGATTTTTTCTAAAATTTATTTTTTTGTATAATTTATTCTGATATAGTAAAAATTAGGTTTAACTATGACATTTTGTTGATTTAAGTTCTTTTTTTGGAAATATTTTTCATTTGTTGCACATTTTTAAAGTAAATTTTCATTATTTTATTATACCGAAGATCTTTTATTTTAGTTTAGTTCTGTTGTAAACGTTCCTTATTTGGTACATAATTATGACATTCTGATGTCCCGATGATTTTTTCCCTATCATGGGGACAGCGGGATTCGTTGTAGGCATGTATATCATTTTATAAGTTCTTTGATATGCATAACTTTGCATGCAACATTGATGTGCTAAGCATAAGACCTGTGTACCATATTTCTAATAACTACTTTGTATATACCCGTTTTAAGTAACCATTAATGGGAACAACGGAAATACAGGCCCAAGCTATCCCCATACCAAAAATCGCGTCAATCCGTTGCTCCGTTTTGACCTGAAAGACGGACAAACAAACAAACACACTTTCACATTACTATAATATTCGCCTCGGCGACTGTTCTCCAAGCGTATGATCTTCTGTTTATTACAACCTTTTTATTACAAGCTTTTTATTAACTTGCCATGTTAGTTAGTATGTTAGTTAGTGGGGGACAAATCTTGCAAGCTCAATTTGACCCACTTTCCATTGTCCGATGGAGCTGAAATTTTGTATACAGTTTTGGTTCAGATGACAATACAATATTAAAGTACAGTCAGCAAAAAAGCTTGTCATGAAAATAAAAGTTTTACTTAAAACTTATTTTTAACTTCCCATGTTAGTTACTTTGTTAGTTAGTGGGGGACAAATCTTGCAAGCTTAATTTGACCCACTTTCCAGTGTCCGATGGAGCTGAAATTTTGTATAGGTACAATACAGGTTTAATTTAGATGACAATACAATATTATTAAAGTACAGCCAGCAAAAAAGGTTGTCATAAAAATTAAATTTTTACTAAAAACTTTTTTAATTTGCAGTGTAGGTAGTGAGTGTATGGATCTATGTAAGTATGTCCGTTCGCAAATCTTGCAAGCTAAATTTGACCCACTTCCCAGTGTCCGATTGAGCAGAAACTTTGCATAGGTACAGGTTTGGTTTGGATGACAATGCAATATTAAAGTACAGTTAATTTATATTTATATTTATTTATTTAGCACCAACAAGATATACATCAATAAATACAATTATAACTAAAATGCAAAGTTACAGAGCTAAATGCTATCTCAGTTACAGGTACTTTACAAATGCATAATGAGAGTAGCCGCTATCCTACTATATAATATTATAAATGTGAAAGTTTCGATGTTTGGATGTTTGTTACTCAATCACGCCAAAACGGCTGAACGGATTAGGCTGAAATTTGGAACACAGATACTTTGTACCCTGGAGAGGAACATAGGCCACATTCCCGCGGGATAACGTCATGTAGTCCACGCGGGCGAAGCCGCGGGCGGAAAGCTAGTTTATTTAATACTTATAATAAAAGTGTTCTTAATGTAAGATTATGATTTAACAGTACCTAAGTACATAAATTTTATTATTGAAAATTAGAAAAAAGTCAGAAGCATAAAAAAATATACTTATATCAAATAGTCAATGTCAAAAAAAATATCAATGTCAACTATGTAATAATAATAAAAAACAGCAAAATATCAATGTCTAAATTACGATGTCAGATTTATGAATTATATTATACTAGCTGTTGCCCGCGACTTCGTACGCGCGGTGTAGTGACTTTTGTGTTAGTTTAGTTTATGTGTGTTTGTTGCTCAGATTTCATAACGCTCTTCTTGAAGTCCTATTCTCTACTAAAAGGGTCTAAAGAATATCGAATATGCAGGCTAGGGTATGAACATGGTATGTTGTTATCATATGCTGCATGAACATAGTTGAGCCCTCATTCAAAGATCTGTCCGTCTGTCAAGAAACTTTTTCTCAAGTATGCGTGGGAGGTATCAAGCTAAAATGTATGTCAAATTAAATACTGAAGTCTGCAATCCCTTAGAGGCGACAAAAAAACAAACTTCTCTTCTCTTCTTCATAACTCAAAAGGGCCACTTGGATCTCGATTTTCTTTTAAATCCCATTTAGCTACTTGTTGTTACCGATCCCGATTTAAATTTAAACCGCTATCAAGGACGGTTTAGGCTGTCAAATCTCGATTTACAGTAAGTTGTGATAACTTATCTATATTTTCATATGGTTTTTATACGCAAAAATGCATGTATCACACATAACAGTGTATAATGATAACGATTATTTTGAACAGCCGTTCTTCGTTCTTCGACGTTGCTTGCTAGCGGGCAATAGATCTATTCTACGCGAGGTTCATAAGACTGAACCACACCAAACGATCCATCTTGGATTGGCCAACCACGACCTAAGATTGGGGATCATGGATCGTGAAGTCGCGGGCGGAAGGCTAGTATTTTGATATGGAGACATTTCTTCTTTAAGTAACAGGTATAAAATGTAATGATATACCATTTAATTATTTAATTTTAATCAATCATCACTTATGTAAGGTTTCCTAGTAAATAAATGAATAAATAAGTTAGATAGAAAACTATTTTTAATATTCCTTTATTTTATTGGATGGTACCTACGGCTGAAGGCCTAAGTAGCCAGAGCCGGTTAAATGACATAAAAAATGGTAGGTATAATGCGCCAATCTTTTCTGTTCCGGTGATTATCTTAGGAACTAAAACAGTTTTCATACGACAGTCCATTTTGACAGCTAATTTCGTATTGCAAGTGGCTCCTCTGTCACGACTGTCACCGGAACAGAAAAGCTTGTGGCACTTGTAGGTGTATGTAACTACGTACTGGCCACTTAGCGTTTGAGCAAAATTTTCAAAACTACATTGGTGACATTTTGTCTACATTGCGACAAACTTATTTCACACAGTGGTTATTTTTTGGTACTAAATATACTGTTGACTGCCGGCAGTCCATTTTGACAGTTAATTTTGTATTGCTAGTGGCTCCTCCAGGACCACTGTCACCGGTTCAGATATATTTGTGGCACTATACTTACTGTAGCGACATCTAGCGTCGAGTGGAAATGCGAAATATAAATTTTACATCAATAGGGTAAGAACTTTAGTTTTGGCCACTGCCCCGAGTGCTTACTTAGCTTTAAACATTTCGTTAATAACTTTTGCTTGATAATATACTTATCTATGACTTTTAAGTCATAATAACAATAGTAATAATTCTTTATGACATAGGAATATTATTCAATAAACGCTTTTCAGTTTACATCGAATTAGATGTTTCTTTTATTTTATCTAAGTTAGTTAAGTATTGATTTCTCGATGTATCTTTTAAAATTTTATTGACAAAAAACACATCAATTGGCACCCTTCGCACATTTTAAGTTTAAAAAATTGGTTTTTAATTGACTAAAATAAAACTAAATTTCGTAAGTATATGAATACTTAGTTATATGTTTTTACTATGTATGTCCACGAATTTCTCGAAATCTAAAGGCATTTTGGGAACAGTGTAACATTCATCAAAATCGGTTTAGTAGTTTTCGTGGGTATGTTATTGTACAATATACACTAAAACTTAGGAAATAAATAGTAATTTAAAAAAATAAACTGACTGGCACCGACCTCAAAAAATTACCTTAATTATAATATAAATTATATTTTTCCTTTTCAGTTGACAAATACTTTTTGGAGTCGGTTAAATTTTTTAAGTAGTTTTTTTGTATTGTAAATTTAAAAATTTAAAGAAAAGTATAAGATACATTCTTGTCAATTTTAGATACCTACTTAAGACCACAGGCGAAAGAAGTGAAAAAAAATTAAAGTGGCAACAGCGGGGGCTTTCACCCTACTTAATATAGATAATCATTCGGATGTACTTTTGTGAAAGGTATATCGTAATCTTACTGACTTCCCGCGACATCTATTGCTTAGTAGTTATGATGCAAAAGAAGTGAAAAACATCTTAAAGTGGCAACAGAGGGGGCTTTCACCCTAATTAATATAATCATTCGAATGTTCTTTTGTGAGAGGTATATCGTAATCTTACTGACTTCCTGCGCCATCTATTGCTTAGTAGATATAATGACGTAAATAACATGAAATTATTTTTATGATTTTATATGAGCCTGGATGGGTTTTAATTTATATTATGTTTTGAAGCAGGTAAAAAAAAATAACATGATTCATTATATTTATTAATTGAGACAGCGATTAAATATAACGTATTTTCATAATCATGTGGCGCCATCTATTTTAGTAAGAATCAGTTTTTGTATTTTCCCGTAGGAATAATTAAATTTCCCGCAATAAAAGGTACCCTATATGTTGACCCGGGTTATAAGCTATTACTACACAAAATTTGGTAAAAATCCGTCCAGTAGTTTTTGCGTGAAAAGCGAACATACAAACAGACAAACAGACAAACAGACAAACAGACAAAAATTGTAATATCTATCGTTTTGGGGTCTATATACTGTACACATCACATAGCAGTAATTTTTTTTTTTATATTTCATGTACAGACTTTTTGTCCGTTTCTGTTTTATTATACCTATGTATAGATAAAAAGTTACAATAATAATAATAAAAGCAAATAAGTTTACCATTAAATTATTTGAAAACAATTAAGTAGGTACCTACCTACACTTATGTGAAAAAAATAAAAATAAAAACGAGTGAAAGAGAAGTAAAATAAAATAATAATAATTTAAGCTATGTCCAGACACAATATAACGTTTTTCATACAACATGTTTGTCAACAAAAAAGCTTGTCATAAAAACGATGTTTTTACAAAAACTTATTTATCTCTATGGCGTCGCAGCTTCACCAGCCGTGAAAGTCCACGGCAGGCGTCATTTGAACAAAGGTTCTATCATTTCCATATTTTTATCGCGAGTCTCGTTCGTGCGAAAACATGCCGAGCTTTTTAATTTGGAGGAAAGCCGCTAAAATGTTTCATCATGGTAACGAGTGCTGGGTGAAATTGAATGTGCTCGCATTAATTTGAAATACCCTGTGTACCGTGGATAGGCAGTTGTAAATACCTGATGGTACCTAGCTTTAAAGGAAACAAATTATTAAAGCAAATTATATTTAACGATGCAGTAAGTATTTTTCTTAAGCCTGTTCTTACTTTACAACTTACGAGTGGTACAGTAAGCGTCAAAATGATCAGCGTTTAAACCTTTCGATTTCGAAGGTTTAAACCCACCAAAAATATCTGAAAATAAGACAAAAATCAACTTTATCTCAAGACCTAAAGGTGCACTTTCATTTGTTGTTTGAGAACAAAATTAAATAAGTATGAATATCTATGGAAGTGATTGCCATTGGGCAATAAGGCCGCCTATTGTCTGTTTTCTATATTTTATTGGGTCTTCTTGTAATTGCATTTCTTTCGTTGTGTGCAATAAGGCTTTTTTTATTAAATATCTAAAAGCCCGAATTAAGGTAAATCCTAGAATTTACCGGTATACAACTTAATTTACCAATAAAAGTTGGTAGGTAAATGTTAGAAATTTAACTAAAAGAAGAATATGTATTTCGAGCTTTTTCCACTAGAATTTGGTAAATTCTAAGATTTACCGAGTGCAGTTGGTAATAATGTTGGGTTTGGAATGAAAATCAGTTTGTAGGTAAGAACTGAAACATTTATTTCAATTTAAAATACAATACGAGCGTCTTGCGACAGTCTGCACACGGCTGCGAGCTTACGAGTTTGCCTCAGAAGTCCTGTAGAACATGTGATAGGTATTTTTTTTTAAATTGAAATTGAATTGAATTGAATTGAATAATTTCTAGGTTTGACCAGTAAATCCTAGGATTTACCGTAGTTCCGAGTTTTACAGTAAGTGATGAACGATGAGACGCCAGCCACACGTAAAGAAGTAAGAGGTGGTTCACCGAATTTCGAATTTCTTGGTTGTACACACGGCGGCAGATCAGACTATACATGTTGACCTTGAGACCGCCTTTATGCCCTACGTAATAAAAGCGGTTATCGCAGTTCAACTGTTTAACTTGATGTGCTGTCGAGTGTACCTACCTACCTATCCGACGACAGTCGCAAACACGAGTCATTTGTAGGCGACTTGTCACCGCGACTGGCGTATGATACCAGTCTCATCAGTAAGTTAAGTATCGTAAGACAGGGCTATTACTTACATTAACATTATTTAGATAAATGTAGCACTTTAATACCAACATGAGAATTATATCAATGTAGAAAACATAGAATATCTCTTCTCAAATAATATCTTGACAAAGAGACGTTCATCCAGTTTAGTCCCGTCACAGGCATAACGCGTGCTAACCACTGCGCCAATAAGTTCAAGAATAAGTCCATTCCGCGTAATTATGGAATAATTTTGTATGCACATCAAGATATATACAGCCATAGTTAAGAAGCGCACTTACACAAACCGGAGCTGTGTGCGGTGCACCGCCTAACACACTCACGCCGCATCTCCGTCCGGTGGTGCGGAAACCAGCGGCGGCAGTGTGATAACCGCCTTATAACAAGTCCTACCAGCAACCAAACCGAATACAATAGGTACCCCAACTAGGAATCAAACCCGGGACCTCTTGGTCTAATACTGGTGGTGTGTACCACTAGACGGAGACCGTTAAAAATCAGTTAGTTTAGACCACAGTCTAAGGGTACACCCAATCCCGGATATCACACCCAAAGATCCCGCGAAGGTAGGGACTCCTGGGAATAAATTCCAAGGATTCCCCTTTAACATTGCCCCCCGGGGTTGTCACCCCAGGAATGTCGTCACTGGGAATTTTCTTCCTCCAGAAGATATACTCCACTCTGCTTGGAGGATTGTCACCCCCTCTGGTGTCTCAAAAAAGTACCTACTGGTTGTCCCCTTTGGCACGAATTTAAAGGGATCAGTTGAGACAATGGTCTACCCCGTGACGACTGGGAAGAAAATTCGCAGTTGTCACACCGGGGTTAAAGGGGACTCCTGGGAATAAAGGCATTATAGCCGTCAAGAAAAGACGATACGTCATACGTCGTCGTGCAAATGAGTCATACCTAATAACATTATCCAACACAGCTCGTGGCAAGTCTCCTGCTAATGCTGGGGCTTCACCTGCGTTATTTGATATAGTATCTACGCAGCGCAGGTGTGGCCTTAGCGCGCTAATTTGCTTTAATGACATTCGATTCGGATGGCGGCGGTAACTTACGTTACGATTACGATACATCAAAGGGATCTAGAGGGCCTCTAGTGCGTTGTTGTGGCTACACCTAAGTATAGGTACGAACTCGTCAAAACACGGTCACATGCATTAATTCTCCTTTTTAACCCCCGTCGACGCAGCGCAAAGAGGGGTGTTAAGTTTGAGGCCTATGTCTGTCTGTCGGTCTGTCTGTCTGTCTGTACGTATATCCGCAGTGCCTAAACGGATCAAGCGATTTTATTGCGGTTTTTTTATTGAAAGCTATATTAATCGAGATAGTTCTTAGCCACGTTTTTACTCTTGGTTTTCGTTTGGCATTGTGATACTTATATTAAACTAGCTTCCGCCCGCGACTTCGTCCGCGTGGACATTCGAGAAAATACTTAGAGGACCAATAACCAGGATAACAAGTATTATATGTTTTAATTTCATAAAAATCCGATCAGTCGTTTTTACGTGATTAGGCGGGTCCTCCCTCCCTCACCAAGCGAGCAGCCTCGCGCGAGGCAGAACGTTTGCCACGTGCGGCGGGCCTCGCACGAGGCTGCTCTCTTGGTGAGGGAGGACCCGCCTAATCACGTAAAAATGGGTGATCGGATTTTTATGAAATTAAAACATATACTTTTTAAAATAAGATTTTAAACTTACATGGTCATTATCACTATAACTATTATGAAAAACGGGATTTTTACCATGTTTATTTTGTTTTTCGAGTTCCCGATATTTCGGCGCAGTTGCACACGCCATGATCACGGAGTAAGAGACTAACTGAGTCACGGACTAACTCCGTGATCATGGCGTGTGCAACTGCGCCGAAATATCGGGAACTCGAAAAACAAAATAAACATGGTAAAAATCCCGTTTTTCATAATAGTTATATACTTTTTATCCTGGAGATTAAAATAATAAATCTTCACACTCTGAATTAAACCAAAGCCACAAATTATATAGAATAGTATAGTATCCACAGATCGCACGCTAACTAAGCCGCTAGACACAAAATTTATTTAATGCGCGAGACGCTAGAATCAAACATTAAATGAGTGTGGCCAAACATTTATCGCATAGTTTAGTGCACAATTTAATGAACGCTAATCATGCCGTCATTAACGCCGTTAGGTGTCACGCAGGTGAAACCCCAGCATTATAGAGTGCGCGTCAGATAAGGTTATAATGGTACAAGATTAGTTTTCGATTTCGATCGCACTTTACTAACTAGTTTACGAATAATACTCATCACTAAGATCATTAAGAAAACTTTTTTCGTAACTTTATTTTGGCTTGGCATCAATCCACTTTGTAGGCGCAGCAAATGGTCGAGCTTTATAATTTTTTCCTTTCCTAACCTTGTAAGCTGGCCTCTAAAGTTAGCATGACTTATGTGTGTCGGTCACAAAACTTTATTTGGCAACTCCCACCGCTAATGCGCAAACTTTTTGTTTTTGTAGAGTAATTTTTGAATTCAAAAAGTTTATATTTGTTGCCCGTTCCAGGAAAGAGTTTAATGCTTTTTGTTTACTTTTATACAACGTAAGTACAGCCGGCCAAAAAAGTGGTCTACCAGTTTTGACAATAGTTCCCGTGTCAACAAAATATCGCTAAAGGCGAATCTTTAAATTGTTTGTTAACTGAAAAAACTGACATGAAATCATAGAGCAAACACACAATGTTATTTTCGCCTTTGTGACCTATGCATTAGATCATAATTTGCAACAACAAACAACCCTCACAGTTTTTCATTAACTTCAGAACTAATGAGGTTTTTTAAAGAAGAAAACTCTTTCACTCGAAAAGAACATATCATCATCATCATCATTTCAACCGTACGACGCCCACTGCTGGGCATAGGCCTCCCCCAAGGATCTCCACAACGATCGGATATATCACTGACAAATTAATGTCACAGGTATTTTCCTAAACTCTCTAAACTAAAGTAAAATTCATTCATTATTTTACTACAATGCCTCCAAATTTATCCATAGCCTCAAATAATCGCACTTCACAATGATGGATTAAATATTAGTGAGATTTCTAGAGAATTAAATGTGTCTTATGGTTCAGAGATGATGGAACCGCAACTAAAGAAAAGCAGAAGCACTGCAAAGGCACTGCAATGAGGTATGGGAGGAAACCCGTGAGTCTGACATCTACTCGAGGCTGGTGGGCTCAATGAGGGACCGACTCCGAGAAGACATAGAGGCAGATGGCGGCTACACAAGATTTAAACATTACATTTTTTTTGTGTGTGACTTATTCTATGTGAAAAATAATATTTTTAACAATCAAATAATTAGCATTTTCACTACCGCTTCTTTTTATAACCCTTGTCCCGTCCTTTTCTAATCGAGCAAAGTGGATATCATTGGGGGAGGCCTACGTTTAGCAGTGGACATAAAAATAGGTGTAGGTAAGGTTAGATTGGCGACTAAGTCGCTCACCTAGTAATTTTGGTACCCTAAAATGTTTTTAGTCGATCGGTTAATTACTTTCCTTACAAAAATACCCCTAAATACTGAAATTGGTAATTCATTATCGATAACTGAACAACTTTCCCAGGGAACATTAGGGCGGTTTCAGATTAGCGTTTTATACGCGCGTATAAGCTCGTTTTCGGAAGCGCAATGTAGGTATATAGTATAGGCGCGCCTTTTGCCACACGCGCGACTCGTACGAGCGTTGACGTGCTTGTATGCTCGTATAAGCGCGAGCCATACGCTAATCAAGCGCAAGGTTCGAGCGAACACGCCGAAATATGCCCGTTTACGCGCGTTCAGTTTTTTGAAGTCCGTATTGTGGCTCGCGTGAAAGCGCGTATGCCGAAACGACCGTATACGCGCAGAAAAAAACGCAAGTTTGAAACCACCCTTATACCGCAATATTAGAATCAAGAAATTTGTATGTTGTTGATGAGAATCAATATTCGACGATTCGAAATTCGAAAAACGAATTCGCGAAGTGTCATAAAATTCAAGCAAAGTAAAATCAACCTTGTTGTTAGTTGACGAACAAACGAACTTCACCCTTACGGTGGTAGACCACATATTTGGCCGACTGTACGTACGTGATTTAAGTGGAATTGTTGAGTTTGGTTCATTATTCTGTTCTGTTAAACAGTGGGATATTGTATAAGCTGATAATTTTCAGGTCGTGTACAGTCTCCAGCATCAATATTATGAAAACAACATTGAGCTTTGTCATATTAAGGCGAGGATTCCCGACCGAAATAGGCACGCTAACGCTTGTTCGGCCGCGCGCGATACACTTGATACACTTCACGCGGATGCAGCGGCAGCCGGCAGTGAACTGTGAACTCGCGAGAGCCCCGCGAATCGAAAATCACTTAAAATTCAATTAAAAATTAAATAAAATAAAGGAGATCAGTCAAATTGGACCAAAAAAGTAAAAGTGTCGGCCAACGAAAATAAATTGCACATCACTATTGTAAACAGTGTAACGATCATTTTTTGTTATGACGTCAATAGTGTACGATTAGCGGCCAAGCAGTTATTCAAGTTTGAAAATGACATTTTTTCTTCATTTTCAAAATTGAATACAGCTTGGTCAAAGTGCGGCCAACAAAAATAAATTGCACATTACTATTGTAAATAGTGTAACAATCACTTTTTGTTATGATGTCAACAGTGTACGATTAGTGGCCAAGCAGTTATTCAATTTTGAAAAGGTCATTTTTTTCTCTTCATTTTCAAACTTGAATACAGCTTGGCCAAACTGCGGCCAACAAAGATGTCATAATCAAAAATGATCGTTACACTATTTACAATAGTAATGTGCAATTTATTTTTGTTGGCCGCACTTTGGCCAAGCTGTATTCAAGTTTGAAAATGAAGAAAAAATGTCATTTTGAAACTTGAATAACTGCTTGGCCACTAATCGTACACTGTTGACGTCATAATAAAAAACGATCGTTACACTGTTTACAATAGTAATGTGCAATTTATTTTAGTTGGCCGCACTTTGGCCAAGCTGTATAGAAGTCTGAAAAAAATTAAAAAAAATTACCTTTTCAAACTTGAATAACTGCTTGGCCACTAATCGTACACTGTTGACGTCATAACAAAAAACGTTCGTTACACTGTTTACAATAGTAATGTGCAATTTATTTTCGTTGGCCGCACTTTGGCCAAGCTGTATTCAAGTTTGAAAATTAAGAATAAATGACATTTTTAAACTTGAATAACTGCTTGGCCACTAGTCGTACGCTGTTGACGTCATAACAAATAATGATCGTTACAGTGTTTACAATAGTAATGTGTAATTTATTTTTGTTGGCCGACCATTTTACTTTTTTGGTCCAAACATGTATGAAGCTTGACTGATCTCCTTTAAACTTTTGACGGCCGGGATCCCTCGGCTATTCAATGACAATTATTTTCGTATATTTTTCATTAACTAAAACCAAGTATACTGCAAGTAATAGGATATTTGGATTACGATTAGACGGATGTTTGGGATTTTATTTGACACAGTAAAATATCACCAATCGAAAAAAAACGACCGTCGGAAAATTAATAAAATTTGGAAAAAAATAACATATATTTTTTCCAAATTTTAAGTACTTGTGATTTGCGAGTAATCCATAATTTAAAATACCCTATTTTGGGAAATCCCAAAATAGGTATAGTTGCCGCACACGCGCCACTGAAAAACGTCGCCACCGAACTCTTTCCCGTTGTTTTCATACATTTTATATGAACGCCGACGTGCGCCGGCGCCGGTAGTAGTCGTCACTTGTTTCTTCTTCTAGCTTCAAGTGGCGGCGTTTGAGGCCTATTTATTACAACCTTTTTACAACCTTTTTATCAACTTGCCATGTTAGTTAGTTAGTTTGTTAGTTAGTGGGGGACAAATCTTGCAAGCTTAATTTGATCCACTTCCCAGTGTCCGATGGAGCTGAAGTTTTGTATACAGGTTTAGTTTAGATGACAATACAATATTAAAGTACAGTCAGCAAAAAAGCTTGTCATGAAAATAAATTTTTTACAAAAAAAATTGTTTCCCTGTAGAACCATTGCTTAGTAAGTACCTACCATTATTCCAGTTACAGAGAACAAAAAAAATCATCAAAATTACCATCAGGTCAAAGTTATTTTTTTCCAATTGTTTATTGGTCGCCGAAAAAAAAAGTTAGTTTCAGTAACAACTGGGCTAATGACAATGGCAGCATCGGGTGACGGTAGAAAATAGGCATATTATTTCCACAATATATTTCCCTTACAATTTGTTTAAGATAAGGGAATTTGATACAACTGTAAGGTCACAGAAATTCGTCTAAAATATAAATAAAAATATTTAATAAAATTGTTTTTTGCAGAGCACAATATACTTTCATAACCATAATTCATTTATGGTAGCATCGTAGAGATGGAAGCACGGCGATCACTTCACTTTGGCACTTTACTCTTTGGAATTGTAAAGTCACAAGCCTCGTTATCTTTAATAAAAACTAACTTTTTCTGATCGTGCCATAAGGATAAGCTCTAGACTCATGTGCCCTAATAGGTACAGTCAGCATCAAAAGTAGCTTAACATATGAAATTTTCAAATTATTGTTACGGTTGAAATGACCAGAGTTGTCTGACATAGCTTTTGAGTCAAAAGTACATGACCGTCACTAGCTTCTTAATAAACTAACACTTAAATTTCAAAAATAGATAGTTTCAGAGAAGTTATAATTATTTGATTGTGTGTCATTTCATAAATATCTGACATGTTACTGTTTCATAAGTAACTGAAATGCATTTGTGAAAACTCTTTGGTATGTTTTCAAATAAATGATTGTTCTAAAATTAAAAGTCATTTTTTATTTGATTTTCTTGCGGTGACATAGTTGACATTCACGCATAAGGTCCAAAATATATTATCTTTATGAGAAGGGCTACCATGAAAATAGAACTTCGAAAAAGGTGTCTTCAAAAGATATCGTATCGCCGTCTTTGTTTATACGTATTTGAGCGTCAGAGATGGCGACATGATCGTCAGATCGAGCCGTATTTTCGTCGTTTGATTTTCGTAATAGCCCTCCTAAAATCTAAGTATGGATTTCTTTCTAGTCACACATAATAATATGCAAGGCGTCAAATACGTTCATTCTCTTGTGAGTTTTTGCACTTTCCGTTAATTTTGAAATTATATTGTTTACGATTCTTTTGGAAAATGTAAGGTAATATACTTTTGCATTATTGCCTTAACCATCTAATATGAACACAAAAAATGTCATTTATTTCTGAAATGTTAAATGATGAGTATGTTTAGACACTTACATGTGACTATTACTTTTGCCACCTTGTTTTTGTTCAGTTATTTTTGATGCTGACTGTACATTTCGTCTGCGTTTCGTGGTAGTTTTCGTTATGCTGCCACGAAATGTTGGAACAACATCCCACCACCAATAAAATCCCACCAGCAACAAAAGGAAACTTAACAGACGACTGTACCTATAGGTAACTATTTATTAGAATAATTTGCGTTTCTGTAATAACTTGCTAAAATTAAAAAATGCTCAAATCACAGAATGTACACACGCGCACACTTTAAATAATAAAAGGTTCCACATAATACCACCGTTGCAGGTGATGCCCATGCTGCAACATTATGCTGTGTGGTGACCGTTTTGGTTTTACTGTAAGTACAGCTTTTATGTAGGTACTTCACTGTTTTTGTAATGTTCCTATTGTGAGACTGAATAAAGTTATTTGTATTTAGCATTAAAATCTCTTGTCAATCACTGAAATGATACAAAATAATCTGTTAACATTTTAATGATACTGAACACTTGACAAAACCAGAAATAATTGTAAAATAAGCACAATTAAACTCAATCACTGTAAATAAAAAATAAACAAAGCTTAGTGTGTACCGTTCTTAGTCCGGATATGGTGACTTTTTCTATTCCAAGAAATTTAAGTGGATGGTCAGGACAGACTATGATATTTATGATTATAATTTTTTCTTGTCTAGGCTTAAAAATAATTGAGATGCCCAACAAATATCTACTTAATTAAAATTTTAAAATAAATTATGAATTAAATAAAAGTAAAAAATAATAAACAAAAAATTTGCGACCATCCGCTTACATTTCTTCGACTAGAAAGAAGACACCTTGTATAAGATATTTACAATTTAAAGTTACATGATCGTTACATTAGCATTAACAATGATTTTTTTGAAAAAACAATAGCAACTGAGCCGAAATATCGTGGATTTTACACCAAAATTTAAATACAGTCGGAAACTTTCCTAACAGCGGAATGTATGCATTGTCTCGTGTCACTCACTTCCTATTAGACAAAGATAAAGCACACAATTCGAATTCGATTCCGTTTCCGTCGGTTTGTGAATCAGTGGGCAGGTAAAAGATGAAAACACCGCTTTTCATAGTTATTATAATAGCTACTTATAGAATATAATAAGAAAGAACATATTATTTTAAATGTTTCACTTTAGTTTTATTTCTTACTGCCGCACTCAGAGACGTCAATTAACTTTAATTGACAATTAAATCTATATCTGTCTCTTTTTATGTCTAGTATTGAATAAAGTAGGAATGATAATTTAATGGCACTTAAAGTTAATTGACGTCTCTGAGTGCGGCAGTTAGGTACTTACATTTTATTACAAGCTTTTATTTAACTTGCAGTGTATTTGTACAGTCACGAGCAATAATATGTAAACAACATAGGACCATGTCATATTTTCAATATTGAATGACTTCAGTGGCACAGATAGTTTTCTTTCGAAACGCTTAAATGTGACAAAGTTCTATGTCTATACATATAATTTCTCGTGTCGTGACTGTACCTAAGCTAAATTGGACCCACTTTCCAGTGTCCGATTGAGCTGATATTTAGCATAAAGGTTTGGGTTGGATGGCAGTACAATATTAAAGTCGTCAGCAAAAAAGCTTGTGATAAAAATGTTTATTTTTTCATTCACTAAACTTTTTTCACTTCCGTTGTCGGGAACGTTTCCGACGGTTTGTGAATAAGAGAGGCGAGCTGTGTTTCCATACATTTGACAGTTGAGCTGACTCAGTCTAGTGGATCAAATATATAAAACACAGCTCTGAGTGGGGGACTACTAATGGGGAGAAACGGACAAAGCTTTTTGTAGATGGCGTTTTGTGATTGGGGGTCCACTTTCTACCTATTATTGTGACGTTATGTCACAATACTCACAATAACAACCAATCAACAAAAAACACCCCCCCCCCCCCCCCCCCTCAATGACACCTACGACCTTTGTCGTGATGAAAAGTTAGTTTTCCTCCCCATGTGAAATATTGTTTTCTTACATAACGCCTCCTTTCTAAGAACGGATACACAATCAACATGAATTAAAAAGCCCTCATTTTCTTTCTTCAGGAAGCCATATTGAAGATAGAACTATTGGCGACGGTGATAAAGTATATCCACGCTGCAAAAGAAAAAACTTTTAAAATCACAGCTAAATTCATATTACCTACATACGAAAGTTGTGAAAGTTGTTTGGACGTGTGTTACTCAATCACGGCGAAACGGCGCGGCTGAACGAATTTGGATGAAAGTCGGCACAGAGATATAGTGTAGACAATGAACCGATTCTTTGTATGGAGACCCAAATATTAACTCCTCAGTCGATCAAACTTTGCTGGGTTTTAAAAGAGTATGAGCCATAAACGTTTATATTAATATCTAAAAAAAACGACACTAAAGTTAGGTATTTAATCCTGAATATACAAATCTGTTTAAATATATTGAACCGAGTAATTTCTCAGTCCAAATTTATTTTACCAAATAAGCGCGCCCGCTTTTCAGCAAAAAATGCAGACAAAAAATTATACGCTTCCATTAGAGAAAAAAATCACTATTAGGTAGTTAGTAGTATCACTACATGCAATTTTAAATTATACACAAAGCGTTAAAAGGGTGCTCTTTAAAAATCAGCAATGCAAACATATTTAAGTGCAGGAGAAAAATGGCGGAAAGGTAAGGTTTCTATGCTGAAATAAAAAAAAGCATGCTCGGCTCAGAACATATTTATCTTGGAACGATCTCGAAACTGCAGCGAGAAATTTTACGGCCATGATGTTAAGGGTGACCAAGAATCATTATAATAAAAAATAGTTTGAATATTTTCACAAAATATGTAAATGAGCTTTTTGCTTTCGTTCAGGGAGAGGGGGATAGCTGGTTTGAATGAGAAAAGAAAAGTGTGGTTTTTCTTTTTTCCACGCAATTTTTATGGGTTTTCTCTCCATAAAAACCTTCCGTGGGACTGGTATATACGAAAAAAAATTGCTGAATTGGTCCAGCCGTTTTTGAGTTAGCAACATTTATTTTAATTAATAAAGATTTACTAGTTTTCCGCCCACGGGTGCGCCTGCGTGGACTACACGACGTTATCCCGCGGGAATGGGATTTTTTTCCGGGATAAAAGGTAGCCTATTGTTCCACCCCAGGCTGCAAAGTATCTGTGTTCCAAATTTCAGCCAAATCCATTCAGCCGTTATGGCGTGATTGAGTACCTAACAAACATACAAACATCTAAACTTTCACATTTATAATATTAGTAGGATATATAAGGTGTAAAAGTTGACGGAATTTTAAAGGGTCGATGTAGGCTCATGCATACAACAACACACAACTTTTATGACGGTACCAACTTTAAAACCGAGAAAAAAAATCAGCTGTTCCATTCATTTTGATCTGTTCAATTTCAAATTTTCTATGGAACAGCTGATTTTTTCTCGCGATTTAAATGTTGGTACCTAGACTAGGTAGGTACCTAGTAAAAGTTGTTTGTTTTGTTTGTTTGTTTGTAGCGTCGATGCATCGACCCTTTAAAATTCCGTCGACTTTTTTTACAACACCTTATATAATTAGGTACCCTAGGATATTGCATTTGGCCTAACTTACTACTGCCAGTTAATATTCTGTTGGTTTTTAATGAAACGCCAATAAATATGTTCACCCTAATTTCATTCCGTTATGTTATTGCACAGATGGAATGCACATTCATTCATTCAATTATAGCGAGAACAGGAAAAGCGAAAAGCACGAATGGAAACAAAAACAATGTAAAAAAACTAAAAAGTCACAGTGACGCTTTTTTATTTATTAGATTAGTTACTACCCCAGTATTTATCCGCATATCATCAGTACATTAGATCCTTGATATGGACGCATTCTACTTTTTATTCCGAAAGAAAGAAAAAAACTTTATCCACATTTTTATCAAGTAAGTATTTTTGAATCGTCAGTTTTGCTCTACCACCTATTCTGGGCTTGACTGGAAACTGTCAAACAATGCTTTACCTAGTAATATTGTGAGCGAGATGGCGCTTTACGCAGTGTAGAGCTCCGTCTTGCACCAACATTACTGTAAAATGTGAACCTGAACCTGAAAGCTGCAAACCGTATTTTAAAAAATATTCAATACTACCCCTGCCGTGTTTGTATATTTACGAAGCTTGCAAATTTGTACGCAAGCATAGGGAATTTTACACAAAACGACAAGATATTCCATCTAAATATCCATCACGATACAAAAATAAATTAATGTTGCCAAGTTCCAGATTAAAACTAACATCTAATAGTACATTACATTCATCTATTAAAATATATAATAAATTACCTCCCTCAATAATTAATGAAAATAAATTTTCTTTGTTTACTAATCAATTAAAAAAATTTCTAATAAATAAATGCTATTACAATTTAAATGAATACTTCAATGACATCATTAATATTTAAAACAAAAGATAATTTATTAATTACAGTTTAAATGAATACACCCATGACAATTTTAATCTCCCAACCAAATTTACGTTTACTACAATTATTTTATTATTATTGTTTTTTTTAATATATATTATTTATTCTTATTTGTATGTTAACTTTACTTTCAATGAAACGCCTCCTCTCTTCTAACACCCTATTGCGTGCCCGCCAGGGTCCATAATGATCTTTTTTTATGTTCACCATCTTAATTTACATTGTGGTATGCAATAAAATGATTGAGTATTGAGTATTGAGTATTGAAAATTGTTTGACAGTTCACAGTAAGGCTCCAGCACGGGTAGCATGATGAACTCCAGAAAGGTTTTGTCTATAACGAAACGTCAATAATGACATTTCGTCGTAGACAAAATCTATTGTTCGGCTCTCAATCATAGACTTTCGACCTTTAGACCAAACTCTTCTCGGGTTTGTAATGCTACACTACGCGTGCGACTCTTTTAACTGACGAGAAAAACTAGAAGATTGAAGTGATATAAGCGAGTCCCCGCGGCCGAAATCACTAGCCTCACTAAGAGATAAAGACACAGAGAGAGAGATATATTTGTTACTCAATCACGACGAAACGGCTGAACGAATCTGGATGACATTTGGCACAGAGATAGAAAATATTTAAGTAATTATTATTTTTTAGCAACTGCCGACAAAAAAACTTAAAAGTTTCTTTTTCGTTCGGGGGACCCTAACTTAAACGCCTATGAACATACCTCTTCTTGTGGTCCTCCGACCGACTGAGTAGTTTTATATTTAGTTTTTTTGTCGGGCATTGCTTAAACTTAATTAATTTTATTTTTATTTCACTATTTAAAAAAGGGTTGTAATTAACTGATCACCAAACTAATCTAACGTAACCCACAAAAATACTAACTTAGCATCTAAAATACTGAAATGGACGCAAAATCCACCACTTTTTTCATCATTTCAGTATTTTAGATGCTTACTTATTATTTTATTGTGGCTCAATTAATTATTTCTCTTTAAAAAATAACACTTAAATAAGTAGGTAGGTACTTAAATACCCATTATGCATGTAAGAGTCTTACTGACACGCACAGCTCATGAAATTGAAACGTCTAAACAGATTTTCAAAAAATTGTAGCTCGACGTCTCGACGATATTAATTATCCCAGCTTTCAAAACAAAACAAACAAAATCAAACAAAATTGGTCCATTCGTTTTCAGGAGCTACGATGCCACAGAAAATACACAGACACGTCAAACTTATAACACCCCTTTTTTCCAAGTCGGGGGATAATTAACTATGGCCCAAATATGGCTGTAGGCAATTCTTACCCCGGGGAAATATCAAAATTTTACGGGAAAACATCGTCTGGCTCACGCGGGTAAAGACGCGATGAAAAGCTAGTTCAAAATAAGTCTCAGTGTAAGCAAACTGGTGTGTAGCCTCGCCATCGACAAACAGAATAAGATGCATTCTCACGATCTCAATATCAGTTAGGTGTGTCTTTCCCGGCTGCGGTGCGACAGGCTTAAGACTTTATTGAGACTTGCAGTCTTAGGCAAAGCGCACACTTTGAGACTAAGTGCGCTGCCTTTTTTGTAGCCGTCAACGATTTTTAAGTACAGAGTGCCTAAAAAAACACGGCATTTATGCCGGGTATACACGGGTACACTAAACGAGTATCAAGGCAAATGGCGCGACCCCATGAAGTCCCTTGCCATGCCATATCGCTCGGTACTTTCCTTGCGATTCTACAAGTGTGGCTGTGGCTGCGCCGCGCCCCGTGAAAATTGAAAAAGTGGTCCCTTATTCGCCTTAGGACAGATTCTGGTTTGGACAGATTCTGGTTACGACAGATTCTTGTTACGGCAGATTCTTGTTATGGCAGAATTAGTAATGTCGCGCATAAAAAAATATTTTTAGAAATTCTTTAGGACAGATTCTGGTTACGACAGATTCTAGTTACAGCAGAATTAGTAATGTCGCGCATAAAAAAATATTATGTGTTGTGTATTTTTTTTTGTATTTGGTTTTTATATATATTTTTTTATTATTATTTTTTATTTTCTTTATATTTTCTCTATTATATTTTATTTTTATCTGTCGTAACCAGAATCTGTCCAAACCAGAATCTGTCTCAAGACGAACAATAAATTGTGTGGTTTTTACTTTTGTTGGCAATGTTACTTCTGCCGTAACAAGAATCTGCCGTAACAAGAATCTGTCGTAACCAGAATCTGTCCAAACCAGAATCTGTCCTAAGACGAATAAGGGAAAGTGGTTACGTGTTACCGTCCCGCACGCACACGAGCAATAAACGCCGCCACTTAGAAGTAACAAGTGGCGAATACCGGCGTTGGCGTTCATGTAAAATGTATGAAATCTACAGGAAAGAGGTCGGTGGCGGCGTTTTTCAGTGGCCCGTGTGCGGCGACGCTTATGCCGATAGAACACGGTTCAACCAAATTGATTCACTTTGGCTGAAAGGCGCAGAAGTAAAATACACTGGTGTTTACACGTATCTTAAAAAATGAACCAATCAATTCGCATTGCTTGAAAAACATTGAGAATGAACATCCAGTGAATCATTCAATTCTAATGTTTACACGTTTAACTT
This sequence comes from Crambus lathoniellus, assembly GCA_949710035.1. Taxonomy (NCBI): domain Eukaryota; kingdom Metazoa; phylum Arthropoda; class Insecta; order Lepidoptera; family Crambidae; genus Crambus; species Crambus lathoniellus. The sequence goes on from OX453318.1 coordinate 14,384,706, forward strand.
TTGTTCAATTGCACTGAACGTTGAACGTAATATTGTAAATATTGAGCAAGCTCAATTCTTTCAACGCGATTGAATGTGGTTGAACATTGCCATTGAATTATTCACTTTTACGTTTACATTGTCCAATTTGGTTACTTCATCCAAATTGAAAGGCGTAAAGTGAACCGTGTAATACCGCCATTAGGCGCGTGGCCGGCACCTGTTAAAGGACATCAGGCACATATTGCCAAAAACTGTATAAGCTTCGTCATATTTTATTTAGGCACTATGCGCCACTGTGAACTTACTACGTGTACCAAAATAATTTTAAAGTCTTTCATTGTTTAATAAATAATTTGTGTAAAAACACAAAAATGACTATGAATTTATCATGAAACGAACATCTCTAGCCATCAAAAAAAACAAAAAGCGTCAAACATGTGTCAACCCAAAGCCATCTTCTATCTCACTCGTTGCACTTGTAACAAGCCATGCTCCTTGGAAAATGACCAACCTTGCAGTAGATGACGTCAACGTATTCTGTTCCGGTGGCCAAAACTGGAACTAACGTGTTTTGTTCATAATGTCATTTTACTGTCAAGTTGCACTGTCCCTCCAGCGCTGCTGTCACCGGAACAGAAAAGATTGTTGATCTATACACTTTACTCTTTGTTCTATATAAATAAACAATCGTGTAGTGTTGCCAGGTTAGGCGATAACTCTCAAATTATGTGGAAGTAAAAATCAACGAACACTCGAAAAACAGTATAGAGGTAAATGCTTGGAACACAATTTTTGACTTTGTAACTTTGTTTGGGCTAATTGGGTAAACATAGCAAAAGTCCCCGCCCGTAGCCCTTTCATTTATTATGGAAATTAGAAACAACGACGGGTAATTACCACATACACCCAGACCCGAGGAAATATAGAAAAATTTGTTTTCAACATTTACCCGACCTGGGGGGCTACCGGCAAAAAACTATGGGTATGGGTATCGGCTTCAACTGTCACTTGAATTCCTTATTTTGATAGATTTTGCTACTTTGTTCTGTTGAACGTTGCTAGCTAGCGTTATACCCGAGCGACGTCACAAAACAAGGAACTGATAGTAGCAATTTCCTTGATAAAATTGACTTAAAATTTCAAAAAATGTATGAAGTTCATATCCATAAAGTTACGCGGTACCCCTCAGGGATCGAACCCGGGACCTCTTAGAGATAGCGACACCGATATATTTTTTTTATCAGTGCACAATGTTTCTAGGAGAAAGTTGTTCACTTATCGATTCTGAGTCGATCCTAAAAAATTGTGCACTGATAAAAAAATTACCCTGTATATAGTAATATTATTAATATAACTAAAATTCCCATCTTGGGAAGGGATTTTGCATGGCTAAAACTTCGATTCTGCGGTGAAGTATGCATATTTAAGAAAAACTCCCAGAGACTTTAAATCATTTATTATAAACTAGCGACCCGGCCATGCTTCGCACAATCCTTTGAACAATTTGTTGGTGCTTCCACAGTGATAGTACGTTTCACATCTCGCGTTTGGAAATATTTTTCATCAAAATGCTTACTGCATAATAATCAATTTAGTCCAGTTAGTTTCTGGTATCCAAGTTAGTATGTAATCTGAAAGATAATTATATTACTAATGATAGTATATGTAGGTACCTATTCTAACTGTCAAAAACTGATACCTATGGATCAGTTAAGTATCTTAAATGGAATTACATTCCCAGGTAATTCATATCTAAACGTCTTACAGGTACTTTAATTACAGTACCTAATACATATTCATTTTTTACCGCGTGATAGACAGTGGACACGAAATATCGATAACTTGATGCAGCCCTAGTGTAAAACGAAAATTATTTCTTTACACAAAATATTCGTAAATACTGCATTATGTGTAATCAATATTTGCTTGTTACATAAATAAATGTTTGTTGAAGAGCATTATCACACTTCTTGCTTTAAATTCGAAGCGCATTGGCAAAAATAAACCTTAGGAAGGGAGGTGTCGGTTTGGAATAATTTACCTGTGAACTGAACATTTTGCGGGATTATTTCATTGTGTTGTACAACAATCAATAACTGAGCAAGTCACCATGTTTCCATATCAATATTGGCTAAAAATATCTAAGATTGCACGTAAAATCCGAAAAAAATAAAATACCTAAATTCCCAGCGTGCTGATAAGTGCTGACGAAGTGTCAAACAGTAGCCAAAAACGGTTCTGTTACGTTGCATCACGCATCTCCTTTTAACTCACAGTGTTGTTGCTAGTGACATCCCGCTCGCTCAGCCCTTTGTTTCTCTATTCCGCTAAGGTATATTAACTTTATGATATAAAAGAAGAATTTAAATAGGATTAAATGAGTTAATACATAAATCAAGTCAAATTGCTCCAATTTCATTATTATGGAAACACAATATTCTCTAGGTCAAAATAACGCAAGTAACGGAACGTTTTGTTTGTGTTGCTGTTTCAGTATCAGTGTTACCAAAAACAAAATATTTTAAACCTAAATAACTCGAACAAAAAAACACATAATAAAATTATAGGCATTTTTCGTGTTTGTTTGTGATAAACTTTAGTCATTCACTTCAATAGAATAGCTATACATTTTTAGGTTTTTTGTAAAGGGAATGTGCCTGATGTCATTTTGACAGGAATTAGGTTTATAACAGCCAGGCGCGCCACTTGTTTTTGAGGCCCGTTGTCGCAACGCAGTTTTAGGTTCTTAGTGAGTGTTGAGCCTTAAGTCTCCTCTATAAACAGGTAGGTATAGCTCAGCTTTAATGCATTGTAAGTAGAGTGCTCTAGGCACTATTATCAAAGAAAGTTATTGAACTTTACCTTAGGAAATCCTTTAACGCAGGTTATGATTTTACATTAGGTAAAGGTAAAAGCAATCTCTACGCAGTTTTACCCTATTGATCAATTTTCAATTACGTAAGGACGGCTGAGCAGATCTTGATACAATTTGGCACCAAGATAAATTACAGTCGAAAATAGCATTTAGGCGCTTTTAATCCCGATAATTTTATGTGGAAAAAATTTGTGTCGTTATTGTAACCACATGTTGGGAACCATTTTCTGTGAAATCGTATGGTACACTGTGCTGGTACTTACACTGTGCTTCTGTTCTGACAAATCTCATGAATTATTTTTTGTGAGTTTTCTAGTCGGTTAAAAAATGTCCTCAATGGGTGGTATGGGAAAATATTGAAACCTGCTTACCTAAATCTACATGAACAGGATTTTTTTTTTCTAATTTGCATGACGTTCCACAGTTCCTAAAATTATAGTCCTACACTCCTGAGTACTCTCTGTTCCGGTGACAGCCGTGACAGTGGAGCCACTTGCAATACGAAATTAGCTGTCAAAATGGACTGTCGTATGAAAACTGTTTTAGTTCCAAAGATTATCACCGGAACAGAAAAGCTTGTTGCACTATAGAGTGTGTGTCAGATAACTCTGCACGTGCCTGGCGCGTTTTTGGCGCTAGTTACAGTTCATTTTTTTGTTCTAATGTTATAGAAAAGATTAGTATTCGATTTTTGCCGCGCGCAGACTTATCTGACGAGCACTCTAAGTACAAGAAACGTCCAATGGGTACATAAGTGATACCCTGTTATATGTAGATTTTTTTTAAAAGACTTACCGGTCAAATAGAAGAAGGAGAACACCAAAAAGGCTGCGCTGGACAGCCAGTCCATCCCGCCGATCAAGCAACCGCTCATGAACATGCACTCGAAGGCCACCATCAGAATCAGGAAGTAGCCGATGAGTATGGTCAGGAAGGTCAACCATACAAACACTTGGATGAGGCCTTCTTGATTCTAAAAGAACAAAGGACAAGGTCCAAAATGTATGAATCAAAAAAACAACTATTAAAATCGGATCACTAACGCTAGAGTAATCGGTATACATATATCAAACAAAAAAAAACGGGTTGAATTGAGTACCTCCCTCCTTTTTTTGAAGTCGGTAAAACCCAGAAATCGATACGAACGCACTGTATGCCAATCGATTGCTTAGAACGAGTGAAATAACTCTACCCAAGTCGTAGACCCCAAATACATGGGGTATCGAAGCTATGGGCTTACAAAATATGAACGAAACTCCATTATCTACCTTAGTGGATAATGATTTTTTGTGATGAATTAATCCTTCAATTTTCTTAATATAAGTAAACTGATGACACTATAAGTAGAAACTACCGATATTAGACACACACGTGTAGCGCGGTGAGTTCGAAAATCACATCTCACTCAAAATGTAGGAGTAACCTGTAGCTGAAACATGCTGTCGACAGCACACCAATATTATTTTTAGTGTCTTATAAATCTATAGCTTCTATAGTGTCATTGTGTCAGTACAGTCGCCAGCATAACTGATTTTGGTACTAGTATTAAGAAAATCCTTAGTAGATAATGATTTTTTCTACTAAAGTGTTTTGTGGTTGTGTTCGGTGGCTAGTGTGCGCAGTAGACACAACTACAATACATTTTTTTGCAAAGCGAAGCTTGATGCACGTGTCTAGCTTTTCTGCATTCACACCAATAAAATTATCTAGCGGCTAATGCTAATAAAATAAAAGCAAAAATACTAACACCTAAATTTCCGGCCAGAAGTATGAATCCAGCGATCATAAAAAAGATCGAACAGGCGGTGATACCTGAAGGGATGACAGTGCTCAGACCAGATACAAATTTGTTGGGATCTGTAAAAGAACACTTTAAATTAAAAAAAAACCCTATAGATACAATCTGGAGGTCAGTGGACGCCCTCAAGTCGCGAGTGAATTCTAGATCGTACCTTCGCTTACCATAAAGCTAGTTATCAAACAAGCGCTTGCCTATCTACATAAAAAAAGTTAGAAACGCATATATAAACGTTTGGAATAAGTAGTTCCTTTTTTTTCTTCTCACGATCGATTGCTACCGTGTTTTTACGCATACATAAATTCTAGATTCTAGTACTAAACATAAATCGCTAGATAAATAGTCCTTATAAACAGACACTATCGCGCATGATTGCGTACGCGTAATCACGCGCGATTGTCTGTTTGACGTTGTTTATGCTGGGGCCACACTATGGGGATTTGCCGATGTTCAACTTCGCTTGAATTGGGTACTTGACTGATTTTTTTTATTGACTTAAAATGTTCATTTAATTTGTAGCAACACAACATATTTTGCATATTTTCAGCGATATAGAGCATCAAACTTTCTAATCAGACAAGGAGAGCGCTATAGAAACGTGACGTCACATTTCTATAGCGCCATACTTTCGCCATAGCAAATTTTGTTTTAGAAAGAGATAGCTAGAGTCACAATTAAGTAGCTCATAATTCGCTTGTTATAATACAGATTGAATTTCTTTTTTCACATTTGTTATTCAGTAATGTTATATTTCTGAATGTCATAATTAAATATCTACATTTCAACAACAGTCAAATACCCAATTGTCGCGAGAATTATTGCGTTCATTTATCGCCATAGTGTGGCCGCTCGATCGCAAAAATTTTTGCGATAATCGCTACCCGAGCTATCGGCATAAGGCATACGGTGTAGTGAATGCCGTACTAAAATTATCGCTTTAATTATCGCGATAACGTGGCTACACTGTGTTGGAATTTGGCATAGGTATCCCGATGTCTATTGGCGTATTCCCATAGTGTGGCCGCAGCATTAGGGTAACTTTATTTATTCCCTTACCATCACTCACACACATGCTCTTCGCACACGATCGCTGTGTACTATTTTAAATTCTGTGGTATCACGCGCGATAGAGTGTCTGTGTAGAATGGGTTTGCAAATCCTATATAAAATGGGTAAGTTTACATCCGCTCCGGATCCCACAAGACCAGTCGCCTTTTTCACAAATTATTGGAAATGTTCCCGACAGCGGAACGGGCGCATTGTCTTTGTCTTTCACATCAAAATAGACAAAGACAAAGCACAGAATTCGATTCCGATTCCCTTCAGAATTATTATGAATCAGAACAGTAGGTAAGGGACGCTTAGTTAGGGGTTTTTTTATCCAAACGGGTTTGCACTTAGCCTTCATCACACCTAATGTTAAGTGGTGATAAGGCTGAAGATGGAAGCGCACTACTCCCGGAATCTTCAATCACTGAGGAACTGGCTATCTTATATCTAACTGCCGGAACACAAAAATGCTGAAAACATCATTGTTATGGAGTCAGACTTGGATAAGACGGTGGTATCTAGCTAGGGGTACTTAGAACAAGTCCTACCACCAACCAAGCCGAATACAATATGTACCCCCCCTGGGAATGGAACCCGGGACCTCTGGGTCTTATACCGGTGGTGTGAACTACTAGACCAAAGAGGTTTGGACCACGGTTGAAGTGGTGGCGGCGGTTTAGTGGGTATTCCCACTTCCTGGCCCCCATCGAGTCTTTCCCCCAGATTCACATCACAACCGTTAGTTTTTGTCTATTGTGATGACGTAAGTGAGTGACAAAGACAAAGCATACCTAAATTCCGAATACACGTCCGATTTTTCTCTCCGATAGTCTGTTCAGACTTGATTTTGATTGGTTGAGAGACTTGATTTTGATTGGTTGTTTTTAATTTTTGAATTAGGGGGCTGATCAGATCTATCGGAGAGCAAAATCGGATGTATATTCCCTGCGTAAGAGGGCTTGTGTAGTAAATAAATAGTTTCATCATGTCAGCCGAACGACGCCCACTGCTGGGCATAGGCCTCCCCCAAGGATCTCCACAACGATCGGTCCTGTGCTGCCCGCATCCAGCGGCTTCCCGCGATCTTGACCAGATCGTCGGTCCACCTTGTAGCCTACGACGTTCCGTGGGCAGGCCTCCTACAAGTTGTAGGAGGCCTGCCCGCGGAACGTCGTCCGGTACGCGGTCGCCATTCGAGAACCTTTCCGCCCCAGCGGCCATCGGTTCTCCGCGCTATGTGTCCCGCCCACTGCCACTTCAATGATGCAATCCTTCGAGCGATGTCGGTTGTTTTAGTTCTCCTGCGGATCTCATCATTTCTGATTCGATCGAGCAGGGAAATATCAAGCATCGCTCTCTCCATTGGTCGCTGGGTGACTTTGAGCCTTCTTATGAGACCCATAGTAAAAGACCACGTCTCACTTCCATGGGTCATTACTGGCAACACACACTGGTCAAAGACTTTCGTCTTGAGACATTGAGGTATTTCGGACGTGAATATATGTCGGAGCTTCCCAAACGCTGCCCATCCAAGCTAGATTCGACGAGAGATCTCTTTCTCAAAGTTGGACTTACCTAACTGGACCGTCTGTCCTAGGTAAACATAGTGGTCAACAACTTCGAGTGTAATGTTCCCGACATTAACTGGAGCGGGTGCAACATGGGCATTGAACATGATTTTCGCCTTGTCCATGTTCATCTTAAGACCCACTCTTTGCGAAGCATTACCGAGATCTTCAAGCATTGTGTTCAGGTCTTCCAAGGTCTCAGCCATAAGAACTACATCATCGGCAAACCGTAGGTGTGTTAGGTACTCGCCATTGATGTTGATGCCGCATCCTTTCCAGTCCAGCAGCTAAAAATATCCTCCAACGCAGCTGTGAACAGTTTGGGAGAGATGACATCTCCCTGTCTCACACCTCGCTGTAGTTGGATAGGATTAGAGCTCTGGTTCTGTAATCGGACCGACATGGTGGCGTTTTGGTATAAGTACCTCAGCACCTCGATGTACCTGTAGTCTATTTGGCACCTCTGGAGAGACTGCAGCACTGCCTAAGTCTCAATCGAATAAAAGGCTTCTCATAATCCACGAACGCCAAGCAAAGTGGCAAGTTATACTCTTCGGTCTTCTGTATGCTGAGTATGTATGAGTCAGCGCTGAGAGCAGTCATGTTATGGCTTTCAAATAATTATCTGACTATAAATATCAGTAAAACAAATTTTATCACCTTTGCGCCACAAAAATCCTCACAGCCAGACTCAAGCTTTAGCTTAATTGCACACAATTGTAGCATTTCCCCTAACAATGCCTGCTCATGCCTTTCAATCACACGCACACACAGTGTAAGATATCTGGGTGTAATTGTCGACAGCTTGATGCAATGGACTGAACATATAAGACAAATAACAGCCCGTATCAGGAAACTCATCTTTGTCTTCAGTAAGTTACGCGTATCTGTTGATTCTGCTACTCTCAGAACTACATACTTTGCTCTGGCGCAGTCGATTTTATCGTACTGTATCACGATTTGGGGTGGCGCTGGTAAGACTAAGATGCTGTGTCTTGAGAGGGCCCAGAGAGCTGTCTTGAAGGTTATGGCTTATAAACCTATTAGATACCCAACCCAGTTAATTTACTCCTTTTGGGAAGTTCTTTCTGTCCGAAAACTGTTCATCCAACAAGTTATCATCCGCAAACACGTAAATCTCCCCTATGATCCTTCTATTCTAGTGAATAAAAGGAGGAAATATAAAATTTGTGAAGTTCGTAAATTTAGAATAATATTGATAAAACATCACTATGACTATATTTCTTCATTATTATATAATAAAATTAATAAAGATCTGAATATTTACCCTCTCTCGAAGTATAAATGTAAGACTGTTTTGTTTAAATGGCTTCTTGAGCTTGATTACGATACTGCGGAATCCTTGATTTAATGAGTGTTTTTAAGTTCAATCGAAATCAAATAAACACACACATAAACACACACTCACACCACACACACACACACACTAACACACACACATACACGCACACACACCCAATTACACATTTTTACTATTTTTACTAATTTCCTAAGTTTTAAGTTATGTAAGCACCATTGTGTTTATAATCATGTTGCTTGTCCATAAGGAGGTGGGCGCTAATAACTGTGACACAGTCTTTGACTTCTACAGTTATTACCGTATTATATGTTTCTGTACCTATGTCATGATTATAAATAAAGATTTTATTTATTTATTTATTTATTAACTTGCCGCAGAGTATGAATGTGGTCTATGGTACTGTAGCCTTTCCGGAACCCGGCTTGTTCGGGAGGTTGGAAGTCGTCGAACCTGAGAGCGAGACGATTCGTAATGACTCTCGAAAACAACTTATAGATATGGCTCAGAAGCGTGATGGGTCTATAGTTCTTCAAGAGAGTTTTATCACCCTTCTTGAAAAACAGCATCACATCGCTTCTGCCCCATGCCTTTCGGCGTTTTGCCTTCAAGGATGACTGAATTGAAAAGCTTCTGGAGGACTTTAAGTATCGGCTTACCGCCCGCTCTCAGAAGCTCTGTTGTGATTCCGTCATCGCCCGCCGCCTTGTTGTTTTTAAGCTGCTTGAGAGCCATTCTAATCTCGTACAGGCTGACGTCCGGGATATCATCGGTATGGTGTCGGGTAAGCTTGACTCTAGGGTCTGTAAAATAAATAGTTTAATACGTACCATTTACATTGGTGACATTCTTGAGGTTATCATAGCTTGCATTAGCTTTCCGTTCAATCAGGACCATCAGGAGTGCTCCGGACATCTAAACGAAAGGTTTTATTTAAAAAAGTGGTTAGAGCAGTCGCCCGGAAAGCGAAAGGTCGTGGGTTCGAGTCCCATCGGAGCTGGTTGTGAGACGGGTCGATTTTTTCTAAATACTTTATTTTCCATTTTTCAACCATAAAAATTGCATTGTGAATGCAAAAAAGTAAAAATTTAAATAACTTAGGTTTTATTTAAAAAACCATTTTTATGACAAGCTTTTTAACTGACTGTACCTACTTTAATATTGTATTGTCATCTAAACCAAAGCTGTATACAAAATTTCAGCGCAATCAGACAATGGGACGTGGGTCAAATTAAGCTTACAAGATTTGCCGAACGGACATACATACATACACTGCAAGTTAAATAAAAGCTTGTAATAAGGTATAGATGTTTTATTTCACGAGCGCGGATGAGCGACGCTTGTGTGTGTAAATGTACAGTCACGAGCAATAATATGTATACAACATAGGACTACGTCATATTACAATATTGAATGACTTCTGTGACACAGATAGTTTTCTTTCGGAATGCTTCAATGTGACAAAGTTCTATGTTGTATACATATTATTGCTCGTGAATGTACATGCACACTATCTCTGCCTGAGAAGTTCGGAGAGCTCAGTTTTGTTGCCCGAGTCGCCGAGCCGCGCCGGTGAGCAAGGACGCCTACACACACAAGCTTGGCTCACCCGCGCTCGTGAGATGAAACATCTGAATACAGTGTGAAAAAAATAGCATCTTGATTTATCTTGATATTTCTTATCTATTACTCCCATGGAATATCGGGATAAAAACATACATAGAAAAAAAAAGGAAATCATACCTACATACAGCCGAACGTATAACCTCCTCCGTTTTTCAATTCGGTTAAAAATTGCATTCTACCTATTCTCAGACTTACCAATAGTATACAAGAAATTTCATAAAAATCGGTCAAGCCGTTTCGGAGGATTAACAAATTTCGATAAAAAAAACTGTGACACAAGTTTTTTATATATTATTAGACTTGCTGCGCCTTAGGGCTTCCCTCCCATGGAATTTCGGGATACAAACATAGTTTACGACCTATTCTCAGACCTACCAAATATACTTACAGATAACATTTCATCTAAATCGGTCCAGCCGTTTCGGAGTAGTATGGCAACTAACACTTTGACTGTGACACGAGAATTTTATTTATTAAATACTTAAATAATAATAGTACATGGTATTTAATCCAAAAAGAAAAAAACATTTGCATCAACTTGAAAGGTGAGCTTTCATAAGTTTTTTTGGGATAAAAAATCTACGTCCATACTCTTTGCGTTTCGTTCGCATCCACGATATTCGGATATTAAAAAAACTCGCAGATAAAATGTAGCACGTCAAAAACATGTAGAAAAGCCGGATGACGAGTATTTTCAATTAAAACTGTAACGGAAAACATCAGTCGTTCTCTATTTTTGTCTGATATCGAAGTTCATGAACAATGTGAAATGAAAAAATCGTTGAGTGCTGTAATGATGTAGAAGTCTGTGAGCAGCTAATAGGAAATGTTTACTCTATATGTAGGCAAACCTTTTTAGAGCGATGTTTATTTGAAATCATCAAGGATAAGTAATTTAAAAAGAAAGGCTGTACTGTAGGACTCCGGAGTCCCACAGTAGGTACCTACCTATACTAAGAAGATGACGATACTTGTATAAAATACTTGATGACGATGTGTGGAGGGCTTCGATCAACAGTAGTATGTTATTATTGGTCGAAGGTGAAGGGTAAGTTCATGTACCTACCTATTCAATTTGTCTTCTCTGTATGAAATAAAACAGGGAGAAAAAATAACCCTTGACGAGTTTCATGTCGGTTTGTCTTCAAGATCTCCCATCGTAGGGTTTGCGAACCGATGGCGGATGGTGAAGCTTAATTATGACGTTCACAAGTATTGTATAATCACAATCTCATTGAATAAACAAATAAGACTTTGCCTTGACATGTTATTCGAGCTTCAACCCAAATATCTGCCTCATAAAACTCGAATAACGAATGGCGATGTGAAGTGCCACCATAAGAGATGCTATGCTGTTAAAGAGGCTCTCAAATTAAAGTAGAGCTTGGGTATTCAGCCATTAATATAACGCACTTGCCGGTTACATCTCCGCCGCGAAACTTGCAAAGCGAAAACAAATAGGAAGGTGTAGCCGGCAAGTGTGCTACAACAGCTACGCGCGATCGACAACTCAGTTACTTAATAATTAGATAAAAGCGGCCAAGTGCGTGACGGACTCACGCACAAAGGGTTCCGTACCAAAGTGAATATACAACTAAATATTATGTGAATATTTCGAGCGTCTACATCTCGCCGTTATTAATATCGAGCAAAAACGGCAAAAATCACGTTTTTGTATGGGAACCCCTTTTAAATATTTATTTTATTCTACTTTGAGTACCTATTTGTTGTTATAGTGGCAACAGAAATACATCATCTGTGAAAATTTCAACTGTCTAGCTATCATGGGTCATGAGATAAATCCTGGTGACAGAAAGACAGACGGACAGCCAGCGGAGTCTTAGTAATAGGGTCCCGTTTTTACCCTTTGGGTACGGAACCCTAATAAGTAAGTAAAATTATTGTTTCCATTACACCTTATTATGTAGCCCAATTTATGTTTAACGATATTGTAGTGGTATCATGTAATAAAGCTGTTTCTTATGAACTCATTTATATAAATGTTATTATTAGATATTTTATGGTACTTTAGGTCTTCCTATTTGATAAGTAACTACCATTGTTAATTATTTTTTGATAAAGACTGTTTGTTACCTCAAAAAATAAATAAAAAGAAAATAAATTAAAAACGCAGAACGGTCGCTCAGCGGCGCCGCTACTATAGATTGACATAAATTATTTAATAATTATCTTCGATCAACAATAACAGTACTGATCATTATCATCATTATCAGCCATTTAATGCCCCCACTGCTGGGGCACTGGCCTTCCTTATGGATGAATAAGGAGAATAGGCCATGGTGAGTATTAACGACTGCAAATGCAGCCGAGACCATCGGCTTAACTTGCCTTCTGAAGCACGGAAGAGCTCGAGATGAAAAGTTTTTAGTTAGGTACCCATCCCGTGACCAACCATTGCGAAAGTTGCTTACTCACAACGATCGCAGGTCTATTACGTTTACTACTACACCACGGGCTCCTCCATAAATCTTATATATAAAAATGAATTGCAAAATGTGTTGGTAAGCACATAACTCAACAACGCCTGGACCAATTTGGCCATTTTTTTTTAAATATTCGTGGAAGTTTAAGGAAGGTTTTAACGGTGAGAAAATAGGGGAAAGAGGGGTAAGTAGGGGTAGAGTAGTAGTAGGGTAGGGTAAAGGTAGGGTAGCGTAGGGTAGGGGTAGAGTACGGGTAGGGTAGGGTGGAGAAGGGGGTAGGGCCACGGGAACGAAGTCGCGCTGGTCAGCTAGTTACAAATAAATACAGGAAACATATACTTACCTACCTAAACATCTGAAGACGAGTAGCGCCGACTAAACAGAAGTAGGTTTAAAAAGAAATTGTACACCAATCGACATACTAGCAGCAGGAAATGAACTATCATAATTGTATTAAAGTAATAAATTTTGAACAATATCCATTCTAAAAGACGGACACAAAAAATTTAACCACATCTCGACTTCTAATGGACGCCAAAATGATTATGAAAACCCACTTACAACTGCGAAAACTGCTATAAAAAGCATTCCGAGCTTCAAATCGAACACAAAACAACATGATTCTACTTCTGGAAATATTTCACACATCTTCAAATGTTAATAAATTAAAATAAAAACAGTTAGAAAATATCAAGAAACATTCTTGACTTCTATAAACGCCAAATCTTTGACACGGTTTTGAAGTTTGACAAATGAAGAATAAATAAAATTCTATTCGAACGTGGACGTTGAAAACCAAAGATTATGAAAGTGATCGAAAGACGATCATCTAGCGTCAGTTTAGTCTGTGACCTTGGTTAGATTGATGTCAGGTTGATCGTGTGATTGTTGGTCTGATTGCCACATTGAAATGGATCACGTATTATCCTGAAAATTAGATCCCACCAAAACATCCTGTAAAAAAACTGACCAAATCTCGCGGAAGCTGCTTATGCTACTATCCTACTAATATTATAAATGTGAAAGTTTAGATGTATGAATGTTTGTTGCTCAATCACGCCAAAATGGCTAAACGGATTTGGCTGAAATCTGGACACATATACTTTGTAGCCTGGAGAGGAACATAGGCTACTTTTTATCCCGGAAAAATATCACATTCCCGCGGGATAACGTCGTCGAGTGAAGACGCGGGCGGAAAGCTAATTTCATTATAAAAAGTGATGAAATCTCTCCGTGAAGCCAAGCTAACTGTAATGTTCCTTACTGCGATTTCTTTATTGATATAGTCTTTATAAAGAAACTAGCTGACCCGGCAAACGTTGTTTTGCCATATAAATTATAGTTTTATACACCAAAAGTTGCCTAGACCAGACAACAGATAGCGCTAGTTATACACTACCAATAAAGGGGCCCAAGATTGGTCTCTATTTCCTACATATAAAAAATTACTCTGTGAAGTAGAGTGAGTGTCAGATAACTCTGCGCGCATGCGCGACTGGGGCATTTTTGGCGCTAGTTACAGTACATTTTTTTATTCTAAGCTTATGGAAAAGATTAGTATTCGATTTTGACCGCGCAGACGTCAGTGATTACATACTCTTTGGAAACGGTAATGGAAGATATGACAGTTTTATATCGAAGGTACGACAGTTAAACGATTTTTCATAGAAAATTACAATTTTTACTCAATTTTCCGGAATAATAAGTAGCCTATGTTATTCTCCAGCTCCCAAACTACCCCCTTACCAAATATCACGTCGATCCGTTGCTCCGTTTTGACGTGAAAGAAGGACAAACAAACAAATAAACAAACACACTTTCACATTTATAATATTAGTATGGATAAGTAGCTCCAGCGAGATTTGACCAGTTTCTTTATAGGATGTTTTGATAGGATTTCACATCTTTTTGCAGAAAGCTTCAGTTTTTTAAACATCAATTTCAAGGGTCTTATCACACTGAATAACGTTTTTTAAGGCGACATTTTCATATCTCCCATAGTTTAACTGAGCTGAGTACTTGATCAGATACTCCAGACATTGAATTTTTGTATCTCAAAAGATAGGTTTTTATCTAACCACGCTGAATTTATTTTGTGAAGATAAGATGTCATGGTCTGATAAGGTTTCTTCTCAGGGTCATCAAGTACTCAGGATCTGTCATGATCCTAGTTTTAATAGTCTTCCCTTTATGTAGGAATTAAACCCTACCCCTGTACCAAATGTCTCTAGGTTTATGGAAAGTACTAGTTCTATTTTAATGATCAGTGAATCAGTGTTGAATTAGCTCACCTTTGGTTTCGCATAACTTCAGTCATAAATGAGCTACAGACTTGAAATTTGGGGTTCTTGTGTGTGCTTATAGTTTACTATATGACGATAATTTCAGCGTTCTAAACCTATCCATAAGTCCTCAAATAGAGGCCTAAAAATTCGCTGAAATGGTTCTAGAATAGGATGATACGGCAGTGTTTGCTTCGATCTGACTAAACTGAACTGACGCCATATTGATTGATCGTCTAATGGTCACCTTATTTAAAGTTGCGTTCAGAATCACGTGTGAGCGGAAATCCCCAGTACCATGACCCGCTATTATTTCTCGGCTGCTTGCGCTCCTACAAGTGCAACGAGTGAGATAGAAGATGGCTTTGCCAGTACCCACAGCCATCTCTATCGTCTTCTACAAGCCATGCGCATAAAGTTGGCAACGTCTTTTTAAGTGAACCGATTTGACACCGTTTGCACCATTTGACAGGTAAACAGCGAGTAAACCTCGAGTAATGAATCCTATGGAGATGGCATATCTTCTATACATCTATACAAATAAATAAAATGTAAATTTGGTGTCTCTGCAATTTCAGAGATAACAGATCTGATCAATCTATCAAATATTTTTGAGTACCCAAGCCAAATGGGAAGATGCGCTACATCTTAAACTTATCACTAAATACATTTTTTGACACAAGTCATTTTGAACTGGAGGATGAACAGTTATAAAATTGATATCGAGAGATTGTATCCGTGCACAGTAGACCTGAAAGACGCATACTTTTTGTTAAAAATTCACAAGGGAGACCGAAAATATCTAAGATACCAATTTGATAAAAAAAAACATATGAATTTAATGTCTTATTATTTGGCTTAAACACAGCTCCTTTGGTATTCACTAAAGTCATCATGAAACCGGTCATGAAATTCTTAAGATTATGTGGTTACCTGTTAACAATATATTTGGATCACCTCTGTCTAATATAAGGGTCTTTAAACTTACAAGATACCGTAAAGCTGCTTACAAGCTTAGGTTTCATTATAAATACCGATAAAAGTAATTTTATACCTTCTTAGTCTTGTAAGTTCTTAGGATGTAGTTTAGACTAAAAGAAATTGTAGGTCACTTTGCCAAAATTGAATTTGCAATACAAAAGTTTTCTAACTTAAAAAGGTGTACTGTTAATATCCGCCTGTCCCGCCGTGAAATGCAGCTGGTTGTATACTAAATTATTTGAAATATGTATAATTAGTACATGGATAACAGGATTTCTATTGGTGGAGCCGCACCAAAATAAAAATAGACAAGTATGACCTGGAGTTTTTTCAGGTGCCTCAACTACGGGGTGGGGAATTGCATGTGGAGACGACAGAGCTAGTGGTTTATGGAGTGTAAAAGAAAGTAGCAGACAATAAATTATTTAGGAATTCTTGCTGCGTTTATTGGTTTAAGATATTAACTGTCAAGTACTTCTACGAACTGACAATACCACGGTAATTTCCTACGTAAACCGTATGGGTGATATACACTCCCCACACCTGACAGAGATCGCAAAAGACCTCTGGCAATGGCATAAACGAAAAAATCTTTACGTTTTTGCATCTCATATTCGATCTTCAGATAATACTATGCAGGCAGACCAAGAATGGCAGCTAGCTGATTATGCCTTTCAACAAATTGTTGAAAACTTTCATAGGCCTGACATTTTTACGCTAGTCGTTGAAATAATAAATGTCCAAGATATATTATATCATGGCATAAGGATGCGGATGCATACGCCGTAAATGTTTTTTTCAGTGTCGTGGTCGAAATTCAATTTTTATGTTTTTGCTCCTTTCACAATGATTATTAAATGTTTAAGAAAGATTATCTCTGACAATGCCACAGATATACTTAATAGTTGTTGCATTTTGGTTCACATAACAGTGGTATCCACTATTTAAGAGTCTTTTAATAATTAAACAATTCGTTTTCAAAGCAGATTCAAACCTAATTTTATCTACAAATTCCAGCCGCAAACAAATGCGCAACTCCATTACCCTGGTGATGGTGATGATACGAAGAGGCGTCAAACAATTTTCTCTGGGCATCATGCTTAACTCCCTTTTAGATAACTCGTATAAACAATACGAAGTTTGCTATTAAAAGTGGTTTATTTATTGTCAACTAAATAAACTAAACTTATACGAAAGTATCAATTCCCGATATACAACATTTTTTTGCATCTGATTTTAACAGTGGCGCTCAGTATGGCACAATTAACTGTTATCATTCTGCTTTGGCTTTAATAACTAAAATTAATATCTCACAAAAAAAAAAAAAGTTTTATTAAAGGAGTTTTCGTACCAGACCTCCACCCCCTAAATTTAATGAAGTCTGGAATATAGCACAGGTTTTAAATTGTCTTGAAAAGTGTTGAATCTGGAAAAAATATGTAGGTATAAAAAAAAAAAAAACTTTATTAGCCATTGTCACAGCCCATAGGGTATGACGAACCCTTTCAAAAAAATAATATTTGTAATATTAAAAAGTCTTCTTTAGCAATTAAAATCAAAATTTCCCATTCTCATAAAGACATCTAGTGGTAGCGCAGCTCAACCATTGCTCGTTATACCATTCTATAACGAAAAGCCAAGTATTTGTCCTGCAAGAGTTTTGATTACTTAGCTTGAAATGACAATGTCTCTCTGTCCTGATTCCAACAATTTATTTATTAGTTACCGAAAGCCATATTATAAGCCTGTTACATCACAAACCTTATTCAAATGGATAAAAAATACGTTACATTTAAATGGAATTGATATTTCTACGTTCACTGCGCATAATACCCGGTATGCTGCTACGTCAGCTGCGCAAAATTTAGGTTTTAGCATAGACCAGATTATAAAACTGCAGGTTGGTTTTTAGAATTACATACGTTTGTCAAATTTTATAACAGAAAAGGCACCACTGTTTTGAGTGCTTAATCAAAATATTTTTCGTTTATTTCATAAGCGATGTTGTTTTTTTATGTAACAAATAATACTTTTTTATTGCTTTTTGTCTATGTTGAGAAAATAAAGAAGCAAGCTATGTTATAATTTCAATTTTTGCATATTTTTCGAACACTTAGTCTCTAAACGTCTACAAGTGTTAATCAAGCTAATCTTGAGGACGAAGCATGAAGTATAATTAGAGATTAAACGAACTTACCTGAAGTGAAGTTCTATCTTAATTATACGAAGGCTTCGTCCGAAGAGATTAGCATCCCTCCCTCCCAAAAGTTATTACCTACTCCCCTATATTATTCGAAAAATATAATACTCCAAACTAAATGACAGCTATGACGGGCGCTTGAGCCAGGTCGCTCTTCTACCCGCATTTGAAATTTTAAAAATAATAATTGTCTCTTATTACTTTTTAATTTATAAATAGGTATATTCTCAATATAGTGTGAAATTGGCGATTACTAGGGCGTACTACAAGTGTTAATCAAGCTAATCTCTTCGGACGAAGCCTTCGTATAATTAAGATAGAACTTCACTTCAGGTAAGTTCGTTTAATCTCTAATAAGAACTAAATAAGTATTTGACAACAACACTTTGATAGCATTTATGGATTTTTAACTTAAAAAATGGAAAATGAAGTATTTAGAAAAAATCAATTAAGAAATTTTCAGTAATCAGTAAGTTTTTTGAAGAATTTTTCAGTAATAAAAATTGCATTGTGAATGCAAAAAACTAAAAATTAAAATAAGATTTTTAACTTGTTTACTACATAAATACGACTTCATATTCCTACCGTATCGACAGTTTTTTGGGCTAGGGCTGAACACAAGTACCTACTTAGTTAGAAGTTTGTTTCATAAAAGTCGGTGGTAGGTAATATTAGAATACTTTTTATTAGTCTGCGTTTTTCTGTTTGATAGTATAAGTACTTAGAAAGTAGCAAAAAATAGATATGTCGATATTTAATTTTATCAAAACTACTAATTGAAAAATTATAAATAAATAAATATTTTCTTAGAATCACACCAATTATCTAAGCCCATAGTAAATTTCTTAAGAAACTGTGTCTATGTGAACTTGATAACGGATAAATATATACTTAAATACTTTTTTTTTTGTAAATACAAACTTATTTATAGAAGACTTAATTGAACTTTATAGGTAAAACAAAAAAAAAACAGACATGTTTTGACTCGCATCCAACTCAAAAAACTTGGAAACACAAAATACAATTTTATTTTTTTTATTCGTTGTACAGTTCTCACCTACCTTTACTTACGTATACTTTACATAAAAAATGTGAATATAACACTTAGGTAAGTCTTTGGACAATCGACACAAAGCAGAAACAAAGTATTTCGGATCACATACTTGAGAGAGCCAAGGAGACAGTCAATATCTTTTGGACCACTGTAGCGGCTGTGACTGTAGTACATTTTGTCAAATTTAAATGGCGGCTTACACACCAAGAGGTATTACCACGGATTTCCCGTTCGAAGGGTGATTTACACGATCCCTCTCTCGAAGAAGGTAATGTATCGCCTGAAGTCGCGGGTTACAGATAGGCTTCCATCACACTGCCTCCGGTTTCCGCACCACCGGACGGAGATGCGGCGAGATCTGTCATACTGCGGGTTTTGTATGCACATCAAGATTCTACAGCCATCACTACCACAAGCAGGAGCGGTGTGCGGTACAGTGTGGGAACCGCCATACCGATTTTCCGCACTGCCAAGTTGAAGGGATGAAGTTAAAAGTTTCGAACAAGAGGTGCCTATTACCCCTTTTATTATTTTCCCCTATTATCCTATTTATTTTACTCAAGGTTGCCTGGAAGATCTGGACATCTTATAACTGACAAGAAAAACGGGCGCGAAAATTTTATTAGAAGCAACCTGAAGCAACGGTCTCAAAAAAATCGAAACACTAGGCCATTTTTATATAAACATGATCACTTTAGTCTTATATATAGATGGAAAACTATTTGCATTTCTGAAATGATTAAACAGTCCCAACCAAAGCTTAAAAATTCTCTAAAATATTAATTATTATTAATTTAAAAATTTTCTAAAATTTTCTCTACACTGAAAAACAAGAAGTCAATTTTCATGTCCCATATAACGTTATATGGAGCAAGGAGTTCGTGTTATTGGTTTTAATTTTTGGGAAAATTAAAGACCGTAAGAAGATTTTTGAAATCGCGACTCGATATTATTAAGGATGACGACTGCTGAAAAAAAAAATTCAGACGACTTGAGAACCTCCTCCTTTTTTTGAAGTCGGTTAATAAAATAACGAAATACTAATAAAGGTAAAACATATTAAACTTTTAGACTCGCTTGTTTTTATATTGCGTATTATTAGTTTTATGACCCTTCAAAGTACCCAACTTTGAAGGGCTAGTTCATTTAAAAAGTATAAAATTTATTTAAATAAATAATACCCTTAATTAGTCCGTAAAATGTAAAGCAAATTTGTATAAGAAACCATTTTAATAAACACAATATTTAATATAGCTGCCGAGCAAATTTCTTACGCGTTGCATACAAATTATTAGGTAGGTTAAGTAGGTACCTTAGCCGTAAGTATGGAGCGTTTTTGGGTGAGTCCAATTTGAGTGCATTTCAAACTGTGATATCTCAGGCAGGTTTTATGTTAGCTAAATAATTATTTTACCACTGTTTCTTTTTTCGAGAGACTATTTATAAAACAAAAAAATATGCGTCATGCCTATTGGGCATAAATCTTGTCCAAAGACGTTAATAAACATTGCAGAAACTGAGTCTCACGTATTTTGGACAAATCGGCTGATTTTAAAAGGGTTGTAATTAATTGATCGCCAAACTAACCTAACCTAACCCACAAAAATACTAACTTTAGCACATAACCACCACTTTCGTATTCGTATTTTAAATGCTTACTTATTATTTAAATTTTTACTTTTTTGCATTCACAATGCAATTTCATTATTGAAAAATGGAAAATGAAGTATTTAGAAAAAATCGACCCGTCTCACAACCAGCTCCGATGGGACTCGAACCCACGACCTTTCGCTATCCGGGCGACTGCTCTAACCACTGAGCTACGGAGTCGTTACTTACTTATTATTTTTTTGTGGCTCAAAAAAATTATTTCTCATTTTTAAAATAGGTAACTCAGTCGTGTGATTGAACTACCATTGCATAAATTTAAATGTTACATTAAAGAGTCGCTGATGAGCAAAGGATACTATAAAGTAGACGATTATTTGAATGACCGCAATGCATGGTCATGATGTAACACATAACATAATCACTCTTTAATATGATGTATTTTTATACTAAGCAATTGTTGTATTAGTAACGATATGTTTTTTTTTTTTTTTTGTAAATGTCGTTACCTAACTAAGAAACGCTGGCAAGTTTCTTGCGCCCATTCTTCTTGTCAGTTAAAAAAGTCTTGAATGGGTGGTAGGAAAATACTGACGATTCATAAGTACATATTTATTATGTTTAAGTGAATAAAGAATATTTTTATCTTTTATCTTTATCTGTGAAGCGAGTACCTGCGTAACGACGAAAATCGCTTGGTATAAATCACAAAAGCTGTATCGTAAGCTCTTTGAAGATCCATAATCTGTCTTACCTTCACTTCGAGTTGTGCCGACTGATGTCACCCAAGCCCATCCTGAAGCTGTTTACTATTAGCAGGGTGTATATTGATACTGGAAAGAAGAACGTATTACTTATACAGGATACTTTTTTTACCAGTGCACAAATTTTTAAGATAGGCTCAGAATCGGTAAGTGGACAACTTTCTCCTAGAAACGTGGGTCGAAATACGACAAAAAATTTTGGACTTCCCATACTAAATCGTATTACTTATACAGGATATTTTTTTTATCAGTGCACAAATTTTTAAGATAGGCTCAGAATCGGTAAGTGAACAACTTTCTCCTAGAAACATGGGTCGAAATACGACAAAAATCACGTGATCAGTCCGATTTGTATGAAGAGTCAAACAATTTTTGTCATATTTCAACCTATGTTTCTAGGAGAAGGTTGTTCGTTTACCGATTCTGCGTCGATCGTCGAAATTTGTGCACTGATAAAAAAAAATATCCTGTATAATAGTAAAATACAGATAAATATTGGA
Organism: Crambus lathoniellus; assembly: GCA_949710035.1. NCBI lineage: Eukaryota > Metazoa > Arthropoda > Insecta > Lepidoptera > Crambidae > Crambus > Crambus lathoniellus. The sequence continues at coordinate 14,406,756 of OX453318.1, forward strand.
TACCATGACATAGGTACATTGTATCAATACCAAGCTGTAGTAGCTTTTAAATTAGCACTAATATTGGAAACAACGGCGGGTATTAGTAAGTACCATATTTACACACAGACCTGAGGAAATATAAAAAAAAATGTTTTTAATATTTACCCCTCACCGGGAATCGAACCCGAGACCTCTAGAGATAGCGGCACCTTGAAAACCGGTACGTTTACCACTCGGCCACGGAGGTCGTCTAGTATATAATTGGTATAGCACAAAGATTCAGTAGTACAGAAGATCCGGAAAACATTGGCCCTTTAATAATAAAATTCTAAACTGACTGCTTAGAACTGGTGCTGCCTCTGTTTGCAATGTAGCAAATTAAAGTGACAGCTGACAGCAAACAAGGTGAAACCAGATATTTTAAACCTTGTAACTAAGTGTCGACCCACACGAACCACAACCACACCACATCGCAGCGACAAAATGTGGTGCGTGTGAATAGTGTCGATACAACTTTTTGCAGTTGCGTTGTGGTTATGCGACAAAATGTCGTTGACGCTAGTAGTTGTGATGTGGATGTGGCCGGCCGCTAGTTCGCAGCGTCATCGGTGGTGGTTGCCTTGTGGCCGGTTATCTATCACTATCACCCACGCGGTCTATAATGACTGCAAAATGTGGTACGAGTGAGTGAATTGACTATTCATTTCCAATACAAAATGCGCCTCACCCACGTCGTGTGGTTGTGGTTCGTCTGGGTTGAGCCTATGGGTAATTTCATTCGATAAAAAAATAACTCATTGTTGACACATGGCCCGGAGAGACTCAGGTGTTTGAGTACCTACCTACTTATATCAGTTTTGTCGTACTTATACACCATGAAATTTTACTTGTTGACTTCCCGAAAATTACTTGAAGTACTCATCAATACAAACAACTTTTAATGTGGGAACAACTCTGAAGTCGTGAAAAAAATCAGCTGTTCCATACATTTCAATCGAGTTGTTTTTTTTTGCGATTTCAGAGTTGTTCCCATAGTAAAAATTGTTTGTACTTCAAGTAATTTTCGGGAAGTCAACAAGTAAAATTTCACGGTGTATAAGTCTATTTTACATTCATGCCAACAAGCAACTGTATCTAGTCGGTACAAACGCGGACACCAATTTATTATATTACTTACTAGCGGATCCTCGCGGTTTTACCCGCGTGGTACCCGTTTCCGAGGGAATATCGGGATAAAATGTAACCTATTTCACTCGGGTAGAATGTAGCTTTCTAATAGTCAAAGAATTTTCTAAATCGGTCCAGTAGTTTCGGAGCCTATAGCCTATTCGATGCAAACAAACAATCAAATCTTTTCTCTTTATAATATTAGTAAAGAAGTATAGATATGTAAAATAAATTGAAAAGTTTAATCTTACTCAATATCAGTAGAATGATGACCACAAGATGAATAATAGCCGTAAGAAAACAGTCCTCCCAGCAAAACACGAGGTACGTGATAGAAAATACAAGATGTAGTGCTGCTATCACCACCACGGCCCAGAAATAAAGATGTAGAATGGTATCACGAGTTGTCTCGTTCTAAAATCACAAAAAGCACGATGCCAGTTATGATCGTTGGGCCAATTATTCCTTATCTGTAAGTCTGTAACCGTCGCCGGCCGCACACGAGCCACGTGCGTTTTTGACTGTGGCCCCGTGGCACAGTTTATATATAAATGAAGTAGCATATATATTTACTGTGCCCGTGGCTACCGTGGCCCCACCATTTTGCCCCACTGGTTGGTCTACAGTAAAGTTTTTTTCCCCGTAGACCCACTGCAATAGAGTTTTAAATTATGCTGTTCAGTGTGTCAGTTTTCGTGGGACCACGGGTAATCACCTCAGGTAATTTCTTTCCCCGTAGACCCACTGCACTAGGCATTATGCCAAATATGCATATATACCTTTATCCTTTTTTTAATGTAGTCCCACCGCAATGCCCCACTTGACATAAAATTAAATAAAAACAAAGATATAAAAATTTACTTAAGTATACAATAAAATGTAGGTTCTCCTTACCCCAAAGAAATAATAAAAAGTAAAATATTATGTAAATATTAGGTTTACCAATGAAATTGGCGATTTGTATGGAGATTTTTATAGAAATTTCTTTTGCCATACTAACGTTTTCTGAGTTTATTTCACAATCAAGAAAGCTAACGTTATGAAACTTTTACGTAAGTACATATCTATAGACACTAAGTTAACTAGTTAATGAATGATACAAGTGTTTCAAAAATACATTTTTTTATCTGAGTTCTAACAAATTAAGTACTCAATTCTGGAAAGAAAAGTCATAAAATCATGTACCTACCTAATATTAAATAGTTTCTTTTAATTTTATATCAGAAGTTATGCCGTCAAAGGTGCGTCAGAAAAATTTCCAATTTCATACGTAGACCTATTACAAATTAAAATAATTATTATTATTCATACTTTTCCAAACATAAACAGTGGGTCCACGGTTAAAGTCAATTTTGGTTCAATTGTGAAACAGTGGGGCCACGGGTAATACCCGCAAAAATGCCACCACTTGAAGCTATAGAAGAAGTAACAGTGACGACTACCGGCGCGGCGGCAGGCGTCAACCGTGTGCCGCGAAAGCAAAAGCTCGCTTCCCACGGTGCGTGATATTGCGGACGGACGCGGACCAGCCCGCACGACGCACCGTGGGAAGCGAGCTTGAAAACTACAGCAAAGGAGAAGTTGCAGCTTCCATATAAAATTAACCTACGTCGCACAACTAAGAAAAATATCTCAAAAAATAGATAAAAGTAGTTATTAACAAACTGCCCACCTCCGATTGTCATCCTTACTGGCTAACATACATAAAAATTGCTCCAAAGATTCTAAATCCGCCTGAATAGGCGCAGAATACTACTCTAAAATATTTTACTTTTAATGATGTAAAAGGTACCTAAAGACCATAAAAAAGTGGAATAGAGATGTCATGAAGTTTAAAAAAATGGACATCTGCGTCATTTTAAGTTGATTTGCTCAAGATAGCCAGGCTGCCGTTGGATTTGAAGGTGTAAGTAAAACAACTAAATAAAAAAAACTTTTTTTTTCTCATTCTATGTCTATCAAAACATTGCCTAAAAAGTGCGCTGGGTGGCTAAAAACATCTTCATAAATCTCGCCCAAACCAAGATGATACAATATAGTTATTACATGAGCGCAGACTCCCAGTGACCTATGTACCTACAGCAATATTCTGTTATCGCAGATCTCCCTTCAGCTCTACGATTATATAATATAATAAGTCCAGTCTACTTACTACCAATACTACCAATGAACTTGTCAAAGCGCCGTAAGTACACTCCGACCAATTTAAAAAGCCATACCTGGACTAATATTTAGAGCTATTTTTCAATGTTTTAGCCAGCAAGGATGATAACCAAAAGTATGTCATTCTTTTCTACGTATTTTTAGCTATTTTTGAGAAAATTAACATTGATGTTCGAAGTAGGTATTTTTTGCAACTTCTTCTTTGTCGGTGGCGGTGTTTTGTAGTTGTGGTCGGAGGCCCATGTGCGGCCAAGCTATGTACTCTAGCTCGCTTCCCATGGTGCGTGATTCTGCGGATTGTCACGCACGGCCAACGACCACGGACAGCCACGCACTGCGCACAAGGCTATTCCAACGGTGCGTATCAGTCTGTGTGTGTGGGTCTTGCTTGACTCTTGACATTCGAAGCCATTTTGTCATTTCAAAATGCAATGTGAAAGAGAACGTATCGCTGCAGGCTGCAGCTGCGGCTCTCGTAGTATTTTTTGCTAAAAGCACAGGTTCTTACATGCTCGTCTGTGTTTACCGCACCGCACGAGCTCGCACCGCACCTTTGAAGTTACTGACTCGCTGCGGAACGGACGCACAGTGACGGACGTGTCTGAGTTACCACCGACGATACTCTTCCCACGGTGCGTCGGTGCGGGCTGGTCCGCGTCCGTAATATCACGCACCATGGGAAGCGAGCTACATTGCGACTATTTGCATTGATTGACACAGCATTGATGCAAATGCGATGCAGCTGATATCGTTGCTTTTAGTAAGGCAGGTGGACGTTTTTGTCTGCATAGGAAGTCAAAAAAGTTCACCCGTCTTACTAAAAGCAACGATGCAATCGGGATGGAGTCACGTGTCTATCAAACGCGTATTTGGATCGATGCAAAAAGAGGCAATATCAAAGTTCTAAGTGCCTATGCACACTCGTATCTGGCAACAGCTTGGCCTACAGCGCCAAAATGGTGATACTCAAACAAGCACAAAAGTATTTTATGACAGCCAGTGCAGTGTGTAAATAATAGAGGTCAGTGCTATGCACACTGTGTTTTGTGAGCGTGCCTATGACGCGTATTTGCATCAATATCTACTCACACGCACTAAAAAGGGCGCTGCCGTTGACGCGCGAGTGTAGCGATACCATAAACTTAATATAGTTAACTACTTACCCCTAGTATAAATAAGTTTATGATCGATACATACGCGGTGTAAAAAATACGGTGTGCATAGGCTCAAAGGCTCTGTTCGTTATTCTGTCATTAAAAAATCTAGGAACATAGCTAATCTCCATTGACCAAAAATTTTCGAGAAAACACATGCAAGCGGTGCAGCACAGCACCGCAAAAATTACAACGCCGAATTACACGGTGCACAAGTCAGCGTTTGCCGCACCTCCGATTGCCGCAGTGCGCCGCGCAACGCTGAATTTGGCGTTGCGGCACCGCACCGCGTACTTCTGTTTTCGCTCTGTGCCGTGTCAATACTAACCTTGATACACCTAGCATATCCAAAGATCAGTAGAATGCAAGTTGCTATCCACAACACCACGATTGCTTTCAGCCATATGCTGAAGTTTATTGCGCCGAAGTTGTGTATTCCAATGCGATGGTGTCCGGTTATAAGCAACAGAAGTATTGGAGTGAATAATAGCTGTGAAATTTTTAACTGTTTATTTTATTTATTTTATTTTATTTTTATTTCTTAGGATAGCTAACAGCTTTCACATAAAATTAACAATTAAACATATTGACAAAAAGCTATTGACAAGCTACCACATTTAGTAACTAATATTGACTCATAAAAGATCACAATATTGAGGTGTTAGGTGCCGAGTAAATAAAAAATATAACAACCTATAGTAATGTTAGTAATCAATCAGTGCTTTGAAATAATTTGTTGATAGTATTGATGCTACTGAAAAATATGTCTAAACTGGCGTCAGCTTTATTAATGACCGCACAAGTTCTAATGAGAAAACTATTCATTCTAAAGTTAGTGTGCACAGGAGGAATGCTGAATGGCTTGTATGTGTTATTCCGAGCTGCTCTTGAAGGCACTTTAAAAGTAATTTTCCTTAACAGATCGGGACAATCCACAAGGCTTCTAATAATTTTGACCAATAGTCTAACGTCTGCAATTTTTCGTCTATTAGAAAGAGGTAATAAATGAAACTTAGCGCAGCGTTCCTCATATGACATTTTCGGAATCTTAAATTTGTAATTTAAATATCGAGTAAACTTTCTCTGAATTTTTTCGATAGATGAAATGTAAATATCATAGCAGGGGTTCCAAATCTGGCTAGCATACTCGAGGTGGCTGCGAACGTAAGCACAGTAAATAATTTTGATGGTTTTCATAAGTTTAAATGACTTTGACAAACGCATCACAAACCCAAGTGAACGAGACGCCTTATTAATAGAATTGATAATATGTTTATCAAATAACAGTTTTGAGTCTAAAATTACTCCCAAGTCTTTAGCTTCATGTTTATGAGATAACTTTTCATTTTTGATACTGTAACTAAAATTGAAGGTGTTTAATTTACGGGTAAAACTTATAGTAAAGCATTTAGATACATTTAGGTCAAGTTTATTTAAACGACAGTATGTGTCAAGCCTTTGGAGATCATTCTGGAGTTTATTGGCGTCATCAATATTGTTAACTACTTTAAAAAATTTCATATCGTCAGCAAATAAAAGATAATTAGAATGGGAAAAACATTGACCTATATCTTGAATAAACATAATAAAAAGCAGAGGACCGAGCAATGATCCCTGCGGGACTCCAGACGGTATATATGACCAAGAAGACACATATCCACTAAGCACCACTGCTTGGGATCTTTTATCGATATACGATGAGAACCATCTAAAGAGATCTCCTCTAATGCCTACTCTCCAAAGCTTTGCCAATAGCATTCTGTGATCAAGACGATCAAACGCCTTTGCATAATCAGTGTAAACTGCGTCTACTTGATTGCCTTGATCCATTTGTTCAGTCAAGTAATCGGTAAAAACAGCCAGGTTCGTAACAGTGGAACGATTTTTCAGAAATCCATGCTGATGAGGGCTAAAGCTTAACTTAAGACTGTTGTAAACCTGGTCGTAGACTATTCTTTCGAAGACTTTAGCAAGTTGGCAGAGCTTGGATATCGGTCTATAATTCTCCACACAATCCTTGGGACCCTTTTTATGAATTGGCGTAATAAAGCCCAATTTCCATGTTACTGTTACTAGATACTCGTACTTTTAAAGTAAACGGCTTAAACTTGTAGTTATTTGGAACCGCTTTTAATTTACTCACGTAAATTTAAATTACCCCCTGCCCCTTTCACTCGATTCTGTCATGACTGTCGATAAGCGAGTAAAACCGCGGTGTTATGGCTCGTCGGTAAAGCTCGCCAGTGTATCACTGCAATATCGACGAGTGAGTAAAACCGCGGTATTATGGCTTGTCGATTAAGCTCGCCGGGGTAGCATTGCAATATAGACGAGCGAGTAAAACCGCGGTTTTATGGCTCGTCGGTAAAGCACGCCGGTGTATCATTGCAATATTGACGAGCGAGTTAATCCGCGGTTTTATAGCTCGTCGGTAAAGCTCACCGTTGTCTGAATTATTCAGTGAATATCGTTATAAATATTTATAATATCGCTACTTACCAAACCTCCCTTGGAAATAATAAATATGCCATCTCTTATCGAAATACAGAACAAACACTTTTTTAACCTTGGTAGATTATCCAGGTCCATTTTATCCGAGCACCGAGAATAATCATTAGGTACGTTTATTAAATAATTTCATAGATTTCGTCACCTACATTATATGATATGCAGAATAAATTATAGTCAACATTTCCTTTCTAAAATCCTGTTCAATCTATGAAGCCTGCCTGGAAATTTGTTTTGACATTTCAGTTAGGTTATGATTCGTTCAAAAATGTGTAAAAGTAGTTTTTAAATCCTAATGACAATCACGTGACTTTTTGCCGAAGGTTTGAATCATGAAGCTCGACTTAATACTGAGGTAACTGGAGAGTGCAGTACGAACAATTTTTTGTGACCACAAATTACACAGTGGCTGTCTTCCGTCTCACCTACACTTTAAAAAAATACGTATGGTCATATGCATGAAGCTCGACTTAATACTCTGAGGTAACTGGAGTTCTCACCCTGAATAAAAAAGTGTACCCAGCTAATTTGACATTTATGTATGTAGTGGCTGTCAGTTGTCTCATATGACCATACGTATTTTGTTTAAAGTGTAGGTGAGACGGAAGACAGCCACTGTGTAATTTTTGGGGACAAAAAAGTGTTAGTACTGCACTCTCCAGTTACCTCAGTATTAAGTCGAGCTTCATGGTCATATGAGACAACTGACAGCCACTACATGGCCACTACATACTAAATGTCAAATTTGCTGGTGTTCACTTTTTTATTCAGGGTGAGAACTCCAGTTACGTATTAAGTCGAGCTTCATGTTTTGAATACTCAAAGTGCCGAAGCATAATAAGTTCGGAAACTATTCTCGGACCCGTGGTTACAGTGCGACAACGTTTTCTGTTCCGGTGATAATCTGTGGAATTAAAATAGTTTTCATACGACAGTCCATTTTGACAGCTAATTTCATATTGCAAGTGGCTCCTCTGTCACAGCTGTCACCGAAACAGATAGGAGTGTGGGACTATACTACTGTTTTGTTACACTAGTGTAACTGTTGTTCATTGTGATTACAATATTTTTTGGTTCAAACACTTACATAAAACTATTTCCATTTTTTTGTCCATGTCTGTAACACATTTTGAAGCACCTTTTTTGGAAACAGATTTGACTCCAAATGCCGAGTTTTCAATGTACTATATGGGACGTAGTAACTATTTAGTAATCTGTGCTATGGGCAACAGCGTCGCTTAACCAGTTAGCAACAAAAATCGTGTACGCGCGTATTGTCCCTGCACGAACTAAACGTACCTATTACTCTTTGCTCACAATGCCACAGACAATAACCACTGAGATAGGTATTTCTTAAGCCTTATGTGCTCGATATTGGGCCCGTAAGTTAAGAATAGCCTAAAGTGCACTTAAGAATGTCCTAAGGTTAGTGCAAAGCAATTTTTTGTTAAGAATGTCTTAAGTTAGCTAGGAAAAGACTTAGGCGATTCTTAAGTTTAGTGCAAACGGGTGTTGTGTTCTGTGGGCGCGCGGCGCCGGCGTGCAATCCAGTTTAATCTTAGAAGTGGTTAAGCGACGCTATTGCCCATGGTACCTAGGTACAAGCCTACACAAGTGTAGTCGCAGAGCGCACGCCAGTAATCGTCACGAAGTGTGAATTGGTTTAGTGCTTCACTTTTGACAGAGCGCTTGTCTGAAGACTTGAAGACTATCTTTCTATACCTAGTTACGTAAAATTCTTATAATAATAATAACCAATAACCGCCAATAACCGTTCGCATTTCGTTACGGCCGGAAGGCTCCTTTTGGCGCCGTACGGCTCCATACGGCCTCTACCGCACGATACTGTTACGAACGGACGTGATAGGCGTTTATGTAATGCGGTAAAGGAAATTCCTATATATAAAAGTTACTTTATAAGGAAATTAATATGTGTAAATTTACCGCCTCCTTGTCTCGCTCTGAAAACACGGGGAACATTTAACCGAACTCTAAGGAGGTACTTATTGGCACAACAGATGTAACAAAATGGTCCACTTACTCTTCTTCATAGAGTAACTTAGTATATATGGCTTTTTCCTGATATAGCCCTGCCTTTATCGATTTTTTTATTTTTTTTTTGTACCTATGTTTGAATATTGTTTAGAGTTTAATAACAGAATTGAAATATTCTTCGTGTATAGTATAGTACCTATGTCCGTAATCACTACGCTATAATATTTATAGCGTTTTGTGTTTTTTGATTATGTTGAATGCTTGTATGTGTTTTTGATGTGGTCTGTTTGGTTGTTTCATGTTTATGTGGTATTTTTTTTTTTTAGTTGTATAATTGTGTATGTATAGTTGTCGCTATGGTTTGTATTTTGTTATTTTTTTTTTTTTACCGTGATGTCACAACTGGACTCGGCAGAAAACCAGTGCAACAGATCTCATCTGTTGCATACACTGAGCTGAGGCCGGTTTTGACATCACATAACACCTGCATTTTCTTTGTGTTTTTATTTTTTAATTATTGATTCCTATTTTGTTTGTAAATGTGTGTGTTATGTGTTGTCAAAATAAATGTCTATTCTATTCTATTCTATTCTATTCTAAATGAAAATAAATTAAAGTTTATAATAGCTGCAAACCGCTAATCTGTGTAGCATTCCGCGACGGGGCGGACGACGACGACGCGACGCCGCGCTGCGCTGCCACGCCCAGAGCCGATGCGTGCCGGTTGGTTGTATCGGGCTTATAATAATACATAAATAAATTTCTTACAATCACACCAATTATCTAATTCATAGGCAAGTAGATTTTCATTAAGAAACTGTGTTATGGAAACTAGATAATGGATAAATATATACTTAATATACTTTTTTTTAAACACACATACCTACTTAATATACATAGATAACACCAAGACCAAGACAAATAGACATGTTCATGCACACAAAATATTTGTCTTGTTCGGGAATCGAACCCGAGACCTCTGGCGCAGAAGGCAGGTATCCTACCCCTACGCCAAATCGGTCGTCGAGACGGCTTATAATGCACAAGACAATGGAACTCAAGTATATCTTCAGCAACATTTAATCCTACACCCAAATTGGTTACGGTTGAGGCGTGACATTACAGCAGGCAGTTGACGACAAACAAGTTCTACTTTCACATTTATATTATTAGAATGGATAGTGTGGATCCCAAGTGGAGATGAGATGGTTATTTCTGTCTCTTAAGTCCCCTCGAGTTTTCGAGCTTGTTGAGCGACTGGGGAAAGGTCAGAGCCACCCAACCCAGCCCTTACCTACACCGAGCCTACTAACGAGAGGGCCGCGCAGCGAGAGAGGGATGGCAGAGTTGAACACGCCAGGCCGGTATGTGCACTTAATTACATAAAAAAACTACGGGTTGCACTCCGGGAGTGCCAGCAGAAGTGAAAAGGGACTTTTTCACTAAAATAAAGGAAATGACAAAAAAAAATAAAAATATATGGACTGTCAATGGTCTGTGTTCAATGCCGCCCGTTTTCTAATCTTAGCTAAATTACAACTTCGGAAACGGTGACGAAATTTGCCTTCTCAGTCTAATGACATTGTAACAGTTTTTCGATCAGGTCACGTGTTCGTCTTACTAATCCTAATTTTCGATCTGACGGTCACGTGTCCTGTAGCCCGATTCTCGTAATAAAAACCGTGACGATATCGTAGCGATTTAGTCGTTGAAACCATTTTCGTATTCACAACTGTCGATAGAACTTGAGCGGCAGCGATTCTATCGAAGTGTCGTCGAAGTGTATTCTGGTACATTAATCGTCCTTCAATCGTTACAAAACGATAACTCGAAGGTATTCTACTATTTAGATGACCTTTGTTTCGATCGGATTTCAACGACTAAACGTCAAAATAAGCGATCCAAGTGTCGTTGGACAAAAGTTCAATTAGCTGAACCTTTTGTATGTGAAAAATAAGCTTGGGCTAGCATAATATTTGTTATTATTTATTTTATTTAATAAACTTTTGTACATAATACATAGGTAATGTAATATACAAGGCGGACTTAATACTAAAAGTATTCTCTGCCAGTCAACCGTTGGGAAACAGAAAACAATTAAAGCGGTACAAATTATTTATTATTTATTATTTATTATTTATTATTTATTATTTCTTATTTCTTATTTCTTATTTCTTATTTCTTATTTCTTATTTCTTATTTCTTATTTCTTATTTCTTATTTCTTATTTATTATTTATTATTTATTATTTATTATTTATTATTTATTATTTATTATTTATTATTTATTATTTATTATTTATTATTTATTATTTATTATTTATTATTTATTATTTATTATTTATTATTTATTATTTATTATTTATTATTTATTATTTATTATTTATTATTTATTATTTATTATTTATTATTTATTATTTATTATTTATTATTTATTATTTATTATTTATTATTTATTATTTATTATTTATTATTTATTATTTATTATTTATTATTTATTATTTATTATTTATTATTTAGTATTTATTATTTATTATTTATTATTTATTATTTATTATTTAGTATTTATTATTTATTATTTATTATTTATTATTTATTATTTATTATTTATTATTTATTATTTATTATTTATTATTTATTATTTATTATTTATTATTTATTATTTATTATTTATTATTTATTATTTATTATTTATTATTTATTATTTATTATTTATTATTTATTATTTATTATTTATTATTTATTATTTATTATTTATTATTTATTATTTATTATTTATTATTTATTATTTATTATTTATTATTTATTATTTATTTACTTATTATATCATATGAAAGAGCGCTGCTTGCACATTCTGAAACATGTTTTTTTTTTTCCTAAACCACGTAGTTTTCGACTTTTGATGAAAAATGTACAAATAATACCTCTCGATTGAAAAGTCGCTGAGTTTCGATCCTATTGAGTTGAAGTCCTATCGAAACTCGTCCAAGCAACACGAGAATACCGATTTTGGATAGGACTTCGATCGAACGACTTCTGAACTACAACGATATTTAGATTGTTTGTATTTACGAGAATCGGGCTACTAACTCCTGACGCAAGTTTAACATTTTTGACCCATCACAAAAAGTCCACAACGCCGCTAGAAGTTTTCGCTTTAAAGAAATGTGAATCCCACGCAGACATAGTCACGGGAACAACGGTGTCAAGTAATAATGGGAAAACATTCGATTCTCAAAAAAAAACTTTATTGACATTTACAAAAGAACGCACAATCCTCGGCACTACGATCAAACAAGATTGGAGTTTGCCGCGTTCAAGTATTGCAGCGACAGGCGGAGACTGTTCGCTACCAGCACGAAGTATATCGTCACTGAAAAGGAAAAAAAGGTAATAAGTATAAAGACAAACAAAGTTTTTTCCCTTAACCGCACACGAGCCACAAACGCTTCCACTTGAATTATTGATTTCTCAGTCTTGATTTTTATATATGACTAGCCTTCCGCGTTGGCTTTGGCCGCGTGGACTACACGACGTCATAATTATGTTTATGTTTATTTTGTTGAGTTAGGCTGGATTACACCAAACTCTTATTCCCAGAATAACGCTTACTCTCGGATAGTAATGTCAAATCCCCATACTAGTTTAATGGTCGGTCCACACGGCAGCGACTTTTGGTCGATAGCGACTCGCTGGCGTTGTCAAAATCACGTGTGGACGTGAATTTAGCAGCGATTTATTGTCGTTGGCGACTTATGATCAATACTAATCGCTAGCGAGTCGCCATCAATCAAAGTCGCTGCGTGTGTACCGACAATAACAATAGTTTATTTTTCGCAGATTTATGACAGGCCCTATAGTAAAAATTGTTTTGGTATTGATGGACACATTCAGACCCTGAAGTATTTGTACTATAGTTGACGCGAAGACTAGTGGCCCTCGGGGCCTATAGTCTTGGCGTCTACCATAATTAAAAATTGACCCTCTCATTAATAACCGTGGAGCAAAGTTACACCTTAGTTTTAAACTGATGCTGTTACTTCTATTCGCTATAAAGAAGTCAGAGACAACAACAACAGATTTACATCAGGTGTAACTTTACTTTACGTTTACTAATAAGGGAGTAAGGGTGTTTATTACTTTACTGCCTCGTCTACAGTACTAGAGTAGGCCCTAGTACCTGTAGACGAGGCAGTAAAGTTTTTATACGTAAAAAAACAGTAATACTCACACAAAGTATGACACGCGATCAGAACTAAGAACGAGATCCCAGCAAGTATGCAGTTTGTATGCACAAAGAAGCAAAAGCCAGCCAAGATCATGTACATCATCACCACCAGCACCGAGTACACTATGGCACCGTACTGGTAGATCAAGATCAAGATTGGAATGTTCTGAAAAAGATGAAATTCCTTTTAAGTGTTAGGCAGTGGTCCCACTGCCAGCGATGAACGAGAAGCGAGAGAGCTAGTACTAGAAACGAGTAGGCGAGCAGCGGGAAGCGAGTTTGTAGTTCCGATAGTTTTGTCGCTAGGCTATTAGCGAGTGTGCGAGTAGGTACGACGGGCGATTACTCGCGCCGAGGATGCGGTCTACACACACAAGCGTGGCTCAACCGCGCTCGTGAGATAAAACATCTATAGAAGTTAATTCTCGTATCTTAGACTAATAGACCAAACCGCAATAACACAAACAAACATTTAAAAGTGCTTAGGGATTCGATTCGAGAGCCCTCGCCCACGGTGACTTTTTGTATGCTGAAGCGCGCTAGTAGCGACGCTGTCGCGCGTTAGTAGCGATGTTGTCGCGCGTTAGTAGCGACGCTGTCGCGCGTTAGTAACGATGCTGTCATGCACCGTTTATTCCCGCCTGTCACCTGTCACCCTCCAAATTTGTCACAGCCGGTGACGAAAAATTCCCACTCGTATCTCGAAGGGTAACGAATGGGATTTCACTTAAAAAAAATCCAGTATTTATTCCATTCCCCAAAAATGAACATAAAAACTATCTAAGTATATCTTTACATTTTTAATAGAAGTTTTTATGTAAATTTTTAGACACAACGATAGTGGTGATGAGCGAGAATAAATACCGGATTTTTCCCAAGTAAAACCCAATTCTCACCCAACACTCGTCTCCCCGGGTTGGGAGACGAGTGGAACTTTTAAAGAAAAGTTCCCATTCGTCACCGGCGGGGACAAACTTGGGGGTGACGAGCGGGAATAACCGTCACGCGTTTACGAGACGCGCGACAGCATCGCTGCAAAAAGCCGCCGCCGTGGGCGAGGTAAACTTAGCCCACTTATACCGCACCGCTCCCACCCAACCAATGTATGAGCAGTCAAAATATGGACTTCATGTCGTGCTCTGTAGATGCACTTTAGCTTGCGGCAGGCTTGTTTACCACGCGCTGTCTGCTATTCTATATTTGGTTGGGTGGGAGTGGTGCGGTATAAGTGGGCCGACTACTTACACATAAAGATCCTATAAGCAACAGCACGCTGATCGTGCAGAGGCCTATGTGGACGGCCCCCATCGACATTTGTATGATCTCTTCTGTCCCCGTCTTGTAGTTCGATAGCGCACCGCCCATGTCCCAGAAACCGGGCGTGTGGTTGATGTTGGGCGCGAAGATCGCACCGATGATCTGGTTATTTGGTAGAAAATCAAATAAAGGGGATCATGATCACGTTTCATACAAAGTTGGGCCCAAAATCCAACTAAATCAAATGTGTCAGCCTCATCGGGGAAGTATATCTAAGCATTTTTTACTATGGCGCCAAATGTTAACAGCTATTTCACTTCTCTACTATTTTTTTTAATAGAATAATCGATTTTTCATACATTTTGATAAAACGTGAAACTAGGTAACTGTTAGTGAAAAATAAGTGAAAAATAAATGAAAAATATTTGTTTAAGAGGTATGATGTAAGATCTGTATGTAAGATCTACGTATGTATTAGTACGACAATAAACCTCTGCGAATATTTCTATAGTAACTTTTTCAGTTTTAAGTTATGAAATGTAATAAAATGCATGAAAAATCGTAAATTTTCGTATTTTTAGGGGTCTTTTCGAAAAGAAAAAGTGTCCAGGCAAAATTGTAAAATCGTGGTTCTGAAGACTTTACAAATCTAGATAAATCTATGACAACCTCCGTGGCCGAGTGGTGTACGCACCGGTTTCAATGTGCCGCTATCTCTAGAGGTCCTGGGTTCGATTCCCGGTCGGGTAAATGTTGAAAACGTACTTTTTCAATAATTCCTCGGGTCTGGGTGTATGTGGTCGTCGTTTTTTCCAATTTCCATAATAATAGTGCTTCACTACTATACCTTGGTATTGGAACAATGTATGTGATGGTGTCCACTATTTATTATTTATTATTACTAAAGGTATGAAGAAATGTAAATCTTATTTCCAGATTTGTAACAACTCTAACCGTCCTATAGTTTTATATCAAGAAGTTCATACTTTTTTCGAGTAGCCCCTAATGCCGTTAGTCCTGGCTGCATTAGTTAATATCCTGCGTGTTGGGGTAATATGAAATGGCGTCTAATAAAAACTGAGATGATCATGAAGAAGAGAGATAACTGATTTAAAAATCTTTTATCTTTCTCATTTAAATTTTAACAATGCTAAAAGTATGTGGTAAGCTATGCCACCAGTACAGAAAAGGAACCAGAAGAGAGACAATTTTATTTTCTAAAAACATTGATCTTACTGCGATTGCTAGGACGCAAGATTGAGGCAAACATAAGGTGGTTTTGAAGACCTATGCTCAGCAATAGGTGGTCTATGTAGGTATCGATAATTAGTTAATTACACTAGTAAAAGTGACCATATTATACTTACAAAAGATACAATGGCTATCATCACAGTGCCAGCCCTTAGAAAACAACAAAAGCAACAGCTGATCACTGTCGGCATTTTATCCCAAAGCCTCATTTTGATTGATTTTTCTTTCACTTTACACTAATAAAACTTGTTAATTTGGAAATTCTGATATATATATTTCTAACTGAGAGAAAAATACCAAACTGTATTTTTCTCTCAGTGCTTTTTGTGAGAATTTTGATTTGTCAACAGATTTTGATTTGTCATGAGGATGTTTATTCTTCGATTTGTCAGAATTATCGAAAGAGGATTTAATGACTTTACAGAATCTATTTATCAATATTGCCTGTGGACACCGCGTCTTTTTCACGCGCCGTGTCCTCGTCGTCGACGCACATTTGAAGCGATACAGACAAGTTTGACAAGCAATAGTTGCAAACTACAAGTTGCGTCTGACTCGCGAATTGCGTCTGTAGGTATAGATAGGTATTCATTCTAGGGCACCTCGGTGGTGCGTGAAAACCTTGGTGGTCTCTCTCATTGAACCTGAATTATTCGATTGAATTGGGCGTCATACTTGGCAGAAGTCTCTAACCATCGTGCGAATACGAAACGATTCGGCATTGATAGTTTCGTCACCCGCGCGTCTAGTTACTTTATGGTTTCGTGATGTGGATGTGCAATTTTTTGCGGCCGGGCGGGCGATTCCTCTTGCATGTTGTGTTTTTTGTGGAAGTAAGCTACATATTTTTATTTTTTAACAGACTTCAAAAATTGAAAAGGAGGAGGTTATCTATTCGTCGCGTTTATTTTTTTAACCGACTTCAAAAATTGAAAAGGAGGAGGTTATTAACCGACTTCAAAAATTTGAAAGCAGGAGGTTATCTTTTCATCGCGTTTTTTTTTATATGTATGTACACCGATTACTCGAAGACGGCTGAACCGGTTGAAATGATTCAAACGTTATAACATCAAGTTTTATCCCAAATTGGTCTCATTTTTTTGAAATTTTGAAATCGTTTTAGTAGTTCTGTCGTTCAAAAAATTCTGTCGTTTTCGTTTCCACTTTATGTGAATTTATTATGTATCTTTAGGCATAGTCCTTTGTTTATAAACCGATTTAGATGATTCTTGCTTTGTTGGAAAGGGGATACCGCAAGGTATTTTAACCGACTTCAAAAAAGGAGGAGTTTTATTTTTTTATATAAATATTTAAAAAAAAACGACCCGTTTCACAACTAGCGCCGGGCGAATGCTCTAACCACTGACGACTTCGTAGCTTAGTAGTTAGAGAATGCGACTGCACAGTGAAAGGTCGTGGGTTCGAGTCCCATCGGAGCTAGTTGTGAGACTTGTCGACTTTTTATAATACTTACTTCATTTTCAATATTTACAAGCGTCGATGATAAATTTAGTATGCCATTGCTTAAAACTTTGTATCTTTCTTGCATATATCGTTAAGAACCTTGAACTTGAGCATTATAATATTACGTAACAAATATAATAACGTTATTTTAAGTTAACATGATTAGGTACCAAATAACTTTTTAATGATAAGCTAACTTTTGCATTGAAGTTAAACGCAGACGCTCGGCTAATATTTGATTAATATTATGGTTCTTAGACAGTGCTAATCGAGTTAAAAATGCCAGAAAAGCATAAATTTTACAGGTATCTAAAGGACCTACTTTTTTATTAGTCTCACCGTGAGTCTCGTTACTAAATATATTGTATCTGGCAAACAGTTGGGTGAAGGCCATTTTTGAAGATTTGGTGATAGTATTTGAATTATTATTGTGTTAAAGAGGATTGTCAGCCTAGACCCTGCGTTCCCAGGTCTAGCTGCTTCCAGGGTGCGCCGCGGGAAGGCTCCTTTCATGAATATCCTATCCTACTAGTCCTACTATCTTTCCTACTAATATTATAAATGTGAAAGTTTAGATGTTTGAATGTTTGTTACTCAATCACGCTTAAACGGCAGAACGCATTTGGCTGAAAAATGTTGTGAATTCCTTCTCATAAGAGGCTACTAAGCCTCTTATAAGTTTTTAAAGATAATACTGACAGTTAATTCTTTGAAAGAGCATTTTGAACCGACTTCAAATCAGTTTTTTTGTATAAAGCTTTTTAGCTGACTGTACATTAACCCTGACCCTGGGAAGTGGATCAAAAATGGCTTGCAAGATTTGATCCAAACGTGCATGCATACTTGCATATTCCAGCAGTGGGGACATCAAATGGTTAATTTTTATTATTATTATTTCCTTTTATAATTAAAAGTTAGCTTACAGATTGCTCCAAAGCGCTACTAAAGTTGACTATACTAAAGATGATAAATAGTATACCTTAGAAGTATTGATAGTTGTCTAATTTTGACAGTTGGCACCGCGTATTAGAGACTCATTTCCATAGAAATAAGACAGCATTCAGTTTGGCTTTGGCGGGAGCCAGGTGGCTCCCGCCGATGCTCTAAAGAGATTATTTTAATAAATTACTTAAAAAACTTACAATGGAAGCCTATGTCTACAATTTAAAGAAAATATGAGTTTCGTTATCTGTCATATTCAAATCAATACATAGGCGAACGTTTAGAAGAGACTGAAAACTAACTGAAACTGAAACTTCTAACTTTGGACGAAGTTTTGAAAATGGCTGTCATTTTGAACATTTACATAAATTAAATTAAATAGTAAAATGCAGCATTTTCTTTTAATTGTAGACATAGGTTTCCATAGTAAAATGTATTCCTAACATCCTACACAGTAAAACAACATATCATTTTTGTTTTGAAAACTGACAAGGTTCGATTCCCGAGTCGTGTATGAGTTTTTTTTTTAATCTTTTAATTCTTTACTCTGAAATCGACGACATGGTTCCTTAGAACAAATATCTCTATCTCTTATAGTTTCAAACTTTCTCATACTGTCCCTTCCCAATGGACCACCCTGTATAAGGATTGAAAAGCTGATAAAATCCAGCCCAAAAATAAATGTTTGCAGCATTGTTCTGTTCCTACAGTTAGAAATAAGATAGCCAGTTTCTCAGTACTTGGGATTCCAGGAACTACTTTTGGCGCTTTCGACCTACCTTCAGCCTTATCATCAATTAACGTCAGGTGAGATGAAAGCTGATTGAGCATTGAGGATAAAAAATCTAGTCGTCTGTAAGTAAGTATCTAACGATCGATATGTAAACAGTGAAACAATCGCCACTGGCACTGTAGCTACGGAACTATCGGAATAAGGAATATCAAATAGTGCTACGATGCTACGACGTAGCGGCGTAGCTCGTAGTCAGTCCGTTTGACGTTATTGTCAATAATTTCAAGTTAGAGTGTGTGTCAGATAACTTTGCGCGTGACTGGCGCGTTTTTGGCGCTAGTTATAGTGTATTTTTTTGTTCTAATGTTATAGAAAAGATTAGTATTTGATTTTTACCGCGCGCAGACTTATCTGACGAGCACCTGTGTAGAGTGTGTGTCAGATAACTCTGCGCGTGACTGGCGCGTTTTTGGCGCTAGTTACAGTGCATTTTTTTGTTCTTATGTTATAGAAAAGATTAGTATTCGATTTCTACCGCGCGCAGACTTATCTGACGAGCACTCTACAGTCACAGAGGAAAAAAAATACTAGTAGTCCTATGTGGTACAGTGCCACAAACTATTCAGTTCCGGTGGTCAAAATGTGAAACTAACGTGTTTTTTTTTAATGTGATTTTGCTGTCAGGTTGATGTCCAACCATAGCGCTGCTGGCGGCTGAAGTTATTAAAAGTCAGGGCCGGTTAAATTGCTACAAAAAAAAAGAAAAACCTACGTAGCGCCGCTGTTATCGGAACGGAAAATGTTGTGGCACTGTCAAGGAATTTATAATACAACAGTACTTATAAATTCCTTGGGCACTGTACATTTTTTGAAACAAACATGAAGTGTGTCAGCTTACCAAAGACTAGGTGAATGTGATGGGAAAATTCGCTAGAGATTTCACTTTGAAGTCTGAGTAATATTTTGTGAAGTTCGTATTTATTTATTTAGTAACTTCGATCACTCTGAATTAAAAGAATTCAGTGTGAAATCCTTTCTTGGATTTTGCTTACAAAAACTGCGTTCTACTGAATTCAATCGCCGGCCACTATTTACGGGGGCACCATAATCCCAAAGTTTCAATATTGTTCTACTACCATTAAACGCACAGTATTTTTTTTGTTTTAGAATAGAATAGAATAGAATATATATTTATTTGCACTTGATTGGGGTTACATGTTACAGGTCAGGTGTCATATATTTTGTAGCTCCTCCCATTCAGCCAACTATCATAGCATGCAAATCTTACATTTTAATATGTGTTGCATTGCAATAAAATTATTAACTACAAACCAATAAATTTTTACATTCAAATCAATAACAAATAAAATCATGAACTACAAAAATCCTCTTGTAAAGAACACACCTTAGTTTTTTTTAAATTAATTAACACAGTTCTATGGTTCTCTTCTGTCAAACTTAGTCTGTGGTTAGTTAATTTTCTTTGCGTCGTCGTCCATTTTGGAAAAAGAAAAGTTAAAGTTTTCTTTCCCATTGTTAGTAAATTATTTAGAGTTAAAAATGTCAACCTTAATTATATAATTAAATTTAGAATGTCAAGTGGAGAGTGCAAAGAAAATTACAATTAGAAATTATTTTGGATGTCAAAGTACAGAGATAGTCAGTCACTTAAACAAACAAAACATAAAATTAAAACCAAAGAAAATTATCATCATTTAACTGGTACAGTTTTTACATTGTTTATGTTTAAGATATTCTTGTATGGAGTAAAAAGTATGTGCGACAAGCCATTTATATAAATGGCTAATGAATATCTTATAATTAAGTTCTTTAAACTTTTCAGGTAATTGGTTAAAGATAACCTATTTCCATTTCGTGTGTTCCGTGGATATATATCTGTAGCCTGCTTGAAGTACTGTCTGTTTTGCTTGGCAAATTTTATTCAAAGTTACTTTGTTAAAAGCAGGCATTTTGCCATTCAAGGCGACTCTTTAATCTTCGCGTGTTCCCGTGAGGTCCCAGGTCCCAGATAAGCTCGATGGGTCCCTTGTGAATCTTGATACCGTTATGTAAATTCGGGACCTTTTACCTTTCATACAGGGTGTGACGCAAACGTTTTGTGACAACTAATTGATCGTGTCGAGAAATGTGAAGTTGCGTAAGTAAATTACTGGTTGTTTTGTTACACAGGTAACAGCAGTTTATACAATAGGAATATCCATACTAATTTATTATAAAGGGAGAATATTTGCTTTTCTTTTTTTCTTTGTAACGAA
Organism: Crambus lathoniellus; assembly: GCA_949710035.1. Taxonomy (NCBI): domain Eukaryota; kingdom Metazoa; phylum Arthropoda; class Insecta; order Lepidoptera; family Crambidae; genus Crambus; species Crambus lathoniellus. The sequence goes on from OX453318.1 coordinate 14,427,875, forward strand.
TAAAATAAAAAACCATTAGACCGGATTTTAAAAAACGCTTTCACCATTAGAAAGCTAATTTCTTCCTGAATGACAGAATAATACTAAGATATATTTTATCCTGATATTCCCATGGGAACAGGAATCACGCGGGTAAACCGCAGCAAGCCACTAGTAGTTGATAAATTGATAGCAAGAGTTGCTAAAACTGTTTACTATTGTAATTGATTTGCCCTTTAGAAAAACTATTTGAATGCGAGAGAAACTTAAAAACCACTAAAAAGAAGAGTTTAATAAAACCATCCACAATTATTTTCGGTATTACCTATTATGCTTTTTAGGTATTAAAATGTTTTGTCTATATGTCGTTCACCGCACTATGGCCTAGTGGTACACACCACCAGTATCCCCAGAGGTCCCGGGTTCGATTCCCAGCGGGGACACATATTGTATTGGGTTTGGTAGGTGGACTTGCCTCAGTCCGCCTGGCTAGCTGACGCCATATTATCTAACGTCTGACGCCATAACAACGCTGTTTTCAGCGTAAATCGAAATTATTAAATAAATAAATCGTAATAATTAATACTATTGATTTGGACGAACTTCACCAAATATTAGGCCGAATTTTCCCCTCATTGTCACTCTAGTCAATCAATCAATCAAAATATTTATTTCCAAAAATATGGTTACATTAGTTGTAACATACAAATAACCAGCATATTTTGTTGCTATTGTCAACGTACAAAAGTTTACAAAAAAAATATTATTAACAATTATTGTCAAAACTGCAATTTAATCTGTTAAATAATTATTACTTTTAATTTAAAATTGGGAGATTTAAAAGATTGGGAGATAGTCTTTGGTATGCTGACGCATTTCATGTTTGTTTCAAGAAAAATGTAGGTTCTTGGTAGTTATATAGATAAGATAGCCAGCCAGCCACTACCGCCACTCAGTGGTTGAGGGAGTAGGGCGCTTCCACCTGCAGTCTCAACTTCGCTTGTGTAACACAAACAACATTTTGAAATTGAACAAAAGAGATATTAATATCTGTCCGGCTGTCAATACCTACATTGCAAAAAACCTACGTAGTGATGTTTAAATTATTATTTTGAAATTGTAAATAAATTAAGTAATAAGTATAAGCTTCAAGCTACATCCTATATAAGTAAATATAATAATATAAAAGATCCACGATGTTACGAATACTACCAAGTATCTCTTTCAATTGGGTTTTTATCAGAATCGAAAATCAAATGAAGAAATTAGATCCTTCAATCTAACAATTTAACGGCACAAACATTATTATGGATGAAACATTTAAAATATTGTTTCTAGAGTATAAAAGTAATTGAATTTCAGTACGTACAATACCAGTATTGTTATTCAGAAATTATTTTTTTAAGTGTGAAATTTTAATTTTGTTCGTGTATTTGTGAACAATATAATTATCGTTAATTAATTCGTTACTTAAATTGAAATAATTAATGAAGAATCTTTGATATTAATTAACTATATCTAGTTTTAGTACCTACTTAAAATTATATTTGAAATGTAACTTATAAAATAAACTTATAAAATATTAATTACTTAGTTAGTGATTGAAGTTTCACTATCGTTATGGAGATCCTTGGCTGTGGCTTAGGCCCAGCAGTGGGCGTCTCGTATGGCTGCTGCTGATAATCAGGAAGTGTAAACTAATCATTACAACTCCATTGATTAAAATGTAGACTATATAAATAGTCTTTCAACAAAACTTTGATTTTTAAATCCAAATAAAACAATGAATTAAGTCGATAGTGACATAAAATTTTATTGTATTAGAAAGAGTAAGGTTTGGCAATTATGATATAAAAAGCTATTGCATAAATAGTGTACCAAACCAATTATCATTCAAAAAAATTTGAAAAAAAAGAACGATATTAAGAGTTTGATCATCGAATTTCGCGCGAGGAACATTTATATAGATATTGTGGTATGGTGGCGATAGCGGTAGGTATTACTCAAGGAAACAACATCTTCCGGGACGTTCGTTTTTTTGAAGAACCAGACAATACTTAAAACTAGCTTATTTATATGTTTACAACTACATTCATTCATACGCACACACATACAAGTAATAACTACATTGAAATGCATTTGATGCGATATACTTTTGTTTCATCGTTGCATTTCAATACCTAATAATATTCCGTATTTATTTATACCATTACACGCCCCCTGAAAATCCTCTCCCTAAAAGAAAAAAAAAGTATGTCACATCAAACTTTTTTTTGTTTTATATTAACTAAGTATTATTATCATCTAGTACAAATTATAAGACATAATAAGACAATGTAAATAAAAGAAACATGATCAAGTTACATCATAAAACCTTTTGGTATTATTCTTATGAACTAAATACTCCTTATTGTTTTTTATTATAACAACATTCGGTGACTCCTCTCTCACCACTTCATAGGGTCCATTATATACGCTATCTATCTATCTTATCTCTTAACTGTTTTTTCAACAAAATTAAATCACCTTTCTTATACGAAACAGGATGACAATTCTTATCAAAATTGTATTTTCTACACAATTTGTTTTGCAATAAATTATTTCGTGCATCACACAGTGCTCTTTGTAGTCTATGCTGGAACTCTTTAGGATAATTATCATAGTTATATAACGGTGTTACAGAATTACTTAAATTACTAGGTAAAATACAGTTCTTGCCAAAAACTAATTCATAGGGAGTATATTTTGTCTGTGTATGTACTGATGTATTAAACGAAAAACACCAGTACGGAACCCAAGTACTCCAATGTCGTTTATTACTTTCACATTGCATTCTGAGAAAAGTACCAAGATGTTTATGTGTGTTTTCTATGGAACCAAGAGTCTCGTGGTGGTATGCCGTGGATTGGAACTTTTTAATACCTAAAAGACTACATATTTCTGTCATAATTTCGTTGAGAAACTCTGTTCCTTGATCGGTTATGATTTCTTTAGGAATCCCATATCTCAGAATGAAGTTATCTACAAAGGCTCTGGCTACCGATTCAGCGTCCTTGCGCTGTAAGGGGTAGGCTTCAACAAACTTTGTGAGATCGCACTGTAAGGTCAATATATATCTATTATTCAAGTCGTCTATTTCCAATGGTCCCATTATGTCTAGACTTACTCTCTCAAAAGATGAATTTGGAGTAGTAGTTATTTTCATTGGCTCTTTAACGTGTTTATTAGTATATTTATTAATTTGACATAATTTACATCTTTTTATATAATCAATAACATCACCTGTCATCCCTGGCCAAAAATAATATTTTTTTATATTGTTTAGCATTCTATTTATCCCACTGTGTCCGCTAGTCGGCAACAAGTGGAAGTCATTTAAGATAACTTTCTTTTCGTCGCTATTTGTTATGCGCCTTACGTCTTGTGTTATCAATAATCGAGGTCTACTTAACTTTAATCTTTTAATCGTACTTGCAAGTAACTTTATATGACCTTCATAAAATTTATTTTTAATTATTAGTAGTTCTAAAATATTTAGTTGACTACAAAAACTTTCTAAATATCTCGCTAACGCTTCTACAGCTGATAACGATCGAGAATTTAGATAAATTACTGACCGCTTTGGCACATAAATACAATATCCTTCTGAGGACGTTATAATTTCTTCATTTCCTATTTTATCACATCTTGTTAAATTAATAAAACACAATTCAATAATATTCTGTGGTGGCTTGAGAACTTCCATGGCCACAGGGTGATCAGTCCCGCAACCTTGCAAATTTTCAGGCTCACTACAGTCATCCAATGGAGTAGTATTTTCATTAGTTAGTAATCGTTTGGTTTGGGCTCGCGTGAGAACTGAAACTACATTCTCCCGCATATTTTTTAAATCTTGTGAGGTTACCGGGATACGGCTCAATGCGTCTGCAGCCACATTGTGCCGTCCTGGGACATAACCTATCTCAAAGTCGTACTCCTCTAAATATAAGCGAAATTTAGTCTGTCTACTGGATGGATCTGTCATAGAAAATAAATAAGTGAGAGGTTTATGGTCTGTTAAAATTTGGAATCTCCTGCCGTACAAATAAGGTCTAAAGTGTCTTACAGCCCAAACGATTGCTAACAGCTCTAAATCTATGATTGGGTACCTAGTTTCTGAGGGTTTTAAACTCCTACTTGCATAAGCAATAACTTTATCATTCCCATTTGATAATATTGCACCCAAACCTGACCTTGACGCATCGGTCTGTAATTTAAAAACATTATTTTCCGAAAAGTCCGGATAATCTAAAACGGGGGGGTTCATTAATGCAGATTTTAATTTAATAAATGCTTGGTTACAGTCATTTGTCCAATTAAATGTCATATTCTTTTTACATAGTCTATTTAATGGATGTGCAATTTCAGCGAAATTCGCTATAAAACGGCGATAATAGTTAGCGAAGGCCACGAACCTTCGTACTTCATCGACGTTGGTCGGTGTCGGATAACTTTGCATGGTTGCTATTTTGCTTGGATCAGGAAAAATTCCTTGACCAGTTATTTTATGACCTAAATAAAGAATTTCTGTTCGAAGGAACTCACATTTTAAGGGGTTCAATTTTAAATTTACTTTTCTCAAACGTTCTAATACCGAAATTAAATTTTTATTATGATGCTCTATAGACTTGCCTATAACAATGCAGTCATCCAAATAAATAAAGCATTTATTATAATTTAATCCTGACATCGCTATAGTCATGAGTCGGGAAAACACACCTGGACTCGTCTTGAGGCCCATGGGACAGCGCTTCATTTGATATATTTTATCAGCTGTGAACGCGGTACACTTACGTGAATCGGGGTGAAGAGATAATTGGTACATCCTATCTAATTGAAAAGCAGTGTATTTTCTCGAATTTTTATTTAAATTTAGCTGATAATAACTTTGAGACAAATCTAATTTTGAAAAATATACCGAATTTGATAAAGAATCTAAAATGTCTGTGATGTTGGGGAGGGGAAACTTGTCATCTTTTATTCTATTATTTAATTGCCTATAGTCGACTACGAACCTATATTTCTTTTCGTTAGTTTTGTCACATTTTTTTGGTACAAGTAGAACGGGACTGGACCACTCTGAATCAGACTCTTCGATTATGTCGTTAGCTAACATATCTTGTATTTGTTTTTGTAACTCCGATTTAAGAGCATGTGGAATTCGATATGGTTTGATATAAACAGGGGTAACATTTTCCTTTAACGTTATTGAATGTTCCATTAAGTTGGTAACCGACAGTTTATCACCGGGGAGATGAAAAACGTCTGCGTACTTGGCGCAAATACTCTCAATACTAAGTTGGTCATTTTTATTTAGATAACGCAAATCGAGAAGTTCAAATAATGTCTTTATGCGATCGATTGAAATGTTTCTTTCCGAAAAAGAACATACATCGAAATATTGTAAACTCTGCACTTCTAAACTAGAAAAGTCATAATCAATGTCACTTTCGGTCGTGTTTAGTATCCTAATTGGGATAAGTCCATTTCTAGGTTTAGATAACATACCTGCAATAAACACACCTTCTTTTATTTCATTCGCGAGTACTACGCAGTCATCATTTATATTCGTAGGTATGTACTTTATACATTCGCACCTCGCGGGTATAGTATGTCTAAATCCGCTATTTATGGACAAAGTTATCGTTGAATTAGAGATAGATAAACTTAAAATACCTTTGCTATAATCTATAACCGCTAAATATTGTTTTAAAAAATTGTCGCCTATAATCCCATCTGCTGAACATGACAGATTTTTAAACACATAAAATTTTTGTCTAAAATTGAATCCATTGTTAATTAAATCTAAGTAAATATACCCTTCTGAAATTAACCTACCACTAACACCTCTAATAGTAATTTTTTCTCGAATAATTCTATTACTTAAATCGCTTATTATCCTAGATAACCATTCGTATTTAACTACACATAAACTGGCGCCAGTGTCTAATAATAAATGTACTAAGCTATTTTCTACCGTAAAAGATACTGTACTTGTAGTATTATAGTTAAGCACTACATGTTCACTTACTGTGTTCTGAACGAAAAAACTGACTTTCGTTCGAAGTCGAAGTTTGAGCTTGGCTTACCTGTGGGTCACAGTACGCGTAGTTTACGCGGGGGTAGCGCGGTGGCGGAGCCGGAGCCCACGCTCTCGGTGTCGGCCAGCGCTTAGCTGGGCCGCGAGCAGGCGCAGCATGACCGCGTGCAGGCGCAGCTTGACCGCGCCTGTGACCTTGTTGCGGCGCAAACATGCGCGGCGCGCTCGTATTATGCGATTGCATAGTATTATTATAACTTGAGCGCGAATTATAAAAGTTTCTACCGCGAATACTATTATTTCTATAAAAAGGTCTAGATGTATTTCTAGAGTTTTGGCGAAAATTCATTACTTGTTCACTATTGTTGAACATCGTGTTTTCGTCCATTGCCGTACGGATTGCCTCCGATAAGGAATCAAATTGTTTTGATGCAATTATAATACTCAGCCTAGGATTTGCTAGTCCATCGGCGAAACGTTTTATTGCTACTTTTTCATTGATAGGGCGCAAAACCGAGTATTTGGAACTATCGCCATCAGCTTGTGATAATGTCAAGTTAGAAAAAATATCTTCCAACTCGTTACCAAACGCCTCTATTGACCTATGACCTTGCTTCACATTTTGCAAGCGCGATTGTAAAGCAACTGCCGATTTCTTCTGAATTAAATATTTTCTCATATCACAGAGCAATAAATCGACAGTAGCGTAGCTATCGCATAGCCGCAGCTTAGCGCTAGGTGACAGTCTTGTTTTTAAGACAAAGTCTATTAAAGAGATTTTTGACTCTTCATTTAGTTTGGAATTATACATGTCAATACCATCAATTAATTGTTTGGTGATATGTTCTTGACCTGTCATAACAGGAAGTAAACTAATAGCAGTTTTAAAATCAAAAGAAATTTTGTCAGCCATGGTTGCGGTTTCGGAGCTTTCACTCGTAGTTTCAGGAATAATACTCGTAACTAACTTATTTATTTCGCTATAAATTATGTGTATGCTATTCGCTATAGAATTAACGCTTATAATATCTTCGGCACTTATCTCAGATTTATCTATATTCGATTTTATTTCAGACAAAATATACTCAAGTTGACAATAAACTACATTAGCTTCATTTAACTTTGTTTGTCCTATTTCTTTCTTTCTACGCTCTGGTCCTATTTTAGTTAAATAAACTTTTATTTCTTGTAGTTTACTGTATAAATCAATTAATTTCTGAGACATCACAATCTAACATAAGTATAAATCCTATTTAAAATGATCTAAGGAACATATTTATTTTCTTACTTTATATCATAACTAATTAATTATACTTTATCAACTTAAATTGTAATTAGACACTTACTTGAATATTCCAGAAACAATACCATAGTCACGTTACATCAAGGTCACATACACGTATTCGAAGGGACGTAGAGACAGCGGACGCGCGTTACGGGGGGAGGGAGGGGGGGGGGGGGGGGGGTCAGTCACGTTGTCCCGGCGTCAGATTGCAGCGCCACGTGTTCCTGGTGCTTCTTCTAGAATTTGCTTCATTTCTTCTGTTGTACAGTTCATAGTAACACACACGAAGATTCTTCTTAATTTGCTTGTGACGAGCGAGTATGCATCTCCAGTGTGCTGTGGTGAAGTTCCCTTCTCAAAGCCCTCATGGCACTCTGACGACACTTCTTGTACAGGAAATATCCGCTTACAGCAAACAGAATGACAAATAGAGAGATGAGCATAATTTCTGTCAGGCTCAATTTGGTTGAGGTTACTTGAGCACTTCCTCCAGCGTTCTGGGCAATGATGACATCTTCTTTATATTGGCTGCTCTGGCACATTTTTCCTGATTTTCTGTCTGGATGCTGATGACCTCTAATGATGAATGTTGCAAAGGAGAACCACATATAGGAGTACAATCGAAAATACTAGCACGATGACGATGCTGGCGATAAGTAATTTGATCATTTTATAACCCGTAATGTCCAAAAGTCTTTATCACTTTATTTTTGTCACTTTTAATTTATCGCGATTTTTCCCGATTTGTCACGGTCGCCATGTGGTATGGTGGCGATAGCGGTAGGTATTACTCAAGGAAACAACATCTTCCGGGACGTTCGTTTTTTTGAAGAACCAGAAAATACTTAAAACTAGCTTATTTATATGTTTACAACTACATTCATTCATACGCACACACATACAAGTAATAACTACATTGAAATGCATTTGATGCGATATACTTTTGTTTCATCGTTGCATTTCAATACCTAATAATATTCCGTATTTATTTATACCATTACAATATAATATCAGATATAGGTAGGTACTTTCTCTTACCTATACCACTATTATATAATTTTTATGTGCCTATACACAAAAAACAAAGGTACCTACTAAAAAGTACACGTGCTTGGTTTAATGGTTTCTATTATATACATAACTAGCAGATCCTCGCGGTTTCACCCGCGTGGCACCCGTTCCCGTGGGAATATCGGGATAAAATATAGCCCATGTCACTCGGGAAGAATGTAGCTTTCTAACGGTGAAAGAATTTTCTAAATCGGTCCAGTAGTTTCGATGCAAACAAACAAACAAACAATCAAATCTTTCCTCTTAGTATAGATGAAGAATCTATACTAATATTACAAATGTGAAAGTGTGTTTGTTTGTTTGTCCATCTTTCACGCCAAAACGGAGCAACTGATCGACGTGATTTTTGATATGGGGATAGTTTGGAAGCTGAAGAGTAACAGAGGCTACTTTTTATTACGGAGAATTATAAAATAAAAATGGTAACTTTGTATGGATAATAGTTTTGACTGTCGTACGATACCAAACTGTCATTTATTCCATGGCCGCCTCCGCGTCTGCGCGCGGTCAAAATCGAATAGGTACTAACATAATCTTTTCCATGATTAGAACAAAAAAAATGTACTGTAACTGGCGCCAAAAATGCCCCAGACGCACATGCGCGCAGACTTATCTGTCACGTAAGTCTATGTACTCCGTGATTATTTATTTTCATCTGTATAATAATGGTGATACGAAGTATATACTCTATCCTATCCTACTAATATTATAAATGTGAAAGTTTAGATGTTTGGATGTTTGTTACTCAATCACGCAACAACGGTTGAAAGGATTTGGCTGAAACTTGGGACACAGATACTTTATAGCTTGGAGAGGATCAAGGGTTCTTTTTATCCCGGCCAATTATATCTTTCTCGCGGGATAACGTCGTGTAGTCCACGCGGGCGAAGCCGCGGGCGGAAAGCTAGTAATTTATATGGCAAAGCAACGTTTGCCAGGTCAGCTAGTGAATATATATAGGTATACAAGGTGTTAGGGGCACCGTTGCAAAAACTTTAAACATGGCTTCAGGCCATCAGGAAATGAAAAAAATATTTCGACTCTCCAAACAAAATGTCCCGATTAGTTGCTAAAGTGACACAAGCTTTTCTGTTTCGGTGACAGCCGTGACAGAGGAGCCACTTGCAATACGAAATAAGCTGTCAAAATGGACTGTCGTATGAAAACATTTTTAGTTTCAAAGATAATCACCGGAACAGAAAAGCTTGTCGCACTATAAATTTTTATGAAAAGTCGAATTTTTTGAATGTCCGCCATCTTGTCGACAGTGCTGCTTACTGTAAATTGGTGTCATCATAATAGCACAGAATAAGCAACTTTATATTGCTTAAACTGTGATAATAGCCTGTACTAAGGGCGACCGTCCGCGTAGTTACTTTGTGACTAAAGCTACTCAGCTGCCAGCTGGCCCTATGGCCCTATTCGCTAGCTCAAATGAAAAGTGGATGTAATTTCCACTTTCATTTGAGTCAGCGAAAGGACAGCCATCGTAGTTCTAGTGATTTTAAGGAGTTGGCGATAAAAATAAAACACCCAGTTTTGATTTGGATTTTTATTACCTTTGTATATATAATTATATATGTTTGTATTTATTATATACATCTTCTTTCTAATACTAAAGTTGACGGGAGTGGTTGTGGTCATGGTCCGCTAAGTTGGTAGCGGCTTTTGTGGCGATGCTCCTCTATATCTCTCTGTTTGTGGCACTGCGTGTGCATTCTGTAAAGGCACACTTGGTTGTGGACTTGATAAGGACTTGATCATCTTCTGGGTGATCAGCCGCGAAAACGTCGACTCTTCCTTGTTTCTTCAATCGAATCGTTCCAAGTCACTTGCATTATGGATGATAAGTCCAAACATTCTTAGAATTCGCACTTGCACAATCGTCGAAAGTCTTTGTTTGATCCGAAGCTCCTTTTTAGTGGAAACATTTGTGTGACGAGCAGTCCGTTTGATCATCATACACCACATCTCAATCTTCTTGTGGTACTTTTGTTGGAGCGTCCATGTTTCAGCTCCATATAAGTGGATAGGAAATAGTAAGCTTTTCGTGTATCGAACCTTGCGTGTTATTGATTATGCGGCGATCTTTCCATATAATTATCTTCGTTAGCTTTTCAAAGGCTGATCTGGTTAGGTTAGACCAGCTCGTCTTTTGAGATCAACAATAACACCTAGGTCTGTACAACTTCCAGAATTTGTGATTTTAAATCATCGTCATCGTTTATCGTCATCAGTAATATGTGTCACTATTGTAGGTACTTAATTATTACACGGATTCACCAACACACTCTTGCCTTAACAATGTTTTCAACATATTATCGCACTGCTTTTACAAAAATATATTATTTTAGCAGCTAACTTTTTCATAAAAATCCGAGATTGACAAGTGACATTAATTTGACATAATTTTGAGATTACTGCTTCTTTTTCTTCTTTTTATTAGTATTTCTGTTTCAGCCAGTGCTTCACGTTTTAGGCGCTAGTTACAGTACATTTTTTTGTTCAAAAACTTATGGAAAAGATTAGTATTCGAATTTGACCTATATAAAAATAAACACATGTAATCAAAAAGAGAAAAATACGTTTATCTCTTTTTAACAACAGGTTTTTTGTATATTTATCTCTTTTTACCAAAACAATGTCAGTAAGAGACAAAATATATGTAAAGCCCTATTGTTAAAAAGAGATAAACAATGTTTTGTTAACCTCCGAGGGTGTTAGGTTTTTTCGTTACGGAATTTTTTGATTCGGTCGCCGCGCTCAAAGCCCGCGATAAAAGCTATGCAATAGCTTAAAAATATATTGGAAAAATGTCCACCACGACCACGGTTAGAGATTTCGATTCTATCATCTAAACTTTTAATCATTGTTTGGCAAAATGGCGGGTCTATTTGGTTATTAACGTGACGAATTTTAAGTTTTAAGGCTGCAATAAATCTGTTTTGCTCCATACAGACTCCGTTTTGAACATAACCCCACAAAAATCGGAGCAACATCATCCAGCAGTCACAGTCAGTTAAGTCACATGGTCGAGGCGGCCACTTAACAGCTTAGTTTTGTGGGGTTTATGCGATCGGGAAATTTTGGTTGGCTATAAATTGAATGTTTTGGTGCCTGTGTGCTTCATAACATTCATTCTTTGATTTTCAAAAGCCCAACCGCGGCCATTTAGCAGGTTGACGTAGCCAGTTAAATGATCATAGGCTTCGTTTAAAAACAGATTTTCAGGAAAAACATGTTGCTGAAAGAAGAGAGATCTTTAACCGCGTGTCTTGGTGGACATTTTTCAAATACTATTTTCTTTCATAATTGCCAAACATTTTTCTTTCTAAATACAATACAATTTTCTGTCATTATTAACTTAATTCTTTGTTTTATTTTGATTTAAAAAACAAAGTTTCTTTTGGCTTTCAATCCGACATTATTTTTAGTTTTTTGCATTCACAATGCAATTTTTATTACTGAAAAATGGAAAATGAAGTATTTAGAAAAAATCGACCCGTCTCACAATCCCGTCGTCTCAAGACCTGTCCCATCGGAGAGGGTTGTGAGACGGGTCGATTTTTTCTAAATACTTCATTTTCCATTTTTCATTATAACCTTTCATAAATTCAATACAAACATCTGTATAGTCAAGACTTAATTATAATTGTAGTTGGATTTAAAGCGCATCAATCCCATTTTGCAACATTTTTGTTAAGTTGCAATTTGCTTACAACTTATACAAGAGACTTTAGCATTTTAGTAACAACTTAAACCAACCTTGAACGACAGAACACAAAAAGATTTTTGTGCCTTAAATTTTCAAAGTTTGAACTTGTATATTTTTATTCAAGTAACACGCAATTTTAACTCGCTGATCTTCGACGATGATGTGATGTAACATGTCAACTGACTCAATTTGAAACATCTCCACTTGTGTGAAAGTAAAACCTGAATGTGATTTGCACACTCTCAAAACATGTTTTTAATGCGAGTTGTTCACAAATGTGACGCCAAACTTGCTGCAAGACTGTATGCCTGATGGAATCACATCATAACAACGAATGTTTTCAGCATTGATGTGTTCCGGCAGTTAGAGATAAGATAGCCAGTTCCTCAGTGGTTGAGGATTCCGGGAGAAATGCGTTTCCACCTTCAGCCTTATCTTCCACTTATCATGAAGTGAAGGCTAAGTAATAGTAGTTAGTCGGTGTATAGTAGCCCGTTGTGGATAAAAAAACATCACCTGTAATAGAACGGCATAAAACGGTATAAAAACGGCAGCTGCTCGATATTCACGGCACAAGTGCCAAATTTCGAGAGCGATGCTCTGTGAAATCGCCGCCATCTTGTATGTACGTCATTTGTACTACACTCTGGTGCGAGAAATGGTGAGCGTAAACGGTCATATAAAACATTGCAATATGTACAGCGGAGGTATCATACGCTACGCTAGTCGTAGGTCATTTGTATTTTGTGACATGTAGGTTACTGGTAGAGGGCGCGCCAGATACGTCTGCGCGCGGTCAAAATAGAATACTAATATTTTCCATAACCTTTGAACAAAAAATTTTACTGTAACTTAGCGCCAAAAACCCAGTCGCGCGCAGAGCTGTCTGACACGCACTTTAGTGTAGTGTTCGTAGGGTTACAGGGGTCCGGATAAAGCCGGACACGGTCAGGCTTTTTGGATGCTTTTCTGGCCAAATTAAACGTGTCCGGTCTGTTTGGTTTTGCTCACCGGTCGCGGCGCGCGCGGCGAGAGTCGAGCGAGTGCGAGTCGCTTCCGCCCGCCGGCCTAAAAATATGACTTTAATTTTAGAATAATGGCATGGAATTCTTGGTTTTTGGGGTGTGTCTTGTCATGCGTTGATACCCAAAAGTCCGGATAAAGTAGCTGGCCAGTACGTCTTTTCGGTTTTAAAACCTGGTAACCCTTGTGCGGTTCACAACACAAATGTATGGGACGCCTCGGTTATTCGTCTTCGCCACTGGCGTACTACATGGTACTACACCAGTCCTCTGCATTACTTCTTCTACTACGATACTAGTGCCTTAAGCTAAGTATTAAGGTTGTTGATAGCCGGCTTCATACGAAAAATTAAGTATATTTGCCATTTTTCAGAGCAATGTGTATCTAAATGTTCACAAATGCGTGCGAGCGTTACCGCCACGGGCACTTGAGCTGTGCGCTGCCTACCTTCATAATTTATACCTAAAAGAGCACTCTGCTAGTACGGCCATCTGACGTATTACTTATGGGCCTTTAGCTCAATAAAAGGTGGTAAAAGTGTTGACGAAGCAAAGTTTACAAGCCAGCAAGTAGAAATAGCACCAAACAATTTGAGAAAATAGTAGTTGGGCGGCGACTAAGGTGACAGGGACAGAAAAACGTATTTCTGTCCCTGTCATATTCAAACAGATGACAGAGACAGTACTATGTATTAAACACGTTTAGCGTTAATCACGTTTAAGGTGCATGTAGTCGTGAAACTATTATTTTTGAGGCCCTTAAACTCATGAATTAGCCTACTGATGAATCCAGAATTAATATATATTAAATATTGATAATTATATAAACTTCAATCTGAGCATTTAAAAAAAACATAGTCTTAAAGATACTATTTAAAAAAAACCATTGAAATGAAGCTGTTTTCAACTTGAAATACGCTACTGCTTCTAAACTACAAGTGATATTTTCACGTTTCTTTCAGGAAAAGATTGATAACTTGTTTAATTTAAAACTGAGCATTTTTTGTTTTAAAATAATACATAGTTTTGACGAATCGTGTGTTTAAGCTGTTTTGGTGACGTTAGCGGGCGGGAAAATTAGGCCACTTTTCTATGCCCAAGGTCGTTGGCGATACCACAGGCCTTAAATATCAGTGATGAAATTCGCCCTAAATGACAACTCGTAAAACGGGTTTTAGACCACCAAATAACCTAACCAGCCCCTTGATTCACAACCCGTCGGAAACGGAATCGGATTCAAATTCTGTGCTTTGTCTTTGTCTTTTCTACAGTGAGTAACAGAGACAGGGCATACATTCCACTGTCGGGAGCGTTTGCGATGGTTCATGAATCAGGGGGCTGGTGCATTTCAGTATTTTAGAGGCTAACTTAGTGTTTTTATTGGATCATATTTTAACATATTATATTTTTACGATTATAATAAAATGGCGGTTTTACTTAGCTATGATATCTAAACTAATAAAATTACGTTGGTAGATTATGTCTCAAAATTTTACAGTGAAAAGTGTACAAAACAGCAGAGCTTCTTTTACGAGTTCCGAGTCCTATCCTACTTATATTATAAATGTGAATGTTTAGATGTTAGATGTTTAGATGTTTGGCTGTTTGTATGTTTGTTATATATTTTATTTAATATTATAAATGTGAAAGTTTAGATGTTTGGATGTTTAGATGTTTGGATGTTTGTTACTCAATCACGCCAAAACGGCTGAACAGATTTGGCTGAAATTTGGAACATAGATACTTTGTAGCCTGGAGAGGAACATAGGCTACTTTTTATCCCGGGGATAACGTTCGTGTAGTACACGCGGGCGAAGCCGCGGGCGGAAAGCTAGTACTTAATATTATAAATGTGAATGTTTAGATGTTTGTATGTTTGTTACTCAATCACGCCAAAACGGCTAAACGGATTTGGCTGAAATTTGGGTCATAGATACTCTGTAGCCGGGAGAGGAACATAGGCTACTTATTATCCCGGAAAAATATCACATTCCTGCGGGATAACGTCATGTAGTCCGCGCGGGCGGAAAGCAAATTTATAATATTATAGTATCCGCTACTGATGGCGTACGATACCAGATACCAGTCATCTTTAAGTATCGTCGTTATGCAGCATTTACACGTAGCCAGTACTTGAGACAATCCACTAAACCAGTTCACTAAGACAATATAGGTATATTATACTAGCTGGTCCTCGCGGCCTTACCCGCGTGGTACCCGTTCCTGTGGAAAAATCGGGTTAAAATATAGCCTATGTCACTCGGGAAGAATTTAGCTTTCTTATAGTCAAAAAGTTTTCAAAATCGTTCTAGTAGTTTCGGAGCCTATTCGATGCAAACAAACAAACAAACTATCAAATCTTTCCTCTTTATAATATTAGTATAGAAGAATAGATTACTATTGACCAATGGCTTAAGGACACTCCAATGTAGTTGACTGTCTCTACACGATGGTGGTTAGCGGATTGTTTCTAGTACCTATTGGCTTTAAGACCAAACCACCAAAGACCCAACACTTTTAAAAAGCTTACCCTTAATTCAATTATGGGGTTATACCAATGTTAATTTTTACAGGGCTAAATCGGGGTTTCCTCTGGCGATAATTAATGCCTACCTACGCCGCGTTAGTTACGGGCTATTTCCATGCAAATTGATCGGATTGCGCCCTGAGGGCTAAGGGCTCGCACTTTAGACAGAACAGATTGTAAGTTAACTTTATACTAAACTAGCGAATCCCTCGGCTTTACACGGGTGCAGGACTTGAATAACCGAAAAAATTTGGTTGAAAAGGTTGATGTATTATGTCTGATCAATATGATGACCTTTATGATTGTAGTATCGAAAAATAGAGAAACCGAAATATTTCGGTACCGTTACCGTTATTTTTACGGTAGGTACTTTAATTTTTAAATAAAGGTTATTTCAGTTGTCTCGCCCAACATATTATAACCACCAATATTTTTTTGCCACCGAAATAATTTTGGTTTAGGAACCCGTAAAACAAAAAAATGGTACCGTTATTTCGTACCGGAATAAATAAAGGTTCACGTTATTTCTATACCGGTACAATTACCTTAATTCATAACCGTTTTGCTCTCTACCTTAAAATCAAAGCGGTACCGGAATTTTGTACCGCTAGAGTAACCCTTACCATAACCGTTGCCACTTTCAAGCCCTGGTGCGATGTATTGTCTACTGATGGAAACCGCATTAAAATTATCAATCAGAGCAACTGAAGACACGGCTTTTTGTGCATATGGGTGTTTTAATATCGTGCGGATTTCACTACGCATGCGGAATGGCCTCTCATGCGTGATCCTTGCAAGTGACCTTTTCATACAAGTATTAAGTTGAATTGCTAAATGAACTTCGTCAGCGCATTCTAGATCTTCATACTACATAGGTACTTTACTATTTCAGTGGTGTACCGGGGCGTCTCCCATAGTAGTGCGGCGTCGTCGTCTAGCTGTCGCCACAGCCACTTGTTCACCTATTACAATGTTGCATAATGTTCTTATCTCAAGTGCAATAAAGAGTATTACTTCATCATCATCATCATTATGTCAGCCGAACGACATTTTTTGTATACTATACCCTTACAGGGACCGTACTCTGAAACGCTTATCCGAAACTTCGGTTAGCCCCGGTCCTTTCACTCGATTCTGAGGGCCTACTCTGAAACGCAAAACCCGAAACTTCGGTATACCCATCCCTCTCACTCTCTAGTCGCGACAGAATCGAGTGAAAGGGGCGGGGCTAACCGAAGTTTCGGATTAGCGTTTCAGAGTACGGTCCCTGTCACAAGTGTCACGACTAGAGAGTGAGAGGGACGGGTATACCGAAGTTTCGGGTTTTGCGTTTCAGAGTAGGCCCTCAGGGTGGGTCTTGAAACATGAACAAAAAATTTACACATATAAGTTAACTCATCAGTTATCGTTTTCAAGTGGTTTAATTTAAAAATCTGTTAGTTTTTAAAATACTATATTTTCTAATAAACTTAATCACACCAGCAATGTACTACCCGGTTTAAATTCTATAAGGATAATACCTTTTGGAATTGCGTTACGTGACAGTGAGTATAACTTATACCTAACTAGCTTTCCGCTCGCGGCTTCGCCCGCGTGGACTACACGACGTTATCCCGCGGGAATTTGATATTTTTCCGAGATAAAAAGTATCCTCTGTTCCTTTCCAGACTACAAAGTATCTGTGTCCCAAATTTCAGCCAAATCCGTTCGGCCATTTTGGCGTGATTGAGTAACAAACATTCAAACATCTAAACTTTCACGTTTATAATATTAGTAGGATTCATTTCACACAAAACGCAAGTGTGCGCCCCGGTCGCAAAACCAAACCAGCACTGATGGATTCTGAAATGTAAATTATTTACAGCGCCGCACGCTTGGTTACAAATGTGTGTCTGATTCTAGATCAAATAACTATGTCACACATGTTTGAACAACTTTTAGCACAAGAAATACAAAGAAACCACACAGCAGATTTTGGGACGGGATTCACACCCTCAATAATAGATTGATATTAAACAGTCATCAAATTATATTTTTTTAATTACCTATTTACGCATTCACAATGCAAATCTGTTCAAATGTATTAAAGTAGCAAGAAGATATATACCATACCTATATCTTCAAGTTTATTGGTTCCTTTGCATAGGTTGTTACATTTTTCGTATACAATACCCCTCTCTATATACAAAGTACCAATGGTAGGACAAGGTAAAACCAAACCGACCGGCAAGAATTACAGATACTCATGAAATTCAAATGCGTTTCAAAAGTGTTTTACGTGAATGAAACTCAATGTCGACTCTTTTTTGTGAGTCAAATGTGCAGACGTTGTCCACAAAAGAAAAAAAAAAATACTTATCAACTCGCTTTAAGAGCTCAATGAATTGTCAAAACATCGAGTTTTAAATGATGAATAGATTTGCGATTCACTGTTGTGGCTTTGATGATGAATTATTTTAGGCAGATTTGGAAATTATGAATTACTAGCTTTCCGCCCGCGGCTTCGCCCGCGTGGGCTACACGACGTTATACCGCGGGAATGTGATTTTTTTTCGGGATAAAAAGTAGCCTATGTTCCTAATTTTCAGCAAAATCCGTTCAGCCGTTTTGGCGTGATTGAGTTACAAACATCCCGACATCTAAATTCACTTGCAAAACTCCACTGCTGGGTTCATAAATGTTCTTTTATAAAATAACACCTTATGTATTCACTTTATGGTATGCAAATAGATTTGAATTGAATGGAATTGAATTAAAGTTTCACATTTCTAATATTAGTAATAATAACTCGTTTAAGTGATTATATGTATGTATCCTTTTATGCTTCGGCACAAGAAGCATAAAAGGATACATATAATCACTTAAACGAGTTTACAGATTGCTCCAAAGCGCTAACGCTAATGATGATGAATAATATTTAAAAGAGGTAAATTTCGTTGCTTCTTGTGCCGTCGCCAGTACAATAAGCCGCGCCTTATATCGATACTTTACGAATGACCTTCCGACCTTAATCATCGATACCCGCTGCGATTCCAGTAATCCCATTCATGTGGTCTCATTAAGGGTTCGTTAGCGAACCCTTCTGAGTACTCTTGATTGCTGCCTCGGATGCATTAAGTAATTTATTAACAAACCGACGCCTACGTTCGCCTTTCTTCCAAAATTAATATTTCATAATATCAATAAAAAAATCCCTTACAAATTTGTTTTGGGTCAAAAGACTACAAAAAATCTATTAGTTTCAATCCATCTCCACTTAAATTCACAATCACCAAATATAGTGGTCAGACAACGTCACTTTTGCAAGTTTTCGTACCAAGCCTGGTGTGGTCAATTTTTCAAATGACCTAAATTAAATACTTGCCTATCGCCCGCGGATTCACCCGCGTCGACTACACGACGTTAATCTGCGGAAGTTTAATATTTTTCCGGGATAAAAAACCAGCCTATGTCACTTTTAGCTCCCAAACTATGCTCATTCATACCAAAAATCATGTCGATCAGATGCTCCGTTTTGATGTAAAAGTCGGACAAACACACAAACAAAGAAAACAAATACCAAGTATATGGATTCACACTTATTAGGTCATTAGGTACAACATCCTTCACATATATCTAAATTTAAACTTAAGGCTACACATTTGTTTCATACGTATCATTCGAAATTGAGGTATATTTTTACAAAAGAACGTATTATATTAAAGAAGCTGGTGAAATTGAGTTTCAATGTTCAAAGGGTGTCAAATTAAAAGCCTTGGTTTACAAACGAGGGGAAATATGACATTACCCTTAACACGTTAATGCGCTCTGACATGACACAGGGAAGAGCACCTTGTGCCTATGTGTGAAAGGCGATTTTTGCGTGACAAGCAAGTGTTGAAGGTAGAATAAAATCGAGGTAAAGAATGATGTATTGCGTTACCTATTCGTCATTTATCAGACGACCTTTTGTTTCGTAAAGCAAACGTGACTGGGGAGAGAAACATATTATCACAATCTTGTGTTCGTTTAGATAAATGTGTGACATTTTCTTAAAAAATGTAGATGATTTTCTTTGTTTTTTTTGGGTAAGGTGTTTCGTAATTTGTCGAAATAGAAAGGGTAAAACTAGTTGGAAGTAGTGTAGCTTTCTACCAGTTAAAAAAGGCAAATCGGTTCTGTAGTTCTTAAGTTCAACAAACAAACAAACAAATAATAAATCTGTTCTTTTATTACCCCACTGCAAGACTGCAAAGGAAGGGTTATGTTTTTCGCGCGTATGTATGTATGTAATATTTTTTATTACCTAATATCTCCAGAACCGCTGAACGGATTTACATAATTGAGGTATCGTTAGATTTGTCTTAGCAGCCCAAGTGTTCTTAGATAGGTGACTTTATAAAAAACAAATATGGCGGCTGTGCGACGCCCTTGGATTTAGTGAAGAAAACATTTTTTTTTCGAATTCTACAATATGGGTATCAAATTAAAGGGCTCAACACAAGGATTTCAAAAAGGTATATCATGATTATTTATTAAGCTAGTAAGTTCTTATTTAAGAAAGGTGATTATTGATAACTAGCGGATCCTCGCGGTTTCACCCGCGTGGTACCCGTTCCCGTTAGAATATCAGGATAATTATAATATTAGTGTAGATAGTGTAGATTAGTACATATATTATTACATCGTTAATTAAATAGAAGATAATAGATGGCGATACTCAATTCTTCAGATGATATGGTAATGTGGAAAGTATGGAAGAAAGGAATTTTGCAAACAAGATACATGTCTCAGGAGAGACGGGCCATGGCAAAAGAAGCTGAAATCGCAAGCATGTCTAAATAATGTAATGAGAGTAGACGAAACAAAGGAAATCTGGCATAAGGAGAAAAACGATCACTGCTTATCTTTATCTCTTATCTTCTTCGATCAACAATAACACCTAGTTCGATCGAAGCTTATCATACATCTTTCTGGCATAGGCCAAAAACATGTCGAATTTCTAGATTTTTTGGTTTTGTGGTTGTTTATCCTACAAGAGATATTTCACTTCCACGTATTCTGAAGGCCTACTCTGAAACGTAAATCCTAAACTTCGGTTAGCCCCGTCCCTCTCATTCTCGAGTCATGACGGCATCGAATGATAGGGGCGGGGCTAACCGAAGTTTCGGATTTGCGTTTCAGAGTACGGTCCCTGGCACGACACGACCTGTCAAGTAAAATGTCATACATATTGCAGTGTTGCCGTTACAGACACCTGACGCAGACACAGAACACTTTAGTATTTAAGGCGTGTGAATCTTATTTTAATACTAGTTTGGATTTAGGAAAAATGTGATAGTAAAAAACCACGAGCCCCCTAAGTAGCTTTCAGGCGGGATTCGAACCCGCGCCTCCGGGAATCCGGCTCGATGCTCTGACCAACTAAGCTACCGAAAGGTTTACACGACTCGTCGAATTTTGCTATGGTGCCGCTGTAAGCCAGCGTTGCTTCATCAATGTGAGGAAACCCTCGCATCCGAAAGAAACATTTTTACAAATGTTTAACATCGATTAAGATGAAACAGCCATTAAATTAAGATTTTAAATTATTTTTATGTATTCACAATGCAATTCTGTAAGTTTAAGAAGAATGTGATAGTAAAAATTGTTTGTTTGTGTTATCATTGTGAATGCATAAAAATAATTTAAAATCTTAACTAGTTTGGATTATTAGAATTACAATAAAGTATTTGATTACCGAGACGTATTATACTTAATGGTTACATGTCAACTGTCACACATATTGCAGTGTTGCCTACACAGACAGCTGACGCTGATACGTAGAGCACTTTAGCATTTAAGGCGTTAGTGAATCTTATTTTAATACTAGTTTGAAAAATGAGAATCACAATAAAATATTTGATTACCGAGACGTATTTTAATGGTAATATTTTAAAGATACGTCTCACATAAGCGTCTCACATACAGTGCCACAAGCTTTTCTGTTCCGATGACAGGCGTGACAGAGGAGCCACTTGTAATACGAAATTAGCTGTCAAAATGGACTGTCGTATGAAAACTGTTTTAGTTCCAAAGATGATCACCGGAACAGAAAAGCTTGTCGCACCATAAGCGTCTCACTCACCCATATTCTGGCGTGACCCGACATATCAACTGTCACTCATTTGCAGCAGTGTCGCCGACACAGACACTTGACGCTGATACACAGCGCTTTAGCATTAAAGTCGATCGAATTATAATTTTATTTATCTTGTTATGTAAACCTGTGAACTAAACATTGGGTGAAACTATTCGAGAAAAAATTAAACATTTGTAAGTTGTGAAAAGGTTTAAATAATTCCAAGATTATTAGATTAACAATAACATTATTTGATTTTCAAGACTCATATTTAATGGTTACACTACAAAAGAGACGTCTCACTCACCTCTATTCTGGCGTGACACGACATGTCAACTGTCTCATATATTACAATGTCGCCCCAGACACCTGACGCCGCGACACATAGCGCTTTAGCATGTAAGACGTTATTAAATATCGTAACGCAACATGTAATCGAAGATATCCACAAAATAATGTTGAAAGTTTAGATTTTATATTATTATTATTATTGAATTAATGTTAATCTAATTTTAGAACTACTACTGGTAGAGAATGCCTAAGGGCATTAAGTCCGCCATTTGTATGTTTATGAACAATTAAGGATCAATAAATTATTACACGTTTGTTAGAAGTTTTTATGTACACTTATTGCTTAATATTACAATTTTTTCTACTCTGAAAGCACTACGCTACGTCACGATCGTTTTCAGTAATATATTTATTAATTATTCTTCAGCAACAAGTGTGACGGATGCCAAATATTTGTCGAATTACAAGCGGTCGTGATAAATGTTAACTAAGAGAGAGAATCATGATGGGGTGATGACTAACACAATAGGCATGACGTTTTTTTTTTATTTAATGTTATCTATATTAACCTCTCAAGAAAAAGAAAGAAGAAAGAATTATATCGCTAGCATGAAAACTGCCCGAGATAACATAGTTTGAAATGCACATAAATTGGACTCACCCAAAAACGCTCCACCGGCTACCTAATATGACGTTACCCCTAGGTAGTTTAGCATGTAAGTATGCAACGCGTAAGAAATTTGTTCGGCAGCTGTATTAAATACTGTGTTTATCAAAATGGTTTCTTAGACAATGCTATACATTTTACGGACTTCTTCTTCTTCTTAGCGTGTCGATCAACTTGACTTCAAATCCGTTCAGCCCAATACTGCGCCACACGTACTGCGTTCTCAGTGGCGTTATATAGGTCTTCGCGCGTGCAAGATGAAGGGCACGCGGGGCAGGACATCAGATATGCCATGGTTTGGGAGGAAATTTTTACGGACTAATTAAAGGTGTTATTTATTTTTATAAATTTTATACTTTTTAAATGGACTTGCCCACTCAACTCTGAAGGGTCATAAAACTAATAAAACGCAATAAATGGGTGAATATTGGAGAATGGGACATCATAGGCCAAGCGCGCTAACCACTGCGTCCTTCGATCAACAATAGTACTAGATGAAGGCTCACGAACTAAATGGAAACTTTATATGGCCAGACTGACTTTTTTTTAAACGGAGATAAAAGGTTACGAATGTTACGATCTTACATTATAAATGACAAAAAGCGTTCCAAGTTTGAAATACCCATAAAGTTAATATAATAGGTATATTAACTTTATGGAAATACCTTAGTATTATTGACACTGTCAAAATAATCTACTTATATTATATTCTCAAGTGGGCTTATGACAAAGAATATATAATGAGGCTTGGACATGAAGCTCGACTTAATACTGAGTTACCTCAGTATTAAGTCGAGCTTCATGGGCTTGGACATATCTGTCACTCATTAGTATTTAGTTATTTTATTTGTATTAGCCTTCCGGTCAATCTACTCTGTCTGAAAACATCTCCAAGAAATATTTGAAATGTAAGCAGTACCTAACTGCGGCATCGTGAAGACTTGAATTAGAGTAACGGTACACTAGGGGGCAATAACTACTTCTTCTGCAATAAACTATCAAATTCGTTTCACAAGGAGAGGATAAATAAAAAGAGGAAATAAAAATGCTTTATTTCTTTAGATTTAACACGGGCAATGTCACGTTGAAAGTTTTTAATACTTAACTCTGATGTGGCAGACTAAGACCGTAATAGAAATACGTTTTGGGGCCCCCGGCGCGCTTGTTTAGGTTTTGATCAAGGTAACATAGAGGCATTTGGGGGGCCCCAAGACTGTAGGCTTGAAGCGCTTGTTTAAGAAAAAAAAAGAAAAAGCATTTATTGACTACACACAACCTACATGAAAACAGTGATAGGACTAAACACAGAAAGTATAAAGTGTGAAGCCAAAGTGCCCTGTCTCAACACAAAGTCTTCTGGGTCATTCGTAGATAGTCAGAATGACCCAGGAGCGCTGTTATTCTGACAAGGCTTTTAGCAGCATGGACAACACGGCGACGAAAACAAAAGCAAAACAAAACATTTAACAACTTTAGGATTTGATCAAGGGAACATATTAGAGGAGTTTGGGGGCTCCCAGGACGGTAGGTCCGGAGCGCTCCTTTAGGCTTTGGGGCCCCAGATCGGGGGCCCGCCTCCCCTCCCCCCGTTAGTCCGCCAGACTGCATATAGTAAGCAAATAAATAGGTATATACTATGTTAAAGTGTAGCTGTAACCCGTGACGCAGTGGTTAGCAAGCTTGGCCTGTGATCGTTCAGGTTAAGAAACATGGCCCATTTTCCATATGCATCCATTAGTAAATGGCTGATGATGATGATGATGTTTGAATGTAGATGGTTACCACCTGTTTCACATTGTCCGATTAGGAGATACTTTCCAGTTTACTTGACAGTTTTGTGTGGCCTGTCAAGTAACAGCTAATCCGAACTTCCTTAGACATTGTGAAACAGGCCCGAAGCAACCCGTAGTCATTAGTTCAAGAGTAAACTCGTATCTAAACTTTCTCTACGTCTTCGTTTTTTGACAGGCATAGGCTCGTTCTATGGTGATTTTAGAGAATCTTGAATTAAACTACCTACAAACATTCTATATACTTACTTACCTACTTAAATTTATTCTATAAACATTAAAAAAGAGGAAATTGAAATGTTTTTACAATACAATCTAAACAATATTTGTGAAAATATGTTGCGATTTTATATGTACCTATACTACCTATGACATAGTCGAGTTATGATTGAGTTTTGTTTCTGTTAGAAAATTATATCCCAGTCTGCTCATAAGAAGTATTTCCAAAGACCAGAGGTAAAACTCCAAACTTATAAAAAAACCCACTCACTTCATAAACACAGATAATGCTAGAATGTTTTAGCGGAACCGGCAAAAACATATTTGTCTCCCTCACTCCTCATTTCGTCGACAGATTTAAACACGACTAATGATCCTTCTGCTTTTGACGTGCCCATTGTTACCTATAAATACGACGCATTCGGTTATAGCCTTTATCCTGTATCGGATAAAGCTCAGTTTCCTTTGTTTATGGAAACAATGGAGCTGTTTGAATAAAAAAAGACTTAACCTTTCACGTCTAGTATTTGAAGCAGTACTTTATAGTCGATGAATTCGTGATCATAGAACCGAATGGTGGAAAGATTTTTTGTGAGACAACGTATAAACGACAATGATTCATCTAAATAATTCGGAAGTAATGATATTTCTTGTCATTCGAGTGTATGAGAGAGAAAATCTTTCTACACTAATGGGTCATTTTCATTGTTCGAAAACTCGGTCGTTATACGGCACTTCTAGCAGCTAAGAAAACGACTAATGAAAGTGACACGTTATAACGTGGTCGAGTCTGTAAGCCGCCTGCGGGGAGGCAAGTTTATTGACAATACTTAAATATTTCTTTTTTCTTCAAAACTTGTATCTAAGTTGCAAATTGCTTGTCATTTGAACAAAGTTGGTTATAAGCTAGAAAGCCTAGAAGTTGCATGTAGTATGAGCTTGCATCTTGAATTGAAACGTTAGTTGCACGTCTTCCGTCCATGATGCAAACTTGTCAACCTACTCAATGGACGTTTCTTCATCGTGGCCTACACGACACCCAAAAACAAAATCGGTAGCCGAATTTTTCTGTGAAATCGTGTGGTATGCTGTTTCTTTGATACCTACGACAATTTCATACAATTGATGTCAGTCTCGGGTGTCTTGTGTCGGGTGTCTTGTGTCGGGTCGTGTCGGCCAATGAAGAAACGCCTCATTGGGAACATCTCCACTTGTATGCAAATAAAACCTGCATGCAATTACGCCCATGAAATTTGTTTCCAAAATGCAAGCAACTTTTACACAAATATGACGTCATACTTGTAGCAAGACTGCGCTGTAAAGTATTTGTTTGTAACATGTCAAATTAAGGTACCTACTTACTTTAATACTGTGTTAGATAAATCTCCTGACGGACTTAGACTTGTTATCAGTTAGGAGTAGGACCCCATCACAATGCTAGCTCAATTTGTGAGTTTTTGTTCAAGACTGCTAATGTAGCTAGGACCAACGTTCTAACTTAACTTCTAAGTAGGCAGAAGCTTGACATGATTTTCGATCACCCATCCCGTATCGAATGTTACTTAACCTTCACAATGGCAGTAAAAACTCGTTATCTACTGATCTACTGCATCGAACTGTATTCAACACTCTTTGCAGCCTCATTTTTTGCAAATTCAACCTTAAAAGATATTAATAGGTTCTTATTTTAAGCGCACCGTCCCTTCAGCGCGATTCAGTGAGTAGGAATTTTTACGCGATCCCGAAGCACATGCAAAACTCCAATCGAGCGTAAATTACAGAAGGAGCCGGTTCAATATCAAGTAACAATAGTTCTCGCAAGGAAATTTATGAAATAGAGCTGCACATCAATTGAAATGTGTTGCTGGCTGAGCGCAAATTCGGTACGTCTGAACGGATTTGGATAAAATTAAGAATTCTATCTACGAGTCCGTTCAGATATAGGAGTAGGTTTTTAAATTCAATTTGTCGCAAAATTTCTATTAGAACAGGAACCGCGTGGGTTAAAACTGCTGGCAGACATTAGTTTATGGAAAAGCAATTAGATAATAAAATTTAAATTTTTTTTTCTAGATAAAATCGCCTACAAATTATCGACGAGTTTCTTGCCGGTTCTTCTCGTTACAATATCTCCCGCCGCACGGCTTGGCGAACCGATAGCGTAGTTTCTTTTAATTTAGAAATGCTTGTAACAGCCTCAGACTGCACAATTAATTTGAATCTTAAAAGACGAAGAGGCTAACCAATTACATAATAGACTTTCAAAATCACCTACAAGTTATCGACGAGTTTCTTGTCAGTTCTTTTCGTTACAATATCTCCCGCCGCACGGCTCGGGGAACCGATAGCAAAGTTTCTTTTATATTCACAAGCGCTTGTAACAGTCTGAGAAGGTACAATAAAATTAATTTGAATCTTAGTAGACGAACACGTTAACCACAGAACCACCGAGTTCTTTCGACGAAATTGTATCATAAGCAACCAGTTCGATGTCCTCACTGCTGGGACACAAAGGAGAATAGGCAATAGTCCATGGAACAAGGCATAACGTGCCTTCCGAAATACGTAGGCACTTCAGATAATCAATTTTTGATCACCTATTCCGTGACCGTCTTTACCGATAGTTGCTTAACCTTAAACGCAAGTCGAGCGCTAACTACTTCGCCACAGTTCGTTCCTTATAAAAATGTATGTGTTACGAATAATATAAGATTTCCTTAAAGGTGCGTTTACCTGTCGATACCTCAGAGTCCTATTCGATTCAATGACTGATATTTCACGCATTTCCGAACGATAGCTAATCGAGCGAAAGGCCCAATGTGGCACAGAGTGTGTTTTGTGCCCCAAATATGTAATAGGGAAGAAAGGAAATATTTTACGAAAATTACGGCTCTATAAATTGTAAGTATTTTTTTATTGAAATAGACAATTCTTTATAGCAAACCTGCCTTCCGCCAGCGGCTTTGCCCGCGTGGACTACACTACGTTATCACGCGGGAATGTGATGTGTTTCCGGGGTAAAAAGTAGCCTATGTTACTTTTTGCTACCAAACTATTCTCATTGACTGTTTGACGTGAATGACGGACAAACAAACAAACAAACACATTTATAATTTTAGTATTTAATTTTGTAAACACGTTTCTTAGATGTATTTCCAAGGTGGGATTCTTCGTTTCAAGGCCAGATTTTTTTTTCGTATTATCCATTAAATTAGGGAACATTTGTGTTCATTCCATGTCAGAGTGTTCTTGTGTTTTGTGATACTTTATTCGTTGTGAAAGTATTGATATACACTCGCTTGCAGAAAAAACGGGCACTTGCTTTATTTTCGTACAAACATGGTCAGTTCATAGTAATTTAAATAAAACGGTCAGTAAATTTTTGATAGATATATATATATATATATATATTTCTTACAATCACACCAATTATCTAAGCCTATAGTAAATTTCTTAAGAAACTGTGTCTATGTGAACTTGATAACGGATAAATATATACTTATACAGGGCGTCCCAAAACTATACCACATGGAGGGAAAGTACCTTAAATACTGAAGATATAAAAATTTACTGGAAGGAAACTTCATTTTTATTTAAAAAAGAAAGCGAAATGCATTCATAGAATTTCAAATAACTACATGTCTGAACTGGGAATCGAACCTGCTGAATGTATTTTTTTCTTCTTTTTTAATTTTAATTTACCGATCGAAAGGCTTAATTATAAGCATTTATTTATTCTGAGTAACATGGCATCTTAAATAAATGGGAGACTACGAAATTTATCATTTAATGTTGAATAACAAGTTTGTGCAGCGTTATGGATAGTATTTTCTGTGACTGTCGTGCTCAAAACAACTGACTTTCACAATGAGTGAAGATTGGAGCAATATTATACCTTATTTCTCTATCATAAGTATGTATATCATAAAGTTATAAATAATGTGATAAGTAACACCACCTCGATTGATTTAAATCTACATAATTTGGTGAAGCCTATTCCACCATGTAGCATAGTCGTGGGACGCCCTCAGGGCGCTCTCAGGGCGTCCCATGACTATGTATGCCACATGGTGGCAATAGACCACACCAAATACTGAAGATTAAGAATTTTATGGAAATAAGACTTTATTTTTATTTAAATAACAATACGAACTGCATTCAAATATTTTCAAATAATAGCCTGTCCAATCCGAGAATCGAACACGCACCAAATTATTCAAATCTTTTGAATCAGTCTAGGTGGTGTTAAATATCACAATATGTATAACTTTATCACACACTTATGATAGGGAAATTAGGTATAATATTGTTCTAATCTTCACTCATTTCATTAGTAATACATTAAAATGTTAAAGTCAGTTGTTTTGAGCACGACCGTCACGATGAAAGGCTTTTCATCCATAACGCTGCACAAACTTGAAAATCAACACTAAATGTTAAATTTCGTAGTCTCCTTTTTATTTAAGATCCTATGTTACTTAGAATAAATAAACGCTTATAATTAAGCCTTTAGATCGGTATAATAATAAAAAAAAAAGAATATTTTTCACAATCAGCGGGTTCGATTCCCAGTTCAGACATGCGATTAATTAAAATTCTTTGAATGCAGTTCGTTTTCATTTTAAAATAAAAATGAAGTTTCCTTTCAGTAAATTTTTATATCTCCAGTATTTAAGGTATTTTCCCTGCATGTGGCATAGTTTTGGGACGCCCTGTATACTTTTTGTTTGTAAATACATCTATCTATACATCTATCTATCTATACATATAATAAAATCGTAGACTTTCTGTGTCTGTACATTGAAGATATTTGCAAAAAAAATACCAGAACATATTAGAAATAAGCAATAGAGCGTAAAAATCTCTTTTTTAATTTTTTTGTCTGTTTGTCTGTTTGTCGGTTTGTTTGTTTGTCGGTTTGTCTGTTTGTTTATGCCGGCATCACGCAAAAACCACTGAACGGATCTTTATAAAATTCTGTACGAAGACAACTGGTTACTCTGGAAAAAGTATAGGATACTTTTTGAAACGTAAAAACCCCTCATTCCTACGGGAAAATACAAAAACTGATTCTTGCTGAAATAGATGTCGCCACATGATTATGAAAATACGTTATATTTAATCGTTTTCTCAATTAATAATGAATTATGTTATTTTTTTTTACCTACTTCAAAACGTAATATCAATTAAAATCCACCCAGGCCCATAAAAACATAAAAAAACAATGTTGTGTTATTTACGTCATTATAACTACTAAGCAATAGATGGCGCAGGAAGTCAGTAAGATTACGATATACCTCTCACAAATGTACATTCGAATGACAATATTAAGTAGGGTGAAAGCCCCCTGTTGCCACTTTAAGATATTTTTTCACTTCTTTCGCCGGTCTTAAGATTATTTAATTAAAAAATGTGTGTATTCTATTAATGATTATTTGAGTTAAAAGTATACTTTTTTTATTTCCACTTTTAATTAAATATTAGTACGGCGATCAATCCTAATTGTAAAGTTCTATCGTTGTTTTTTTATTTTTTTATTGTTGTTTCTGTTTTGTTCTTTGTTTCTTTTTATTGTATGTAAATAATAATAGATCGAAATAAATAGGCAGCCCTCTCATAAATTTGCTGTGTCCGTAAAGGGCGACTAAGTTTTTAAGTTCGTTTAAGATTATAACACCTGTATACACTTAGTTTGCAATAAATATTTGTATTTGTATTTGTATTTAAGTAGGTATCTATAAAATACAAAATTTATATCAAAAATTGTGAAGAATGTATCTTATACTTTTCTTTAAATTTTTAAATTCTTACAATACAAAAATAGGTACTTAAAAAAATTTAACCGTCTCCAAAAAGTATTTGTCAACTGAAAAGGAAAAAATAATATCTTTAATAAAGGTACCTTTTTGAGGTCGGTGCCAGTCAGTTTATTTTTTTTAAATTACTTTTTATTTCTCAAGTTTTAGTGTATGTTGTACCATAATATACCCACATATCGAAAACTACTAAACCGATTTTGATGAATCTTAGACTGTTCCGAAAGTTAGAATACACCTAATTTAAATCAAATATAATCATTTCGATATGCTTTTAGATTTCGAGAAATTCGTGGAGAAACATAGTAGAAAAACATATAACTAAACTACATATAAGTACCTACTTACGAAATTCAGTTTTATTTTAGTCAATTAAAAACCTATTTTTACCACACTTTTATTAGCTTCACTTGTAACTAAGTCACAATGTAAGAAAATCTTGGAAATCAATTTTAACCTACTTCTAATTGTCGTATTGATTTGAAACTTTGCAAGTCTATATGAATCCGATGACAATACAATAATTTGCTACCATCGAGCTGATCTGATGATGGAGTCAAGAGGTGGACAATAGAACTCTTCAATGGCTGCTAGGAAACCCCTCGAGTTCAGGCTCATTTGTTTTGTTCTGATGAGACCTATTCGCTACACGTGGTGGTGAGGGTCTGATGATGGAGCAGGGAGGAACCCAGTGGCACTTCTTAATGACCACTAGGAAACCCCTCGAGTTTGGGCTCATTCGTTTTGTACTGATGATACCTATTTGCTACACTTGGTGGTGAGGGTCTGATGATGGAGCAGGGAGGAAGCCAGTGGCACTCCTTAATGGCCACTAGGAAACCCCTCGAGTTTGAGCTCATTTGTTTCGTTCAGATGAGACCTATTCGCTACACTTGGTAGTGAGGGTCTGATGATGGAGCAGGGAGGAAGTCAGTGACCCTTCTTAATGACCACTAGGAAACCCCTCGAGTTTGGGCTCATTTGTTTTGTTCTGATGAGACCTATTCGCTACACATGGTGGTGAGTCTGATGATGGGGCAAAGAGTAAGTCAGTGGCACTCCCTAAAAGACCACTAAGAAACCATTCGAGTTTGGGCTCATTTTGTTTCGTTCGTTCAATGTTTAAGGGGTGGGCAGACACATGATTGGACTGTAAAAACCATTAGCATCCATCCATGGCTTGCCATTTATTAAACTGAAAAGTAAAAAAATAAATATGTAGTTTAAAAAACTAATAAAACCCACTTTTATAGGAACAGACTTAAAAGTACAAAATAACCGTCTATTCTGTAACTGAAATTAAAAAGCGTGGTGCGCCCTTTGCAAAGCATGTACTTCAAGTAGGTACTTAATATTGACAACGCGCACCATGCTTTTTAATTTCAGTTACAGAATAGACGGTTATTTTGTACTTTTAAGTCTGTTCCTATAAAAGTGGGTTTTATTAGTTTTTTAAACTACATATTTTAACTTTATGGTACATTGACAATGTGTCAAGCACGTGTCAAGTAACCATCACAACAAAACAAGAATTAGTACTTGAAAATTTGCAAGAATTCTGAATTGATAACTATACTAATTATATATTTAATTGCATTGTCATCGGAACTAAAGGTAAATTCCAAATTTCAGCTCAATCGGACATTGGAAAGTGGGTCAAATTTAGCTCGCAAGATTTGACGAACGGACATGCATACATACATACACTGCAAGTTAAATAAAAGCTTGTAAAATGATTGAAAACTCCTCTCGCATTATAAGTATCTATCATCAGCTAAGAGGATGAGGTTACTTCGTGCTCTTAAAACCGATGAGGACCGTGAAGCTCGGTTAACAAGCAATCGCGAGCGCAACACTAAATTCCGCGCTTCCGAGAGCTACACCAATACACACACATATACTTTGCGGTCACTGGAAGGATGTCTAGATTACACATAAAATAAACAAATACAAAAGTCACTCTACCGTGCGTACGAAGTCGCGGGCTACAGCTAGTTAAGTATAAAAAAATAATAAAAAAATATAAAAAATACTAAATGTAAATATTATCTTGTGGATAAAGTATTTCATCCAAAATAAATTTCTTAAAATTTTCATACAAAACATTTTTTAAAACAGGAAATGGGATTTATTGAAAAAAAATCGTATGACATATGGAATTCTAACGGTTGTTATTATTATATTACCTTAAAATACCTTATTTTAATTGCCTTTAGCAAAAATGGCGAAAGGTTGTTTAGAAAACATTTAGAGCAAAAAGTGGCCGAAACCGGTACAGTGGCCAAAACCGGGGCTTCTGCCCTACTTATCACAAACATGACTATACCAGATAGAGCCAGAGACAAAAATTGCGATAATATTTTCTTTTTGATGAGTATTTCTCCTCAATGTTTTAACGGGTGTGTTTATATGAACTTATGTTTGCCAGAACAGTAAAAAAAACTTGAATATCTTTTGTGATAATTTTGGGACACTGGGTCATTAGTATATCATCATCATCATCATCATGTCAGCCGAACGACATTAGTATATATATCAGTTCAATCAAGCTTTATTAAATTCTTTCTATTCAAAGTAATTTAACAGAATCAGTCTTAAAACTAGTAGTTATTTATCTTAGCATAATTATTGTCTATATGAAATTTTAGAAAAAAAACACGAAATCATTACTTTTAAACTTAACGACATTAATCTTATTAAGACACCTAGGTACATTTTTAGTTTTAACTTCCAATATCTATATATATAAATTAATATGTAGTTTAAAAAACTATAAAAACACACTTTTATAGGAACAGACTAAAAGTACAAAATAACCGACTATTCAGTAACTGAAATTAAAAAGCGTGGTGCGCGTTGTCAATATTAAGTACCTTCTTGAATGCATGCTTTGCAAAGGGCGCACCACGCTTTTTAATTTCAGTGGCTGAATAGTCGGTTATTTTGTACTTTTAGTCTGTTCCTATAAAAGTGTGTTTTTATAGTTTTTTAAACTACATATTAATTTAAATTTAAAATGTGCGAAGGGTGCCGATTGATGTGTTTTTTGTTAATAAAATTTTTAAAGATACATCGAGAAATCAATATTTAACTAACTTAGATAAAATAAAAGAAACATCTAATTCGATGTAAACTGAAAAGCGTTTATTGTATAATATTCCTATGTCAAAAGGAATTCTTACTATTGTTATTTTGACTTAAAAGTCATAGATAAAAAGTATTTTAAACGTATTTTCTTTAAGCATATGCTTTAAATATCCCTTTACCTTCCTAAACTTGAAAAAACGTAAAGTATTAGTTGAATTTATAGAACAATGTATGAAAGTATAGAATTCCCGCTGTGGGAAAATGAAGCGATTTTCAAAGTTGTTTCAAATGCTTGCTTATTTTCCGACCGACCACGACAATCAGCGACCTCTGACAAATGCTAAGTTGAGTGCAAGGAATCTATATTACAGTGCCACAAGCTTTTCTGTTCCGGTGACGGTCGTGACAGAGGAGCCACTTGCAATACGAAATTAGCTGTCAAAATGGACTGTCGTATGAAAACTGTTTTAGTTCCTAAGATAATCACCGGAACAGAAAAGATTGGCGCACTATTACTAGTTGTACGTAGAACATAATTGTGTGGCGCGGATGCTATCTAAACATCTGACACATAGAATCATTGTACTCAGAAATATACTGACAGTTTCATAGTGAGCATACTAGTACGAAAATAAATTGCCCGTTTTTTTCTACAAAAGCCTTTTTAAAAGTATATTCTCATTGGTGCTATTTAAAGACCCATCCGGACGCTCCCCGGACGCTCTAAACTAGGCCAAATCTGAGAAAAGTCTGACGTGTTGCTGCCTTAGCCCATCGAGCTTATATTAATATCAATATTAATAAAATGTTTTAATTGTTTTTACAATGTACTGAATATAAAATAGCTTTGTAATTTCTTGTTTTCCTTACGCATGCAGACTTCACCTATAATAATCTGTATAACCTGTTTATATAAAATCAAAAGGTGATTGATCTATCAACGCAAATCTCAAACTACTGGATAGATCAATCTGAAATTTATTACACTGTGCCTGTTTCACAATGTCCGAAAATAGTAGATTGTATTACAAGGGAGCAAAATAATATATTTACGGCGAGGGCGCTATTTTGAATCCTGAACGCAGCGAGGGATTCAATATACGCCGCACGAGGTGAAAATAATTTTGCGGCCGAGTAATACACTCTGCTTTTCATCCCCCTCTATAAGAAAAGCAGTAAAGACAACTCAAACTACCTACCTTTCTTTGTCGTTCGGATACATCATAGCGCTAGTCGGGCAAGGAAAAAAAAATGAGTTTTGAAATAAAAAAAAAATTTAATAAAAAAATCAATGTCCATCAGATTCTTAATAAGTATTTCCGGGGATGCCGTAGGGGGGTTGAAAATTTTGTTAGATTATAGCTACGACTCACCGTTTACAATTTAATTTTATAAAATTCCGTTTTTGAAAATTTCGCGGTTCCGAAAAAAGTCCCGGCCCCATACAAAATCAGTTGAATTTTTTTTAAGTACTGCACACCCTTTGCTACACTCTAACCAATGCTTCTTTAATTATGTTCTAAATTCAAATCTCATCGTTTTGGACCCTGTTATGAAACTGTTCAAAATTCAAATCTCATTTAAACCCTCTTGTCATAACAGGTAAACAATGAATCGTTTTGGACCCTGTTATTAGATAAACAATAATCGCTTTTCGAATCGATGGGATGAAAAGATACTTTCTACTTGACAGTTTTGTATGACCTATCTGCTTACCCTATCTGTCAAGTAACACTAGTATTGTATGACCTATCTGCATATCCTATCTGTCAAGTAACACTAGTAAAAGTGCTCGTCAGATAAATCTGCGCGCGGTATAAATCGAATACTAATCTTTTTTATAACATAAGAACAAAAAATGCACTGTAACTAGCGCCAAAAACGCGCCAGTCACGCGCAGAGTTATCTGACAAACACTCTAACAGCTAATCAACCTTGGCCCTGTATCATGACGTAGGCATCCGCTCAAAAAGGATTTTGTAAAATTTAAGCCCTAAGGGGACGAAACGAGGGGTTGCGTTCTTCGAATACCACGCGAGGGAAGACGCGGGTAAAAGCTAAAAACATTATACCTATATACCTCGGGCAGCGCAGGACCGATCGTTGCGGCGATCCTTGGGGGAGGCCTATGCCCAGCAGTGGGCGTCGTACGGCCGAAATGATGATACCAATGTATTTTTGTTTCTTGTATAGGTATCACATTACCAAATAATAATAAATTGTTAAATATGGTATACTAGCCTTCCGCCCGCGGCTTCGCCCGCGTGTACTACACGACGTTATCCCGCGGGAAGGTGATATTTTTCAGGAATAAAAGTAGCCTATGTCCTTTCTCAGGCTCTAGACTATCTCTGTACCAAAATTCATTCAAATCGGTTCAGTAGTTTAGGTGTGATTGTGTAACACACAGACAGACAGAGACGCATTTATAATATAAGTAAGGATTTTTATATGTAGCTATACAATGTGACGCCCTGCAAGGGCATATAAATATTAGTTTTAATGAATTCGAGACGTAGGCTATTTCTACAGTACCTAACACACAAACACACAAAATTTATATGAAATGATAAATTAACTTTAATAAATTCTCCATTGTAAATAATGTCAATGTTTATTATGTTACGATGGTGTTAAATTTAAAAAAACTCAGCTACTAGGAGTAGTTTATCATAATTTATTTATATTTCCTTTTTATAATTCTTTCCAAAGGGCACCCACTCCCCTATACTCCACTTTTATTTCTTTCTTTCCACCTAAGGTTGTCTGGAAGATATTGCTGTTACGCAGTAAAGCCGCATTTTGTATACTTTTCTTTGTTGTGACTGTTTTTTTTCTATATGTATTTCTTTTTGTGTGCAATAAAGCGTATTTTATTATTATTATTATTATTATATTCGAGGAAATTCAAGAGGGACGGCCCTACTGCGTGGGTATGTGTTACATTTGACGTTTCTCACTTACCGCCCTTCCAAGACGGATCACCGCCATATCACCGCTTCCTAGTAGTTGACATGACTTATAGATGGTATGACAGACACCTTCATAACTTTAAGTGCTTTTAGAGGCAGCTTCAGAAGTAAATATACTTATAATAAAATAAATATTTGACAACACCATGAGACGGAATTGATGGATTGACTACTACGTGGGTGGTGTAGCCAGGAGTAGTAGACTCGATTGCCTCCTGGTACAAACATCAGTTTAATGAATATTTGTACCGTGTCTGGGTAATATTATCTGTTCAGGGGCCTTCCTGCGAAGTGCCAACAATGTTATTGTAATATTGTAAGCGAGATGGCGCTATACGCAGTGTATAGCTCCGTCCTGTAATCAACATTACTATAACATTGTTTGACAGCTCGCAGTAAGGCCCTTGAATTCTGAAGCTGATTGTCTGACATATTTTATTTTATTAATTTGGTGGATCAGCAGTTCAAAAGACAAAATATGAAACAATTTATACAACGTGTTAATACTTTTAGCGAAACTGAGAAAATAGTATGTTCAGATTCGATAGTGGAATCGATTCCACACATCTTTGTTAAGGGTTAAATTAAAAAAAAAAATTTGCCGCTTCTAAAAATGTTTGTGTCTACTGCCTATTCATTCAAAACGCGCGCGCGATCCGTCACGTGCTCTACGTTATAGTAGAGCTGAAAATCTGTCAGAAAGTCATGGAGACCCATGGCAGTCATCTGTGCCTATGGGAACGAATATCTTGAAAGTTTCTTTAAAATTGATTTTTTAGTTTAATTCAATGTATTTAATATAAAATAAATTAGTTGGGATGTAGGTATGGGCGTTTCGGTTATTGCATTAACACGTTGTAGGTACAGTAAACCAATTATAGATCCACATCAATATGTATCAACATTACCTTCAGCTAAAGCGATGAGCTTAAGACAAAGACATTAGCTAGCTTACCTTATTTGAATATTAAACGGTTTGTGATGGGAAAAAGTAATAAATAAATAATAATGATAATAGAGTAGATACTTGAAAGTTTGGTCTTTAACTAACTAATCTACAACATAATCACCAAAATTTACAACGTGCAACTATTTGCATATTTTTATTTTTGGTGATTAAGTTTGTGTCTGTTCAGCTAAGGCGTGCCTTTAAACCTGGAGGTGGAAGCCCACTACTCCCGGAACCCTTAATTACTGAGGAACTGGCTATCTTATCTCTAACTACCGGAACACAATAATGCTGAAAACATCGTTGTTGTGGCGTCAGGCTTAGGTAAGATGGTGGTAGCTAGCCAGGTCGACTTGTTTCTTCTTCTAGCTTCAAATGGCGGCATTAGTTGATCGTGTGCAGGGACGGTAAAAATAAACACTTTTAGGAGTTTGTCTCCAATGACAACGTTCAATAGGGTATTTTACTGATATTTAATGATGACGTTAAAAAATATTGCAATTAAGAATACGAAATGTGAAAAAATAATTCGAATCTGTTTTATAATAAAAGAATTACCTATAGTCTGTTTGATTTTGACTACAGCTGTCTCTTTCTAAAACGAAATCTTCTATGGCGTGACTATGACGCTACTAACCCACTGACGTCACTAAGATAGCGTCCTGTCCTTGTCTAATTATAAAGTTTGAAGTCCTATATCTTTGAAAATATTCAAGATAATTCAAAATCAAAACTTGTTTTGTGTAGCTAATATTTCGAAAAACATTTTAAAGAAATAAAAAAAAATCAAGAAAATACCGTATTGTGGCAAGCAAGACGTTGGAGACGCCGATATACGAGGACTTCGCAGTCGCGTTGTCGTCTTATTTTTTGCACATACATATTTTAAGGGTTAGGGCTCAACCCAAATGAACCACAACACGTGGGCGGGGCGCATTTTGTATGGAAATGACATTGAGTTATAATGTACTAACGTACTAGAGAAGCTATCCCAAACAAAAATCTTGTAGTATTTTTGCTAAGCTAAGAGTTAGCCTCGCGACCAATCGAAAGCGCCCG
The DNA here is from genome assembly GCA_949710035.1 of Crambus lathoniellus. Classification (NCBI taxonomy): domain Eukaryota; kingdom Metazoa; phylum Arthropoda; class Insecta; order Lepidoptera; family Crambidae; genus Crambus; species Crambus lathoniellus. The sequence continues at coordinate 14,466,503 of OX453318.1, forward strand.
TGCAGAAAGCGGCAACCAATAGTAGTGCAACAGACATAGATCAAACATTGCAGAACAGACATAGCTTTTGTGCGTGTTTTCTGCCTACCAAATTTTATGAGAATTCATATTTTATTTTATTAATTATTTTTTTAAGATTAAACATTGACATCGTGAGAGAAATACTTACTAATCGAGTTTATTTCTGGTACTTATATACGTTTAAATACATGAATACCATTAATTATTTTACTTGCGTTTATTTAACTTGCAGTTTAAATGTAAGTTCAATGTTCAAATGTTCAATAACAAAAAAACATCAAACTTCCATCAAAACCTGAACCCAAGTAATCACCTAAAACCTAGTACCTAAAACGTTTAAACTGTCACTTCTGCACCACAAAATAACCAATTTTGTTAATCTATGACTCCATCGAAATATGGCCGTCGCTTAACCCGCCAGCACTCGCGCCTTTAGAAATCACACGGTCACTCGCGTGTATAGCATTTTGCTCACGTTTATGAATATCATTAAAAGCTAAGTTTACCAATGAAAAAATATTATTTTATAATGTTATTAAATAAAATACACTTTATTTATTCAAAAAAATATATATTCAAAAGGTTTCCACCATAAATATTTTTAATTTTTAATTAACAATCATAGGAACTAGTTTGCCAGTCTTCTAAGGCAGTCTTATAGAAAAAAATTAACAAAAAAAATAAACTTTTTAAACATAAACTTAAATAATTACTAATAATTAATCCTCATCATATTCGCAAACTTTACACATATCACATAATATATGACTATGCTCAGTACATAAACTTTTTTGTCAGTAAATACAGCTCTTTTTAGTCTTACGATTTTTGCGCCTTGGGCAAACCGCGCAGATCCCATTTGGTTTTTCTTCTCCTGGTAACTCAGATTCGGGTATAAAACATTTTATCACTTGCTGTAGAAGATATGAAATGTTTTGCAAGTTGTTTCTTATTTGGATATGTGGCTGTGTTAGTTGAAGAGCACAGCCACATATCCAAAGAAGAAACAACTTGCAAAACATTTCAAATCCTTCCTGATGTGGATGTTTGTAAAACCAACTATATCAATCAGCATTTCTTCACTCACAAAGAAGAGCAAACATTCCATTATAGTGTTAACAATTTTAGCCACTGGTTTTAAACGAAAAGTAATAGAAGGTGAGGTTAGAAACCTCACCTTCTATTTCCGATGACGATTGTTCGGTGTCAGTGGGATGTTGACTGTGTTCACTGTCTCGATCACTTTCAATATAATCAGCCATAAAGACAGGTCCCCAATGTCTTCCAAATCTTCTTCCGTCAACCATGCCAAAACCTGTTCATCTCTTCGATCCCGATCCATCTATAATAGAAATAAATTAAATTTAAGCAATATTAAACCTTAACATTACATAAAAGTAGCACTAATACTGTCGATAAGATCAAAATAAAAATAAAGCCATAAGAAAATAAGTACTTACGTCGATACTCGCGCGATGAGCAAAACGCCGCTTGATGGTACACAGCGCAACAAATCTTCTCTACCGAGCGACTGGCGCACACTGGCGAGAAGTGAACTGCATTCAGGGGTGGGGGACGGAACAAAACTCAGCTACTGAGTGAACGATATCCGTACGCATAGTTTTGTCAAAATAGCGCGAGTTTTAAATTTACTGTGAGCAAAATGCTCATAGCGCGAGTGCTCGCGGGTTAATTTTTCGGCGACCTAATGAAATAATTACTCAGTAGCATGTTATTAGATACTTTAGTGAGTACTTACTAGTAAAAAATAATTCCTTGGGCTTTATTAGTATTTTTTGAGTTATTTAAACAGTACCTCAACCCACATATCGGCATTTTTAAATAAAATAGAACAGAGTACACACACGTGTTGTTGCGTCTATCGCTTGCCACAGACTAAACGAGTTGAGTCCACGTGGACTCAACTCGTGTTGCAAAGATTCTAGTTGAGATGTCTCCTCTATTCTTTTATCTCAATGGGAAATGAATAGTATATTTCACGTTTGGAAATGATTGATACAATTCAGACTACTCTTTGACGTTCGATAAACAACACTTCATAATTCGAGCTCTGTGGAAACAAAATTATTTTTCAAGTTCTAAGCCATAGTTAACAACGTTAGTTCTATCAGTTCAAAAGTTAAAGCGTTTATTATACTAGTGGTGCCTTATATTACTCAGTATAACTAGCATAAACTCGTATCCTTATCAAATTAAAAACAACAAGAAACGGTTTGTGAATTTGTGCGGGCAGTCTAGTAATTATTAACGTAACCGACTTAGAGTGTAACGTCACGCGACTCTCACGGTTACGCAGTGCACCGTAGGTGTCATTTTGGTGTGCGCGAGTTGCGCGACCCGTTATCGCGTGAATCACCGAGTGCGTCAAAGACTAAGCGACGCAGACTACAACACAAGCGGGGCTGCCAAAGCAATTTGCATCTGAGAGGAGTATTTTTTTATTTTCTTTTTTCTGTTTTTTTTTTTTTAATTTGAATACCATAATAAACCAAGATGAGTAACCAAAATAACACAGTTAAACCAAAATGGGGCTGTTGTTTACCTGATAAAGATAATATTGATAAATATATAATGTGTGTAAAGTGTTGCAAGAATTTTCATTATGAATGTATGTCACTGGATGACGGATCACTCAACTCAGAAATGCGTGCAGTTTTGAGTTGTCCAGAATGTATCCGAAATGCGCCCAAATCGACAAAAAAGGATAATACTCCTGTCCGAAACGTTACTTGCAGGGCAAACAAGAGACAAGCCCTTGCTTCCCCACCAGCGCAGGGTAGTTCAAGTATCACTCGTGAAGATTTGCGAGAAGTGGTTCAAGATGTGTTGAAACAAAACATGAGCGACATGTTTTCGAAGATGCAAGAACACATATCCAAGGTGCTCGATACGGAGTTAAAACCTGTTAAGGATGAGTTAGGTCAGATTAAGGACTCCTTAAATTTTATTAGCTCTGAGTATGAAGATATTAAAACCGAAAACGAAGCTAATAAACAAAAAATATTAGAATTGGAAAAGAATAACGAAAAATTGGAAAGGGCAGTTAGCGATCTAAACTTGCGATTGAATTAGATGGAGCAACAAGCTCGTCAAAATAACATTGAACTTCAATGCATCCCCGAACATAAGAATGAAAATTTAATGTCGATCATCGCTCAACTTGGGCAGGTGATTGGATGTGAGGTGAAGGATAGTGATATCTTGAATTGCACCCGTACTGCAAAACTAAATCGCACCTCACCGCGTCCTCGTTCCATAATCGTACAGATGGCAACACCTAGATTACGTGACCAATTTCTGGCTTCGAGTATAAAATACAATAAAACGCATCCTCAGAATAAGCTGAATAGTTCGCTGCTGGGAATTGCTGGAAATAATACCCCAATATTTGTGACTGAACATCTGTCTCCCACCAATAAAACTATTCATGCAGCAGCAAGATTGAAAGCGAAGGAGATGCAATATAAATTTGTTTGGATTCGCAACGGCAGAGTGTTCATGAGAAAAAATGAAGAGTCGGAGTATATACTTGTGAAAAATATGGACACACTTATGAAAATTGTTTAGTCTTTTAAATTTTAGTTTTTTAATCGTTTATTTAGCTTTTATGTAGAATTATTACAAATAAAATTCGATGCTCTAAAGATATATTATCAGGATTCTCGTGGCCTCAGAACAAAAACTAATAATTTTTATAGGGAAATTCTTTGCAATGACTATGACGTAGTAGTTTTGACAGAAACTTGGTTAAATGCTTCTATATCAAGTAGTGAACTCTTCGATCAAATGTATATTGTTTATCGTAATGATAGATGTTCTAATAATAATTCTAATAAAAAAGATGGTGGTGGAGTTTTGATAGCTGTGTCTAGGCAGATTAACTCAAAACGTATGTTAAGTTGGGAATCCAACCTGGAAGACTTATGGGTCACAATCGATGTACCCGTCTTGCATGTAGTTCATAAAGTTTCTTTATGCGTGGTATACCTACCTCCGCCTGTAAGCCGGACTACTTTAGATATGTTTTTCGAGAATTGTAATAAAGTTCTTGATCAATCAACATATTATTGCATAATAGGAGATTTTAATCTGGGTTGTATTGACTGGAGCTTGGTGGGCGATATCGATGTCGAATATGTTTTACCACAGTTATGTCAACCGTTAATTGAATTTCTTAATGATAATGCACTTAAACAGTATAATATGGTGCGAAACAAATCGGAAAGGATCTTGAACTTGGTGCTATGTAATTTACCTGCTTGCATCGTAGATGAATCACCCAATGCATTAAGCGTTATAGATTGTCACGTTCTTACCTCCTTCACCCTAAATCTACCGGGATAAGGATAGGAAAAGAAACGTGAACAAATGTTGAGTTAAGATATGTTTTTATATTAAAATAAAATACCGATGAGAGGGAGCGGTCATGGGTGAAGCCCAAAGAATTTATAAGGTAGACTTGGCTCGATTTCCTGCTAGTCGGGTACTTCCCGTGTTGAGCGCCTCGGTGAGGGACAGGAGCTCAGCAGGGACGCAACAGGAACGCAACAGGAACGGTGTCGGGCGCAACAGGAGCGCAGCCCAAGGTGACCTTCAGGTAAAGGTAGCAGTGACCTCGGACCCCAATCTGGGGTTTTCCAACCACAACTTCACTATTTTGGCCGACTAGGCACGAAATATTATAATATTAATAACTAATTCAAATAGGTTAGGCTGCCAATAATTATATCTTTATTCATTATTTCAATTTGAGGTAAAGAGCAGCTAGCTACGACTGTTGCCGGTCAGGGAATGAGTCGGCCGGTGTGAGTGAGCAACGAGCGAACGGCCGTCGAATGAATGAATGGATGGCTTGCGAACGAACAGGTGATCGGTTCTACAGACGAAACGTCAAACGCGACGGCAAACTAAATGAGCGCTAAAATGAAATATTCCTTTGATTTTCTAAAGTATTTATATTTCATGTTATTAATATTTTGTTACTTATAAGCTTTTAGTTTATGGTTTTATTTAATAATTCAAGTAAATATTGTTAGATTAGGTAAGTGTGTTTAGTAAAATTATAAGTTTTATTGTGAAGTTGTAATAAAATCAAAAATTGTAAGTTATCTTTATTATTAGTTTATAGAAATAGGTCTCATAAACTTGATTCAAATTATCATGTACGTTTACAACGTTACATTACCCCCCGCTTCACGGAAAGGTTTTAAACCTAATTTAAAACCGTCTTATATTTCCGGACTATCGTTAACACTGCACATGCAAACTAGTTCAAACAATCATCACCTTCCATAAAACCAATCACAATCTTCTCAACCATAAACACAACAACAGCGATTTTATACGCTGTTAACGCACTCTTTCATAAAAAAAGTTACCAACAGTGACACATTGATTACTTTTGCCAACGATAAGATATTTTCTAAGCGAGATGTAACTATCCGTGCATTTTAATTTTACCTAATTATTTTTATTACCTACTGTTTTAAAATCTTTAATGTGCCAAGCTCCTATGTTCTTACCAGACAGTACGTCTTCCAGTACATAAACTAGAGGAGAACGTTTTTCAATAATACGGCACTTAATAAACTTTGGCGCTAACTTTTTACTGAAGTATTTATCTTTGTCACTCAAGATAAAAGTACGCTTATAGACCAAGTCACCGACGTTAAATTCCGAGTGTTTCCCACGCAAATTATAATGACTAGTATTTTTAACATGAGCCTGCCATAACGATGTCTGCACTTCATCGAAAACAACCGAAAGGCAACCCAGGTTCTCAGCGTAAATATCGCGCGGAAGGAATAAGACTTCATCGCCCAAATCGATATCTGTATAATGAGATCCACACCGGACCAATTCCCTACCATAGACCAAAAATGAAGGGGTAAAACCAGTAGCTTCATTCACAGAATTATTTATGGCGAACTGCACCTTGGGAATAAAAGTGTCCCAAGAGCGATGGTCTTTTTCGACAAATGTGGCCAAACAAGTTACTATTGTTTTGTTATAGCGCTCCACCGTATTGATTTGAGGCGTATACCTCGGAGTAAAATAGATGTTAGGGATCTTATAGTTCTCAAATAAAGTATTAGTTACAGAACTAATAAATTGAGTACCATAATCCAAGAAAATTGTTTGGGGTACGCCATGAACTAAGAACACCGAGTCTTCCAAAATTTTAACAACAGAATCTGAAGTAGCGCGACGTAACGGAAAAATCATACAATACTTTGAAAAACAGCAAGTGACGACGAGCATATAACTATTTTGTTTCCGGGTAACTGGAAGTGGGCCGACAAAATCAATTGAGATCATTTGGAAAGGTCTTGAGCACTGCTTTGGACGTCCCATATGACCCAATGTAGTGTGATTTTGGGCTTTATATGATAAGCAGGTGGAACAAGATCCCACAGCTTTCACGACATCATGGTACATGCCAGGCCAGTAATAGCTTAAAGATAAGCGCCTGTAAGTTTTAAAAATACCAAGATGTCCTGCTGTTGGTTCCGAATGATTTTCTATTATTACCTTCTCACGGAACTCCTCGGGAACAACTTCTTTCCACGCAAACTCAGAAGTTAATTGACATTTATTTTTAGATAAGCGATACAATGAATTATTTTTAATAATGAAATTAGGAAATTTAGTTGGCGAGTTCAAACAACCATTATAAATCTTTTTATACCATGAGTCCTCAGTGTTGAGTACGGAATTCGAAAGCGATAAGGCAGCAAGAGGTAAGGCACGAGAGAGAGCATCAGGAATGACATTATCTACTCCCTTCCTATGCTTGATTTCGAAATTAAAAGCAGACAATCTTACACCCCAACGAGCTAATCTACCTGTAGGGTTTTCTAACGACATGAACCATTTCAACGCAGAGTGATCAGTGTAAATGGTGATCGTCTGCCCATTTTCCACATAGCAACGCCAATGTTCGAGTGCAGTCAACACAGCTAGAGCCTCCCTTTCAGTGATACTGTAATTCTGTTCGGGCTTACTAAGAGACCTACTCATATACGCTATGGGATGCTCCTTACCATCTATATTCTGCGTTAGCATCGCACCAATGCCATAATTGCTTGCGTCCGTGTGGACCTCAAAAGGTAACGAATAATTCGGACAAGCGAGAACAGGCGCAGACACTAAGCACTCTTTAAGGGCATTGAAAGACATATCAGCTTCAGGCGTCCATTCAAAAGCGGGCGAACGCTTGCCATTAGATGTCAATCTATTAAGTGGTGCTGCCACGGTACTGAAATTGGGAACGAAACGCCTGTACCACGTAGCAGTTCCAAGAAAACGCTTCAACTCTTTTTTATTTGTGGGAGTCGGGAAGTTGAGAATGGCCTCCACCTTTTCAGGGTCCGTACGCAAGCCTCTGGCATCAACCAAATAACCGAGATATTTGAGTTGGCTACGGAAAAAATTACACTTTTCAAAATTTACTGTGAGATTGGCATTCTGCAGCTTATGTAAAACGCGTAATAGAGCTGCAACATGCTCCTGAAAAGAGGAACTAACGATTATAATATCATCGAGGTACGCAAAAGCTTTAGACTCCATGTCAGCAAAGAGAAAATCGACCAATCGCTGTTGTGTAGCCGGAGCATTGGTCAGACCAAAGGCAGTAGTCTTAAAACGGAATGTTCCTCGGCCAGGGACATAAAACGCCGTCTTGTCTCTGTCCTCAGGAGCCAGAGGAATCTGCCAGAACGATTTGGATAAATCAATGCTGGACAAATACTTAGCATCACGAAGATTATCGAGGATTTCTGAAATGTACGGCAAGTTGTAGGCATCCTTCTTCGTAACTGCGTTTAACTTACGACTGTCCAAACAAAACCTGGGCTGACCATTCTTCTTGTTTACGATAAGCACGGGTGAAGACCAGGCGCTCTCGCAAGGCTCTACTACATCTAAAGACAGCATCTCATCTACCTGTTCAATTAAAATTTTCTGTTTTTCGGGAGACATTCTGTAATAACGCTGCCTGATGGGTTGAGCGTTACCGGTGTCAATACGATGTGTTATAAGATGCGTTCTACCCAAGCCCTTAACTTCAGTGGATATAGTTTTAAATTGTGAAATGACATTATCGGCTAATATTTTTTTTGAGTCGGATAAATTATCATAAGAATGAATAAAAGTTTCGCTAGTATTACACTTTACCTCGGCTATCTGGACATCGGATAATGTGATGCTACCTAAATACTTAGGGCATAAATTAAAAATTCGCCAAAAATCTACACCTAATATGATAGAGGTTTCGACCTCGGGCACAACAAAAGCTTTAATTATATGAAACTGGCCTTCAAACGAAATTGGTAAAAACATATAACCAATACTTTGCAAAGACTGGCCACCAGCAGCAATCATATTAGTGTGATTGTCATAGTGCAATAAACAATCATCTTCTAAATTAAGATGGGAGTTATTGCCTAAAATACACTCGCGAGCAAAAGTATGGAATCACTTAATTGGAATTGACTCCGCGCGATCTTGAGTACTTAATAACTAGTTAAGAATAATAAAAATGGTACCATTTTAAAGGTTAAACTGTTAACTTTAAATTGATACCAAATTCATTTAAATCACATCGGCATTTAAGGAGCTATCCCGGATTAAGTGAAGGAGTAAGGAAAAAGATATGTTTCAATTGTTTGATATGTCGCGAGTTGCGGCCTATTGACCCCCTATAAAAGCACGTGTTATCGGATTTTCTTTATCAGTCAGCTTTCACACGTTGACCGGTACACATGTCCGCTATTTTGACCCATTAACTTGGACGACAATGGATACTACACCTACAGAAGCAGCGCAAATCGTCGCCCTATTGCAAGAAGGGCTCAGCCAGCGGGCTGTAGCACGTCGGCTCCACATAAGCCAGTCCTGTGTTTCGAAAGTTTATAAACGCTTTCGGGAGACTGGTGGCTTTATCCCGAGACCAAGATCTGGACGGCGCCGGTGCACATCGGAGAGGGATGACCGTTTTATCGTGTCAACCTCTCTCCGAAATCGGCATTTGACTGGTGTCGACGTCCAACAGGAGCTCCGAAATATTCGTGGGGTAGCTGCCAGCGAGTGGACAGTTCGTCGAAGACTTAAGCAAGCTAATTTGACTCCAAAAAGGCCTGCCACAGGCCCGAAACTGACGGCAGGTCACCGACAAGCTCGCCTTCAATTTGCTCGCTCCCATCTTGATTGGGAGGTTGAGCAATGGAGGCGAGTCCTGTTCTCCGACGAGTGCAGAATGTGTTTGCACGGCAGCGACCGAAGGGGTCGGGTCTACAGGCGGCCTGGGGAGCGATTTGCGCAGTGCTGTTTCGCTGAGATGGTGGCTTATGGGGGCGGTTCTTGTATGATGTGGGCCGGCATTTCCTTCGACGGTAAAACGGAGCTTGTTTTCGTTCCTGGCGGGGGACGAGGAGGCGGTCTAACTTCAGACCGCTACATTTCCGATATTCTGCTGGAACATGTCGTTCCTTATGCGGGATATATCGGTGATGACTTCCTTTTTATGCACGATAACGCTCGTTGTCACACTTCCCGTGCCACAACTGAATACCTCAAAGAAGTCGGTATCGCCACATTGGACTGGCCAGCGCTCAGCCCGGACATGAATCCCATTGAGCACGTGTGGGATGAACTGAAGAGGAGGGTTCGTTCCAGAAATCCTGCTCCTTCAAGTGTGAATGAGCTGAAATCTGCTTTGATAGAGGAGTGGGAAGGTATCCCGCAATAATCGATACAAAGGCTGATTAGGTCAATGAAGAACCGTCTTCGAGCAGTTATTAGGGCGAGAGGAGGGAACACTAAATATTGAAACTTGATTTTAAGGACAAATAAAAATTTTATTAGTAAATTATGTGTTGTTTTCTTTATTTATTATTTTTTCATATTCCTTATGTTTTCCTTACTCCTTCACCTTATCCGGGATATCTCCTTAAATACTGATGTGATTTAAATGAATTTGGTATCAATTTAAAGTTAACAGTTTAACCTTTAAAATGGTACCATTTTTATTATTCTTAACTAGTTATTAAGTACTCAAGATCGCGCAGAGTCAATTCCAAGTAAGTGATTCCATACTTTTGCTCGCGAGTGTACTAAGCGCAGCGCCAGAATCTAACAAAGCAGTAGCTTCTTTATTATTTATTTTAATATTATCATAAGGCCTGGAATCATTAGCCGGTTTAGAATTCAGAATTGTAGAAACTTTATAAGTTGCAGAAAATTTTCTTAAAAATGCAAGCCAGTCATCCCAATCTTCCTTATCAAAATTACTACAATTCTGCTTAACTAGTTTTTTGAATTTGGTAAATTATTCTTAGAGCACACGGGACAATCAGGCGTTTTCACATCCTTCATACCGCATTTAAAACAAAACACATCACGACTAGCTTGACATTGTCTTATATGATGAGAGTTGCTGCGACATCTGGGGCAGTAAGGTTGATATTGGGTAGTATTAATTGAATGTATATAATTTGACGATGATTGTCCGCGATTACGGTATGTACTATAGGTTTGATTTTTGGAATAATTTCCTTTGTGATTGTTATTATTATTATTAGAATAAGTTCTATTTTGATTATGAGGATTGCTATTAGAATTATTCTGAGGAAATGATCTATGTTGATAATTAAAATTACTATTAATATTATAACTACTAGTTCCGCTATTTTGTTTAAATGTATTCCTATTAGTTTCTCTCTTGTATGCGAAATCGGGAGCAAGAGTATCTGAAGTTACTTTAGGCGGTTCCTGAAATTTGGAAAAACGATCCTGTACCACTTCATAATTACGGCATAATAAATGTAGCATTTCTATAGATGTCACCTCACCAGCAGACGCTAAAGTGCTGGCATAACAGGGCCTGACATTGTGAAGCAGTATTTTTAGTTGTTCCTTTTCAGAGAGGGGCTCGTTCAAAGAAGAAAACATTCCGCTCATTATCGAAAGATATATAGTAATGTTCTCACAATCACCTTGAGTGCGAGCACGTATTTCAGGAATAAAATTATAATCAAACTCCCGCGATCCAAACGTTTCCTTTAGCTTTACTACTAGCTCGGGCCAGGAATTAACTTTACTTTTGATTGAGCGATACCAATGCAAGGCGTCGTCTTGAAAAATTTCGGAAGCAAAACTTAAAATTTTTGTCAAAGGAATATTTCGAGCCTCAACAAATTCATCTACACGCTGTATAAACGCATTTACGCAAGTCTTTCCATTAAACTTCAATTTGGACAAGTCAGCCGAACTTCGATCGCATGTTACCGAGATCACATTAGACACATCCGTTACAACAGGTCTACTCTCACTACTAGTGCTAGGGTTTACCGACGAAACAGGTAAAGGCTTGTTAACTGAAAGAGCAGTAAGTTTTTGAAGTAAAAGCTTATGACTTTTAACAACGCTGTCGTATTCTTTTTTAATATCGTCGGTGCAAGTTATTCTCGCTATGCGATTATGTAAATGGTTTAATAAATTTTGCGTTCTCAAAAGTACTGGAATACTAGGATCAGCAATGTCAAGATTTAATTTAATTTTAGACACCACGTCCATACAACCAGTAAGATCCTGTTTTATTTCTAAAGGCGACTCCAAAATGTGCTCTGAAGGAAATGCTGGAGCCAATTTGACGATTTGTTTGCGTAATTCATCAACAGAGGTTGCAGGAGTGACTCCTCTAATGCCCACCTCGTACTCCAGCTCCGACTTTTGCAGAGATAGGTATTTGATTGGCAACATCGTAAAATTTAAAATATAAAAAAAATAGTTAACGCCCGATGGAGTAAGTGGTATTTACCTATATAACAAATTAATCTAAAAATAATTAAAGCACAATCTCCGCACCGTTACAAAATCAATTAAAATACGTTTTTTTTATTAAACACACAATAATCAACTATAATAATCAACAAAAAAAAATAAAAGCACACAAAAAAAATTTTAATTGCAACTAAAAACAAAAAGCAAAAATCAAAAATTCTCCGTGCTACTGGAATGCACCTTACAAAACGTCAAAAATACTAACAAAACAATTAAATTGACTTCATACTTTTAATGTTAAAAAAAAATTATTGTAATATTACATTCACGATTCAATTGTCAATATTATAAAATTAAATAAAATATTGAATTAATATAAATTTCGCGATTCAATGTCAATGTCAATGTAAAAGTCAATATTAATATTAATATCACACGATAATATCAATTTAATAAAAAGTATAAAAAAATAAAATCAATATTAAAGCCATAGAAATTAAAGCGCCATAATAGGGCTCCGGTAACAATGTTAATGATACTATATTAGAATGAAAAGACGAAACAACACTAACAGTTACGAGACAAAAATGTGCGTCGTATAAAGACCGTTACTTATTTTTAAATTTAGTACACTACAGCAGCACGGGAAAAAAACACAAAAAAAACGCTTCACAAAAAAAAACAACCACAAACACAAAACTAGCTACGTTGCGACTAAAAACAGGAAAGAGCCAAGCATAAAAAAATTCAACCACGTTAGGCGCCAATGTCACGTTCTTACCTCCTTCACCCTAAATCTACCGGGATAAGGATAGGAAAAGAAACGCGAACAAATGTTGAGTTAAGATATGTTTTTATATTAAAATAAAATACCGATGAGAGGGAGCGGTCATGGGTGAAGCCCAAAGAATTTATAAGGTAGACTTGGCTCGATTTCCTGCTAGTCGGGTACTTCCCGTGTTGAGCGCCTCGGTGAGGGACAGGAGCTCAGCAGGGACGCAACAGGAACGCAACAGGAACGGTGTCGGGCGCAACAGGAGCGCAGCCCAAGGTGACCTTCAGGTAAAGGTAGCAGTGACCTCGGACCCCAATCTGGGGTTTTCCAACCACAACTTCACTATTTTGGCCGACTAGGCACGAAATATTATAATATTAATAACTAATTCAAATAGGTTAGGCTGCCAATAATTATATCTTTATTCATTATTTCAATTTGAGGTAAAGAGCAACTAGCTACGACTGTTGCCGGTCAGGGAATGAGTCGGCCGGTGTGAGTGAGCAACGAGCGAACGGCCGTCGAATGAATGAATGGATGGCTTGCGAACGAACAGGTGATCGGTTCTACAGACGAAACGTCAAACGCGACGGCAAACTAAATGAGCGCTAAAATGAAATATTCCTTTGATTTTCTAAAGTATTTATATTTCATGTAATTAATATTTTGTTACTTATAAGCTTTTAGTTTATGGTTTTATTTAATAATTCAAGTAAATATTGTTAGATTAGGTAAGTGTGTTTAGTAAAATTATAAGTTTTATTGTGAAGTTGTAATAAAATCAAAAATTGTAAGTTATCTTTATTATTAGTTTATAGAAATAGGTCTCATAAACTTGATTCAAATTATCATGTACGTTTACAACGTTACAAGATCAACTACATCCTCCCCTCGATGTTGATATATCTTTTGAATGTGAGGCAAAACTCCCTCTTAACGATAAAACAAAGATATATAACTTCCATAAAGCTGATTACCCTAATATTAATAAAGAGCTTGCAGAATGTAAATGGAAAGATTGGTTTCAGGGTGTAGATAATGTTAACGATTTAATTCAAATATTTTACAGTTCGATCCAGACTATCATCAAAAAATTTGTTCCTAAGAGAAAAATAAATAATAACAAATATCCCGCTTGGTTTACATATAACTTAAAGAAACGTTTAAAAGAGAAATATAATGTTAGATGTCGGTACAAAAAATACAAAAATCCCATGGACAAAATAGAATTAGATTTGTTGAGTTCTCGTTGCTCACGCTTAGCAGATAAAGTTCATAATCGATATATGACTAAGTTAGAAAAGCAAATTGTTGATGATCCAAAACAGTTTTTTTCATATACTAAGGCCAAACGCGGTGGAAAAGGTTCTTATCCTAAGGCAATGACGGATGGATTGGTGGTAGCATCAGAAGGTGATCAAATTTGCGAACTGTTTTCATCTTATTTTGCTTCTGTATATGTTCCCGATAATAGGGATAATAGTGAGACTATCAAAAAAAACATTCACTCTGGCTATCTTGAACATTTGGAAAACTATAGTCAAAATTTGTCGGTCCCAAATATAGACTCTAAAACCCCTCTGAATAAACTAAAGAAACTTGATGCTACTAAGGGAGCAGGTCCAGACGGAATACCACCCATATTTTTAATAAAATGTGCTGAACATCTAGTGGTGCCGCTTTTAATTATCTACAATAGGTCTTTAACTACGGGTATATTTCCTACGGAATGGAAAAAAGCTAAGACAGTGCCAATTCATAAGTCAGGAAGCGAAGATCTTATCAGAAACTACAGGCCTATTTCTATTCTATCAACATTAGGAAAACTGTTAGAGTCTCTAATATGTCCGTATATACAGCGCCACTTTAAGCAGGCACTCAGCGACCACCAACATGGATTTGTTCAGTCTAGATCCACTAGTACAAATTTAGTTGATCTTACTGAAACTTTACTGGAAGCACTTGATGCTAACAAACAAGTGGACGTTGTGTATACGGACTTTAGCAAAGCGTTCGATCGTCTGTGTCCGGAAATTCTATTACAAAAGCTGTCAGCGTACGGTATTGCTAATTCAATGTTAAACTGGTTAAAATCGTATCTTCATGATCGATCATTTTACGTTGTTGTCCATGGGTACCAATCAAAGTTTCGAAAAATAACATCTGGTGTACCCCAAGGCTCACATTTGGGGCCAGTACTGTTCACCATCTTTGCCAATGACATAACTAACATCATACGATTCTCGAGTATTTACATGTACGCCGACGACTTGAAAATTGGTAGAATTATTGATTCACCTAATGACTCGATCATGCTTCAAACAGATCTTGATGAGCTTGTTAAGTGGTGTGAGATGAACGGAATGGATCTTAACTCAGAAAAATGTTTCTTCCTGCAATACGGGCGAAAACGAAATCTCATCCATTACCAGTACAGCATTGCTTCGACTAAAATCAAAGAAGTAGATAAGATTCGTGACTTAGGTGTGATCTTTGACAAAAAACTCACTTTTTTACCACATATGGATGACGTCTTTAACAGACGATCAAGAGCACTAGGTTTTATTCTTAGAAATGCCAAGGCCTTCCGTACTAGCAGAGCCAAAATAACACTTTATAACACCTTTGTACGAAGTATTTTAGAATATTGCACCGTCGTATGGAGACCTCACTATGCAACTCACTCTTTACGCTTGGAGCGCATACAAAAAAGATTTATGCGACACTTGAGATATACACAAGGGATATATTCCTGATCAGAAGGTCTAAGTAGCTAAATGTCCAACAGCGCGAAACGTCTGATGAGCAGTAAGTCTAATTAGCAGAATGTCTATGTAGCAAAACGTCCAACTATCAAATGGTCTGTATAGCAGAACATCTATTTAGCAAAAAGTCATTTGTGAAATGTGTACACTCACGATAAAAAGGAAAAGTCATTTGTAAATTACATTAGGTACATTTATTTAAGAAAAACAAAATCTGGATTAAAAAGCTAGCAGCACCATAAATATTATTAGGATATTAGGCGCACAAATTCCCCTGCATTTATTTACTTATTATTTTGATATGACCAAGGATATCAAAAATTCAAAGGGACTATCTTTTTGGCCCTCAAACTTTTGCAGCTCTTTTGTATTTGGCATTAAACATTAAATCGATCTTCCTTCTTTTATTTCCTTCAAATAACATATTCTTGTATTTGCGATCTTGCCAAAGAGCTTCTTTTCTAAGAGCTTTATGTAATGCTCATCAAATAGCATTCTTGACAATAAATTGTCAGTTACCATCAAAAACTACATAGACCAAAGAATCTGTAGGTATATACAAGTCTGTACGTAGGTACATATTATAATTCCGTGTCCGTTTCCCTCCCGATGTAATTTGTGTGTTGAATTTTGTGCCTGAGTATCCAGACATTTTGATAATGTGACGATTTGCTAAATAGATGTTCTGCTATACAGACCATTTGATAGTTGGACGTTTTGCTACATAGACATTCTGCTAATTAGACTTACTGCTCATCAGACGTTTCGCGCTGTTGGACATTTAGCTACTTAGACCTTCTGATCAGGAAGGGGAAAAATGTGATAGTAAAAAACCACGAGCCCCATAAGTAGCTTTCAGGCGGGATTCGAACCCGCGCCTCCGGGAATCCGGCCCGATGCTCTGACCAACTAAGCTACCGAAAGGCCTACACGACTCGTCGAATTTTGCTATCACTTGTTACGCTGTAGGCCAGCGTTGCTTCATCAATGTGAGGAAACACTCGCATCCGAAAGAAACATTTTTACAAATGTTTAACAATCGATTAAGATGAAACAGCCATATTGAGATTTTATATTATTTTTATGCATTCACAATGCAATTTTGTAAGTATAGGAAAAATGTGATAGTAAAAAACCACGAGCCCCATAAGTAGCTTTCAGGCGGGATTCGAACCCGCGCCTCCGGGAATCCGGCCCGATGCTCTGACCAACTAAGCTACCGAAAGGCCTACACGACTCGTCGAATTTTGCTATCACTTGTTACGCTGTGTAAAATGTTTCTTTCGGATGCGAGGGTTTCCTCACATTGATGAAGCAACGCTGGCCTACAGCGTAACAAGTGATAGCAAAATTCGACGAGTCGTATAGGCCTTTCGGTAGCTTAGTTGGTCAGAGCATCGGGCCGGATTCCCGGAGGCGCGGGTTCGAATCCCGCCTGAAAGCTACTTATGGGGCTCGTGGTTTTTTACTATCACATTTTTCCTATACTTACAAAATTGCATTGTGAATGCATAAAAATAATATAAAATCTCAATATGGCTGTTTCATCTTAATCGATTGTTAAACATTTGTAAAAATGTTTCTTTCGGATGCGAGGGTTTCCTCACATCGATGAAGCAACGCTGGCCTACAGCGTAACAAGTGATAGCAAAATTCGACGAGTCGTGTAGGCCTTTCGGTAGCTTAGTTGGTCAGAGCATCGGGCCGGATTCCCGGAGGCGCGGGTTCGAATCCCGCCTGAAAGCTACTTATGGGGCTCGTGGTTTTTTACTATCACATTTTTCCTATACTTACAAAATTGCATTGTGAATGCATAAAAATAATATAAAATCTCAATATGGCTGTTTCATCTTAATCGATTGTTAAACATTTGTAAAAATGTTTCTTTCGGATGCGAGGGTTTCCTCACATTGATGAAGCAACGCTGGCCTACAGCGTAACAAGTGATAGCAAAATTCGACGAGTCGTGTAGGCCTTTCGGTAGCTTAGTTGGTCAGAGCATCGGGCCGGATTCCCGGAGGCGCGGGTTCGAATCCCGCCTGAAAGCTACTTATGGGGCTCGTGGTTTTTTACTATCACATTTTTCCTATACTTACAAAATTGCATTGTGAATGCATAAAAATAATATAAAATCTCAATATGGCTGTTTCATCTTAATCGATTGATAAACATTTGTAAAAATGTTTCTTTCGGATGCGAGGGTTTCCTCACATTGATGAAGCAACGCTGGCCTACAGCGTAACAAGTGATAGCAAAATTCGACGAGTCGTGTAGGCCTTTCGGTAGCTTAGTTGGTCAGAGCATCGGGCCGGATTCCCGGAGGCGCGGGTTCGAATCCCGCCTGAAAGCTACTTATGGGGCTCGTGGTTTTTTACTATCACATTTTTCCTATACTTACAAAATTGCATTGTGAATGCATAAAAATAATATAAAATCTCTACACAAGGGATCTCAAAGAGAAAACTGCCATCCTATAAAAAACTTTTAAGACATTTCAAAATTCAATCTTTAGAAGAACGTAGACTCATTATTGACTTGCTATTTGTATCTAAAATCTTTAATAATAATATAGATTGTCCTCAATTGCTAAGTAAATTCAGATTGCGCGTTCCAGTTAGGTGTCCCCGTAGCAAAATAAGGCCTTTTTAACCGACTTCTAAATAAAAAAGGAGGAGGTTCTCTATTCGTCTGTATGTATGTTTTTTTTTTTTTTTTCTTTTTTTGTGTATGTCCACCGATTACTCGAAGACGGCTGAACCGATTGAAATGGTTCAAACGTTATTACATCAGGTTGGTTTCCAAGTTGGTCCCATTTTTTGAAATTTTGAAAACGGTTCAGTAGTTTTCAGGAAATCTTGAAAATACTGTCGTTTTCGTTACCACTTTATGTGAATTTAATACGTATCTTTAGGCATAACTCCTTTGTTTATAAACCGATTTAGATGATTCTTGTTTTGTTAAAAAGGGGATACCTCAAGGTATTTTAACCGACTTCGAAAAAGGAGGTTTTGAGTTTGATCACAAACCTATTTACCAGAAAACACGTAAATTGCCTGCACGATGCACTAAAAAGAGTGAAATAAAAATTATTTTTATAAAAAAATTAAACCGCCTTCAAAAAAACCACATCAAAAAAGTAAGAAATAATTCCTCACCAAATAAATAACGTAAGTACTTTGAAGTCGGGCGTGAAACATGTACAATTTTTTGTTGTTTTTGTTAAAACCCGCCCGACTTCAAAGTACTTACGTTATTTATTTGGTGAGGAATTATTTCTTACTTTTTTGATGTGGTTTTTTTGAAGGCGGTTTAATTTTTTTATAAAAATAATTTTAATTGCAACCAAAAACTGTTTTACGTGTCGTAAAACAGTTTTTGGTTGCAATTCTTCCATTGCAAGACTCAGTAAATTGGCAAATAAATATGGCACCGAGGTTGATATCCTTACCGATTCACCCAAAAAACTTCGTGCTCACTTATTTAAATTAATGGAGAATGAAAATTAGTTTCCTTTATGCCTTTTTTTATTTGCATTTCATTAAACTTTAGATAAGTAAGTAATTTAATATGTGAATATCATGTTGTTACTGGTCATGAGGTGTTTATCTATAATTGTTTGTATCACTTAGTTTATAACTCTTGGCATGCTTTTAAAATTAATGTAATAGTGCTTACAAATGTTGATAAATCAATAAATAAAATAAAATAAAAATTCACACTTACCACATTTTGCAGTCATTATCAACCGCGTGGGTGATACCGGCCACAAGGTAACCACAACGCAACCGCCAGCGACGAAGCTGCGAACTGGCAGCCGGCCACATCGCATACGATGTAACCTCATCACAACAACTAGCGACAACGACATTTTGTCGCACAACCCAAAGCCATCTTCTATCTCACTCGTTGCACTAGGAGCGCAAGCAGCCGAGAAATAATAGCGGGCCATGGCACAACCACAACGCAACTGCAAAAAGCTGCATCGACACTGTTCACACATGGTTCACACGTAACCACATTTTGTCGCTGCTATGTGATGTGGTTGTATTTGTGTGGGTCGACACTTACAGTGCTACTGCGGACCCCTAATACACTGCTACGGTACGGACCCCTAAGAGGTCCACGCACCCTACTTTGGCAAACCCTGGTCTAGAACTATGAAAGCCTGTACTATGGGCAACAGCGTCGCTTAAACACTTAACAACAAAATTCGTGTGCGCGCGTATCGCCCCTGCACGACCTAAACGTATGTTGTGACCGCGCGGCGTGCATGCCATTTTAACCTTAGAAGTGGTTAAGCGACGCTGTTGCCCATGGTACGTACATAACATAGCAGTGTGACCTTCATATGTTTGTCCAAGACAGTGCTAAGACGGGAATCCGGTCTATTGTTAGATGCAGCTAGGCCATCTAGATATAGCCTGTTTGTTGAATGTGCAATGTATGTTGATTGTTGACCTAAATATATAGAGGATTGTACTGATGAAATGTAAGCCTTAGGGTGAGGTACTAAGGTCTGCTTTGCTGTGGACTGTTATATTTTGCTTTATATCATCGTTTTCGAATAAGATTTATCTTTTAATATCCAATAAAGTAACGAAAGATTTGAAGGCATAAGAAAGCACAATTAAAACAATAGTAAATTACCGAAATAAACACAACACATTTGTTTTCTTTAAATCCAATAATTTGATCGTAATATGCATCCTTTTCTCCGTGATTTCGAAAATTCGACGCCACTCATTCAGCTTTGTAGGTACCTGCAATAACGCTGCCAGTATTCTGGCAGGGCATGTGCGACTTACATTTGACAAAACAAAAACAAACACATCATTAATGAGACACTTCCGGATAACTCCTCTGGGTGTAGTTCGCGCGGGTGGCCTCTGAAGTATTCGTAATCTATTTCGTAGGTAGGTAATTAATTTGTACCTAAATTTACTAACCCTTATTTTTAAGTAAGTTTCTTTTATTTACTAACCCATGAATCTTAGTTGTTTGTAATAAATTAATTTGAATTGAATTTGAAATTAATAGGTAATCCATTAATAATAAAACATAGACACAGAACTTCGAATAAAAAATCGAGTCTTTTTATTAAAATTTGTTCCTAAGAAGGTTTCAATTAACCCTTAACCACCTAGCATAGGTCTAACAGACCCCGACGAATTTACAATCGTGAATATTGTTGAGCCCGAGCTTCGTATAAACTTGTTCGTCCATGTACCTTTTCCTCGCGCCCCCCAGTGCCGCACAACCGCTTCTTGCAGTCGGATGTTTGCGCGTTTGTATCTGGTAAGTAAAAAACTGTCGCCGGGTAAAAGAATTTCAGAAAATCTGTGAGTTTAAGTCCTGGTATTTCGTTTAACTTTTACTTTTTTGGAGATGTTTTATATTTTTTTTGTTTTTTGATTACTAGGTAATAAAAAAAAGTACAAAGAAGTACCTACTTATGTGTTTTGTATAATGGACCTCATTTTCCTACTATGTCAGTTTATAAGTATAGTGTTGATTACTTAATTGAGATTTTATTTTAAATGTGGCTTTTCATGTGCTTTTCTTATTTTAACAAATAGTTTAATATGTTCCTAACAATTTTTTTTATTAAAAACTTTAACTTACCTCACACAGTTTTACAAACGAGAATCATTTAGCTCCGAAGTCTCACAGACGTATGCTAGGTGGTAGTGTGACGATAACTGATGCTAGGTGGTTAAGGGTTAAACACCTTGTAAAGAGTTTCTTACTTTTGACTGTCTCTATATCTCTTATTCGGAGCACACTTTAGCAAACTCAATAAATTGAGATTTATTCACCAGAATATGAAATGTTTTATCGCCCAAAGGCGGCCAATTTATAGTCAATCTTTTCTGTAGTTCGGAGTTCGGGGTGTAATGTTGTAGAGGATACTGAATACGAATCAGGTACTGCTGGATGGAAAATGAAATTTTGTATCAACATTGTACAGACGAATGGTAAATAAACTGTACGTATAGCTGAACTTCGTAAATAGCTGTAAAACATGTAAAAAAAATACATATTTTTATGACGTTGAAATTGACCACTTCGACGACCTCCATGGTCGAGTGCTGCAATCACTCGAGGTCCTGGGTTCGATTGCCGGTCATAAATGTAGAAAATAGACATACAATACCCATCGTTTTTTGCCATTACCATAACCCAGTGTTTTTTTTATTGCGAAAGATTCTAAATTTGCTATATCTCTATTTTTTATTGCGATTGATTCTAAATTCTCTATATCTTTATATTTTTATTGCAAAATATTCACCAGCAACATATCAATACAAACATTATGATAACAAATACAATTCACAAAAATAAAAGATATGCCTTTATAGGTAAATACAGTACCTACCTATTATTATAGAAAAAAATAATAAACGTAAAATAATAAAAACACTAACTTAAATAAACAGTAATATTTATAACGTAAAATTTTATTTCTTTGCAAACCTTTATTTATATTTTATAGTAGGATATTTTTTAAAACTGATTAACTATAGAATATTTGAGAATTATTTAATTGAGCTTTACACATTCTTTTGCATGCGTTATGAGTAAAAAGATAGGATTGGAGGAATGTAATTTGATGGTGTCCAATATAGATGTATATATTTATTTTTTGTTTTATTTTAACTCACGGTACGCGTAAACAAATTATCTACTAGTGATTTAAAATGTTACATACCTACTATGAAAAAGAAATTCCTATGTACGTAAGACTGTTATTAAATCGCTAAACTAATTATAATAGACGGTTTAATTTAATAGATAATTTAGGTAGAATTTAGATTGCATCGTATACCTAAAGCGAGTAAAATTGTATTTATTGTAATGGTCATCCGTTACAATAAACTGCTAGATACAATTTCATTCGGAAATAAAATAATCTAACAATCACTCTCGCTCGACTCGATTAACTTTCAAATAAAGGAAACCGTATCGTACTCGGTCCATTCTTCAGACCGAATGATTCGATTCGGATTCGGACCTGCCTTCTGCGCCGGAGGTCTTGGGTTCGATTCCCGAACAAGACAATTATTTGTATGCATGAACAATATGAACATGTCTATTTGTGTTGGTCTGGGTCTGGGTGTAATAAAATAAAATAAATAATTTCTTCATTTACCCAATTCTTCTGTGGAATGCGCTTCCTTTAGACATCAGAAGGTCCACCAGTCGGTTTTCGTTTAAAACTAAGTTACGAAAATTTCTCACTGAGCAAGCAGCTAACTCTTAAATCTTGATCGTCGTTATCTTTTATTTGTACCTATATCACTTCACTACATAGTATAAAACAAAGTCGCTTTCTCTTCCCTATGTCCCTTTGTATGCTTAAATCTTTGAAACTACGCAACGGATTTTGATGCGTTTTTTTTTAATAGATAGAGTGATTCATAAGGAAGGTTTATATGTACTTTTTATCCCAATATTCCCACGGGAACGGGAACCACGCGGGTGAAACCGCGGGCGGCCGCTAGTATATTTATATATGTATGTATATTGTATGTAGTATAATTTATTATATATTATATATTTATTATAATTATATAAATATGTGTAATATATATAATATTTATTATACTTTTATTATAAGCTATATAAGTTTATTTATTTATTACGTTGTATATATTAATATTTCTCTCGCCTTTTTTTAAGTTTAATGCTGGTTGTGCACCCTACCACTTTACTATCTCCATATCACCCTAAGGTTGACTGGTAGAGAATGCCTGAGGCATTAAGTCCGCCTATGTACATTGTGCATGAAGAATTAATAAATAAATAAATAAATAAATAAAATAAATAACTTCTTACATTCACACCAATTATCTAAGCCCATTTTAATTTCATTAAGAAACTGTATCATGGAAAACTTGATAACGGAAAAATATATACTTAAATACTTTTTGTTTGTAAATACATACTTAATATACATAAGACCAAGACAAATAGACATGTTCATGCACACATATATTTGTCTTGTTCGGGAATCGAACCCGAGACCACTGGCGCAGAAGGTGGGTAGCCTACCCCTGCGCCAAATCGGTCGTCATGTATGTATAATTGTATGTATTTACAAGATATCCGTTATCTAGTTTCCATAACACAGTTTCTTAATGATAACTAGAGCTAGATATAATTTGGTGTGATTGTAAGAAATTTATTTATTTATTTATTACTAGCTGTTGCCCGCGACTTCGTACGCGCGGTGTAGTGACTTTTGTGTTAGTTTAGTTTGTGTGTTTGTTGCTCAGATTTCATAACGCTCTTCTTGAAGTCCTATTCTGTACTAAAAGGGTCTAAAGAATATCGAATATGCAGGCTAGGGTATGAACATGGTATGTTGTTATCATATGCTGCATGAATTTATATGAGCCCTCATTCAAAGATCTGTCCGTCTGTCAAGAAACTTTTTCTCAAGTATGCGTGGGAGGTATCAAGCTAAAATGTATGTCAAATTAAATACTGAAGTCTGCAATCCCTTAGAGGCGACAAAAAAAACAAACTTCTCTTCTCTTCTTCATAACTCAAAAGGGCCATTTGGATCTCGATTTTCTTTTAAATCCCATTTAGCTACTTGTTGTTACCGATCCCGATTTAAATTTCAACCGCTATCTAGGTCGGTTTAGGCTGTCAAATCTCGATTTACAAAGTTGTGATAACTTATCTATATTTTCATATGGTTTTTATACGCAAAAATGCATGTATCACACATAACAGTGTATAATGATAACGATTATTTTGAACAGCCGTTCTTCGTTCTTCGACGTTGCTTGCTAGCGGGCAATAGATCTATTCTACGCGAGGTTCATAAGACTGAACCACACCAAACGATCCATCTTGGATTGGCCAACCACGATCTAAGATTGGGGATCATGGATCGTGAATCTAATTTTTTCTCTTGGTGCTCTTGGATCGCACGAGGCACGTCCACTCCGACCACTACTATGGAGCTCCAGTGGTGAAGCGCACTCTTGCCGCGCGCGATTAGAGCGCGTATTATCGTTTTGCGCATATGCGCGCTTTCACGATTCAAACAGAAGTTCTTACTTGGTAATGCATAATATCAGGCCAATCATATTTTTACTATAAAATGTAAAAGAGATTGTGTGTATCCATACTAATATTATAAATGTGAAAGTGGGTTTGTTTGTTTGTCCGTCTTTCACGTCAAAATTGGTGCAACGGATCGACGTGACTTTTGGGAATATATAAAATGAATATGGGAATAGTTTGGCAGCTGAAAAGTGACATACTTAGGCAGCCATTAGACAGTCAATCTGGATCAATGATCAATGATCAATGATCGCGATGCAGATTGACTGTGTACGAAGGTGATTGACGGCTCGCGATCTTGATCGCAAAATATCTACAAAGTAAATCTCGATCGCGATCAAGATCACGATCAGTGATCGCGATCTTGATGTAATGGCTGCCTGTAGCTACTTTTTATCCCTGAAAAATATCACATCGTCGTCGTTTAGTCCGAGCGGGCGAAGTCGCGGGCGGAAGGCTAGTATTTTGATATGGAGACATTTCTTCTTTAAGTAACAGGTATAAAATGTAATGATATACCATTTAATTATTTAATTTTAATCAATCATCACTTATGTAAGCTTTCCTAGTAAATAAATGAATAAATAAGTTACATAGAAAACTATTTTTAATATTCCTTTATTTTATTGGATGGTACCTACGGCTGAAGGCCTAAGTAGCCAGAGCCGGTTTAATGACATAAAAAATGGTAGGTAGGTGTAGGAAACTACGTACTGGCCACTTAGCGTTTGAGCAAATTTTTCAAAACTACATTGGTGACATTTTGTCTACATTGCGACAAACTTATTTCACACAGTGGTTATTTTTTGGTACTAAATATACTGTTGACTGCCGGCAGTCCATTTTGACAGTTAATTTTGTATTGCTAGTGGCTCCTCCAGGACCACTGTCACATGTTCAGATATATTTGTGGCACTATACTTACTGTAGCGACATCTAGCGTCGAGTGGAAATGCGAAATATAAATTTTACATCAATAGGGTAAGAACTTTAGTTTTGGCCACTGCCCCGAGTCCTTACTTAGCTTAAAACATTTCGTTTATAACTTTTGCTTGATAATATACTTTTTATCTATGACTTTTAAGTCATAATAACAATAGTAATAATTCTTTATGACATAGGAATATTATTCAATAAACGCTTTTCAGTTTACATCGAATTAGATGTTTCTTTTATTTTATCTAAGTTAGTTAAGTATTGATTTCTCGATGTATCTTTTAAAATTTGATTGACAAAAAACACATTAATCGGCACCCTTCGCACATTTTAAGTTTAAAAAATAGGTTTTTAATTGACTAAAATAAAACTTAATTTCGTAAGTATATGAATACTTAGTTATATGTTTTTACTATGTATGTCCACGAATTTCTCGAAATCTAAAGGCATATCAAGATGATTCTATTTGATTTAAATTAGGTGTATTCTAACTTTGGGAACAGTCTAAGATTCATCAAAATCGGTTTAGTAGTTTTCGTGGGTATGTTATTGTACAATATACACTAAAACTTAGGAAATAAATTAATTTAAAAAAATAAACTGACTGGCACCGACCTCAAAAAAGTACCTTAATTATAATATAAATTATATTTTTCCTTTTCAGTTGACAAATACTTTTTGGAGTCGGTTAAATTTTTTAAGTAGTTTTTTTGTATTGTAAATTTAAAAATTTAAAGAAAAGTATAAGATAAATTCTTGACAATTTTAGATATCTACTTAAGACCATAGGCGAAAGAAGTGAAAAAAAATTAAAGTGGCAATAGCGGGGGCTTTCACCCTACTTAATATAGATAATCATTCGGATGTACTTTTGTGAAAGGTATATCGTAATCTTACTGACTTCCCGCGCCATCTATTGCTTAGTAGTTATGATGCAAAAGAAGAGAAAAACATCTTAAAGTGGCAACAGAGGGGGCTTTCACCCTAATTAATATAATTATTTGAATGTTCTTTTGTGGTATATCGTAATCTTACTGACTTCCTGCGCCATCTATTGCTTAGTAGATATAATGACGTAAATAACATGAAATTATTTTTATGATTTTATATGAGCCTGGATGGGTTTTAATTTATTTTATGTTTTGAAGCAGGTAAAAAAAAAATAACATGATTCATTATTAATTGAGACAGCGATTAAATATAACGTATTTTCATAATCATGTGGCGCCATCTATTTTAGTAAGAATCAGTTTTTGTATTTTCCCGTAGGAATAATTAAATTTCCCGCAATAAAAGGTACCCTATATGTTGACCCGGGTTATAAGCTATTACTACACAAAATTTGGTAAAAAACCGTCCAGTAGTTTTTGCGTGAAAAGCGAACATACAAACAGACAAACAGACAAACAGACAAACAGACAAACAGACAAAAATTTTAATATCTATCGTTTTGGGGTCTATATCCTGTACACATCACATAGCAGTATTTTTTTTTTTAAATCTTTCATGTACAGACTTTTTGTCCGTTTCTGTTTTATTATATGTATAGATTATTATTCTTCCAGGAGCTACGCCACAAATTTACTACGATGCCACAGACAAAAACAGACACAAAACGTCCGTTAAAATACCACAATTATTAGGCGCCGCGTACTTACTTTGTGGTAAAAACTAGTAATAAGAAGAAAACAGTGTTACCAAATATACAAAGTCTACCCACAATTTGGCCACATAATCTGTCTCATTTCGACTAATCCGCGCGCTCGCAACCAGCGTGAAAGGAATTATATTTGAAATTGTAAAATAAACACTCAATTCGGGATCGCGCGTATCAAATGTAGCAGGCGGTGTGTGGCCATAGCGTCAGCGATATTAAATTAGAATATTTAATTGAAAAATTGAAAATGAAGTACTATTTCTAAAAAATCGACCTGTCTCACAACGATCTTTTCGAAATACTTCATTTTAAATTTTTCAATAACAAAAATAGCATTATGAATGCAAAAAAGTAAAAATCTAAATACTAAGAATAACTTAGAATATTTTATTTATGGCGCAGGCCCTAATCGCATCTAAAGGGCCCAACAGACTATCAGTCCGCCTGCTGCCAACGGCCTGTCAGTCAGTAAGCCGCAATCATGAAGTTTGACTTAATACTCTGAGGTAACTGGAGCTCTCACCCTGAATAAAAAAGTGTCGCCAGCAAATTTGACATTTATGTATGTAGTGGCTGTCAGCTGTCTCATATGACCATACGTATTTTTTTAAAGTGTAGGTGAGACGGAAGACAGCCACTGTGTTATTTGTGGTATTCAAAAAATTGTTCGTACTGCACTCTCCAGTTACCTCAGTATTAAGTCGAGCTTCATGGCCGCAATAATAGGGAGAAACAGGCAAAGCTTTTTGTAGATGGCGTTTTGTGATTGGGGGCACAGAATAAATAATAGTGCTAAGGCACAGAAGACTCACTCTGCAAGCTCATTCAGATAAAAATAAATCTTTCTGCGTGGAAATAAAGTCTAATTCGGGTTACTTTGTCATCGCTTGCCTACTGTTATAATACCTAGAGTTCGCGCATGCAAGCAAAACTGTACCCAATAGCTACGCGCGAGCGTTTCTATTTCTATGAATGTCTCAAACAGCTCGCTCGCTGGTTAGGGTTGCGAGCGACTTGCGAGTTAGGTTTTGTTCTTTCTTTTATTTATATACCCGTAAACACAACAGTATCTTATATACGGATTATAAGAACGTTTAGTAGTCATTGTTCGGTGCACAAAAATCACAGAAATGATTGATCGTTTTACGCGCGAACGTCGAGCGTACGAGCCGAGCGGCATCCTTCTGCCATACGCCTGCCCGGCAGGCGCGCCGGCCGAACGTACCTAAACTGCGGAGTGACACCCCCCTGTTGGGGGCCCCACTTTCTTCCTAATCTATGGGATAATAATGTACTCTGTGGTCGATTGACGCAATGAGTCACACCAGCACATCAAAATATGCCTATAAAAATTACTGCATTTAATGCGCGTACTCGTGCAAGTAATAACATTTTTTTTTTCATCGAAATTGTTAAAATATGAACGCAGTCATACCTAATTAATTTATTGTTGAACGCATCCGTAATGACATCTGTCACTTTATACAATGAAATTGTAATTGTACTTTTTGCTGTGCAATAAATGGCTTCCGTGTGTCTCTCAAACATCTTTTTATTTCATCCGAATCATTACTTAGATTATCTTTATTCAGTCAATATTACAGTTTTCATCAGGTTATGGGCCCAGACGCTCGATTATTTTTTTGATCGCGAAAGTAAAATTGTAAAAGTAAAAGTTGATAGGTTGCCGAACATTGCCGGCCACGTTTTCTTGTTTTTTCAGCAATTTCAGCTAAATACATAAAATGGCATCTAATGCCATGGTACAAATTGAAAAACTGCAAGGCCGTGAAAACTATTCCACGTGGAGCTTTGCGGTACGAACATATCTCGAGCACGAGGACCTATGGAAATGCGTGGATGGTGAAGGATTTACCAAAATTGAGGACACAAAAGCCCGGTCGAAAATTATTTTATTGGTGGATTCCATTAATTTTATCCACATACAGGAAGCAAAAACTGCAAAGGAGGTATGGTCTAATTTGAGAAATGCTTTTGATGACTCTGGTCTGACAAGAAAGGTAGGTCTCTTGAGAGAATTAATCACTACAGATCTAGAAGGTTGTGGGAATGTAGAAACCTACGTTAACAAAGTAATTACTTGTGCACACAAGCTCAGAAATATAGGGTTCATAGTCGATGATGAGTGGCTGGGGACACTTCTTCTAGCAGGACTACCGGAATCTTATAGGCCTATGATAATGGCGATGGAAAGCTCAGGTGTGAGAATAAGTACCGATCTTGTTAAAACTAAAATCTTGCAGGATGTAAAAAATATAAGCGACTCCGCAGCTTTTTACTCTAATCATAAAGGAAATATTAAATATAATGCCAAACCTTCAGGAAAAGGCCCTCGCTGCTTTAAGTGTAATAGATATGGTCATGTAGCAAAATATTGTCGCTCAAGTCAGTACTCAAAACAGAATCACAGTAATAAAAATTATTGTAATACTGATAAAGCTAAAACTTTTCCCAGTTATGTAGCTGCCTTTGCTGCGTCCCCGGACTTGAACAGCGGATGCTGGTACCTGGACTCTGGAGCGGCCATGCACATGACGAATAATAAGGACTGGATCTATGACTATGGTCCCGCTCCTGTAAGTACATTCAAAGTAGCCGACAACAAGACATTAGCAGTTAAAGGATGCGGTAAAGTTAATCTGAGAAGCTATGACCATGTGAGTAAAGAATTAATTGGTGTTATACAAGTAAAAAATGTACTGTATGTTCCTGATTTGGCAGTGAATTTATTATCAATACATCAGATAACTAAGAATAACTGTGAAGTAAAATTCAGTAAAGATTACTGTAATATTTATTGTAATGTAATCACTGGCGTCGCAAGGCTGGCAACACCGGATGCGCGGCAGCCATGTTTTCACTTTTCGCAATAAACCACGTTGTAAAGATCACCTGTTGCTTTTAATATTGATTCCCGTCCCCAAACATTACATTTGGCGACGAGGCAAAATACTTAGTAATGAGTTAGTGTGCATTGTAAATAAGAAAAATGTCCGTGGGAAAATTGAACGAATTCAATGTGAGGAGCGGCTCATGGTCGGCGTATGTGGATCGCTTGGAAATGTATTACAAAGTGAACGCCGTGAAAGAAGAATTGAAACTACCAATTTTAATAGCCTCCATGGGTGATGAGGCCTATGAACTGCTGGAGAACCTGGCGAGTCCGAGTAAACCTGCGGAGTTATCTTTTGACGCGGCGAACAATTTAATGCGCCAACATTTGCAGCCAACACCTTCAACATTAGCAGAGCGATATCGCTTTAGGCAAAGAAGGCAGAAGGATGGTGAAAATATGTCAGGTTATGTGGCAGAATTGAAACGACTCGCTAAGAATTGTAAGTTCGCTACAACTCTAAACGAAAATCTACGTGACCAGTTCATTTGTGGCCTACGCAGTGACGTAATTAGACAAAGATTGTTTGCTGAGAATGACACGATCACTTTCAATGAGGCGGTAAAATTAGCAACGTCGTTAGAAGCGGCAGAAAGGGACGCGGCAATCGTGGAAGATAAGCAACAAACTGGGGGCGCAGCGGGTGCAGTGCACGCCATCACGCCATCGCGGGGCGGACGCGCGAAACATGCACGGCGCCCGGGTGAAAGTTATAAAAACATAGATAATATGAAGCAATACGGAGCGCAACAAAATAGCAGCTGTGGAGCTTGTGGAGCACGGAGTCATAGCTACGAAAACTGTCGTTTTCGAGATTATGTGTGTAGCAAGTGTCAAACTGCGGGCCATTTGCGACGCATCTGTCCGGAATGGGGAGCGAGCCGTGGGCTGCGGAGGCCGGGCGGCCAACCAGCGGCGGTGTCGGCGCGCCAGACACGGAGTGGGTTACACTTCGCTGACGTCGAGGAGCAGTGTGGCCAAACGAGCGACGAGTACGGTGTGGATATGGAAGAAGAATTGCATCACTTATGTTTGAACAATTACAAAGCAGTGAGTTTACCGATTCAAATAGATAATAGTGTGATAAACATGGAAATAGATACTGGTACGGCAGTATCTTGTGTGAGTAAAGTTACATATGATAAATATTTCCAACACTTGGGAATTGAGAATGACAATACAATTTTAAAGTTTTATGATGGTTCCAATATTAAGCCTATAGGCATGATTAAACCGATAGTAACCTATAACGGGTATTCAAAACAATTAGAATTATTTGTAATTAAAGGAGGTACTACATCCCTGTTGGGAAGACAATGGTTAGCAGAACTAAAAATATTGATACCTTCCTTTCATTGTAATTTTCTTTCAGATAAAAATAATGATTATGAACCAGTACATAAGGAGGTATGTCAATTGCTCAACAGGTATGA
Source organism: Crambus lathoniellus (assembly GCA_949710035.1). Classification (NCBI taxonomy): domain Eukaryota; kingdom Metazoa; phylum Arthropoda; class Insecta; order Lepidoptera; family Crambidae; genus Crambus; species Crambus lathoniellus. The sequence continues at coordinate 14,497,884 of OX453318.1, forward strand.
ACAGCTGTTTAGCGGTGGGCTGGGACGGTACACGGGAGGGCGAGCAACGCTACGAGTACGCGAGGGGGCCTCCTCCGTGTTCCACCGAGCGCGGCCGCTGCCGTACGCGCTGCGTGATCGCGTGGATGCCGAGCTGGATGCCATGCTGCGCGCCGGCGTCATCGAGCCCGTCGACTGCTCCGACTGGGCTTCCCCTCTGGTACCGATTAATAAGCCGGATGGCACATTAAGAATTTGTGCGGACTATAAAGCTACATTAAACCCGTCTTTATTGGTCGATCGTTATCCGCTCCCTAAAATAGAGGATGTATTAGTAAACTTAAAGGGTTATTCATATTTTAGTAAAATTGATTTGTCCCAGGCATACAATCAGGTGGAACTCGATGAGTCAAAGAAATTTACAGTTATTAACACCCACCGAGGACTATTCCGTTACAATAGATTAGTTTATGGCTTAGCTTCAAGTGTTGGCATATTTCAACGTATAATGTCCAATTTATTGGGAGATATACCTAACGTTCAGGTCTTTCTCGACGATGTGATTATTGGAGGTAGAACGATCAGTGAGAACTTACATACTTTAGAAATGGTTTTTCAACGATTGCTCAATAGCGGCTTAAAATTAAAGAAAAGTAAATGTGTATTTTTATCAGAAAAAGTAACTTACTTGGGTTATGTAATTACAAAAGAGGGAATTGAACCGGACAGGTCAAAAATAGAAGCTATAGTGAATATGGCCAGACCACAAAATGTCTCGGAATTAAGGTCATTTTTGGGTATGGTGAATTTCTTTGGGAAATTTATAAAAAATTTAAGTTCTTGTTTAGCACCTTTATATAATCTTCTGCGTAAGGGTGTAGAGTGGAAATGGGGCATTGACTGTGAACGATCGTTTTCGGAGGTGAAAAGATCACTTTCTGACACGAATGTGTTGGCTCATTATGACCCCTCGCTGCCGCTGATAGCTACTTGCGACGCAAGCGCGCGGGGGGTGGGGGTGGTGCTATCGCAGCCCGACGCACGCGGCGGCGAGCGCCCCATTGCGTACGCATCGCGAACTTTGAACACAGCAGAAACTAACTATTCACAAATACATCGTGAAGCTCTGGCTATTATATTTTGTGTAAAAAAATTTCACCAATATTTATATGGGCGACCTTTCACTTTGCGTACGGATCATAAGCCATTAGTGTCAATTTTTGGTCCCAATGCGGGAATACCTAATATGACCGCGAGCAGAATGCAACGCTGGGCTATCATCTTATCAGCTTACAATTACGAAATAGAATATGTCAGTACAAATAATAACTGTGCGGATAGTTTGTCTAGATTGCCTATTAAGAATGTACAGGACAGTAAGGGGAATAACGAGGAAATTCCGGAGCAGACATATTTACATTTCGCACAACAAGCTTTATTATTAGATTACAATCAAATAAAGACACAAACAATTAAAGATCCGCAATTAGGTAGAATATTAAGTTTTGTCAGGGATGGTTGGCCGATAAATTGTGATATGGACAACTTAAGGCCGTATTTTAACAGGAAAACAGAATTATATGAGGAGTTAGGTTGTCTCATGTGGGGCCATAGGTTAATAGTACCGGAAAATTCTCGAGAAAAGGTTTTACAAATTTTGCACGAGCCTCATATGGGTATAGTGAAGTCAAAAGCTTTAGCGCGGAGTTATGTGTGGTGGCCAGGGATCGACGAAGCTGTGGAAAAGGTTTGTCGCACGTGTGACATTTGTTCGGCGACGGCGGCCGCGCCGCCACAGCACACGCCGCGCTCGTGGCCGTGGCCGACGCGTCCGTGGTCGCGCCTGCACGTCGATTTCATGGGGCCAATTTTTGGTAAACTGTATTTAGTCGTTGTGGACGCTATGTCCAAATGGATTGAAGTTTTTCAGGTGCCTAGTACGTCAGCCGTTTCCACAATAGAAAAGCTTAGTGAACTGTGGGCTAGGTGGGGGATTCCCAAACAACTAGTGAGCGATAACGGCCCCCCCTTCACAAGTAAAGATTTCACCCAATTTCTTAATCAGGACGGTATTGAACACGTATTCACGGCACCTTACCATCCATCGTCAAATGGAGCGGCTGAAAACGCGGTAAAAACATTGAAAAATGTGATTAAGAAAGCAAATATTGAAGGAACGGAGGTACAAAAATCTCTGAATAAATTTTTGTTATATTATCGTAACACAGAACATTGTTCAACAGGGGAAAGCCCGGCAGTTTTGTTAACGGGTAGGCGTTTACGTACACATCTTGATTTATTAAAGCCAGATAGAGAAAAAAAAGTTATAAAGAGTCAACGTAAGCAAACTGAAAACGCAGGTGGGTCTGATAGGAGGTTGCAAGTAGGTCAGGACGTTTGGTATCGGCAGTTTTTGAAGGGGGAGAAATGGCGACCTGGTAATGTAAGGAGTTCCATAGGTAGTACAGACTATACAATAACGGACCAAAGCGGTAACAAAGTTCATCGCCATATCGACCAATTAAGACGCAGGTTTAGGAGTTCTTTAGCTTGTCCTATGAATGTTAATACCCCGCCCGAGGCTTCCGCTCAAGAGGAGGATCAGGCGCAGTCGCAGCAGTCGAAGGGTACTGATGAGGTGCAGCAGGTGAGCTCACCGACGCCGGCGCGGGGCGCGGCCGAGGGGGGAGTAGAGGATGATGAAACTTTTGCCACTCCGGTAAAAGAGCTCCAACTCCAGGAGCAAGATACTAACGCATCATCATCATCGGCTGCAGACACCCATGTACCGCCCCAGACCCGTCCTATTAGGAAATGTAGATTACGACCTCATTTAAAATATGGTATAGAGTAAGCCTATTTATTGTGTTTAAAAATTAAGCGTGGAGGAGTGTAATGTAATCACTGGCGTCGCAAGGCTGGCAACACCGGATGCGCGGCAGCCATGTTTTCACTTTTCGCAATAAACCACGTTGTAAAGATCACCTGTTGCTTTTAATATTGATTCCCGTCCCCAAACATTACATAATTCAAAGCTGGTCATGACTGGATATGCACAAAATAATTTATATGTTGTATACAATGAGTCATATGCATTATTAACTTCAGTCCACTTATGGCATCAAAGACTTGGCCACCTCAACTATCAGAATCTCAAAAAACTTAATGAGTCCGCTGATGGTGTAGACATGGAGGTAATTAAACAAGATGAAAAACTTATATGTAATACATGTCTACAGGGTAAACAAACAAGACAACCTTTCAAGAATGAAGGCACAAGGGCTTCCAGTTTACTTCAAGTGATACACTCAGACGTATGTGGTCCCATGGAAGAAAAGTCCCTCGGTGGTGCCCGATACTATGTAACATTCATTGATGATTATTCAAGAAAGGTATTTGTTTATTTTATGCATTCAAAGTCGCAAGTACTTGATAAATTTAAAGAATTTAAGAACCTTGTTGAAAATGAACTAGACACCAAAATTAAAGGAACTAGACACCAATGCAAGTTTAAGTGACAGCTCAAATTCCTATGAAAGTGTAAGCACTGCTAAAGAGATTGATAGTGCCACCGATGATGAAGACTATGTCCCTGATCAAGAGGTCACACAGAGTACTGAGCTACCATTCACAAAAAAATTGAGACCAAGAAAAGTAAAGACTACCCCTACCTACATTTGTATGTCAGACCATGAACGAGACCCTCAGACTGTAAAGCAAGCCTTAGATAGTGACAATAAAATGGATTGGCAAAAAGCAATGGATAGTGAATACAGTTCCTTAGTGAAGAACAATACATGGACTCTTACTGAGCTCCCGACTGGAAAGAAAATTATACCTTGTAAATGGGTCTTCAAAACCAAATTAGACGCTGATGGCAATGTATCAAAATACAAAGCCAGACTTGTTATTAAAGGCTATGAACAAAAATTTGGTGTCGATTACACGGAAGTGTATGCACCTGTAGTGAGACTGACTACCATTAGATACTTATTTGGAATAGCCGCTAAACATAACCTCGAAGTTGAGCAACTAGATGCAGTGTGTGCTTTCCTACAAGGTGACATTGATGTTGAGCTATACATGTCACAGCCACCACATTATGAAGATGGCTCAGAACAAGTATGTAAGTTGAACAAGTCAATTTACGGCTTGAAACAAGCCAGTAGAGCCTGGAACAAGAAATTAGATAGTTATTTGTATGATATTGGTTTTAAAAAATCTGAGCTAGACCCATGTGTTTATTATGCTCACTGTGAGAACAATAACATATTATTTCTTACTGTATTTGTCGATGACCTTCTACTTATGTATAATAATGAAGAATTAGCAAGCAATATAAAGAAGAAAATTATAGGAAAATTTGAAATGAAAGAATTGGGAAGAGCAAAATTTTATATTGGCCATAAAATAACATTCACCAATGAAGGTATTTCGATTGATCAGATTAATTACATAGAAAACATACTAAAACGATTTAGAATGGAAAACTGCAACTCACTGGGAACACCAATGGAGATAGACCTGAAATTTTCAGACACATCTGAAAAAGTAGAAGAAAAGTTGTATCAAGAATTAATTGGTTGTTTATTGTATATTTCCCAAGGAACACGCCCTGATATTAGTTATGCTGTGAACAACTTAAGTCAATACAATAAAAACCCGACTAAAGACCACTATAATTCTGCAAAACGGATACTTCGTTATCTACAAGGTACCAAAGACCTGAGATTACACTTCAAACGTGATGTTGAAGAGAAAATAGTTGGATACTGCGACTCAGATTGGGCCTCATGTAAAGAAAATAGAAAATCTTGCACTGGATACACATTTATTTTTCAGGGTGCAGCCATTTCCTGGAATTCAAAAAGGCAACAAACTGTTGCTTTATCGACAATGGAAGCGGAGTACATGGCGCTGTCTGCAGCTACTCAAGAAGCGCTATGGCTAAAGCAGCTTCACCATGAGTTGTGGCCTTCAACCGAGGTCACACCTATAACCTTGTATTGTGATAATCAAAGTGCCATTAAACTTTCAGGTAATTCTGCCTACCATGCGAGAAGCAAACATATAGATGTACGTCATCACTATGTACGAGACAAAGTGGCATCTGGGGATGTTACTATCAAATACATCAATACCAATTCGATGGTCGCAGATTGTTTCACGAAGGCGTTACCAAAGATAAAGCATACCAAGTTCCTGAAAAATATGGGTCTGCGTTCATAGGGAGGATGTTAAAATATGAACGCAGTCATACCTAATTAATTTATTGTTGAACGCATCCGTAATGACATCTGTCACTTTATACAATGAAATTGTAATTGTACTTTTTGCTGTGCAATAAATGGCTTCCGTGTGTCTCTCAAACATCTTTTTATTTCATCCGAATCATTACTTAGATTATCTTTATTCAGTCAATATTACAGTTTTCATCAGAAATCTGTCCAGGATTTCCAAAGATACAGCGTTGTAAAGTTTCACCAGCTTTTTTAAATTTGCTTTCCTTGCGCGCTATTGCGATGACGTCATGGCGCAATGACATCTCCGATTGCGGCTGCTGCGGGTGATTTCCGTCCAACTGTACCTACAAAGAGTCCATCCGTGCGCAATCTTCGCGCAACCTGGTGCGTTTTTGGCGCTAGTTACAGTACATTTTCGTCGTCCTAAGGTTATGGTAAATGATTAGTATTCGATTTCGACCGCGCGCAGCCGCACTCTAAAACTGTCACCGACTGTCCATTTGACGGCTTCGTGTTATTGTTGATCGAAGTTTGACGGTTGCTATATATATTGACAGAATACCGCCCGCCATTACGAAAGTTGATTTAATTTATTAATCACGAAAATAAAACTTAAATAGGTATGTATTTGAAGGTGTTTTTTCACATGGGCTCAATACAAAATTGATCATTGATCGACTATAAGAAAAATAAATAAATTTATTGCGAAACCGTGAGAGCGCAACTCTATAGTCAAAGGAGAAATACGGAAGCGCCAACTCTCAATCGCGACGTGACGTCACACGTTAATTCCATTGGCTCACCCGAATTTTTCACGGAGGCCGTACTTTAACGTTCAATATCTCAGTCATTTTTGAAGATAGGAAAAAAATAAAAACATATTCTTTTTTCTCGAGTAACATATTTTTTAGATATGCTGATAACAAAAATCATTGGTGTGACTCATTAAAAGATTTCATCGATTTTGACAACTGTTATGATTGGTTCATATTGTGACGACGTTATGTCATAATAACAATTGAACTAAAAATTCCATGTTAAGTTTTTTTGAAATGGAGTATTATAATAACAATATTAAAAATTCACCGCGGCGCCACTTTCTCCTAACATAAAGTCATAAGGGCGTTTGTGCATTACACTGAATTTTACTGATCCGGCGGTCCGGGTTTTAACGCACCGATATGGCAGCTATGAAAAACATATGGCGCTTGTGCACCACACTGAATTTTACCGTCCGTCATTTTACTTTTCCCCATTCCGGGCCGTTTTTTTCCGTTCCGAGATGACGGCAATGAAAAACATATGTGCGCTTGTGCACTACACTGAATTTTACCGTCCGGAAAAAAACGGATGCTTGTATTTTAATAATATATCACTACATAGTATAAAACAAAGTCGCTTCCCGTCTGTCTGTTCCTATATATGCTTAAATCTTAAAAACTACGAAACATGCGGTTTTCACTAATAGGTAGCGTGGTTCTTCAGGAAGGTTTTAATATATAATTTACTAGCGGCCGCCCGCGGTTTCACCCGCGTGGTTCCCGTTCCCGTGGGAATATCGAGATAAAACGTACATATAAACCTTCCTCTTGAATCACTCTATCTATTAAAAAAAAACGCATCAAAATCCGTTGCGTAGTTTCATAGATTTAAGCATACAAAGGGACATAGGGACAGAGAAAGCGACTTTGTTTTATACTATGTAGTGATAGTGATGAAAGTTTTGTGTAAATTGGTTGAAATATAACCATAATTGTCGAAAGTGCCGGCAAACGGCCTAAGCGGAAAGAAGATTTTCCGCGTATTTACACACTTGGGTTTAATCCGTGAAAGACCAAGTTCCGAAATTCGTGCGAGCTCTATCTCATTAGGACGCCATGCTTGCCTTGCCAGTAGCGTTTACTACACTTTTGGCTGCTGCTTGGAAATCAAGCCGCTGAAGCACGTCGAAGTGAGGTACTTAGGTCTAGAAACGTTGTAATGTAACACCATCAAATTGGACACTTTATGATTGACAAAATTTAACAGCATATTAATAAAATTCATATACCAATCGCTTGTATCGCAACCACACCACACCTCCCCACCACGTGATGTCTAATTGTGCCCACTCATAATCGGAGGGTAAGAGGAGTGGGGGGAAGGTCAACATTTGCCAACAAAATTCAGCGCAAACATCAGTCAACAAGAATCCGCCATCACAGACGAACGCCTGAATCGACGTGTTTATTTTGACTCGTATAAAAATATTTACTTACAAACTTTGCCCTCGGATGTGCTCATAAATTAGTAGATTTCATTACAAGTGCGGAAAGCCTGTCATTGCAAAGAGTTCCAACAAATGTCTACCCGAGCCGAGGCGCAGCCGAAGGTGAGGGTTGACAGTCGGAACAAGTTGCAATGACGGTTCCGCACGTGTACTGAACAACTATTTTTAATACAGTTGCGAAAAAATTAAGCAATTTAATAAAATAATAAAACACAATAAACCCAACTAACTAATCGTAAAAGAATATAAGCAGAGACTTTTTTTTGTTTTCTTCACCCATTCTAGGTTGGCAAAGGAAACTATGATCATACAGCCAAGGCTTCAGTAGAATTTTTTATTGATATGAAATGAAATTAAATTAAATGAGATGAAATGAAATGAAACCTAACAAAAGCAATCTGAATCCTACAGGAGCGCCTTTCCTTATTTCTCTCTTTTACCACATCGTTTTCCATTAAAGCCACATTATTGCACTAATTCCACCATACTAAGTACCTACCACAATAAAAACCAAAAAAAACTAATTTAGAAAATTAAGAAATAAGGTCCCTCATTTTCTTTTCACTTACTTGCGCAAACTCCTATAAGCAGATACAATGGTAAATAGTGCACGTCATACCATATTTAGTAATCTGTGGTCATACAGCCAATTTTATGTATTTTTTAAATTTAATTTGGCCGATACTATTATTAATTTAATGTATAATTAAAATTACTTTTAAATCTGATATTGAAACAAATTAGTAGCTTCTTTTTAGAAATATTTGCATGAATCATAAAAACTTCTATGATTTTTTTTAGTAAAAACTTCGTGGTTGGTTTTTTCTTTTTAATATTTGACAGTTGGGAAAGAAAACGCACGAGTTCGGGAAAGGTAAAGAAAAAGTTCGAGTGTGTAATAGCCCACATCCCGAACGCTATACGTCCCTGCAATACGCCACTTTTTGAGCAACTGTATTAAAAAAGTATATTATTATCGTAATAAGATGTCGAGTTATTTGCTGAAATGCAGATTTAGGCAGTTAAAATGTTTCTAGGTTATTTTTATGCTGAAATGATTTCTAGATTATGGTCTTGGTTTTGAATTAAACGGTTATGTGTTGGTCTAGTCTAGTTATTCCGAATATTAAGTGTTTTCTGTAAGCTAAACACAAAAACTCTCGTTTGCTTAATTGCAATCGTAAACCATAGTATGAAAACCACCTCTTTCCGTTGTGTAAGGAACAAAAATTCAATATATATTTGACAGCAGCACTTTGACAGCTTTTGATGGATGGTATAGTCACAGTCTATAGTTTACTATTATGATTACCATAATGACAGTTTTCATACTGGGGGTACAGTGCTAACTTCTTTATCCAATTTGTTTACCTAGTCAATTTATTATTCTACCCTACAATCTTCGATATCTAGGCCCCGTACACCGTACATAACCTCATTTTGTGCAAATACCGCGTAAATATGTACGTGCGATATTGAATTACTACGTCGCTGGTATAGTGGCACATTTCTGTGGGAATTCGGGTTTGGTACAAGGCATAAAGCTTTGGAAAATCGATAATTGTGGCCTACGGTGTTGGTTATGCAACTATAAAATAGTATTTGTAATATGTACGAACTTTTCTATCCAGGGCATCCAGTTCAGTTTGAGTCCATTTAAGTATGCCGAAGGAATACATTAGTACCGGCATGACCCATCCATTGTATGCGCGAACCTTGTTTCCGCCAGACAAAAGACTTTTAAGGACTTTTGAAAGGCGCCCCAAGAAACGCTCACGCAACGACTGTTTCATGTCAGCAACGTTGATGCCTAATGCCTGTGACATACCTAAATATTTATAGGTTTCGTTTACGGAGAGAGATCTAAGATGAATAGAATCCGAGAGTTGTATACCCGTAGATTCCATTATCTGACCACGCTTTACATGCATGACTGCACATTTGTCCACACCAAATTCCATTTTAATGGCATTACTGAAAGCTTCAGTAACCTTCAGTAACGCTGTCAAATGAGAACTGCTATGGGCAAATAGTTTCAGGTCATCCATGTACAGCAGGTGTGATATTACTTGACCATTTCTCCGTAAACGATAGCCTAACCCTGAACTCTCGAGAAGTGTACTCAGAGGGTTCAAAGCGAGACAGAACCACAATGGACTCAAACCGTCACCCTGGAAGATACCTCGCTCTATTTTTATAGGATCGCCCTGACCTAGAATCCGTCGAGATCCTGGATAGAAAAGGACCGTTCTCCATTTTCGCATGCACGATATCAAGAAAGTGCGTAGAGTTGTATTTATTTTATACAACTCCAGCACCCTCATGAGCCACGAATGCGGCACGGAATCATAGGCCTTCTTATAATCTATCCAGGAAGTCGACAGGTTCTTTCGGTTTCGACGAACCTGTTGGTTAATAGCCATGTCACAATGAGGAGTAGCTCCTTAGTACCACGGGCCCCATTCCTACATCCATTCTGAGAGGCGACCATAATAGAATTTTGATTAATGTGTTCATTAATCTTCGACCTCAAAATGGACGTAAGAATTTTATAAATTGTTGGCAGACAGGTGATAGGTCTATAGTTTTTGGGGTCCGCAGTACTGCCAGATTTATGGAGCAGATGGGTTATGCCTGTTGTCATGAATTCTGGAAGCGATCGAGATAATAAAACACATTGAAATTGAGATGCTAAGCAAACGTGCGAGCTAGGTAACCATTTATACCAGAAATTGTGCAGTCCATCCGGGCCTGGAGATTTCCAGTTGGGTAAGGAACGAACTGCACAAACTACGTCTTGGTAGTCAATGGTTACTTCATTCATATCAGGTATAAGCTCACACGAACGCTCAACATCCTCCATCCACGCGCCTTCAGAGTGAGTGACAGGCACGGACCAGATGTTGTGCCAAAAAGAAATCATGGCTTCATCATCCGGCCGATGCATATCAGTATCACTCTGATACGATCGCTCCCAGGATGCATAAACACGTCGTTGATCTCTCTCGAACATGCGGTTCTGAGTAAAGCGATCGACTCGCACCCTATACCTTCGAATACGATTAGCCCATGCCAAAATTTTCTGCTTCAGGAAGTCGATGCGCTCTGTGACACATGAAATATAATTTTGAGGACTAATACCAGTCCCCAAGAATGCACGTTTCACAAAGCGCATGACCCTAGGGCGCATGTTGCCCTCCCTAAAGCAGCTGAGCTTACCGATGAGTACCCTAGCCTCACTGATACGACGCTCAATCCTACACTGCCAGGCTGGTACAGCCAGGCGAGGGCGTGTTGCTGTGTCAGTATTTGGAAATTTGACATGAGCAACACGACAAGCTGTAATAGCCGCACAGTACAGGATCGAATGAGTATCAGCCAGGTCTTCACTACTATCAAAGTAATTTGGTAGTAGCAAATCTAAAGCACACATCAGCGCCCTATTTTTTTTGTGCATGGGAAAACGTGGAAGCCGAGGTCTAAGGTGAACCAAAGTCGATCGAAATTCCCGAACTACATCTTCAAGAGTACTCCTCAATATATCATTGTATTGGGGACTTACAGTAGTAACCATATCATCTCCACGATCACTATCAGCAACGCCAGCTTGCAATGTGGCCGCGGCAGAAGCTTGAGTTGCCGCCTGCGATGCAGTAGTAATGATACGGTTACGTTGCACCTCTGTACGGAGCCGATCAAGTACCGAGTCATCCAACAAGTGACCCCGTTGAATGGCTCGCACCTGATCCGACAGTCGTTGAGCCGAAACGTTGATTGATGGTTCGAGAGCCTGAAACAGAGAAAGCATCCGAACACGATACGCAGTAAGATTAGTTCCTGCCTCTGTTGCCTCAAAATATGCGCGCATGACATTTTCATTGATGGAAATTGTCCATCGCATGCGCTGCACTCCACCGGGAGCGGGGGCCCTGACCGGAGCCGTTTGCCCCAGAAGCCCCAAACTCTTCGGTGGCCGGCCCCTCCTCCGGCGTACAGGCGGTGGCGACGTCGGCGGAGAGAAGTACTCGTCACTATCACTCGACGCAACTGCAGATGTCAGCTGAACACACGGCACTGAGGCAGTTGCCGACAACTGCGAGGCGGAGCGAGGTGACGAGCCCGGAGGTGGAAGACGTGCTGCTCGGCTTGCAAACTGGATGCTATTGTTGATCGAAGTATTACAGAAAATATGAGAATTTCGATCTCTGAATAAAATATTAGATATAAAATGGGGAAAGAATGTCCTGTCGCGTTGACGCTTTTTTTTTTTTTTTTTTTTTTTTTTTTTTTTTTTTTTTTTTAACTAACAGATATAACAGTGATAAATTAAATTATTTTATTTTATTCATAGGATAATAAAGTTCGCGACTTTTTCTAACTCCTCTTGGAATTTACTGATCTAGGGGGTTACTCTTGACGAAATCGACATGACATGGATCGAAATAATGTCAATACCTACAGTACTAATGGAAACCATAGCAACTGTTTTCAAAGTACCAAAATAACAGATTTTTGAAGTTGATTCGATCCTAACGTAAGCTCGATTCCGTCATGAGTAAGGGGACTGTCTGAAGTCGGTGCCAAGCTAAATAGGTATTCGATACAGATAAGAGCATTCGCTTCATTTGACATTTGAAACCCATATTAAGGACTTCAAATGTCAATTTAAGCCCATGCTCATATCCATTTTCTTTTAGGCGGAAGCCCCCCCTTTTATAAGTGGTTTTCATCGTGCAACTGTTCTAAGCTACGCTTAGGCGTTGCGCAAACGTAGACAATTTTGTGACTTGTGTGGGATACAACAAGCTAACAGTAAAGATGAAATCAGCGGAAGTAACTGGACACAACAATTGTCTACGTCAGCGCAGGGCGGGCTGGTTTCATATTCACTGGTACTGGTAGCTTCTATCCTACAAAAGACACGAAAGTGTCTACCACAGATAAAGAATTTACTAGATAACGCAACTGTATTTACTTCGCGTGTCTGAACCGTTGCATGATCACTAACTGGAATAACCCAAAATTTCGGTTTAGATTTCCCGACACTAAATTTCGGCTGTGACGTCACAATTGGTGTTAAAAAGTCGGCACGCTTGGTTTCAATACAAATCGTGATACTTTATCTCTGTAAATCTTTATATGTGGTGTCTACGTTTGTGTAGCGCCTTAATGTGCTTGCTACACTTGCTACAGATTGCTTGATGCAACTACATAATTTTGGTTGTTTCAAACTAAAGTACAAGTATGACATAAATCTATTTCGTCATGCGCGTGCTCTTAAACAAGAACAAGTAATAACAATTACCACAAACCACTTACAAACTTTGATGGCAGTCACCTCAAGAGTTGAACTTATTATAAACAAATTTAACCCCGGAGAAATTTCACTGAGCCATTTTACATTTTCCATTGTAAGTTACAAGAGAGGCTAGACTAATATTCTTATCGTACTTTTCGCTTGAGTAACTTCGTTTTGTATGGTATTTGACAACGGGTGGTTGGATGTGCTCTGTTGTACAGTGGCATATCTCACTTCGTTTTGTATGGTATTTGACAACGGGTGGTTGGATGTGCTCTGTGGTACAGTGGCTTAGCGCACTTCGTTTTGTATGGTATTTGACAACGGGTGGTTGGATCTGTGGTACAGTGGCTTAGCACACTTCGTTTTGTATGGTATTTGACAACGGGTGGTTGGATATGCTCTGTGGTACAGTGGTTTAGCGCACTTCGTTTTGTATGGTATTTGACAACGGGTGGTTGGATATGCTCTGTGGTACAGTGGCTTAGCGCGTTGAACCTGTGATTAAGATGGTTAAGCAACTATCGTTATGGTCAGTCATGGGATAGGTGAATAATATGTTCAAGATTTTTGTGTTAAATATAGCTCGTAGAGCCGTATCTCTCGTATTTTTAACCGCCATTGTGGTCTCACCGATTTCAGACCCAGAGGTCCCGTGTACGATTCCCAGTGGGGGTACATATTGTAATCGGTTTGGTTGGTGGTAAGTCTTGTTCTTAGTCCGCCTGGCTAGCTACCACCATCTTATCTCAGTCTGACGCCATAACAATGATGTTTTCAGCATTATTGTGTTCCCGCAGTTACAGATAAGATAGCCAGTTCCTTAGTGATTTGGGATTCCGGGAGTAGTGCGCTTCCACCTTCAGCCTTATCACTACTTAACATCAGCCCCCTGATTCACACCGTCACAACCTGAGTCACAACCGTCGGAAACGCTCCCGACAGCGGAATGTATGCCCTGTCTCTGTCACTCACTATAGAATTGACGAAGACAAAGCACAGCACTCGAATCCGATTCCGTTTCCGACGGTTCTTGAATCAGGGGGCAGGTGTGATGAAGGCTAAGCGCTAAGAACCCCGTTGTGAATACAATTATAAACAAGTATTTTACTTATGGTATATTCGTTTGTTATTGCCAGGAGAACAAAAATTGTATGAAAGAAAAATATACCTCAGAAAGTTGCGTGGAAAATTATTAAATTAAAGAAAACGTCCATATTAAATTTAACCTGTGAAATGTAACCACCTTAGCGCTTTAGGCAATATATTTTGTTTCTAATGAGAACAGAGAATAATGTCAGGAGAACATTTGTACGAAATAAAAAATTCTAGAAAGTTTCGCGGAATATCTCCTTATAACTTTATCTAATGTAACCCTCTGGGTTTTTACGTGACTGGCAGACGTTTGGTACTTAGTTGGCGTGATTGACAGAATGTTTCCTATTCATCAGTAAGAATTTCTAACTTCTTAGTGCATTAAAAGTATAGTTAATTTTCGAGAAGTGTTTTTATCTCTCGGCTAGCCTGGATCAATCGTCAAAGAAATTTCAGTGACAAAAACAAGGACAGCCAGTTTCAGTTTACCTACAAGTATTTTCCAGCGATGCACTAGGACGTCATGGTCTTAACACAGTCAACCGCAGTCAAGATGGGTGTTCATATGTTTGAGATCTACCATCATTCAAAACAATGACACTGATTTGGACCACACTCTCAAAGATCCTGTGATTTCGTCAAATGATAAACAAATACTGTTTCCCATCATTTTGTCTATATCCATTAACCAATATTTATAAAGATCACATGGCCGAAGATGTATTAATTCAGAAGCAACTTAGTATATCGAATGTAGATTTGCAAATTAGCGAGAAATTCAAAGTATTAGAATAATAAACACTATGTTTTTGGAAAAAAAAAATATTCAAACCACTTCGAATTCAGTTCATATAGTTAAGACAAGACAACATCAGTCGGGTCATTTAGTTTTACACTTAGATTAATAACGGTTCGCTTAGTTTTAAGTACATAAAAAGGTTTTTGAGGGATATAATATAATAAGGTACTTAATAACAATTAAAATGAATATTAATTTCTAACTTATCTTCTTACTTGAGTTTACCAGTTGTAGCGTAATTAATATTTTTAATTGTTAATGATTGTTTCGAAAATAACAGCTGCTTAAAGCTGTTATTTTCGAAAAAAATAGCATTTTCACTTCTCATGCTCGTAAAGTTCGTGTTTATGTTGGGTATAGGCTGCATAAAATCGCTTTTTATGCTCTAGTGCATAAAGTAAAATCTTCGTCTGAAGTCTCAAACTCTAAGACAAAGGTCGTCAGGTAAACAGTCACACACGCAATTAAACTTCGTTAAATAAACTTGTTATTTCATTCTGTTTCTTCAATTTTGTATATAATCCATGTTAAATTACTAAATTAATAAAACTAGGCAAAATTAATTAGTTTTCTAAGAAATAAATATTTCAAGAGCATTGTGGACTACGATCTATGCTAAAGTCACTGTGCTGCCAAGGCCACGTATAAAGAAAAGAAAAAGAATGTCTTCCCGCCGTTATGGCGAAGTCTTTATTTTTTCTTTTTTGCAATATTGCTATTTATTTTTCTCACATTCGAAGTGAAAAGCAGAGTGTATAACTCGTGCATAAACCACGTTTTATGCACTTGTTGTACAATCTACTATATTAACAACAAAGTATCAATAGTTATTTATTTTTATCGTACACGTCTTACGTATGTAAAAAGTCTCTTTCAAATGTCTTCCATAAATCTCAAATCGGTAGAACATTGATATTACTTACAGCAAAAAAAAGAAAAATGTTTGTTACTAGAAAATTACTTGTTTAGGCGAGACACGTACGGTCTTTATTCAGGTAAACTTTGTTTCAGATTCCTTTACATGTTTTCGCACCCAAGATTTATTTTCCGAAGTATATGTGTTACAGACAAAACCCTTAACCAGTCAAAAACCTTATTGACCGGTAAAATTAGTCAATAAGGCTATTGACTAAGGGTGTCGGTCAAAACCCTTATTGACTGATTTTATCTAACAAAATCCTTATTGACTAATAAGGATTTTGTCCGACACCCTCAGTTAATAACCTTATTGACTGATTTAAAGAACAAGTATGAGCGAGTTTGCCTCGGAAGTCTTGTAGAACACGTGATAGGTTAGTTAGTTGATAATTAATATAAATTTCGTGTTTTTTTTTTGTGAAAACAATCCATAAGTTGCGTTTAAAAAAAAATAACTACGAAATTTAAGGCGATCGCGAAGCGTAACCTATCACGTGTTCTACAGGACTTCCGAGGCAAACTTGCTTTTACTTGTTCTTTAAATCAGTCAATAAGGTTATTAACTGAGGGTGTCGGTCAAAATACTTATCGGATCATTTGTCAGATAAAATCAGTCAATAAGGGGTTTGACCGACACCCTTAATAAGGGTTTGACCGACACTCTTAACCTTAATGACTAAGGTTTTTGGCTGGTTAAGGGTTTTGACTGTAACATATACATTACTAGAACTATTTGAAACACCAACACCACCCGCCCCATAATACCTAGATTTGCGGACGGAATTCGAACCCGCACCCTTGAAAAAGTTAACTGACATACAAAGTTACATACGCATTTATAATACTAGCACAGTATGAATATTTAGACTGTGATACTTGCCACTTTTAACCGCCTATGCGTTCTAGTGGTTCACACCACCCATTTCAAACCTAAACGTCCCAGGTTCGATTCCCAGTAGTACATATTGTATTCCGTTTGGTTCCGATTTGTTCTTAGTCCGCCTGGCTAGCTACCACCATCGTGTCTACGTCTGACGCCATAACAATGATGTTTTCAGCATTATTGTGTTCCGGCAGTTAGCAAGAAGGAAAGAAGGCTATATGCTTCCGGAAGCAGGCTATATGCTACCTCGTTGTGGATAGAAAAAGACTGGTATACTTTAACATGGTGTGGCAAGGCCAGGAAGTAAATATTTACATAAACATTAGTCACTAATGCCACAGTATATAGATAAGCTAACTGTGCTAATGTTTTGTCCAAAAACAACTTTTTATTAGTTGTTATCACCTAAATTCGCGGGCGGTTTTCCCAGTAGGGTGATAAATTAATTTGCAAAGTCCACAGAAAAAAATAATCTGATTTGTAGGTTTGTCCTACGAGAAATTGTGGGTGGCTTTGTTGAGTTTGGGCTAGGAGCGACGAAAGACAATTGGATGAGGCAAATTATTATTAGCTATGTGTGTGTAAGTACGTGCTTTCGTCATGCTATTATTGCTAGGTACCTACGTCCGTACGTGCGTAGGTACGGTATATGTCCCGCACCCCAAATACGGGCCCCATCGACCAATGCAAATGAGCCATCATTTTTTTTTTTTTGTAACAAGAGGAGAATGCGATTTTTAGGTATACTAAACGTTATGTTGGACTCGGTCACACCCATGGCATGTCCCTCGCCGCACCCAGCCCTCCCGCCAAGCCTAATAGGCTTCGCGTCAGGGCTAGGCGGTTCTAACCTCTGCCCCCCCCCCCCCCCCCTAACGAGCCCGAAGGCACGAGAGGGGGCCGGGCAGAGGGAGGGAGCTTCCTCCCCAGCTCCCCATAAGGCTACCCACTCCCGGTGGGCAGGCCAGATGGGGTGAACGGGAGAAGGCACCACTACCAACTAAACTCCTCTCGAAGACCTGCGCCTTTCCCGAGCCTGTGGGTATGTGTTAGCACGCTCCACGTGACCCGGGGAGAGTGGCCCATTAGGGCTCAACCCTTCAGGGGGAACAGGGTCTTACTGCGTCCCCTCTTGCGACTAGGGGAGATCGAGACGCGCACGTTGGCGTCTCGTTCTCCCCGGTCGCGCACGTCGGAGTTGGCTCGCGGCGACGTCCGCCTCGCGAACTCTCTCCGCGGCCTCCTTCTGTGAGATGACATCCTCGCAGAAGGAGACCACAGCCTGCCATCCCCCCTCGCTTCGCAGCATCGCAACTGTGATATTAGGAAGCGAGAGGTCCGGCCCAACCGCAGCGACCAACTCCTGGCGCTGCACCGCCCACGCCGAACACTCCATTAGGGTGTGGCGAGCAGTGTCCTGTGGCGCACCACAATGGTGGCACGCTTGAGACTCCTCCCTCTGGATCCGGCACAGGAACCTCCCGAAGCAGAGCCATCATGCCTAAGACAGGATATGGTAATTTTAACAGACACCGTTTTTAACTTAGGTATCACTGAAAACCCCCTATGCATGCAGAGGTTGCGTGAGGGCCGAAGAGACAGCTGTTTATGTCCTGGTTGAATGTGATGGAGAGGCCTCCTACCGGGCCAGGTACCTCGGCTCGCCGGGAAGCGTTCACGAAGCGGTCGACGACGTGAGGGCGCTGGGTGCTTTCCTGGTTGAGTTGGGCTGGCTGGAGTAGTCCAGCTGCACACCCTCCATACGCAATATAGGCGCAATAAGTCGTGGAGTAGCGGAAAACGTCCGTATCGGATGAAGAAGAAAGGAAAAGAAAAGAGCCATCATGCAGGTAGCACTCTTCCGATGGCTAGCTTCAGGCATCATAAATTTAAGTCTGACGTCAAAACAACGCTGTATTCAGCATTGTTGTGTTCGACCCGTATCGTATCGTACCGGACGACGTTCCGTGGGCAGGCCCCCTACAAGGTGGACCGACGATCTGGCAAGATCGCGGAAAGCGGCTGGATGCGGGCAGCGCAGGACCGATCGTTGTGGAGATCATTGGGGGAGGCCTATGCCCAGCAGTGGGCGTCGTTCGGCTGACATGATGATGTGTTCGACCACTCCTAAGTAAGAGTACATTGCTTTCTTTGAGCTTAGTTTTAGCAAGTGATAAAATCAAAACAAGCAATGTATGCTTAATTAGGATCCTAACTATCTGGTATAAGGATGGTGTAATAACCTCTTAAGCTAGTTCCTCAGTCGTTGAAGTTTCTGGGAGTAGAGCTAAATAAATAAATAAATATTGGACTCCATCACATACATTGTTCCAATACCAAAGTTTAGTAGCTTGTGCAAAGTTTAATAATAAATCATCCCTGAGTGCTACCGCGTTGTATATATTAAAATGTTTTAAGTTATTTCTGAAATCGTGATCTTGTCTGATATTCATATTTATACAACCCATAAATACAGTCATCCGTACTTAAAATTTCTTATATCCTCGTTACCTCCTCGGGGTGCGATTTCAACAAAAACAACCGTTGAAAAAAGTTCCCTACAGACGAACGAAGTATGATAATAACTGAGCACCTGAGCATATGAATAATTTATTTACACAGTTTGTTACGAAAGCTGACGGAAACTTGGTAAATATTTCACTGTTTTTTTCTCTGTTTTGTTATTTTTTGTTTTTGTGCAAATGAACTGTGGATGCGAGGGCGGAATGACAAGAGATGACGATTTGGTGAATGAGATGTAGGTCCTGTGAATATTGCACTATTAGTAGGGCTTCGTAAATATTTTTTGTTACTGCGGCGGCTTTGGAAATTCGCCATTTATTTGTGATGCTTTGGACAAAGTAAAATGACATGGTTCTTTGTTTTATTTTATTTATTTCCACACTTTGTTGTTGTTCAAATTCATAGTCCTATGTTGTACCTTGCTGGAAAAAACTAGCACCCTTTGTAATAAGCCACACAGCCACTAGGTACCTACTTTACTTTTTACAAGTTCAAAAGAAAACGAATTATCTTGGAAAGTGTCAGCACTTTCCAAGATGAAAACTCCTTTTCAATAATTTCAAATTCGACCGATTTGTCACAGGGGCTGTCCTCTGCGCCAGAGGTCTCGGTTTTGATTCCCGAACAAGACAAATATTTTTTTGCATGAACATTTATTATCATTATTTGTCTTGGTCTGGGTGTTTTCTAATCTAGATATACATATCTAGATATAATATACATATTATGTATGTATTTACAAACAAAAAGTTTATATTTATATATTTATCTGTTATCTATTTTCCATCACAGTTTGTATACCTCTACCCACTCAATGGTTCCTTGCCTCCCAGAGGCAAGTATTTTTACCCGCTCCAATGGTTTCTTGCCTCCTGGAGGCAAGCTGACATCTAATTAAAATACTTTAATTAATTGTGTCAAAACACTCTCTGTTCCTATCCAAATTATACCAATCTTAATCTAGACACCTTATTTTAATCGTAAAATAAGAAATAATGTCCAATTTAATAAAATTTTGTCGGATTATATTCGATTGAAGTTCGCCGACTTGCTTGCCTCCAGGAGGCAAGGAACCATTGCGTGATTTAGGCATTGTTAGCTAAGTATGGAAAAATAAAAAATAAAAATATAATTAAATATATTGTACTGAATATGTTGTAAAACATTAATATATACTTCTTATGCCCTCAATACCCATAAAAAGTATAAATTTAAAATTTATGTACTTACAAAAAAGAAGTCGATACGAAATCGATCCATACTTTTGTAGCCCGTAAGGGTGATTCTTTACTTACATTTTTATATCTTTAATTAAACAATATTTTTCTAAAAGAGAGTTATATTTTTTTACTTTTATCTAATAACAACATTGTAAACTATTATTTAAACACAAATTGGTCTGTAATAATTGTTTATTTATTAGTATTTATTGCATGTTTTAACAAGAAACCGGTAAAATATTTCCTTTTCTGCAACTTCAACTCGCTGTTTCTAATTAAATCGTAATAAAAATCCATCTACAAATCATACAATCTTATTGCAAATTTAACAAGCATTATAAATCAATAATTTGTTTTTATTAAATCCTTATAGTTTTTGAGTAAAACTTAATTTAAAGCCGAGCGAGCGAAGCGGAGCGGAGTAACCATTGCCCCGTAAGCATATTTAAGCGTGCGTAACCATTGAGTGGATAAGAGCTAGGTAATTCTGCCGTGCTAATTAAAAACGCAGTAAGGAATATTTTTTCAAGTATGAGTTACATTCTTCTACTTCTTCTTTACAGCACTTTGATTTTTATTTCTATAGCTATATGGATATATAACGTTCCGTATAGCTATAGAAATAAAAATCAAAATTCTGTTGAGAGCTCATCGCGAGCGACCTTACTGTGTTTTTAATTATCACGGCAGAATTGGTGTGATTGTAAGAAATTTATTATTATTATTCAACTCCTTCAAACTAAATTAAACAAACTTTATGGTGGGAAGCCATAGCAGGCAACTAGTTCCTAATTCTACAGTTTGTAATATAATCATTCCCACGCAGTTCGGAGACTTGGTAATCACAAAGTTTCCTTATCATAATCTTGTCATGGAATATAATTGATCGCGAACTTGGAATGTTTAATCATGTAAATGTGCCCACTTATAAAGTTGAGGTTTGAAGGTTAACGGCCTTAAATTCATCGTTACAGGGTTTGGTATATCGTTTATAGGTGAAACAACAATTGTTGACAAGAAAAGGTGTCTAAAATAAATTAAATAAGTTTTTAGTAAAAATAGATTTTTTATGACAAGCTTTTTTGTTGAATATACTTTAATATTGTATTGTCATCTAAACCAAACCTGTATACAAAATTTCAGCTCCATCGGACACTGGGAAGTGGGTCAAATTAAGCTTGCAAGATTTGTCCCCCACTAACTAACAAACTAACGCCCGAATTCTCGAACGCAAATCATCTTTGGGAGCGTCTCAAACATCATGGCATCTCTTTCATACGTTTGACATTTAAAGTGACAGGGCGATGTTTGAGACGCTCTCAAATATAAGTAGCGTACGAGTATTCGGGCATAACTAACATGGCAAGATAAAAATCTTGTAAAAAGAAATGAATGAACTCAAATGATGAATGAACTCAAAAGTAAAAATCTTTACACACCAGCACCCATAAATAACATCTTTCAGTTTTCGATGGTTAAGAACTTTCAGCATTTTCATTAAAAACTAGTTGACCCGGTGAACTACGTATCACCTACATATAAATATTTTTTAAATAATTTCATAAATTCATCAAAATAAATTATCGGAAATCGGAAATTTACCAAAGAAGATTTATACACTGCCTGAACGTCATTATAATATTATAACTGAAGCGACCATGGACCATTTCAGTTTTGTAAAGCACGTCAGTTTGACGATTTTTCATGCAAAATTCAATTGTTATTTTAAAACATTTAGGAGTTCGAGCCAGATAAGTCTGCGCGCGGTCGAAATCGAATACTAATCTTTTACCATAACCTCAGAACAAAAAAATTACTGAAACTAGCGCCAAAAATGCCCCAGTCACGCGCAGAGTTATCTCACAAGCACTCGATATAGCTTTTCTTTATAATTTTTCTTTTCAGCCTTCGATTTATATGATCGAAGTTTTCAGCATAAGATGTAGTCGCGCGTCTGTAGTATTGTGTTTTATTATTATTTATTTCTTCTGCAAATATTGATACAGCAATGTTGTAATGAGTGCCGTTGTCCATAATAGTTCTAGGAAGTATTGGTACAAAGTTCAACGTATTTTAGGTTTCATGTCAGCGATATCTTTATAAGGTTTCCCGTGACCAACTGTCCGTGTAACATTCTCCATAACTTCAGCGTTGTCTCGCTAATTAGCAGCTCAAACTTTGCTAATTGGTCACTGTAATTACAGGCTTCACTCGCAGTTGTTACGTGCACGCCCGACGAAATGGCTATGGCTGAAAATTTAACGGTTTATTGTTAAAGTTACACTTTAGCACGTAAAGGTCATAGCCCACTTATACCGCACCGCTCCGATCCAACCAAATTATGAGCAGCCAAATATGGTCTTAATATCGTTCACTGTAGATGCACTTTACAGTAACAATTTGCATATTGTTGCAGCAGACAGCGCGCGGGCGGACAGCGCGCGGTAAGCGAGCCTGCCGCAAGCTAAAGTGCGTCTACAGAGCAAGACATGCTCATACATTGGTTGGGTGGGAGCGGTGCGGTATATATGGGCTATGACCTTTAGGCTCATTCACACAGGATGCGTTAGTGACGATTGGTCAGAAAACACGGTATGTAATGACGGATGGACGTTTACATTGCTTACAGAATCGTCATCGTCATCATTAGCCATTATAAGTCCCCACTGCTGGGGCACAGGCCTTCCTTATGGATGGATAAGGAGAATGGGCCATCACCCACCACGCAGGCCCGATGCGGATTGGTAGGTATTAACGACTGCAAACGAAGCCGGGAGCCTTCCGAAGCACGGAGGAGCTCGAGATAGTAAATTTTTGTCACCCATCCCGTAACCGACCATTGCGAAAGTTGCTTAACTTCAACGACTGCAGGCTGAGCTCGTTTCCCACTACGGGCTCCTCTGTATAGAGTCGTGTTTTGTTTTTTTCACAGTTAGTTTAAATATCAAAAATTTTTGTTCACCTTTTTTTTGTGATTCAGAGACCAGCCCCCTGATTCACGAACTGTCGGAAACGCTCCCGACAGCGGAATGTACGCCCTGTCTCTGTCACTCACTATAGAATAGACAAAGACAAAGCACAGAATTCGAATCCGATTCCGTTTCCGACGCTTTGTGAATAAGGGGGCTGAGTTCTATCTAGAATGAATTTTGCAGTGGATTTGCCACCAATAAAAAACCTTCGATCAACAATAGGTACCTACAGTCAGCGTCAAAATGATCTTAGCGTTGAAACCTCAGATCATATAATACTATTTGAAACCTACCAAAAGTATCTGAAGATTTGAGAAAATCACTCTTAGCCCAATACTTTAAGGTGTACTATCATTTGATGTCATATTTGTTCTCGAACAACAAATGAAAATGCATTTACGTCTTGAGATAAGGTTGGATTTTGTCAAATCTTCACTTTTGGTACGTTTGAACCTCGTTTGAACGTTCAGATCATTTGGTTGCTGACTGTACCACTTGTCACGCCTCACGAACTAAAACCAAACTCAAATATGGCACCGACAGATATGTTTTCGAAACGGTGATAGGAAAAGCTCTTATGTCATAAATTACAGACAGAGATAAGGAATAAGAGCGCACCTTAGAAGTACGCTCTTATCCTCTCGGCCGTTTTACTCTCCAACCGGTTATCTAGTGGTATTGCTGATCGAAGCCAATAAATAGTTCACGAATCGTTTTTAGTGACTAAATTAATTTTTATAAAACGATAGGTTAGGTACTTATCGTTTTTTTTTATTAATTTAGTCAACGATAGGTACAGTCGCCAGCACGTCAGGTTACTACAAACTGTCAAATTTCTTTAAATAAAATTCAACCTTATGTCCAACAGATAGAGTTCAGTTTCAATTAATAAATTTTGACATTTTGTTGTAACCCGACGCACGTGCTGGCGACCTTACCTACCCATTTTTTTAAAGATGTAGGTATCCGTTATTTTTCACTATTGACAAAATATTTTTTTAAAGACGATCGGTACCCACGTTTTTTAAGACGTAAGTATCTGTTATTTTACAATATTTTATTTAACTTGCCATGTTAGTTGCTTAGTTAGTGGGGGACAAATGGTTACTTAATGAAACGCATAACATTTTTCGCCATAAACATGAAACGCATCGTGTTGAAAGGCACAACCATCAAAATGCATAATTCTTAAAGTCATAATTTCATAACGCATACTTTTTTTGCCTGAGTTTTGAAAGGCATAACCATCGAAAGGCATAATTTCAATAAGCATAATTCTCTAAAGGCATAACTTTCAAATGTCATAGTACTTAAAAGGCATAATATTCAAAATGCATAAATTTAACGGGGTATTATCGCTTCGCTCGCTCGGCCCGCGCGGCGTTTTGGTCACTGTTCTAACCTGACCTAACTTGAAACGACTGTTAGGATTACTTGGGTGGCGGGGGTTTTTTATTTAAAAATTTTTTTAAATAAAATTTTTTTTTTGTTTTATTTTTTTTTGTTATTTTAAAACTTAAATTTTTTAAATACCTATTATAGAAAAAACAGAGAGAGCAAAGTCCCGCCACCTTTCTTTTATTTTTCTAGATAGTTTTAGTTGTATTTATTGCTTTTCTTATAGAGGGGGATGAAAAGCAGAGTCTATTTACTTTCCTTATATTCGAAATGAAAAATAGAGTGATTACTCGGCCGCAAAATTATTTTCATCTCGGCCGATGTATATTGAATCCCTCGCTGCGTTCAGGATTCTACTCTAGAATCCTTCACTGCGCTTTGGATTCAAAATAGCGCCCTCTCGCCGTAAATATGTTATTTTGCTCCCTTGTAATACAATCTACTATTCAATATTATGCCTTATGATGTGTGCCAAGTCAAATTATGACAATCAACTGTATGCGTTTCAATGTGTCACCACCCACCGGGACAAATCTTGCAAGCTTTACTTGACCCACTTCCTAATGTCCGATGGAGCTGAAATTTTGTATACACGCTTGGTTTAGATGACAATACAATATTTAAGTACAGTCAACAAAAAAGCTTGTCATGAAAATGAAATTTTTACTAAAAACTTATTCACGATTCGAGTGTTGTACTTAAAGGCCCGCGTTGCTCGAAGCACTTATCTATCCACTTACAAAATCCTAATAATGGAATATGGAAAAGTAAAATAAAATAGGAAAAGTTTGTTTCTCAAACAGGCGTATCCATAAAGATAGGAGTTAATAAGGCATAGGAAGGAAAACTACTCGCATAAAATCGCGGGTGCAAGAAATAAATAAATAGATTGATATCTATAGTATTATATTATCTGTGTTGATTGATAGTCAAAAATTCCAAATCCATCTTCGTCAATTAAAAATCAGAAATTACTTACTCAATCAGTAAGTACTTAAATTTCGACAAAAATTGAAGGGTTTTTTATAGAAATAAACACAATAAATTACTCTTCATTTAATTTATTTAAAGACATTCTTTACAATCTTAAAAAATAATTTGATAATATTGCACGGTCGTCCATAAAATCTAATAAACTATTTACATTCTATTGTATTTTTCTAAATTGACCTATTATAATTTTACACTCTTTTTAACAACAATTAATTTTCTTCGTCTGATTTTCACATTTATTTTAAGTGAAATTATATAAATTTACCAAGAAACATTTTTTTTAATATTCTTCAAACTGTAAAAAAGATAATAATTTTGATAAAATAAAAATATAGTGTAATATTACTATTGTCACGTTTAAAACAATTTATTGAATTACCACAATATAAAAAATAATTTCTAATTATAATTAACATTTTTTGTTGTTTCTGTACACATAATATTTTTTTCATAAAGTATAAATTATATTTTACCTATTTATCTATTTCTATGAAATCGATGCATGTGTATCTAGTATATAAATAAATAAGAATTTCTTTACACGTTGTGCTTAAAACTTACTCTAGGTATATATTGTATAACTATTTATTACTTTCATAATTTAGTTAATTAAATTTATTTGAGTAAAGCGATCTTAGTTATCTATTTTATTGTACTACAAGTAAGCGTAACTATTTCCCGATGAATATGGCGTTGAGTAATTATCGTTTTAAATTGAGTTTAAAGTCCATATTTTCTCAGGTATGTCAAAATGAAACCCAAAATTTTTATTATTTAAGATATCAAATATTTTAAACTTTAAAAGGACAGAAAGAAAAATACCTGTAACATCAGCTGTTCTCGCAAACAATCCGTATAAGGCTCTAAGTGCTATCTCGCTTATTTAAATACTTTAAGTACCTACAGTTAGCTCAGAACAACAAAAACTTGCAAAAAAAAATCTCTCTTCCTACTTGCAAATTGGTTGGGCAAACGTCATCTAAAACTATTCCAAATTTTAAGTTGATAGCATCAGTAGTTCTCGAGATATCCAGCGGTGACAGACAGACAGACTGTCGCACAGTTGCACCATAAGGGTTCGTTTTTACTATTTTGGTTCGGAACCCTAAAAACGCAATGCTTTGGTTTTTATAGCCATACATAGGTATGGCTATAAAAACCAAAGCATTGCGCAGATAGCTATATTAAAAGGGGTTACCTATTACAAAAGATTTTGACTCCACGATGAAACTTTACCCAAAGTTATATTTTCAAAGACTAACATTTACAAACATTTGACTAGCATACAAAAACATAATAAATACAAATGGCAAAGTCAACAATCCCAAGATTTTCCGGGAAAATCCAAATAATGAAATACCCGTAAAATATAAAGGCAAAATCACTTTTACTTGGATTGGTTGCGCAAAAGCTGACGTAGAAACTTTTTTATCGTCAAATCGAGTGTCTCGAGATAAGTATCGGAAAGGAAACTAATTTTCTTGGAGATGAGAAAAGATGACCCATTTCTTGTCAATTGAACTTGGAAAAATCGTATGGCGGGTTCGAACGATTGGAACGTTATCGTATTATTATCGATAATCTGAGAAGAAGACGATTTGAAATTAGAACGAGAATAATCGCTTTGAAAAAAGAATTAAAAGAGTATTGATAGCTCAACATAATAGTCATAAATAAATGAAATATTGTACATCCAATTGCTGTGCATGATTGATTGAAAAAATAAATAAGAACGACAATTAATATTATTTATATGGTCACATAGAAAGGTTAGTTTAAAATTAAAAAATCTTTTGCAATAGCTGACGCCGATTTCGGTAATTTAGTATTACTAGTGGCGCCTCCACCACTGCACTTTATGGTTGTGGGTCTGTAATTACCGGGTAATTTTTG
This sequence comes from Crambus lathoniellus, assembly GCA_949710035.1. Taxonomy (NCBI): domain Eukaryota; kingdom Metazoa; phylum Arthropoda; class Insecta; order Lepidoptera; family Crambidae; genus Crambus; species Crambus lathoniellus. Next base: position 14,525,368 of record OX453318.1, read on the forward strand.
TTTCCATGACTTTAAATTTATTTTCATTTTGTTTTAATAAATCTAATCTTTAGCATGAATAGATACCGCTTTTAAGTAGGTACCTACATAATAAATGATTAAAAACATGCATCAATTTCTAAAATACTGATAAATTAAGCGTTTTAATTTGTAACCTATATTTAACTTACTTTAAATAGAAAATGAAGTCTTTTGATAAAGTCGACCTGTCTCACAACCAGCTCCGATGGGACTCGAACCCACGACCTTTCGCTATTCGGGCGACTGCTCTGGTTGTGAGACGGGTCAATTTTTTTCAAAATACTTCATTTTCCATTTTTCAATAATAAAAATTGCATTGTGAATGCAAAAAAGTAAAATTTAAATAACTTACTTAAGTAAATACTTAATTCACAACATCGAACATGTTAAACAAGTGTTTAATTAATTTTATTTTAATATTTCATTTAATTGTTTACTTAACATTTAAACACTCTGTACAAAAAGTTCACAAAATAGGGTTCTATTTATAATATCACTTGGGCTTTTTTACAAGGAACCTTAAACTCGTAAGTTTTTGTGACATTCACTTTGGCACAAGACATTTCCGTTTACTCAATGTTAAAGATATGTAGAGGATTAAATTCACACATTTAATTTACGTTTCATATACTCATTTTTTATCTTCGATACATATTTACACTCAATAATTATTTTTGTATCCATAAAATCTCATTATTTATTTTAATACATACCTACTTCGTTTAATAAGCTGGGGCTATTAAAACAGCATTGATTGCCACCTAATGTTAAGTTGCTCCAAGTAACATTTTTTAAAATAAAATCACTTCTGTTTTTTTTAAATACAACCCAAATGACAACGCGTTTGTGAAATGAGAGTAGCAAGGTACTGAAGACGACCCAACCAAGCAATTAAACGACTGTATGTATGGTATAATATTTTTTTCATCCCATCGATTCGAAAAGCGATGATTGTTTATCTAATAACAGGGTCCAAAACGATTCATTGTTTACCTGTTATGACAAGAGGGTATAAATGAGATTTGAATTTTGAACAGGTTCATAACAGGGTCCAAAACGATGAGATTTGAATTTAGAACATAATTAAAGAAGCATTGGCTGGAGTGTAGCAAAGGGTGTGCAGTACTTAAAAAAAATTTCAACTGATTTTGTATGGGGCCGAGACTTTTTTCAGGACCGAGAAAATTTCAAAAACGGAATTTTATAAAATTGTGAATATCTCGTAAACGGTGAGTCGTAGCTAAAATCTAACAAAATTTTCAACCCCCCTACGGCATCCCCGGAGATACTTGTAAGGAATCTGATGGACATATATTTTTTTTATTTAATATTTTTTTTATTTCTAAACTCAATTTTTTTTTCTTGCCCGACTAGCACTATGATGTATCCGAACGACAAAGAAAGGTAGGTAGTTTGAGTTGTCTTTACTGCTTTTCTTATAGAGGGGGATGAAAAGCAGAGTGTATTACTCGGCCGCAAAATTATTTTCACCTCGGGCGGCGTATATTGAATCCTCTGCGTTCAGGATTCTTCTTTAGAATCCCTCGCTGCGCTCGAGATTCTACTCTAGAATCCTTCACTGCGCTCTGGATTCAAAATAGCGCCCTCGCCGTAAAATATTATTTTGCTCCCTTGTAATACAATCTACTATTTCCTTTAAGTATTTAATTAAAATGTATTTATTTAAATCAAAATTTGTTCAGATTAATCGGTGGTTGGACTTGACCTGCCAGCCTAGCTAGCTGCAACCATATTTTCTTAAATCTGACACCATAATAACAATGTTTATGATGTAGGCAAAGCTGCATCAAAGTTGTTGCGGATAAAAAAAACAAACTCAAACGCATGAGATATGCAAATAACAAAAGATAGATAGAGATAGATAGATAAATCGTTTATTGCTGAATTATTTCACATACATACAATTGCCGAGATAAACATAAAAACAGAAAACACAAAATATACCTAATAAACAAAATTGGAAAGTACATATTTTAGAAAAAAGAAAGAAAAGAAAGAATTGTACGTATGTGCAGCAGCAAAATGGGCCAAGGCTCAGTGAAGTTTTTTGCCCGGAGGCAAAACACTGATTTTCAGCCAAAATAAGGTCGTATTCATCTTGTAAACGCCCACTGCTAAAACAAAATGGCTGCTGCGTCAGAAATTGATCTTTTACGCGCTTCAATTGTTTTGGAACCCCATTTGAAATGAATTAAGTCCTTATCTGTCATTCCTGAATAGCCTTTTCACATTCAACGCGCAATATCAATGGTATCTCCATTTCAAACTACAATCTTCTAATAATTTAAACTTTAGCACAATAGAGCTAAGACTGAAAATAGATTGGAGGCATAGAAGAGTCTAGTGGCTTTATAAAACACGTCTAAGAAATGGTATGCAAGGAATTATTCATCTAAAGAGGAAGATATTAAGATCGCATTCCAAAAGCTTTTCTTTTATTCTAATTGTCAATTTAGAAATCAATTAGACGCTGGGGTAATTTCACCTTAGAGATTTGTTACTGTCAAGCAAATAAGAGTCTATTGTTGATAACGACAGAGATAATATTCGTGTAAAAAAATGTGTTCATTCAAGATAACGGTTAGACATTTTAAATTAGAGGGACACTTAGCGTGAGTACTTAAATTGGAGTGATATTTTTAATATTAATTTTGTCTTTAATGAGACGACCTCCGTGGCAGAGTGGTGTACAAAACCGGCACCGGTTTTCAAGGTGCGGCGCTGCCGCTATCTCTAGAGGTCCCCGGGTTCGATTTCCGATCGGGTAAATATTGAAAACAAACTTTTCAATATTTTCTCGGGTTTGGGTGTATGTGGTAATAAGGTAATAGGTACCCTTCGTTATTTCCATTCTTCATAATAATATGTAGTGCTCAAGCTACTACAGTTTGGTATTTGAATGGAAAAAAAATATGTAATGCTGTTCAATATTTATTTTATTTACCTATTTATTTGAGAGAAAAGCTCTTGCACATCTTTTCTGTAACTGGAATATCTTTGTGATAAGTTCTGAATATTACAGCTTTACAAAAGAACATCGTAAGATGAGACTTCTGCTTTCAGAATAGTCAGGATGAAGGTAATACCTTTTTTTTCAAAAACTGGTATTATCCCCATATTTTTCCTAGAAGTTGTCTTACTTAAAATTTTTATTCATCAAGATAGAACAGACATCAATAAGGCAAACAATAACTATAAATATTTCCACCAACTCACCTGTTCGAGGCAAGGTACCCAAAAGACTGGCGGCGTTGCCCCTTTGTATGGCTAGGCTTATGCGCTGAGCAAAATAATTGCCAGACTTTCGGTCACCTGTTGCCTCCAACAGGCGAGCAGTTAGGTCCTTACTTGAAATTATGTTTGAAATATTGTAAAGGCTTCAAACAAGAGGCTTGAGGAAGCGCTGCAGTGTTGCCAGTCGCATGTCATGAGTGTCACCTCAGTGGCGATGCAACTGCGCTTCTGGCAATCACGCTACAATGGCACCACTGCAGCGCTTCCTTAAGCCTCTAGTTTGAAGGCGCCCTAAAATATTATATTTTTTATTAATTTAAAGTAGGTAAGTATAAGTATAAAAATCTCTAAAAGCTTGTATTTTTATTTTCTGTTATCTGCCAAACTTCCAAAAATCTTAAGAATATGTAAAATTCAAAGAATAAAGAACAATATATAAAACGCCTAAAACGTGCAATGTTTTTCCACACGGGTAATGGGGAATGTGTGTTCTTATTTGAGGCTTTTATTCGAAAAATAGCGATAAAGTAGAGACACATATTACTGTGGTAGAGAGTACATGAACTGCAATAGAGACTGTGCAGTGAGCAGGTTTATATTTTTTTTATCCACAACGGGGTAACACTTAGGCTTCATCACACCTGACGTTAAGTGGTGATAAGGCTGAAGGTGGAAGCGAACTACTCCCGGAATCCTCAATCACTGAGGAACTGGCTATCTTATCTCTTACTGCCGGAGCACAATGATGCTGAAAACAAACATCATTGTTATGGCGTCATAGCCAGGTGGACTAAGAACAAATCCTACCACTAACCTAATCGAATACATGTCATCCATATGTACACCCACTGGGAATCGAACCTGGGACCTATGGGTCTGAAATCGGTGGTGTGAACCACTAGACCACAAAGGCGGTTGTATGAAAAAGCTTTACTACTAACTTTAAGAAACATTTTTTGAATGAATTTTGTTTTTGATTTTTTAAGTTTTCAATTTCTTGGTATATTTATATTAGGTTTGTTAAAAGTATTCAGTCACAACTTTCTATGTAGGTAATTAATTACTCAAACGTAAGCCTGCTGCTAGGTAAATAAAATACTAAAATCTTATATTCTTCACAGAACTTTAATTCTAAGAAAAGCAATTGCAATGATTATCGGAGAATGACAAACTCTGAATTCACTTGGAATAAAAACAACGAAGTATTAACTTAATATTATTTGAAATGGAATTAAGCCACAGCCATTCTATTTTGATCTTTTCTACTATTCCAATTAAGTCTACATTTGAGCGACCTCAATCATGAATGATACTCGTTTCGCGGAACCCATTTTGTTCTGTCTATATTCGTATGAATTTTTCTTTACCTTATCTATTTCAAATGGCTTCCAAGGTATCATTAGGAATTCTGATGTTATTGATTTCCAACGTTATTGTTAGGAGATAATGACTGGGTTTACTTTGAAGTTGACGTATGGATTATTTCTTTAATTTAACGAATATGTTGCTTGCTAATAAAATAAATGACAATCGGTCAAGTATTTGTAATAGACCTGTCGATTGCAAATCCTACAACCGTATTTACACAAACTGCGCGGCGCAGCAAGTGTATAGTTTCAGAAAAACAATCGGTCAACCATTTTGACGTCAAAATTTTCTCAACGACCATTAAGCGCTTGTTTTAGAAACTCCAAACTATGATTTTATTTTACATAAAATACAACAATATTTTCATAGTTGTCAAACTAAGATTTTATAGTACAGAAACTTCCAGCCTAAAAACAAATTAAAACACCTAGGTACTTACCAATTATATTAACAACATAGAAAATTTCGACAATTCCTTCACAATCGATTCACAACCTAAGCCCGTAACCTTAAAACACATTTTACGTTTCAAGCATTATGTCTTCTGGTCTTGAAGAGGAGGCCTGGTGGGCTCTCAAAACATCGGCGGACGTTGATTTGATGCAGTTGTTCATATGGATGTCTGATGACGCGTTGGAGTGATGTTGTTCTCTGCGTGGCCGGTGGCAGCACTTGCGACCTACGTTTCCACAGAGCGACCTGGTTAAAAGAAATTCAATATTAGTTTCCAATAGCCTGAGACACGAATAGGGACCGACCATCGCTCATCTGTTTAATGGATCAGAAGTAGGTATTTTATATCAAATTTGGTAGGTTTAATACTCAATACTCAATACTCAATCATTTTATTGCATACCACAATGTAAATTAAGGTGGTGAACATAAAAAAAAGATCATTATGGACCCTGGCGGGCACGCAATAGGGTGTTGCGGCGTTTCATTGAAAGTAAAGTTAACATACAAATAAGAATAAATAATATATATTAAAAAAAAACAATAATAATAGTAAAAGTAAATTTGGTTGGGAGATTAAAATTAAAATATGTTGCCAGTGGGTTGGCTGAAATTTTCCTGTCAAGGCTATGTTTAATTGACGATTGCAATCTAATCAAATCGATATCGAATTGCAGCTATTTGTTTAATTAGTAATTTTTATATCATTCGGCAGAATGAAGTCTACAGAATGTAAAAACGTTGGGTTGGCTTCGTTATTCCTTTCAGAACATGGGTTGGCAGTGATTGAAAGTTTGATAAAAAATTAGTAATTTGCACCAATGTGTTTGTTTTAATTATTAATTCTGTAGGCCTCTTACTATCGATTTCTATAAAAATTATTTAAAAGAACCAGGTAGGTGCGATTTTTATAGAAAAATGGACGAACAAATTAAAAAATAATCTCTTAACAGGAAAATTTTAGCCAACCCACTCGCGATACATTATTTAGCGTACTTACTTACTTACTAAACACATTTCATCCATTAAACAGATGGGTGAAGGTCGATCCCTATTCATATCTTACGCCATAACACAAACTTTACAGGTGTACTAATATGAAGAAAAAACCAAACATGTAACCTTTTCATTGTGGCTTTGTGTCAAATTATTTATTTTTCTTTAATGTATCGGCGTCTTAAAGTCTCTGTGCTGAAGTTTCAATGATATTTCCAGAGTAATAGCGAATACTTTACTGTAGTCATAAACGTAAGTTTCAGTATTTAGATTTTGTTTTACCTTTGTAAATTAGCTCGATCAGGCTCTTTGTGTAATTAGCATAAAGTCTGATAAAAATAGGATATTTTGGGAATAGATCCTAGACATTGCGTAGTTGAGAAATATTTTGTTATATTTATAACATTAAGATGTGGACAATACTTTTTCGGATTTTTCAAGCCACTGCACTGGGAAGCAAAGTAAAATTACGTCAAATTCCGGTATCAATTTGATGTGAATTACCAAATGTCAATGCAACAAGTGGTTAGAGTTTTTTTTCAGATGGTTCGGTTTTGTGTATCGATAAAATTTTAACTAGGCATAATAAGTTGCCTAACTATTTAATTTGTTCACGTACAAAAATATAAAAGGCATCTACTCACAACATGAATACAAACCAAATTATTCAGCACTATGTATTTGCCAAATCAAGCGAGCCAATCAGTCCACAAAAGCAAAACGACATACACCGTACCGTAGCTAAAGCTAGAAACACACTTGTCTAGCGCAGTGTGTTGACGCGCCGCGCCGCCGCCGCCCGTACGATGCGTATCGGTTTCATACATTTAGTATGGTTAGAAACACACTTATGCAGTGTGGCGCGACTCTCTCTGTCTCTTTCGTGTCCATACTAAATGTATGAAACAGACATTCTGGCGTCGCGCCACACCACAGAAGTGTGTTTCCGACTTAACAGTTTCGCTCGCTTTCGTTTGACTGCTCACATTGAGCTCCGAATTCAAGCAAATCCGTAAACACCGTATAAAGGATTAACACGCATTGTCACATTCATTGAGTGGATTAGTGGAGTGGAGGAATTAGATATAAGATAATTTGCACAAAGGAAGTAAAAGTACTTTTAACATATAATATTAGCGAAGTAATCTAAGTACTGATACAAGAGTCAGGTATGATCAAGCATTTTGTAACTCGTCAAGGTATGTCAGCATTAGACAAAGTAGGAAAAAGGACACAATATTATCCTTTAAATATACAAATACATTCTCAGCATGCATTCGAACACCAATAAGGCGACTAAAAAGACACAATAAATTAAGAACGGCTAGACTATCAGATCAGGTTTGGAAAGAATCTTCGGTTTATAAGATTTGGGAAAATCTATTCAAGACGTGTCTCTGTATCAAGATTAGTAAAGGTATTGTAGTGGAACTGGATTCAGGTTTTATAAGGACTAAACCTGTGAGGTATGAAGCTGAAGACTAATGGGAAGCGTTACCTCTTCGTATTGTTACTCTCGTAGTAATTGTTGGTGTACGTGTAAATGAATATCTTAATGAGACCAGTCTAACTCTATGTGTAGACTGCGGAAGAAAGCATGAAGATAATCTAAAAGAAAATTAACAATTTAACAACAAAATCAAAAACAATTATAAGTCAGAAATACTTTTCACGAGAAAAAACGTACCTACTGCTTGCTACTCTATAACAATGTAAATCAAAAATAACTTAAAGAACAAAACACAATCGCAGATTTTTGTGGGAAATCTTCGATAACACTTACAAATAGCAAAAGAACAATAGCAGTTAAACTTCCACAGACACCCAACACAAAAGAAAGTGAACCGTAAACCATCAAAACAAAGATCAGAGTATAATGTGATTTACCTGCAGCACGAATCCAGTGTTTTTCTGAAAGCGGCTCTAAAATCCCTGTTGAAGTAAGCGTAGATGAGTGGATTGAGGGCTGAATTGAAGTAGCCCACCCAAAACACAGCAGCCACGACCGGAGGCGGCGACGGACATGAGGGTCCACATAAGGCCGTTATTATGTACCTGAGAAGCAAAGAGATCAATACAAAACAAAGTCGAACAAGCGTGGGTAATGCGAGCGATACGGTCGACATCAATCTACTATTTTAGCTATTATTAGTGGCTCCCCGCGGATTTACCCTTGTGGTACCCGTTTCCGTGGGAATACGGTATAAAATAAATAGACTTTGTCACTTACGAAGAATGTAGCTTTTTAATGGTGAACCTTTTTTTTTAGTTTCTCGGTTCAGTAGTTTTTGGATATATCCATCACAAACAAACTAAAAAAAAAAATTATAGTAAAGAAGATTCTTCTAAGGGACGATTTTGTTGCCCAGACTGTGGAGCCATTTCTAGATCGAAAATTATGTTTTCATATCAAATTCAAGGTCTCGGGACCGTCAAACTTAAGGTCTTGGGGCCGAAAACTCTGAAATGAATTACGACCTTCGATCAACAATATTACTAGATGAAGCCTCACGAGCTAAAACACAACGCAGATATGGCACCGAATGACTTTTTTTTAACGGAGAAAAAGGTTACGATCTTACGTCAAAAATGTCAGGAAATCGCTCGGCCGTTTATGACACTCCAACTGGTTATCTAGTTGTATTGTTGATCGAATATTACGATTCAACAAGCGGCGTCGCCGCGGGTTATCCTTTAGTCCCCTGTTGCCCAAGCACTAACATTGAACAACTATCGTTATGGTAACATTCTGCCAAGTGATTTCATTTTAGTGCACCCTCATCATCAACAGCTATTTAATGTCCTCACTACTGGGGCACATGCCTTTCTTTATGGATGGACTTAGTGTATCGGCTAGGATATTTAACATTTTTGATAAGAATTTATGGACAATAACAATAATTTGGTACTTAAAAAAAATTACAACTCGTGGTACAGTTTGGGAGCGTCACGATACTTCTAACAACGACCATTTTCATACTGTACATCTCGATGTGTTGTTGACTATACAAGGATAATAAAGGATCTTACGATGAGCCCAAAATAGAAATGGCGAAACTTATAAATAGAATTAACTGAATGGATTTTATGCGTTGTTTTGGTAATGGAAAAGGAATTATCCGGTTCTGTTATGATGTAATATAATTCACTTCAGTATTATTAAGCGTAAGTAATATTCGTAATGGATTCAACTAAATTAACTAAACAATATCCCCCTTATTCCAAAACGTGGACTAAAATAGTCCTGGTTTAAAACTGGTACTAAACTGGTGCTGTCACTTTCATTTTCCAAATAAAAGACAGAATTAGCATCACTTTTATACCAGGTCTAACTTTAGTCCACGTTTTGGAATAAGGGGTATTAGTTTTACTGCAATAATCTTCGAAATACTGTCTTAAGTTTCACATTTTAGTTTTGAAAAGCTGCAATATTATAATTATCTGCGTTTATCGAAGGATATCAAGAAAACTTTTATATGCTATCGACACAGCATAGCGCAGTAATAGCATCTTTGAGCTATATTTACAACTAGGTAACATTTACACTACCTATCCAAATGCGACAACTAGTGCACGGTTCAAGAGTCTATGTAGTAAAAGCTTATAATAACTTGAAATGTTGTGGGTTGTGGCTCATGATACACAGATGTAATCGATGTCAAAGAACATTTGTAGCGGTTCCAGCGATTTAAACAGTAATTTGTGTAACGCTCTTTGCATAGTTGCTCTCTACAATGAAACGACTAAAACATACAGAGCAATGTATCAATCACAGTTCTATTTAGTAGAATTTAGACTTACACCATGAGAGCCCGTGGCAAAGTGTTTAGCGCGCTCGGCCTGCGCTCGTTGAAGTTAAGCAACTTTCGCAGTGGGAATGGGGATTTACGGGATAGGTGACCAACAATTTATTATCTCGAGCTACTCCGTGTTTCGGAAGGGACGTTAAGCCGTTGGTGCCGGCTGCGTTTGCAGTCGTTAATTCCCACCAATCAACATTGGGCCCGCGTGGTGGGTCATGGCCCATTCTCCTTATCCTTCCATAAAGAAGGCCTGTGCCCCAGCAGTAGGGACTTTTAAAGGCTGATGATGATGATGAATGTATCACGAATTCACGATCCGCGTGTTACTCGCGCGTTTTATGCTCCTATTTTCTTATAGACTTACCACAAGAAGAACGGCAGCCAGCAAGCCAAGAAAGCCGACATGATAATGCCTAGGGTCCTGGCCGCTTTTCGCTCCCGCTTCATCTTGTTGCTCGCCATCGGCTGCATTTGAATGCTCTGCCGCTCCCGCATCATGTCGCCCATAATGCCGTTGATCTGAAGGTGCTTGTCAAGAAGCAGCGCTGCTACTTTACTCCTGCAACAATATTGGGTTATTGAAGTGTGGTTTACGAAGTAGTTTTGAGGAGCCTACGGCTCAGGACACGAGAAAGAGGTTAGATTTGCATGTAACGCAGGTGGAACTGAAAGATTTGTCACCTCTAAAATAAGCATAAAGCCTTGACAAAGTTAAAAATAAAATAGTACAAAGGGAAAGAATAAATATAAATAAAAAAATAAATATTTTCTAACAATCACACCAATTATCAAAGCTCGTAGTAAATTTCTTAAGAAACTGTGTCTACGTGAACTTGATAACGGAGAAATATATACTTAAATACTTTTTTGTAAATACTTACTTAATATACATAGGAAACACCCAGACCAAGACAAATAGACATGTTCATGCACACAAATATTTGTCTTGTTCCGTAAGTATGGACCGATAATTCTGTGTTTGTGCAAATGTATGGCGAATCTAGATAGCCAACTTTTGTGTTCGATGCCTTATGTATCCATTCCTTAGATTGATTGTATGAACTGATTGAAAAACCACATATTCTTTGACAAAACCTATACTAAAACAAAATAAGAAACATCACGATTCGCGTGCCTACTTCTGAACTAAGTAATCATTAATTGTACTTTGAATAGTCTTGGCAATGAAAAAGTCTTCAATAGCTATTGAATTACTGAAATTATTAACCATTTGAAATTAATTACGTACCGGGCCAATTATTATTCTTACAATAAATGGCTTTGTTATCACTGCTTAATAAATGGCATCTTTAACTTCATTTAAGATTTAAATTAGAAATTTTAGAGTCAACGCCACTCCAATTGGTAAACAATGGGGAGAAAACAATTCAGTTTCCAAGAAACTCAAAAGACGAAATTCCTGAGAAATTTGCAACGTTATTGGATAATCATTTCTAGTTAATTCAGCTTAGAACGGTATCGTGTAACCAAAGTCAATTTTCAATTATAGGATAGATAGACTCTTATTTTCACTAGCAAATTGCTGGCCGCGACTTCGTTTGTGCAAAATTCCCATTTTCGTCACCTGAACAGTATTTATTAATGCTTCTAAGAAGAAAATTATTTTCCGCCTATTCGCTTTAAAAAAATAAAAGCAAATATAACGCCTCCCTTAATGTTGTATTTACTCATCATTTGCTATGATGAAAGGGTCCTGGGCCGGCTATTTATAGCGAAGTGAAATAGGTCAATTAAATTATAGGTGACATCAAGTACACGGCTCTTTCACAATTTTATTTTATTTTGTACAATATAAAGCCTAAAAATAAATTAAAATTTTACATTTTATTTATTTTCATAAAGGAAGACCAACAGTCAATCTTATAGGTACATCAACAAATACATACAATAGACACCAGAAAGCCAATTATTTAAGTCCTCACTAATAACTTTGAGCTTAAAGGCTGTCATAAAGTACAGGTTTGCTCGTATTGAAATATTAGGTCAACAATTTGGGATTGCTACAATTCTGTTTTTTCTTTTTAACTTTACATCTTTATTTATTAAAACTCACCCTATGCACGCACACTGCGAAAGTCAAACGCAGATTGTAGATCAGGGATAAAGATATAGAATAGGGATACTGCGAGCTGTCAATCAATGTTATAGTAATGTTGATTACATGGTGGAGCTATACACTGTGTATAGCGCCATCTCGCTCACAATATCACTATAACTGAGCAACTTTTGATTAAAAACCCCATCTTAATGCTAACATACGCGTGTCGACGGTGCAAAGGTACTAATCAAATTAAAATTTTCAGTTCAACTTTTTTTATAAAGCCTTTGATACTATCTGCGTTTAATTCAAATCCTTCATCACACTTATTAAGTCGTTATATGCCGCTCAAAGAATCCAAGCAATATTTTTTCCACTTTTCTACTTTCTCACATTATAATTTCAATCACGCATCGAACTGGGCTACGAGGGAATTATATACCTAATGACCCGGAAGAGTTACACAGGGTGGTCTACTCGGGCCATTTAACTTTTAAATGTAGGTGTTGAAAATGTACTTTAATGGACATTTATGTGAACGACGTATCGAATATAAATGAAACTTAAATTAATATGATGATTATTAGTAGTTCAGATTTAAGTTATGATAAATTAAAAAAAAAGATATTTGACACAAAAAAATTAAAACTTGATAGTTAACATCTAAACTGCATGGTTTACTGATAATACTACGGAATGGCTATTATAATAATAGCATAGTCATAAAAACTTTTTCAAGTTGCTAAAGGTATCAGGACAATAAAAACCAAACCGAATAATAAGAAACTTTTAGATCTGTGTGTGTGTTTAATACATAAATATTATGTTTTACTGCAATGCTAAATCTAAAGTCATAATATTATGTGTGAGAAACGGAACGTATGGGCAGCCGTCTCGCTTGCCCGATATCTCTCTCTCTCTCTCTCCCGGGTTTTGGGGACGCGTTGTTGTAGCAAGTATAATAAATTCACTTATTAATTTAATTAGGTGGTTTTATTAATATATCACAGTGGCGACGAGTTTTCGAGCCAACAGTGCAAAAGTGTGGCAAATTAAGATATCAATTACAAGGCGAAATAACAGTGCAAAACTTGGGTTACCGGAAAAAATTTCGCCGACCAAGGTCCACCATTTTGTCATACGGATGACCGATTGCATGGTTGCCAATTCAAAGGTTATTTTTATTTTACCTATTATTACATGTCATCGCCGGAGTCGGATTATGAAGACGTTGCGAACGAAGGAAGTAACATCAACCAAGAGTTAATCACCTTAGTTAGAAGCGGAAAAAGGACATACATCTATAAGTGCAACAAAGAGGAACTACTACAAATACTGAAGGAGGAGGGCCTGACTTGTCCAATATCAAGAACTGTGGACGAGCTCAGAAAGATTGTGAGCAATCATCTTAAATCCAAGCCACAAATAATTAACAAAATGTATATGTGTGGTGAAATTAAACAATTCAACGGAGAAAAATGGGATGTGTTTGTCGAGCAACTCGACTGCTACATGCAGGTGAATGACATCCCACAAGAAAAAAAGGTTCCATTGTTAATAACTAAATTGTCACCTGATATTTTCGAAATGCTTCAATGTCTTTGTAGTCCGATAAAACCAACCCAGATAACTTATGAAGATTTATGTAAAAAGTTAGAGGAAAAATTTCAAAAACCGCTGTCAACAGCAGTTGAAAGAGCGGAATTTAGAAGAAGAAACCAACTTCCTAGTGAGAAGATTGAAGATTACGTGTTTCAGCTTCGAAGGCTTGCAATAAAATGTAGTTTTAAAGACAAGGATGACCAAATTAAGGAAAAGTTCATGGAAGGAGTAACCTCCAAAGTCATAAAATTTGAATTAATGAAAAATGCAGACAACACGTCTCTGGAAAACTGTGTTGCCATGGCTAGGAATGTGGAAGCTGCCCTTATGCATAATAATCACTCGGCAGAGGTCACTGAAATATACTATAACAGGAAAAAAAACAATCAAACAGCTAAAACAGGACCAAGACAGAAAAAGTTAGAAAAGCAATATGATCAGCTGTGTTATTGTTGTGGCAAAAACAACCATCTTAAAGCAGAGTGTACTTTAAAAAGGAAATATTGTTCTGAATGCGGACAACAGGGACACATCTTTAGGATGTGCCGCAGGCGACACCGTTCTACAAACATTTTAGACACCAATACAACAGAGGATGAAGAGGTAAAAGAAGACGAGGGACGCACAGAAGATTCCATAGAAAAACCATATGAGACCTATTCATACAACAGTGTAAGTAAAATACCCCCTCACTTTGTAACAATAAATGTCAATAAGCAGGAAATATCTTTTCAACTAGACACAGGTTCTGAGGTTACAGTAATATCTTTAAAGGATAAAAATAAGTTTTTAGAGAACCATAAGTTACAAAAATGTCATATTATGTTTAAAAATTTTGATCAAAGTGTAACACAACCTTTAGGACTAATTTCAAATGTCCCAGTAAGATTTAATCAAGAAAATAAACGGTTAAAAGTATTTGTAGTTCAAGACAACTGCCCTCGAGTGGTGGGACGAGATTGGTTAAAAGAATTAAAGCTGTGGCCTCCTAAAATAAAGGATGGTCTATATTTAGGAATTAACACTGTTCAATCTGTTTCAGATGCCCAACTTTCTGTAAAGAGCCAGTTCGCAGAAGTATTCAACCCAGGTTGGGGAAATTTTAAAGGAGAGGAAATTAGTTTAATTTTAAAGCCAGAGGCAAAACCTATATGCCTACCGGCTCGCCGGGTACCATTTGCGCTGCGAGAGAAGGTAAATAAGGAAATTAAAAGACTAATAGATCATGGCAGAATTGTACCGGTTGAACAGAGCGAATGGGGAACTCCAGTTGTCCCAGTTCTTAAAGCAGATGGCTCGGTAAGACTTTGTGGTGATTACAAACTCACCGTAAACAAATGTCTGGAAGTAGATCATTTTCCTCTGCCACACATAGATGATATTTTAAATAAGCTAAAATATGGGGAATATTACTGCGAACTAGATCTTAAAGAAGCATATTTACAGGCACGGCTTAGCAAAGATAGCCAAATTTGTACTACCATTGTAACTGAAGTGGGAACTTATAAATATCATTACTTACCATATGGTGTAAGCTCAGGGCCTGGAGCATTTCAGCGGTTGATGACAAAAAAAGTTACAAAACATTCCCAATACAATTGTATTTATAGATAACATTTATATTAAGGGTAGTAACTTACCAGAAACATATAACACCTTGTGTTTGGTGTTGAAAAGACTACAGGAATGTGAATTTAAACTTAAAATGGAGAAATGTAAATTATTTAGAAAAAACTTGGAAGTTTTTGGTTATAATGTGGATAAAAATGGTATTAGCACAATTAAGTCAAACATAGAACCGCTTTTAATGGCCAAACCACCAACCAATTTAACTATGTTGAGATCTTTTTTGGGCAAAATTAACTATTACAGTCGTTTTTTAAAAGATATGGCCTCTGTCATTGCCCCCTTATATGAATGTACTAAAAAAGATAAATTTATATGGAATACAGAATGTGAGAATGCTTTTAATAGTATAAAAACAAAGTTGTCTAATGCCAATAATTTACGTCATTATGATCCAGACTTACCATTGATATTAACTTGTGATGCATCCGATGTTGGGTTAGGTGCGGTGCTTTCAAATAGGGATAAACATGGTGTTGTAAAACCTATAGCTTATGCTAGTAAAAAGTTGAATGAAGTAGAACAAAGATATACAACCATTGATAAAGAAGCAATGGCCGTCATTTTTGGTATAACAAAGTTTTATAACTATGTTTATGGTCGTCAATTCGAATTAGAGACCCACAATTTAGCCCTTATGCGAATATTTGGACTAACGAAAAGTATACCAAAAATGGCAGCTAAAAGACTGCAACATTATGCTATCTTTATGTCAGCATTTAATTATAAAGTACGTCATATTAAAACTACGGACAATCCAGCCGATTTTTTGTCACGAACAGCGACCGCAGTTGAAAATGAAAATGCAGATGACAACTCATTAAACAAAGAATTAAGTTATGTTTACTATGTTAGTGATTCCGAAATACCCATTTTAGATTGGAAAAATATCCAACTGGAAACAAGCAAAGACTTAATTTTAGCAAAATTAATTAGGTACCTTTCAGATGGGTGGCCAGAAAAGAAAATTATATCTAAAGAAATATTACCATTTTTCAATAGAAAGGAAGAGCTTTCAATTGATAGAGGTTGTGTATTCTGGGGCTACCGAATCTTGATACCAAATAAACTAAGACAACTCATATTAACAGAATTGCATAAGAGTCACTTCGGAATCATTCGCATGAAACAAATTGCAAGGTCATACTTCTGGTGGCCTAACCTAGATATAGAAATTGAAGCATTAACTAAAAATTGTATTGTATGTTTGCAAAATAGTAAAACTCCATCGAAAATACAAAAACCATGGCCTATACCTCCCTCACCTTGGTATAGAATTCATGCTGACTTCCTAGGCCTATCCTATTTAGTGGTGGTAGATAGCTATTCTAAATGGCCAGAAGCATTTGAAATGTCAAATATAACCTCACTGCGCACTATAGAAATCTTTAAAACTCTATTTTCACGCTATGGGTTACCGGTACAGTTAGTTACTGACAATGGTAGAACTTTTACTAGTACTGACCCAACAAGCAAAGTAATCCTATAAGGATTGATTATAAGTATGCCTCTACTAATAACGTTCTTGTAAAGGATTTGTTGTAGACCCTTTTACTTATAATATCATTTGACAAGTCGTAATATACTCAAGGGCATTAGTTTTTATATATCTATCTTATAGCTTGCTACAAGACTAAAGTTTAAAACATTTATAGGACACTTTTACTAGTAATAGCATTTCACAAGCATAGATATTCTTAAGAGCTTTTGCTTTTATATCTCAGTCTTGTAGTTAGCTGCAAGAGTATCTTATAGGACACTTTAAAGAATATGTCTCGTATAATTGTTTTTGGTAAGACTATATAGTCCTGAATAATATTTTGATCTAATAGTAGCATGTTGTAAGTAGAACAAGATTTATAACACACTTCTCTGAGATTACTATAAGTTTGAACTGCTTTAGTTTTGTTTGAGACTTTTTTAAATCTTATTATACTCAATAAGAACGTTATGAGATCAAAAAAGCTAATGAACCACTAGATCAAGCACTTAACTAGTAAACATCTGCCATTTTGTAGATTTCTCCATCCTCTTGAGAAAATAAGTTTAAATATAAGTTATTGGAAACGATTCAAAAGGAGCAGTGGTTACAAAAGAAAAGTGACAAAAACGTATGATGAGTTAGTGAATAGGTGACCATTCGGAGAATAAATCCGACAAGATCAGAAAGCAAATAGCTTTTCCAGTGCGAATTCAGGTGAACTGACAGAGGGTTCTGCATATTATTCTATTAGCAATATTTTTTCTTCCTCATCTCACCACTCAGAAGATGAAGAAGGTCCACATTGGAAAGAAGAACACCATTTCAAATGAATGAATGAATTCTCTAATAAATGAGTCCTAAAAAAGTGAATAAAAACATTAGTGTAAATAGATTTCAGGGAACCCTAATTTGTTTCAAAATGGAGAAGAGTTATCTGGACCAAAACTACTACAAGCACTAATTTACCTATAATGGTTCTACAAAGTACTTAATGCAGTGCAATTTTAAAACATGGCGAATATACATAAGAATTTGATTAATTAAAAATTTTACAACATTGTACTATGTGCTTATTTTCGAGGGGCATTGGTGAAACTAACCAAATTACTGTACATATTTACAGTAAAAATTAATTCCCCATCCTCCCATTCACATAGGTACTTAATTACAAATACTTACTACAATGTATTGTTATTTCTAAAATAAAAGCAAGTGTGTTTACGTATACAATTTAACTTTAATCACAAAATAACAAGGAACAATATTAACTTATAAAATTTACTTCTAAATACATTAGCTAATTACACTATAAACTAGATTGCATTAGTAAGATACTTGTGTAATATAATAATAAGAGCGTTTGTGCTTGTAATTGTTTAGTCTTAGATTATTATAGAAGCAATTGCTTTTCGCGAACGCTTTCTCAAGTATGCTATAGGGCTTAGTGACATTCTTTAAGCTGGTTATAAGATAATTACAGAAATAATAGCTCCTATAACTGCGCCCAAATCCAGGTTTGTAGCATACTACAAGTTTCTTATAAGAGAGGTTAGAAGTAGTCTTGAAGATAGCTATAAGAACTGATTTTGCTAGTTGGGGAGTTTCAGGAATTTTGTAAAGGAAATCAAATAAAACATACATTTTCACCTCCTTACCATCCAGCCACCAATGGTGCCGCAGAGAGATTTGTTGAAACATTTAAATCAGCCATTACAAAAATTAAAGAAAGCGGCTTAAAATTATCATGTGCAATTAATTTATTCTTATCAGATTACAGAAGTACACCCCAGCGAACTACTGGAGTGGCACCTGCTCGGCTAATGTTGGGCAGGGAAATACGAAACCGATTTAGTTTGTTACGACCACCTCCACTAGTAGACCTGATTAGGGAGAATGTAGAAAAAAGGGACCAAGGGAAAAGGCAAATTAGTTTTAAGATAGGACAGAAAGTAATGGTAAAAGATCATAGGAAAGGAGCCAGGCCATGGGTGCAAGGATTAGTAATAGAAGAGTCTGTACCAGGTGTAACCTATGTTGTAGATGTAGATGGAATTAAATGGAAAAGACATGTAAACCAAATGTTGCAATGTTCACAAGAACTAGAGGCAATGTGTAGTGCTTAGCATTATATATTTATGTTTTAGTAAGTGTTAAAAATTGCTATTGTTGGAAATAGTTTAAAGATTAAAATGTAATTGTTATTGTTGTGATTTAAGTTGTAGAAGATGTTGGATTTCACTGTACCTACCTATGTTTAGTTATGGTTTGATATAAAATGTAATTGTTAAAACTTTCTAGGGATAAAATTTAGATATAGTTTATAGTTAGGTAAAGCTAGTTTATACATTTATAGTATTTGGCAAATGTTGTGCCTATGGTAAGAATAAGTGGGGGAGAGTGTGAGAAACGGAACGTATGGGCAGCCGTCTCGCTTGCCCGATATCTCTCTCTCTCTCTCTCCCGGGTTTTGGGGACGCGTTGTTGTAGCAAGTATAATAAATTCACTTATTAATTTAATTAGGTGGTTTTATTAATATATCTAAAAAAATACAAATAAGTAAGTTATATTTTTCAAGAAAATGTTTAACTAAAATAATCTTATATCGCGTAGCCTTGCTTTTAAGCTTAGTCATCTTTAATATCGCCGAAATCTGTTACGTGTTTAAGCTCATAAATTTCAGCGTGTAATATTACGAGGTTATAAAAAGTTAAGAAACAAGGGAAGGTGAAAAATTTGCATAGTATTAACTGGAATCCCCTCTGTCCATTGCTCATTTGCATCGAGCAAAAGGGAAATTGTAAACCTTAATTAACTCTTGAATATTAAAATGAACGGAATGTTCTGTGCTTCTACGTCTATAGTCCAGATTTTTATTTTGAAAACTGACTGCGTTTTTTTTGTTATTCCGTTGCGAGACGCTTCATTTGAAAACAATGGTTGAAAATTTTTCATCGTCAAGATTTTAGCACTTATAGTAGGTACCTCTATGAAGTTTGGCATGAGGTAAATCTTCTTTTGGATTTTTGGATTAAAGTGTACTCATAAACAATCTATTATTTTGTATCCACCACGGGTTAGCACTTAGCCTTCAACACTCCTGATGTTAAATAGTTATAAGGATGAAGGTGGAAGCGCACTACTCCCGGAATCCTCAATCACTGAGAAACTGGCTATAACTGCCGGAACACAATAATGCTGAAAACATCATTGTTATGGCGTCTGATAAGCTTTTATTTGCCGTATTTCTATACTAATATTATGAAAAGTAAAGATTAAATTTTTTGTTTGTTTGTACTAAGTATGTTTGTAATAGATAAATACGAAAACTCTTTAACCGATTTTAAATATTATTTCACCATTACAAAGCTATATTCTTCAGGAGTGACATTGGCTATATTTTACCCCGATATTCCCACGGGAACGGGTACCACGCGGCTAAAACCGTGGGGAGCCACTAGTTGGATAATAAATATATTTTTTAGCTTTTTACGTCTCTTAGGAATAGCTGGCTGCCAAAAGGAATTCAGTTACCAATTTGCAAGAGATATTGTTATCGTTCCTCTTTGAAATTAATAGCTTATTATCCTATTTTATAAATTGCTTGTAAATTTGTAATATAAGTAGGTACCTAATATTTTTAACCCCCCGGCGGCTTACGTGTCTGTGTATCTAGTAGAATACCAGTGCAGCCAGGCCTCGTCGTTTGCTGCTTATACTGAGCTATGCACAGTTTTGGCATCACACAACAACACATGGAACTATTTTTGTTTATTTTTGCTTTTGTTCTACTTGGTTTTCTGTGTGTATATTTTGTTGTGTGTTGCTAAAGTAAATAATTTTCTTTTTTTTCTTTCTATATCTGTCTGTGCATGGCATAGTAGCTCCTAAACGAATGGACTGATTTTGATGCGGTTTGTTTCGTTTGAAAGCTGACGTGATCGAGATGGTTCTCAGCTACAATTTGTAAAAATTTGGTCAGACGTTTCAAGGTCATCAGCTGTTTTTGTTAGCTTCGGAATGGATCTTAAACACATTATGTGTATTTAAGTACTTGCAAAGCAAAGATATTTATGTGTCTAATAATGAAATAAAAATAATAAAACAAAATCAAAAATTTCAATCTAACAACCCCTCAAAGAAAACCGAAAACTAAAATTTCTCTCTTGGTCGGTGTACCTACCGTACTCCCCTGACCGAGAGATTTTTTTTTATATGCGTAAAGTTCGGATCAATTACAAAATGCCACTAGACGTTACATTAAGTTAGTTTTTTTTAAAGATTTATTCAGATTTATTCTTCTATTAATATCTCATATTGAAACGAGAAGCTTTAGAACAGCTGATGACTTATAATCTTCAAGTCGCAAATTAAATTACCTCCAACAATATTTTATATATATATGTGCTTCCTTTACTCTGAACGAATAAAATATTCCATTCAAAGACAAGAGACTGAAGGCAAAGAGAAGAAATTCTTGGTATTTCTCAAGTATTGCCTATAAAGGAACACCAATAATAATAAAAGAATTTCTGCGGCGGTACGTGTCTTGAACACAATATTTCAAGGTAAGAAACGACCGACGACGCCGAGCCTTCTTCACAAATGTCAAATAACCACAAAAGTTTATTATTTTGGTATTATTTAGAAGAATATGTCAAGTGCAAAGTATTTTTGGGAGATAACAAAAAGTTGAACACTGTCTACGTACGAATAACTTCGTTTCGTCGCAACCTTTTCTTAATATTAAAAAAAACTGGTTCAAATTATTCCAATCTTATTATAAACATATCTAGCGTATCCTCACGGTTTTACCGGCGTCCTACCCGTTCCCGTGGGAACCGATACCGGTATAAAATACACCACTAAATTTTAATTAGTACAAAGATTTTAGTCTATGATAGTGTCCATCAATACGATCAATTTTTACTATGGGGCCAACCAGGGAATCGCGAAAAAATAATCAGCTGTTCCATACAAAAGTATAACGTCCACTCGACTGAAATATATGGAACAGCTGATATTTTTTTCGCGATTCCGTGGTTTTCCCCATCCCGCGGGAACGTGATATTTCTCCAGGAAAAAGTAGCCTTTGATCCTCTCCAGGCTACAAAGTAAGTACCTTAATACATTTACAGCGTGTACCGTCGCGTGATGCCAAAACTGCATCCAACTCAGTTTATTACGCAAAGCTTACTGCACTGGTTTTCAGTTGGGCACATTAGTGACATCAGGGACGGAAACAACAATAGAAGAAGAAAAAAAAATAAAAAATACTAATTTAACAGACACAAGAAACACTATACTATAACTAACAAGATATGAATCGCACATTACGCTACCCGTATCTGATATGTCGCACAATACAAATCACTCGTCTCCGCGACTGGCGTAGTATGATACCCGTAGTGATACCCGTAGCATAGTAAAACAATATAAGTAAGCGGACTGGAGCCCTGAGCGAGCGATAATAGGCTAAACACGTAGGGCTGTCGCTTAGAGTTTATTCAATCGTCAAAACTGCATAGTCAATCTCTATACAAAACAGTTTTCCCCTGTAGGGTGGGCGTCAGGAATATATAATACAAAGTTTTTTATTTATTTTTGTACATAGACCAGGGGCTGACTAAAATTTTTCATTACCTACGTCATGTTATCTGTTTAGTGGTTTGAAAAATTACGGTCGAAATAGGATAAATTAAAACGTGGCTTTACAACAACACCAAGACCAAGACAAATAGACATGTTCATGCACACAAATATTTGCCTTGTTCGGGAATCGAACCCGAGACCACTGGCGCAGAAGATGGGTAGCCTACCCCTGCGCCAAATCGGTTGTCAAAAACCGAATACAATATGTACCTACGCCCACTGCGAATCGAACCCGGGGCCTCTGGGTCTGAAATCGGTGGTGTGAATCACTAGACCGCAGAGGCGGTTAAAAATTTATATTTTGCTCCCAGTTTATTAATCTAATCACATACCTACCTACACATAGGATTACAAGTTACAATAATTTGTTATTATAAATGTTTTTCTTTCTTCTTTCTTTCTATTTGAAAATTAAACTACAAATTGGTATCTGGTCAACGAAATCGGAAGCAGAACTATTTAGGTAGGTAAGCAGCTATACAAAATATTATGTATGTATCTACGTATGATAATTATAGTAGGTAGATTGTACTCACCGTTCTTGTTCGCTAGGTAATGCGAAGAAAGATAGTTCTGGATTAGACAACCCTCTACTGAGACATCCGTATACACTACAATAGTTTTTACTTCTACTCGAATTTTTAGCCATCGTAGGTACACGCACGAATTATTACAAATACAAATTTATTAGAGGGAGGCAGCGCAGCGGCGCGGAGCGTGCGTGTGGTGGGCACGGACAGTTTTACCACCTTAATAATATCACAGTTTAAGCAATCGTGATAATATTATGCGCGGTCGCGGGCGACCGGCCGGCGGCGGCGCCGCGCGGGCGGCGGGCGGCGGGCGCTGCCGCGCATGACTGTCGCCCCGTTATCACCGATAAATTTTGTCGGTGTGTGCGTGCGACGACGCATGACGACGCATACGTACGGGCGCGCTCACATACAAACCGTTTGGGGTGCCTGTCCAGGCAGTCAACGTACTTATATTGTTTTACTATGCCCGTAGTGATGTAGTAGATTACCCGTTGTCTGTAAGTTTCGTAATGTAAGAACGGGCTTAATGCAATCCTGGCGTGAAGCGACCTTATGAAATCTAAACACTGGCCCATTTTGGTTCCACACTCAATGTATTTAAGGCGAAGTTTTAGAACGATGTCTCTTAATTATGAGCGCACACCTGCGCGCGTTGCGACAACGCACGACGCGACGTCGCAGCGTTAAGGGCCCGGCCACGACCATGTCGAGCGATTTCCGCATCAGTTGCTGCGTCACATTTACCTATTCCAATAGAGACATCTGTCGCGAGCGCGCAATGAATGCACAAATTGCTCGCTGCTGTCGCCGCCGCCCCACGACATGGTCGAGGCCCGGCCGTTATGCCGGCTCTACACGTTGGCCAAAATTGTGGCCAAAAACCAATGATATTTTATATGTAGATACGTTATCTGAACTAAAAAGTGGCGACGAAAAAGTAAGGTAATTGCCCGAAGTTTACTCAGTCACACACAGACCCTTGTCGTGTCGTGGCAACGCGCTGTAACAATTTTTCGATTACGCCTCAAATAATAAACTATGCCTTCCTGTGTTTAGAGAAGTTGCAAAATCTATGCCGGATCTTTAAAAGACAAGAAAATTGATTCATTTCATACGTAATTATTGAAATTATAAATTTAAATTAAAAATTAAATAATTAGTGATGACTTTTGCGCTGTTGCCAGTTCGACATGCATGAGCGAGTAAGCTTGTAAAGTTTTGTGAACGCATGAAAGAGACAGAAAACTGACACATAAGACAGTGCTTGCAATAATTGTTTATCTCTTTTTGACAGTGGGGGTTTGTGTATATATGTCTCTGACTAACATTATTTTTGGTGAAAAAGAGATAGATATGCGGAAATGCCTGTTGTTAGGAAGAGATAAATATATTTTGACTACTTGTGCTTGTTTTTTGTTTCTTGTACGTCATGAAAAACAAATTCGCCATTTTAAAATGCAATTTATTCGAGTGTAACGTGTCTATTAATAAAACGTCATTGCCAAAAACCCGTCAATTCATCATACTGTACTGATATTGTAGCAAATAATGTTTTAAAAGTTCTTACCCAGGAGGTAATGTACGTTGCATTGGCCACAATGATGGCCAACGTGTAGAGCCGGCATAAGAGGTCTCGTTAGCCTCTGTCAGTCGCACGTACTATTATATATTCTGTAATCGAACACTGAACGCCGCCGTCCGTCGCACCGGGATCTCCGACGGCGCAGAACAATACTCTTATCCCCGTTATGGCTCTCAATCCGTCGATCCGTCTCGCGTCCAACGACGACGTAGTTCTTCAATGTGGCATGTCATTTAAAATATATGAAAAACGACGCAGCGCACTAATGAGGCAGAGGTCTTAAGTGTGCGCAATTGAAACAATTCCACAAAATAATATACCTACTTGAGTATTCATGTAAGACCTCGCTTTAACACCCTACACGTAATTACTTACAATACCTACCCTCACTGGACAAATTTATTCAGTAACTGATGCCGCGAGCCCCGATGAGATAAAGCAAACATTTATTCTGACAAACCTCAACTAAATAGGTACCACCTTTGCTTGAATATCAACAGAGGTCGAACCAGACAGTTGTTTGTCAAACTATTGTTTCGTAAACATCGATGTATAAACAAATTAAATAGTGTTGTGGATTTGTGGGTAATCTCTATATAATATTTCGACCCAATAGCGATTGCTTTAAAGGGTGGGAAAGCATGAGGGTTTATTAGAATTTCTGTGACCTTATTCCCCTTATTCAAAAACGTGGACTAAAGTTAGACCTGGATACCCTTTAAAATTGATGCTATTTCTATCTTTCACTAGCTGACCCGGCGCGACTTCGTTCCCGTGGCCCTACCCCCTACTCCACCCTACCCCTACCCTACCACTACTCTATCCCTACCCAACCCCTACCCTACCTTAGCCCTATCCTACCCCTACCTTTACCCTACCCTACCCCTACCCTGCTCTACCCCTTCCTTACCCCTATTTACCCCTTCTTCCCTTATTTTCTCACCGTTAAAACCTTCCTTGGACTTCCACGAACATTTCAAGACCAAAATAAGCCAAATCGGTCCTGCCGTTCACGCGTGATGTCGTGACCAAGGGAAATATGGATTCATTTTTATATATATAGATTTGGAAAATGAAAGTGACAGCACCAGTTTAGTACCAGTTTTAAACCAGGACTATTTTAGTCCACGTTTTGGAATAAGGGGGACAGTGTCTAAAACTGGTAAATGGAAATTTTAAAGACCAACAATAAACTAAGTGTGAAAATGCAGATTTTATAATTGCGTCGATATTTTGTTAAAGTTCTTAAAACTTTTAAGGTACTTAAATTGAAAATAAATTGATATGAGTGGCATAATACCTAAGTTATTGCTAGTTAGCCATATCGGCATAAAAGGGCATTATTACCTATGTTTAAATATTGACAGTAAGCCATATAAAACATATTTTCTTGTCTGCTTCGATCCTAGAATTGTACTTACGATAGTTTCAGAATAAGCATATTGTTTGAGTATTCATTAGGACTTAGCCTTAACACCCTACACGTAATTACTAACCTACGCTGGACAAATTTATTCAGTAACGGATGCCGCGAGACCCAAGATAAAGCAAACATTTATTCTGACAAACCTCAACTAAATACCACCTTTGCTTGAATATCAACAGAGGTCGAATCAGACAGCTGTTTGTCAAACTATTGTTTGGTAAACATGAATTAGGAAGTTAGCTCGATGTTCAAATAAACTAAATAGTATTGTGGGTTTGTGGGTAAACTTTATTTGATACTAGCTTTCCACCCCAGGCTTCGCCCGCGAGGATTATACGTTATCTCGCGGCATTTTGATATTTTTCTGGGATAAAAGTAGTCGATCGATGTCATTCTCCAGCCCCCAAACTGATCCATACCAAAAATTACGACGATCCGTTGCTCCGTTTTGACTTGAAAGATGGATAAACAAACAATAACAAACAAATACACTTTCACATCTATAATATTTGCTTTTGCAATTGCTTCAAAGAGAGGTAAACAAAGTTTGTTTTTTATTTACTGTAAAGTTTAATGTTACTAAAACTGAGTGTGTAACTGGAGCTATTGAAGGCATAATAAGGCTAGTCTAGGCTGTATTTAGAGTAATTAAAATCCTTTAACCGCATTGGGCCCTGCCTCGTGAAGAAGTTAGGGCTTTTCTTTGCTTCCTTTCCTTTACAAGGAAACGTGGACCCATTGCTGGGTTATTTAAAGTAGCTAAATAATGGTAACTAGCGGATCCTCGCGGTTTTACCCGCTTGGTACCCGTTCCCGTGGGAGTATCGGTCTAAAATATAGCCTTTGTCACTCGGGGAGAATGTAGCTTTCTAATGGTCAAGGAATCTTTTAAATCGGTTCAGTAGTTTCGGAGCCTATTCGATGCAAACAAACAAACAATAAAATCTTTCCTCTTTATAATATTAGTATAGATGATCAAGGCTTCTTTATTGAAATCGCATTGCTATGAATCTATCGCCCAAATTCTCGAACTTCTCAACTTTGGCGTCAAGTCACAAGTCAGCGTCTCAAACATCGACCTGTCGCATTAAATGTCAAAGGTATGAAGGTGACGGTATTCGTAATGGTTCGTGGGAGCTCCATTTTTGATTTGCTCGTCCTGCAAAGCAAGCATGACTACAACGACATAGTTTGTCGCGTTACTTTCGACCAATCAGATCGCTCGTTGATAGCGCGCGTGACTTAATATATAAATAAATAATAATAAATAATAAAATAATAAAATTTTATTTCAGTAACACAAAGTTTACAAGTAAAAATTTACACACCATAATAATATAAAAAAACAATATTTTGATATATTGTTGATTACATTAATGGGGAAATAAAATAAGGAATATTATGCGTCCGCGCGCCAGGGCGGAGGGTATCAGCGGATTATTCTGGCCGGTACTCTAATCGGCTCGGGCGGCCTCTCGCAATCGCAATCGCCCGTGAAGTTGAAGCACATCGCTGTCCAATAGCGTTGGCGCGCGTACCAGTTAACAAAGTTGATCGGTTAGACTACCAAAGCTGCGGACCTTATTCTTTCAGATACACAGCCAAACTCCGTAATGTAAATTAATGTTGGTGTTTTAAGGTATATAATATTAGGTAAGCTTGAGCTGGAAAAACAAGGTCCGCCTTAGCTAAGTTAAAATAGAAAGAGATTTTAACAATATAAAATTAATGCTAAGCAATTTAAGTAATGACATGTAAATTTGTTCATTGGTACTTAAACTAGGCCTAGCCTGTCACTTAAGTACCAGTAACTTCCATTGTTACTTAATTACTTTTAGTATACGCATCTTTTACGAGTACTAGGTATAATTTTTTTTTAAATCAGCTAATACAATATACGCAACTTAAGAAATAAATTTTTCGATATATTACATAATAAATTTTTAACTGTTGTAGGTAAAGTTTATAGTTTTCTTTATAAATATAATGACACATTCAGATAATTTGCATGTAGGTATTTCAAAATGAGATAAATACTTAATGTACATACGATTTTCTAATTTATTGTTTTTTTAAAATTTGATCTTGGAATTAAATTATTACTTAGTTAAGTTAATTTACTCATCATTTGCTTAATTTATTTTATCACTGCGAAGAGATTTTCAGTATCAGTATATGTTAGAGCTTTGAGCCAATCTGTCAATTTAAGTTTAAGGTTATATTTGTTGAGATGTTGTAAATTAAGAACTTTATTGATTTTATTGTACAAAAAGGGACCGATTAAGTAAGAAAATCTGTTACTAAAAAACGTTCGGGAACCAATGTAAGGGAAAACTTTATGCTTGAGGTGGCGTCTTTGGGGTTGGCAAGTGGTATAATCTAATTTTTTATGTTGGGCTAAGATTGTTTCTAGTATAAATAACTGTCTGACAGAAAGTACATCAGTCAGTGCATAGAGTTGTACCGTAAGGAAACGAAAAGGTTTACATTCCATAACTTTAAGCAAGGCACGTTGTGCTCGTTCTACTAGGATGATGTGAGATTTCTTTGCACTTCCCCATGCTTTGATACAGTAGGTCAAGATGGATTTAGCAAGTGCATTATAAACTGTTTTAAGTAATTTTGCGTCAGCAATATGTCTGAGTGATTTGAAAATAAAGATTAATTTACGAGTTTGATCTAGTATCACACCAAGGTATCTGATAGAGATAGCACGCTCAAGAAGAGAACATTGACACAAGTTATTAGGCAAAAAATCCATATATCCATATACAGTTACTGAGTTGTAAGTTGCACAGGTCATTTATATAAATAAGAAAGAGACTAGGACCCAGGACACTACCCTGGGGAACGCCAAAGGTGACAGGAGAGTCAGAGCTAGTAAAGTCTCCTATTTTAACCCTTTGGAGTCTATCTGTCATATAACTTTTAAACAACTGAAGGGCTTGACCACGAATACCTATTTTCCTATTTTCCAATAAACCATTTATTTCAGGCAACACAATGAAATTTTACAAAATCAGGCCCATATAATAAATACCTTACAGACTAACATACATATTATATTTATATTATACATAATTATTATTTATTTACACGTATAATTGGCGGCGACGTGTTGCGCAATGCAGTGTCCGGTAGCCGACCCCGAAACCGGCGGAACAGGACACCCTTCGGCCAAAAGTCTTCTTTCATAAAGGTCGACAGTTGATCGGTCGGCACCCTCACCACAAATGAGTTGAAGTTCACATTGTGGCGCGACTCCAACCGCTCGACCCTCAGATTAAACTTGGTTTTCACTCTCATGTACTCCACAATGTCTTCAGATTTTGTGGAGTAATGCAAGCGGGACACGTACACCAGCGTCGTCGGGATAGCCGGCCGCAGCAGGTGGTTATGTCCATTCGGGGCAGTGCCGCACAGGTTACGACGAGAGGCCTTCTTCTTCCTTTCCACTTTCTTGAAACCGTCATCATCGCATCCTGCATCCTGTCTCCGCGGCGCTGGTTGCACAGCTTTGGAGACCGATCGTTGTTTATTTCCCTCTTTTGTAGCCCGGTCAAGTTGTTGATGAGCGGGCTTATTGGTAGGGGTAGCGGTGACAGCAGCGTAAGCACGTTGAGGGGTCAACGTGCTCACGCGTGACGTCTCCGTCATCGGGGCGGAGGAGCGGGCGGCGGGGCGCGGTGCATCACTAGCTACGACGGCGGCCGGTGACGAATCCATATGCGCCTACTCAAAACTGCTGATGGAAGCATTTTGCGCTCCGCGACGAGTGTTCACATTAGTGGCCTCAGGTGACCTACATACCGCAGCGGCATTGCCTAACAACACAACTTGGGCACGCAACTCACTTATGGTGTTATCAAAGGCCTCTAATTTACACTGGACTTCAGCCTAGCTTTCAGGGAGATGATGTCCTTCAGAAGTCTGGTGACGTCGACGTGGTCGAATGTGACGGGGGGCAGCTTGTGCAGCTCCTTCGTCACGAATGTTGGCACGTCGTCCGGGTCGGTCTCCTTCAGAAGGGTAATGATGTCCTGGAGACTCTTCGCACCGCCATCTCTTCGTCGAGATGGCATAACATCGGCTTTACCGATGCTATGAAAAAGCAACGCCTTGCCACTGCAAACCTCATCTTCGCTGAAGTTCGACTTGCAGATCTGCACGATGCTGACTTCGTCCATAGTGTCGATCGCGTTCTGGATGAACGCCAATACTTCGTTCACTATGAGTTGTTGGGAACCAATAGTGAAGTTAGGCACAGCGGCTTATGCCGCGCTAAACGTAAATCACAAATGCGTAATTTAACACCTATGCAATTGTGCGCGTCCGTTTCCGAGCGCGCATCGCACAGCACTTAAGGCGACGACCGACGTGCTGGTTGGTTGGAAGAAGCGCGACAAACTATGTCAATGCCGTCATGCTAGCCCCGCTGGCAACTGACTGATAGGTTGATAGGTAGGCTACCCACCTTCTGCGCCAGTGGTCTCGGGTTCGATTCCCGAACAAGACAAATATTTGTGTGCATGAACATGTCTATTTGTCTTGGTCTGGGTGTTAACTATGTATATTAAGTATGTATTTAAGTATACAAAAAGTATTTAAGTACCTATATATTTATCCGTTATCAAGTTTTCTATGATACAGTGTGAATGTTAGAAGTTATTTATTTATAACTAAATACGAAATGTTGAATTTTACAAACATTCTTTACTCGGTGATATTTTTTGACCTTACTATCATCATTTTGTCGGTTAATTTTGTATCGCAAGTGGTTCCTATGTCACCGAAACAGAGATTTTTGTGGTAATTCTTATAAATGTGTATAAAATGTTGTTTTTTTTTTTAATGAGCACAGCTGCTGGAGTGTTTGTGAATGGGCAGTGAAGAGGCAGCTCTGCAGAAAATCCTCAATTATTATTTCTTACCACTTCGTGAAGAGCACTTGGTGCTACCATTATGATTTTAATTTGAGTCCCATTCAGATATCAAGGTTATCACGACAATTAAGAGAATATTTGTTAATTTATACCTTTTGTCAGCAGTTATACCTATAATAAACGTAATATAGCAATAAAATAAAATAAATATTTGTTATTGAAATGATTCAGGCAGATAATACGTGTTTTTTAACAATATTTTAATTATATGGCGCCTATTTTAATTTTTATTATATTTTATTTAATCATTTAATTTACAGTTTAACCCAAGACGTCTTGGAGAACAGTCCCCTTATACTAAACACAGTACTTACCTACAATTATCCTAAAATAAAAACTAATTTACAAAAAAATATAAATTAAATTTTGCAATCAAACAATACTTTAACAATTAATTATGTTAATTAGGTGCGGTACAAAAGATGCGAAACACTTCAGAACTAGGTACTTCTTACATTTCTGAGTGATTCATTTACAAGGTTTCTATTTGATACAAAACAAAGGCAATAACGGCTCTAATTAAGAACTAACCGATGAGGTACTAATAATCAAAAATGATTCCGAGAACGAGAACTTTGGAAGCTTCGCTACCGAAAATAATTAATTGAAATTGGCATTTTGTTACTCAAATACTTAATACCCATAAAGCATAATGTAGGGGAGGAAAATATAACGGAAAAGAAGATATTTGCAATATTTCAACTAAACAAATAAAAATTTACGGTTTATGGTAGTTTTTAGGGCAAGGTTATACATTCAATCTATTATTCATTTAGATAAAACTTGATTCTATGATCCGGCAAAAAGCGAATGAGGCAGGTAACTGTAACACAGAGCTATTCTTATACAATTCATTTTTTGTCGGAGCACGTTTCTATTTTTGAAAACCGATAAGTTTTGCTTACGGATGGTAGTTTTATTCATTAGACTTCATTTACATTCCTTGTAGCATTCCGTTATTATTGGTAGTATAAATCGTATTCTATGAGAAATAATAAAATTAATAGCGCCACAAAATAATTAATACCTAACCATACTGAAATGGATACTTTTCGTGCATTTCAGTATTTTAGGTGCTTACTTAGTATTTTTGTGGGTTCGGTTAGTTTGGTGATCAATTAATTATAACCCGTATTGTATTGCATTGCAATCTAAGTACTAAAAGATTCAAAACTCACCTGTACAACATCCTCTCCTGTCTGTCAGCTTCCACATATATTCTATAGTACATGAACAACATTATCACTCCAGGAATCCAGAAACTGACACTACTCGATATCACCGCGTACACTCTATTCACAGTGAAACTGCACACTTTTGGGAACTTCTTCCTAAAGTCCATGTGATCTTCGGTAGTATACCATCCCATGAAGATCGGTAGGAAGGAGACTAAAGCTGGGCTGCACCATACTACTGCCAGCATGATGCCGAGTCTCCCTGTAGTCATGATCAATGGATAGTCCAAAGGTTGGACTATAGCATAGTATCTGTCTACGCTGATACAGCATAAATGTAAGATGGAGGCGGATGAAAAATAGACGTCCAGTGAATTCCAGACGTCACACATGAAGTAGCCAAAGAGCCACTTCCCATTGGTGATCTCGACGCTGAAGTTGAAACACATAGCCCAGATGGCGACAAGCATGTCAGCGAACGCCAAGGACACGACAAAGTAGTTCGTGATCACTCGCAGCTTTCTGTGCCTCATGACGGAGACTATTACGAGTAAGTTTCCGAATATTGCTGCTAAGATGATGAATAACATGATCAGGCATTTTAACACGACCAAGAAGACCACAAAGGGCTCGTCCTGGAACTGGTTGCTGTACACCAAATCGCTGCTGGTCTCGTTAAGCTCAAGGCTTTTGTTTACGTAAGTGTCTGTAAGATACATTGATGTTGACAGCTCTCGGAAGTCCAAAGTGAAATTGTCAAAAGTGTCGATATTCAACACGACTTCTACTTTCATTGTTCACATCTTGTTTCGTGTTCGGTTAAGTCAGGTTTATCTCTTTTGTTAGAGTGAAAGAGTTCGTGGCGTGTAAGTTACGCTTGACATGATCCTCCATTATGTTCCCTCCGCTCCAGTACCTTTAAAAGAAAATGTTTCGGTTAGATTTATTTGTAAAGAATAATGTTGTTAAGACGATTTACACCCGGATGGGTGGTGCGGAAATTATTTTATACGGTGGTCGGTTTGAAGAGGATTTGGAAGACAAAAACATTGGAATAAAATACTTGTTGAATACTAATTTGTTTAGCTTTGGTTCTCCCAAAATGTAGGTAGGAGATATTTTGCTTATTTTTTGTTTCTAAATAATTTTCATATTCATATTTTATCTTTACGTATTTCATAAAGTGTAAATAATTGAGCTTCTTCTCCAAACGCCAAAATTGCCTATTTTCTATTAGCTGTCATGTCATTTGAAATATTGAAGATTTTTCGCATTGAAATTTCCAATATATGTATTATAGAACGATGGGAGGACTGTTTTGAAAACACGATTAGAAAAATATTGCTCGATAGAAAAAAATCCTGAAGTTACCTCTAAAATTTCATATAAATGCACATTACGACCGTGTTTTACAATAATAATTCCTATAAAATCACAAACACTGGTATTTACCTTTTCTATTTCGTGACTGCTTTAGTTTGTAACGATGTCGATTCGTACCAGTCATTATGGATGGTTAAAAACTCCATGATGGCTGGAAACTCCATCTAGTTCTACATACTGGCCATTAATTTTATCGAATCCTATCCTGTTCTTTCAATTCAAATTCAAAATCTTCGTTTCACGTGTCCTGTTCATCATTTTTGATTCAGTTCTACTAAAATCACCAAGCCGTACAGAGCTCTCGGAGCATTACCAGTTTTTTATACCAGTTTGAATTGTTTGTTATAGTATTAAATAAGTGGAACCCTTGACCCTTGGAAAGGGGTAAGTTTTCATCATCATACCCACTACTACCTACCTACCTACCTACTTTTTGTTATTCATGTATTTTTTATCTTGTTGTTACAGTTCGTATGCTTCCTATTCTTCCTATACGTTTCTTTATTACTACCTTTACAATAAAAAGTCAAGTCCCTATAAACATCATCTTTTTATTCATCTATTATCTACAAATTAAATACTGGGCGGTGACTTCCGACGTTCCGGCTAGTGTACCGCTGGCAGACGAGGACGTCCCGTCACAAGTTTAAAAAAAAAATAAACATTTTTATTAACTTTTTGATAAAAGTGGGAATTTCGCTTACGATTTTTAGTTTCGAGCTCGATGATTCAGTGATTTTGACCTGACCGCCTAACCCCCCTAAAATAAAAATTACTAATTTTGATAAACAGATATACTTACTGTTGTGTGTTGTTAAGTGCTACCCCGTTATGAATATTTTTTTTATAAAAATTAAGTAAATTAAATGTACATATTTTGAAAATGGATGAAATTGAATGGCCACCAAAAAAACAATCGATACCCTAAACAGCCTCATCCAAAAAAAAAATTATATGTACAAATAAATGAAACCTCTACCAAAATCTTTCGGGCTATTTAAGTCATGCCTGCACTACAAAAACTTTTCATATCCCAAAAAGGCCACGCGTGCACCAAACTTTTACTAGCAAAGTTTTGTGTCATTACTACCCAAATATATCACTACGTTTGCCATAAAATGTATGTGTCACCGGAAAATAACAAGAACCGCAAATTTATAATTTTCCTAGGAAATTTATAAATTTACGGAAGTCCTGTAGAACACGTGATAGGTTAGAAATAGCCTTAAAAATAGCCTTAAATTTCATGGTTATTTTATTTAGGATAAATTTGTGGTTTTTATTATTTTCCGGTGACATATGCATATAACCAAGTATATTATAATATTGATGGCAAATTGGTTGAGTCTCGCGGCTTTATTCCCACCAATCCCACCGGTCGCTACACCGTCACCGCTAAATTTAAAATTACACTGAGGACTGCCTTATTAAGTTTTAAGTTTATTTGTATGTAAACTGTCGCTTTAAATGGTAGCCATTAATAAGTGAATGCAAACTAATGTTTTTTTTTGGGGGGCTGTTATTTTATTAAAAGCTCTAAGAAGTCTTTAATAAACATTTTACGGTAAGTAGTACCTATCAGGATACCTTAAAGAACTTCATTTATATTTTTTGGGTAAACAATGATTTTTCTATATTAACTTACTTTATTAGGATAAAATTGTGTAACATATTTGGATTAAATTTTTAAATAAAATGCGAGTACATATTTGGTGCATGCGTGGTCTTTTTGGGTAGCTCAGCGATTATTCTGAAGATACTTGCCTTTTTTAGGTTAGCAGACTTTACGTTTATTGGTGATAAGTTCATATTAAAATGGGGATTAAATTCTGGTACGTACTTACGATTTTTTGGGCGTTATATTTCATTAGGTATATCTGGTGATTGCTTAAACCTAAGCCTTTTGAAAATTATGTTTATTATTTTTTATATTATTTATATTACGGAAAACTTACAACTAATTAACAGTGTTAAATTTATAACTATATTACTGAGGGCAATTTAAAAGTGTCCACAGACATTAATTAATTATTTAAGGACGGACATTAATTATACAATAACGGTAAGTAACTAAAAGCTAATAGTGTCAAAAAATAAAGATTAATTATTGAAAAAAATTTTTGCTCGTTTTAAATGAGTAACTGTCGTTTCGAATAAGTCAACGTCGTTTTTTTTTCGTTATTTCATTGAAACACCTACTCGCCCTCGCAATGTATGAATTTTGCCTGTAATTAATTACAAACAAAATTAATTTTCGCCGCGGGAATGTATAGCGAACAAGATCTTCTGACTCCAGCGCTCGGAACCCGAAGACCAATACGCCCCAATAACTCTGGACAGTCGACTGAACCACTTGCAATATTTTGCAGATAAGCAATATCAGCAATGTATCTTCTCTCGCATAACGGGAGTATGTGAAATTTTTGGCAACGCTTTTTATTAAATAGGTTTTGATCCTAAATTGGATATAACGTAAGAAACGCCTTTGTATCCCTTCTATGCGACGTAAATATTTTAAGATGGGTTCCAAACTTGTGACGCATACTAAAAATGACTGCGTACAAATGCGCAGTATAAAGCGTCTTTATTTAGTAAAAGTCAGATGAGATACGTAGAATAAAACCGAGATGCTGACAATATCATTAATAATGAGTGTCAAAGACCAATTTTGTATCAAAGGTAACTCCAAGGTCACGAATGCAGCTTACCTATATTCGGATTCTCTACATTAAACGATATTATGACGATATAATATGAAACGACTCCCTTTAAACCCCTCAAAGGAGGATTTTATTTAACTTGATAAGTTCAATAAGACCCAATAGCCATTAAACTCGCTACACTTGAGCAAATAAGTATGAAGCCCAGCGCAACTCTTTCGTCACAAGAACGGCACCTACACTCTTTGGATAAAAGTCTTCAATCAAAGACACTTTCTTGTTTGATGTAGCTTTCAGACTTATAAGCTTTAATGTGAATACATTTCTAATCCGAATTCACTTTTGATGTAAATAATTAAACCAGAAATGGCCTCGATTTTTTAAAAGGTCCCTTCTATGGTCGGCAAAGTTTCAAACGTCAAAACTTAAACGTTATCATAATTAACCTCTCGACGATCAGGGGTATCAAATTACAGGCTCATTTTGTACGTAAACAATGCATCTTAGCGCGCGTTTGGGCTCTCCCAAACATCTGTTTGTGCGCACGACGACAGAAGTTACATTTATGAGCAGCATATGAGTCATAGCGGCGGATAAAACTTATCCGACACTTTAACGAGATGTTTTGTTTTTATAATCGACGTTCAAACTCAACTTTTGTGTAAACAAAATACAATATCGAAATAACTTTTTTTCACATAGTTATCGATGAAATAACATATAAAAAGTATATATATATATTTAGAATGTACATGAAAAAACCTATCGCATAAAATTATTGTATATGGAAAACCAATAATATTATATTTTTCGAAAAAAAAAAAAATTTTTTTTTTCGTTGCAAATTTTCAAGAATTGTTTATTATTTTTTTGTTACGGATCATATATTATATTGTATTTTTATAGTTAATAGAATTTATTTTTCTTATAAACACCGAAAACCGCGTTCAAAACACATTAAAATTTAAATAATTACAAAATAAAGTGCCACTTGAGATCGGTGGGAGCCACGTGGCTCCCACCGATCTCTACGAGGTGGACTGATATAATTCCATGCTAGAGGAGGTACTTACCAATTTTTTTTATTGCAGGTGCAAAATAGTACATTCTAGTTAGTTTTTTTATATTTAAACCTATAATTTAATTCGCACTAGTTCCGTTGGACCTATTAGCGAGTCCGTAAGTGTTAAGGAGGCGCCAAATACTGATTGTCTGAAAATCTACCATTATTTTTAATACTCAAAAGTAATATTCTCCCAATGTTTCAGTAACAGCTGAACAGAATATCTCTAAATTATGTGATGATCACAGAATCTCCATTGCCTTGGAAGATTTCGATTCAAATTTCATCTCAATCGAGTTTCGTCCAGTATCCCGAAATAATCTGGGAACGTACCTTTATTTACTAGGATTATCCCTTAAATAGGATCTGTTCACATAGTTCGACGCTTTAAGTTTTTGTTTGCTGGATAATATTATTTTTCATTATTTTTGAAATTTAATAATTTTTGAATTTTAAAGTAGGTAAGTAACTCTCTTTTTGTCGTTTACACCTAAACCAATGAGCCGATTTTGATAATGCTTGGTATTGGCAGATTAGACCCTAACATGGGCTTTTTTTTACTCTGAAAATTTGACGATGGGTAATAAAAATTAATATTATATAGCATCACATTCGTATGTCTATGAGATACTTTTATACTATAATTAAGGCAGGAAAATTCAATTAACCTTAAAATAATTATAAGAACACCCAGGCACGATTAAAATGCATATTTGTTTGTAATGAGCAAGGGTCAAACGCGCTACCTATCTCTGGCTCAAATAGCACGATCGGCCACTGCGCTATCGGGATACGAAAAGCTATCGGGATACGAAAAGCTATCGGTCATACGAGACCATTCGTATCTACAATCATAAAATATTCACCTATCAATCGCACTAATGTGAACGAGTTCTTAGAATTTCTTGATTTACTACACAAAACGGGTGAGCCCTTAGTACGAGGTAATTGAAATATATTGCTTTTGTATGTAGGTATACTCTTAGTTATGAAGTAAAACTAACTTAGTATTCGTAATAAAAATATTTCCTTTCAGTTTGATCCATTTTCGTAGTAGATAGGGCCATTTATATTCGTTTCGATAGTCGTACGATTTTCGCAGTCAATTTACTTACAAAGTTTATAAAATAATATTAGAAGCTCCGCGCGATTTTTCCGCGTGATTCCGGTGGGAATATCGGGAAAAATATAGCTATAGCCACTCAGGAAAATGTAACTCTTTTTGAGTTTATCAATTACAAACAAACAAAAAATCTATTTTTTTGTCTTTGTAATATATAAGTTTAGATTGTAGTAGTAGATAACAAAAAATCACTACTTTATTACATAGACAGATTACCGAATTAGAGTACGTGTAAGCTGTTAAATTAATATTGATTCACACGACCACCTGTTTCTGTCTGCTAATAGTCAAAGTTCTACCAATTGTTTGTTTTAGATCGAGTCGATCCCTCAATTTGCCTACCTGACAGGGTAATTAGGGACCTCCCTTTGTCCCTCCTTCCCTTCATACCCTCCTTTGTAGGGTAACCATCCATATAAATAAACTTCAATTGCCACATATTGCTGTAATAAATCCTACTTTAGAAAGAAAAGTTGAAACTTTAGATGTTTGGATGTTTGTTGCTCAATCACGCCAAAATAGCTGAACGGATTAGCTGAAATTTGGGAAACAGCTACTTTGTAGCCTGGAGAGGAACATAGGCTACTTTTTATCCCGGACAATCACATTCCCGCGGGATAACGTCGTTCACGCGGGCGGAAAGCTAGTAATAGATATTTTTTTAAATCTTATGTTCGACGAAGATGGGCAGGCCACTGGTTTCTAGAGGTGCGCTTACACGGGTAATTTTTTAGCAATAATTGCTTGGCAACCGTAATAGATCAGTCTGGAGAAATTAAGTGGAGCAATCTGGAGCAATCACAACGAATTGCGGTAATTATTTCGGGAATATTGCTTTTAATTGCTCTATATACACATATCCAAATATCCAATCGATATTGTTTTTCCAGCTCAAGCTTACCTAATATTATATACCTTAAAACACCAACATCAAATTAAATTACGGAGATTGGCTGTGTATCTGGAAAAACAAGGTCCTCAGTGTTGGTAGTCTAACCGAACAACTTTGTTAACTGGTTCGCGCGTAAAACGCTATTGGACAGCGATGTGCTACAACTTCACGTAATTGCGAGAGGCCGCCCGAGCCGAGTACCGACCAGAATAATCCGCTGATACCCTCCGCCCTGGCGCGCGGACGCATATTCCTTATTTTATTTCCCCATTAATGTCATCAACAATATATCATATTGTTTTTTTTTATATTATTCTGGTGTGTACATTTTTTACTTGTAAACTGTGTGTTACTGAAATAAATTATATATTATTATATTATAAGTCTGTAAATCTTTAGTACTTATTTATTTCTCTATCTCGTTTATACGTTTCGTTTTCACGAGAAGAACGGGTTGGCAGCGAAGGCGGCGGGGGTTACTAAAGTATTGCTTAGTTTTTAAAGTTGCTCCATATTGCATGGTGTTGTGTGGTCGTATCACACCAGCAGGTTGCTACATGTTGCAATCGCCCTAAATTGCTTGATGTGGTCGTGACGTATAGCGTATATATGACGGGGATTGACAGGAATTGAGCAATTTTAGTTGCCCGTGAAAGAAAACCTTAATAAAAGTAGAATCCATATAAAAATGTGAGCACATTAATTTGGAAACCGTACTTTTTTCCCGGATAATTAGTAACTTGGGTGCAATTCCAGGATTAGATCTAGGTATTTTTGTGTCCTATTTAGTCATTTTGCCGTGATTGATCCACAAACATAAAAAACCAGTATCTACCTATAAATTTAAACCCCCTTTTTTACCCCATTAGGCGGGAGATTTTTTTAACTACGCCTTCACAACACATATTTAATTGTAACCAGTATTCTACATACCAATTTTAATACTTCTAAGTCCAGAATAAATGAGGAAATTCCATAATTATAAACTTTAAGCGTCCTCTTTCTACCCCATAAATTGTGACCCAGTCCAGTTATTTACCATTATGGAAACTTTAGGCAATTTACTTCAGAAAATGAAGACTTGACGAGTTTTCTCTGCAAATCTGTTGTGGCTACCCTACTGCCAGAGTAGGTACCAATCACATAAATCGCAAGTTTGTGGAAGGAGTTCTATATATTATTATTATTATGGAATGTAATATCTCTCATTGATTCATAGTTATGTGTCTTTGTGACGCGTTGTTAGTACAATTATTGTAATATTAGCTTTTGATTACAATACGGAATGATATCATAATAACTTAGAGAGCTTTTGATAGAAACGGGAACCAGGCGTAAGACCACTATATAATTTTGAGACGCGCAATATCTTTCAAAATCTCAATACATCCTTATCCACAAATCTACACATTTGGAAGACAAAACTAAGTAGTTCACGCCCGAATTCTCGTACGCAAATCATCTTTGGGAGCGTCTCAAACATCATGGCATCTCTTTCATACGTTTGACATTTAAAGTGACAGGGCGATGTTTGAGACGCTCCCAAAGATAAGTAGCGTACGAGTATTCGGGCATCAGTCTCCTAAAAGTATGTACTATATCATTTGACAACTTACTCAGAATCGGAAAAGTAAGAGCTCGACATAATTAACTTTTTGTTTTTTCTTGCACTTTTTGTATAACTTTTTGTAGCACTTAGCCTTCATCACACCTGATGTTAAGTGGTGGCTATAAGGCTGAAGGTGGAAGCGCACTACTCCCGGAATCCTCAATCACTGAGGAACTGGCTATCTTATCTGTAACTGCCGGAATAAAATAATGCTGAAAACATCATTGTTATGGCATCAGACTTAGATAAGAGGGTGGTAGCTAGCCAGGCGGACTAAGAACAAGTCCTATCACCAACCAAACCGAATACAATATTTACCCCCACTGGGGTGCCCCACTCTGGGTCTGAAATCGGTGTTGGTGGTAACTTTTGGTAGGAACCCATCCCTTAATCGACCATTGTGAAAGTTGCTTAACCAGGACAATCGTCGTTTGAGCTCGCAAACCACTGCGAGACAGAATCCTCGTAGGTACTCAACACGTCTCATTTTTCAATCAATATAATAGGTCTTTACCTATGAAATTGCCGTTTTGTATGGAGATTTCTGTAATTATTTTTTTTCCATACTAACGTTTTTGTTATTATTTAACGACTAATATTATGTAAATTTACAAAATTTTACACACGTATTTATGGACATTTTAACTACTAAATGACACATTCGTTAAGAGAAAAAAATTTTTTTTCTCTAAGTTACAACTAATAAAGTACGAAATTCTGGAAACAAAAATAGTCGTAACTTTCGGAATAAGTTTTTTCTATGTAAATAATCAAATATCGTGGTTATTAAATTATCAAAATTTGCTTGATACGGTCTTAATGTAACGCAATATTAAAGAAATTATATATTTCTAATATTATAAAAGTTATTAAGTTATATGTACAAAAGAAAAAAACGGCAATTTCATATGTAAAGACCTATTATTATTCTATACATCGAAATTGTGGCATGTGATAAAAAGCGGGGTAAATATGGGCCGAGCCATAGCACACATATCAACCATACAAAAATGTCATCATTCAAACATTGTACCAACTCGAGTAATTCAATACTCTTTATACGAAACTAGCTTTCCGCCCGCGGCTTCGCCCACGTGGACTACACGACGTTATCCCACGGGAATGTGATATTTTTCCGGAATAAACAGTAGACTATCAGCTATCTCACTCTCCAGCACCCAGACTATCCCTATACCAAAAATAACGTCGACCTGTTGATTCGTTTTGACGTGGAAGGTGGACAAACAAACAAACGAACACACTTTCACATTTATAATATAAGTATTGATTCCTGACTGCGACGCACAATAATAAGAATCGTAACGTAATTGCCTCAACCAGCCAGCGTTCGGCGAGCCGTAGGGGTAAGCCGAGTCGAACGTACCGGAACTGCTGATACGCTTTGGTTACGTATACTTTGAGACGTAACGCAGCAATAGGTACACAAGCCGTCAAGACTATCGTCGAGCCTCCTTGAAGCAAAAATAAATTTTTAGTAAAAATTTCATTTTTATGACAAACTTTTTTGCTGACTGTACTTTAGTATTGTATTGTCATCTAAACCAAACCTGGAACCGTACTCTGAAACGCTAATCCAAAACTTCGGTTAGCCCCGCCCGCCCCTTTCACTCGGTTCTGTCCCAACTAGAGAGCGAGAGGGACGGGTATACCGAAGTTTCGGGTTTTGCATTTCAGAGTAGGCCTCCTGTATACAAAATTGCAGCTCCATCGGACACTGGGAAGTGGGTCAAATTAAGCTCGTAAGATTTGTCCCCCACTAACTAACTAACTAACTAACAGGGCAAGTTAATAAAAAGCTTGTAATTAAATGTATGCTTCATGTAGACTTGTCATGCACACTGATAGCCATACACCATCAAGCTTGCTTAATGCTGCTTCATGCGTGAAGCAAGCTCGACGGCATGCTTGATCGTGTCTGGCTCCATAAGGTGATACGGTGACGAACCCCTTCCGAGTTAATATGTGTGCAACGTCCTTAAATATTATTTATGTAAACTGTACCCTCTTCAAGGGTAGTGGTTGCGGGTACCTTTCTTGAAAAGGGACTGACTTCTCGAAGACCCGGAGAAGGGTATAATACGTCATGTTTAAATAAATAGTATACATTCTTATTCGAATATAAATTGGTGGTGTGTTTATTTAACAATCAACTATTGTTAAATAGCCGTCTAATTTTATATTTATTTTTCTAACAGTCGTCGTAGTCATCTTTTCAGACCGGCTTTTAATTGTAATAAAAGTATTTATGAAACAATCGCTGGCAAGTTTCTTGCGCCCATTCTTCTTGTCAGTTAAGGCTTTAAGAGGAGTGAGTGACCTTGACGATTCGGAGCTCGCATATTCTTTTGCCGACGTCGC
The DNA here is from genome assembly GCA_949710035.1 of Crambus lathoniellus. Lineage (NCBI taxonomy): Eukaryota > Metazoa > Arthropoda > Insecta > Lepidoptera > Crambidae > Crambus > Crambus lathoniellus. The sequence continues at coordinate 14,568,455 of OX453318.1, forward strand.
CGCCATCTAGCGGAAATGTTCGGTACTGCTAAGAAAAGTTCAATGACTAGTTAAGTGCAGAGGGAATAAGTATTATGTTCTGGAATACTGCCTATTTTATATGCGCATCACCGAGTCATGCGTGTCTTCCTTCGGTGTATTGTGGACGCCAAGACAATTCGTCGGCCGAAATTCATATTACTTACATACAAGCTTTTATTCAACTTACCCATTTAGTATGTATGTATGTATGTAAAGCATGACCAGAAAATGAAAAAGGAAATGTAACCGAAAAAAAATTTATATTTTGCCATTTTTTTACAGTGAGGAGGTGAAAGTGGCGCCTCAAGCCAGGTTTTTATTTTTTCTAGTCAGGCTTTATATTAAAATTTAATAAATCGTAAGTGGCGGATTTTGGTTTTTTTTAAATCCCTTTAGACTGTTCTTTAGGTTTAGAAGTGTTCCACGTTATGTAGGAACCAGCCAAGATTTTACGTACTCCAATTTAAGAACTATAAAAAAGTGGTACCAGTGCGTACTAGCTAGCTTTGATATGTTAGTTAAAAATGCGTACTTACCTACTTACGTATAAGTAATAATAGTTTTTATAAATTTAATTGACGAGCTTGTTATGTATGTTTTTTCGAACATAATGAAACGAAATGTACATTTATATTTGGCGGGTACAGAGCGAGTCTTCGATTAGGAAAAAACCGGCCAAGTGCGAGTCGGACTCGCGCACGAAGGGTTCCGTACCATCAAAAATAGATTGTTGTATGGGAGTTCCCCTTAATTTATTTTATTTTAATTATTATATTACTTTTGAAGTGAATAAGTGTATAAGTAACTAAATATTCTGTGAATATATCAAGCTTCTCTGCTGCAGTTATTAATGTCGAGCAGAAAACGGCAAATAAATCCTGTTTGTTGTATGGGAGCCCCCATTAATTATTTATTTTATTTTGATTTAAGTACTTATTTATTTTTAAAGTGAAAATACAATTACATATCTGTGAATAATTCAAGCGTCTACCTATTGCCGTTATTAATATCGTGCAAAAAATCACGTTTGTTGTATGGGAGCCCCCTAAATATTTATTTTATTCTGTTTTTAGTATTTGTTGTTGTAGCGGCAACAGAAATACATCATCTGTGAAAATTTCTATTTATAGCTATAGCTATCTGGCTATCACAGTTCATGAGATACAGCCTGGTGACAGACAGACAGACGGACAGCAAAGTCTCAGTAATAGGGTCCCGTTTTTACCCTTTGGGTACGGAACCCTAAAAACTACGCAGCCCACGAGAACGGCAGAAGTTGTACCTATGTGTACCTTCGATGTACCCTAAGAATTTATCTTTGTTTTAATAAATCAATAAAACCTACGAGCTAATAAATCACTAAGTTTTTCTACCACAGAGTGTGCGTTACTCCAGCACGAAAGAAGCTTCTAAAGGGAAACGAGTTAACTGAACAGTTCGTGCTTAAATTTAGTGCATCTACACTTATACTATACTTATTACTTTTATATTATGCTTATTCCAGAGGCACATCGAGCAATATGCTGTAAAGCACTCTTGCTATCCGAAAGTATGATGAATCTATTCAATCCCATAGAATCAGCATATGATAAGGCCTCTGAGATTGCAAGGATTTCGGCAGTCATAATGCAAACATCGGGAATTATTTTAAGACATTCGCTTGACTTAGTTTTGTCTACATAATATGCAGCCCCTGTCATATTGTCTTTTTTAGACCCATCAGTGAAGATTTTTTGCCAGTCTCTATATTTAACATCTAGCTCCTCCATTATGTTATATTTTGCTGCATTTGTTTCGTACATAGTTTTAGAATGCTTAATACAGTCCAAATCTACAAATATCGTGTTTGTCACATCAATATTGGAGACCCATGTATCTAGGTTAAACATTTGTAAAATACTACTAGAATGAATTTGTTCATGTTTATATTCGTCATATGTCGCTGCTGCCAAAGGTTTCTTTTTCTTACGCCAGTACCTTTTTTGTAAATTGTTACTCAACTGATCCAGTAGCTTATTCGTGTTGTTATTATTTGATGCGAGGCTCTTCAGGCAGTATTTAGATGCAAGAAAGTACCTTCTCAGATAAAGTGGCGGCACACATATCTCATTCTCCATAACATGTAAGGGCGTACTTCGAATGAACCCCCCAATGATTCTCAATGCTTGGTTTTGTACTTTGTCTAACTTATTTACATGGGTCTTAGCAGCATTATCATATACAAAGCAGCCGTAGTCCAATCTACTTCTTATTAAAGAAATATATAGTTTACGCAAGTGTACCGGGTGCACTCCCCATGATGATCCAGCTAAAATTCTGATCAAATTTAACATTTTATTAGCTTTTTCGGCCGTCTCGTTAATATGTTTTTTCCAATTTAGAGATTTATCCAACCACATACCTAGATATTTTATATTCTCTTCTACCGACAAAGGTGTTCCATTTACTGTAATATTAATTTCTGTTTCTAGACGGCTTCTAGTAAACAAACATATTTTAGTTTTAGCGGTGGATATTTGTAAACCCATGTCTTGAAATTGGATTATTAGATTATTGAGTGCAGCCTGAACACTTGCGACGCTATGACTTAGTTTTTTATATAGGGAATAGATAACAAAGTCATCCGCATACTGATGCATGAATACATTATTAATTTCATTATGAACTCTATGTGTTACTATGTTAAAAAGTAATGGAGACAAAGGGTCTCCTTGGGCAAGTCCTTTCCCAGTCCAACGTGTGGCTTCATCATTAGTACACTCAATTTTAATGTGACGGTCGCTTAAAAAGGACCATAGGTAGTTACATATTTTTGCACCAACTGATATGTTGTCAAGAGTAGATATTACTCGTTCAACAAGAACATCATTATAGGCGTTTTCTAGGTCTAAAAAACAGGCCAGCGTAGGAATTTTGTCAGAGAGTCCGATCTGAATGTGTGAGACTATACGTACCAAGCTATCTATACTTGATTGGGCCCTCCTAAAGCCAGTTGTATTATGGGACAAAATATTATTTTTTTCTACGTACCATTCAATTCTTTTAGCTAACATTATGTGAAATATTTTACATAGGCATGATAGTAGGGATATTGGCCTTAATTTTACAGTATTATTGGTGTTTCTATTAAACTTTGGGATGGCTATCACTTTAATTTCACGCCATTGACTCGGAATGCACGCGGTTTGAAGCATGTGGTTATAGAGCTTAAGTAGGAATATCTTCCCAGAGAGAGGTAAGTTATAGATCATAGAATATGTGATTTCATCGTTCCCAGGCGCAGTATCTTTTTTCTTTAAAATATTAATTAATTCTTGTAGGTTAAACTCTTGTTCTAGTTCGGAATTTGTATTGTACACGGGAGGTTTCTGGGGTAAAGCCGTGTCAGGAGTGAGACTATGTAATAATCGTAATTTGTCTTCGTCAGTCACCGTAACTTGGTTTTTTCTAACTCCTTTTATCCAACCCATTTTATTCCATAGGTCTGCTGTCGAATATGTTTGGTCTATCGAGTTACAGAATGTATGCCATCCCTGTCCTTTAGCCTTGGAAATCGTTCTTTTCGCTTCTTCTAAATAGTTTTCAAATATAATAAGGTTTTGGGGAGTTGGATTACGTCTAAATTGTTTTAACATCAGGCGTCTTTTTGCTATTGCTTGAGATAGGGTAGGGTTCCAGTACGGCTTAGGTTGGAATTTTTGTCTAGGATTCAGGCATACTTTCACTCTGGGAATACATTCCTCCGCAGCTTTATTAATACATTCCATGAAAAAGTCGTATGCCAACTGGACATTATTTTCACACAATATTATGTTAGATTGACTCAATGATATTTCAACGCTATTACTATATTTTTTCCAATCAGCCATTTTATAGTTCCTTTTCGCTGATAATATTACTTTATCCTTATAATTAAAACGAATTTTACAAATTAAATGGTCGCTACCTAGGTTTTCATTTAAAACTTTCCAATTACAGCTCATCGCCAAATCCGTTGAGACGAAACAGACATCGGGGGCAGATTCTTGTAATCTTTGATTTACTAGTTTAATTCTTGTGGGAGACTTATCATTTAGAGATACGTAATTGAGTTCAGATGAAGATTCAAACAATCTTCTGCCCCTAGTGTCCGTGTTGTGCCACCAGTTGGTGTGATGACCATTAAAGTCGCCACAAATCATGGAGGATTCCCTTACTTTGGAGAATAGTTCATCCCAGTCCACTAACGATGTTGTAACATTGGATGGGCAATATACTGAAAATACATTTTTTAAAGACTTACAGTTAAGAAGCTTCATATGTATCACTTCTATTCCAAGATTTTTGCATCTTGTATCACAAAGTTGAACTTTAATAGACTTATGGATAAGTATGGCTACACCGCCATAAGAATCCATGCGATCTTTCCTAAAGAGATTATATCCATTAATATTAACTTCATCGTCGCAGTCAAGCCAAGTTTCGCTTAGGATAGCTATGTGAATCTTTTCTTGACTCAATAAAGTTTCCAACTGAGTTTTTTTTGGCTTCAAACTTTGGCAGTTCCAATGTATTATATTTATATAAAAAGCTTGGTCCTCATCCATTCTGTTGGTAGCGCGATTATTTAAATTGAAGCTATCCATGTTGCGGGTTGATAATCATGTTGATAATGTCAGCTCCAGGTAGGTATTTACATATTAGAGTTCTAATTACTTCAAAAATTACTTTCAAACATTGATATATTTTCTCTTCCAGTTTATTGTTAGACATAAAAATAGTTTTCAACTTCAAGAGGAGTGCTTTCCATTCAAACTCTTTCTTCTTTGTATATCTTGATTTATTTTCCTCTTCAAATTTAATGTCGTCATTATTTTCTGAGGGCGTTGAGTTTGTGTAAGCTTGAAATTCTTTATAAATGGTATTGTCCTCACATGTCTTTTTCCCTCTTTTCAGTGAACTTTTTTTATCACAACTTTTCTTTTTTATTTCTTCTTCTTGGTACTGATCAATCTCATTATTGTAGTTCGGGTCTTGGTGAATTATTGGCTTAGTTGATACCACTTCACTATATGTTTTCTTTGTATTATATGTATGTATATATCTCTCCGTAGAGGTAGCTGTATCATATTCTTGATTAAAGCTTTTTTCTTTGTTTTTAACATCTATTAGGTAAGTATCTAGTGCAATTCTGTATGGGACATTGTTTTGACTCATTATTTTCCTTATTGATTTTTCTTTCAGGAATGAGGGGCATGTCTTATCCAGAGCCATATGTGGTCCACTGCAATTCAAGCACTTAAAGGAAACAGTGTTACAGTTGTTGTGATCACCCCCGCATTTAGGGCATAGTATTTTTTTCATCGGGCAATATTTATGGGTGTGTCCAAATTTCCAGCACCCAGAGCACTGGGTGACCGGAAAGACATACTTTTCTACTTTAATACCACAACCATAGATATATACAACTTCTGGAACTGTAGAACTCTGAAAGCATAATCGAATACTTTCGCTATTAATCCATTTGCCCTCTGAGCTCATTTTTTTCAGTCTTCTTATTGCTGAAATTTCTGTTTCAGAAGTTAAGGCTTCCAATATTTCTTTATCAGGTATTTCTAGCTCTATTCCTCTAATTATTCCGTATGTGAATGAGGTTTCGTTTGTCATCTGACATTTATAATCCAAAGATTTGAATGTTTTATTGTGTATTAATTTCTCAGCTTGTTCTTTATTTTCAAACTCAATTAAAACTTTAAAGACATTTTTGTATTTTATTCTTATAATGCCATGTATTTCTTCTGTTTTCAGAAGTCTGGCCAGTGCCATTTGTTTCTGTAACGGTTGTAGACTGGTCACACTAACTTCATACTTTTTCTTATTTCCATCAAAATTCAAAATTGGTGATGTACTCCGTAAAAGTACTTTTTTTGGTCTTCTCCGATTTACTGTCACAAAATCTTCTCCACTTTCCTCACTTCTTTCATCGGGTACTTTCCTTTTTTCGGGGACAATATTTTCAGACAAAGAATGTTTTGGCACTTGACGAAACTGATCCATTTCGTTTAATTCTTTTTCAAACTGGTTTATCACTTCAGAGTAGGGCATGGATCTCGGAATCTCGTGATATCGTAATATCGGAATCTCGGAACGTGAGATCCGATATTTCAATTCCGATATTGAGTCATCCAATATCGTAATATCGGAATCGGACAAATATTTTTATTTTACTTTTATATAAATTAGTTCGGCGTTAAACAACATACGGAGCTACAATATAGATTTTAAACCTTGGTTGTGATGAGTAGCGCCGAGCGAGATGGCTGAATTGACCGTGTTTCTCTTACCAGCCTGCTTTGTATCGCTAAGAATGTATCACAAGAACTTTGATAGCGTTGTCTGCCTCGCTCACTGTTCACCTGTGTGTACATCGCAACCAAATGGTTCTCTTAGCCGTTCAATAAAGTGCCTAGCTGCTTAATTATTAGGGCACCGTTCAAGTAGGTAATGGCATTGATGGCTATTCAGCTTCAGTAGCTACGTCTAAAACAACATTAATCAACTGGCTGTCTCATAGGTATTTAGGCCTCTTTACTCACATAGTTGGTGACATAAATATGAAAAAAAATTGAATACAGTGTAACGGTTGGGTTGCAGTTAGCAAGAGGGTGCAGGACTTAAATATTTTTAAATTTAAAAAAGCGAAGAGTTTATACATAACAAAGAAAGAAAGCGCGAGCCGAGTGAGTACCGTGGCAGCGGCCGGCGAAGCGCCAGACCAGAATACCATTTTTTAAAAGAAAATGTAAGCTTGGCAACCAGCAGTAAATAAACTGACAAGTAGTCAAAAGTCATTGCTCCAAGCCGTGCCTACAATCCATGCCTACTGTTTGATTGAATGGCTGCATATCATTCAGGCTGTTAGTTGAACAGCATCGTTTAGTTCAATTGCCAGGTGGTTAAGACATGTAGGTACACCATGTATGGTGTGTATTGGACTATGCAAATTCCTTCACGATGTTGGATTGTGCTGGTTTCAGTAATAATATAATATACAATGTGTTAATGAATAAGAACAAAACCTCTTAGGTGGTAATTGTGCTCATGAATATGAACTTTTACTATGGGGCCAACTCTGCAACTCTACAAAAAAATTCCATACATTCTGGCCGAGTAGGTAGGTATAGACAATTTGTATGAAACAGCAGATTTTTTTGTTAAGTTGCAGAGTAGATCCCATAGCACAGAATATATAATAGTACTAATGTACAGAAGGCGCAATCTGCAAACCCATTCAAATAAAAATAAATCTTTCTGCATGAAAATAAAGTCCAATTCCGGGCGCTTTGTCATCGCTTGCCTACTGTTATATTATAATAATCTAAAGTTTGCGCATGCAAGCAAAACTGTATCCAACAGCTACGCGCCAGAGTTTCTATTTCTATGAAAGTCTTAAACAGCTCGCTCGCAGGTTAGGGTTGCGAGCGACTCTCGAGTTCGGTTTTGTTGTTTCTTTTGTTCTTTCTTTTATTTATACGGATTATAAGAACGTTTAGTAGTCATTGTTCAGTGCACAAAAACCACAGAAGTGATCGATCGTTTTACGCGCAACGTGGAGCGTACGAGCCGAGCGGCTTCCTTCTGCCATACGCCTGCCCGGCAGGCGCGCCAGCCGAACGTACCTAAACCGCGGAGTGACACCCCCCTGCCCATAGTAAAAGTTGTTCATATTCATGAGCCCACTCACCACCGAAGACATTTTTCGTTTATTAATTTACACGTTGTATATATGTTACCGGTCAAACCCAATTTTAAGACATACTAGTTTTTACCAGGCCAAATCAGTTCATCAGTTCATCTTTAGGCGATAGGATAAACTGGGATTGTTTCACAAAAAAAAATACGAAATTAAAGGCGATCGCGTTTAATTTCTAACCTATCACGTGTTCTACAGGACTTCCGAGGCAAACCCGCTTCTGAAATATCAACGCTATGAACTGTTTTGGTCTAGGAAAAACTAGTTAGTCCTAAAATCGGGTTTGGCCGGTAACATAATTATATATATAGGAAAATTCTTGATAGAAAAAAACCACCAGCCCTTCAAGTAGCTTTCAGGCGGGTGACTTGCAGGGCTGGTGGTTTCTTTCTACATTTTCCTATACTTATAGAATTGCATTCTGAATGCATAAAAATAATTTAAAATCTTAACATGTAATGTATATTTCAAAACTTAATATTCCAAACTACTACTAGCCGCCGAGCGCGATCGTTATCCGCTGATAAATAAAATAGTAAAAAAGTACTTCACTGAAATTCTAGCGTCGTACTACGCCACAGCCACAGTACCTACGTCTTGCTTATTGGCACAAAATATTGATTTTATTGTACACAATCCATCCTTATTTCGAGCAATTTATAATGAAAAGTAAGGAAAATGTGCAATTTATAAAGAAAATGTGCAGTTCATAAAGAAATTTTGCAATTTATAAAAAAATGCTTATTTGTTTAAGATTTTGTGTGATTCCGATATTAATATCGGAATTCCGATATTGAGATCAAATATCGAAAATCAATATCGGAATTGAAAACCTTCCGATATTACATGCCCTACTTCAGAGTCACTTTTATCTGAATTATCTTCATCACTAGTAGCTTCATTCATTTTTGCACAGAATGTGGGTACTCGTAACAGAGATAACGCACCGCGCGATAAGGTTCGGTGCCACACAACCGTCCTACGAGCCGACACTCGCGCGACTGATCCCTTTCACTTGGTTGGTTTGTTGGGCTATCTAATATTTCTGTTTATTGTATACTAGCTGACCCAGCGCGACTTCGTTCCCGTGGCCCTACCCCCTACCCTACCCCTACGCTACCCTTCCCCTACGCTACCCCTACCCTACCCCTACCCTACCTCTACCCTACCCCTACCCTACCCCTACCCTACCCTACCTTTCCCCTACGCTACCCCTACCCTACCCCTACCCTACCCTTACCCTACCCTTACCCTACCCCTACCCTATCCTACCCTACCCTACCCCTACCCTACCCCTACCCTACCCCTACCCTACCCCTACCCTACCCCTACCCTACCCCTACCCTACCTCTACCCTACCCCTACCCTACCCCTACCCTACCCCTACGCTACCCTACCCCTACCCTACCCCTACCCACCCCTACCCTACCCCTACCCTACCCCTACCCTACCCCTACCCTACCCCTACCCTACCCCTACCCTACCCCTACCCTACCCCTACCCTAACCCTACCCCTACCCTACCCCTACCCTACCCCTACCCTACCCCTACCCTACCCCTACCCTACCCCTACCCTACCCCTACCCTACCCCTACCCTACCCCTACCCTACCCCTACCCTACCCCTACCCTACCCCTACCCTACCCCTACCCTACCCCTACCCTACCCCTACCCTACCCCTACCCTACCCCTGCCCTACCCCTACCCTACCCCTACCCTACCCCTACCCTACCCCTACCCTACCCCTACCCTACCCCTACCCTACCCCTACCCTACCCCTACCCTACCCTACCCCTACCCTACCCCTACCCTACCCCTACCCTACCCTACCCTACCCCTACCCTACCCCTACCCTACCCCTACCCTACCCCTACCCTACCCCTACCCTACCCCTACCCTACCCCTACCCTACCCCTACCCTACCCCTACCCTACCCCTACCCTACCCCTACCCTACCCCTACCCTACCCCTACCCTACCCCTACCCTACCCCTACCCTACCCCTACCCTACCCCTACCCTACCCCTACCCTACCCCTACCCTACCCCTACCCTACCCCTACCCTACCCCTACCCTACCCCTACCCTACCCCTACCCTACCCCTACCCTACCCCTACCCTACCCCTACCCTACCCCTACCCTACCCCTACCCTACCCCTACCCTACCCCTACCCTACCCCTACCCTACCCCTACCCTACCCCTACCCTACCCCTACCCTACCCCTACCCTACCCCTACCCTACCCCTACCCTACCCCTACCCTACCCCTACCCTACCCCTACCCTACCCCTACCCTACCCCTACCCTACCCCTACCCTACCCCTACCCTACCCCTATATCCTTCCTTGGACTTCCACGAACATTTCAAGACCAAAATTAGCCAAATCGGTCCAGCCGTTCACGCGTGATGCCGTGACCAAGGGAAATAGGGATTCATTTTTATATTATAATATAAAATATAAATAATAGATGTCTGGAGTTTCTCAGTTGTATCTTTTATAATTATATTACCACACTTTTATTAGCTTCACTTGTAACTAAGTCACAATGTAAGAAAATCTTGGAAATCAATTTTAACCTACTTCTAACTGTCGTATTGATTTGAAACTTTGCAAGTCTATATAAATCCGATGACAATACAATAATTTGCTACCATCGAGCTGATCTGATGATGGAGTCAAGAGGTGGGCAATAGAACTCTTCAATGGCTGCTAGGAAACCCCTCGAGTTTAGGCTCATTTCTTTTGTTCTGAAAAGACCTGTTCGTTACACTTGATGGTGAGGGTCTGATGATGGAGCAGGGAGGAAGCCAGTGGCACTTCTTAATGACCACTAGGAAACCGCTCGAGTTTGGCCTCCGTTGTTTCGTTCTGATGAGACTTTTTAGTCGCACTTGGTGGTTAGGGTCTGATGATGGAGCAGGAAGGAAGTCAGTGGCACTTCTTAATTACCAATAGGAAACACCTCGAGTTCTGGCTCATTTGTTTCGTTCTGATGAGACCTATTCGCTACACTTGGTGGTAAGGATCTGATGATGGAGCAGGAAGGAAGCCAGTGACACTCCTTAATGACCAATAGGAAACCACTCGAGTTTGGGCTCATTTGTTTCGTGTTGATAAGACCTATTCGTTACACGTGGTGGTGAGGGTCTGATGATGGAGCTGGGGAAAGCCAGTGAAACTCCTTAATGGCCTCAAGAAAACCACTCGAGTTTGGGCTCATTTGTTTCGTTCTGATGAGACCTATTCGCTTCACTTGGTGGTGAGAGTCTGATGATGGAGCAGGGAGGAAGCCAGTGGCACTTCTTTATGACCACTAGGAAACCTCTCGAGTTTGGGCTCATTTGTTTCGTTCAGACGAGACCTATTCGCTACACTTGGTGGCGAGGGTCTGATGATGTGAAGATAGAGCTGGGAGGAAGCCAGTGGCACCCTTAATGACCACTACGAAACCTTTTGAGTTTGGGCTCATTTGTTTCGTTCTGATGAGACCTATTTGCTACACTTGGTGGCAAGGGACCAAGGGACTGATGATGGAACATGGAGAAAGCCAGTGGCACTCCTTAATGGCAAATAGGAAACCCTTTGAGTTCTGCCTCATTTGTTTCGTTCTGATGTGACCTATCCGCTACACTTGGTGGTAAGGGTCTGATGATGGAGCAGGGAGGAAGCCAGTGGCACTCCTTAGTGACCACTACGAAACCCCTCGAGGTGGGCTCATTTGTTTCATTCTGATGAGACCTACTCGCTACACTTGGTGGTGAGATTCTGATGATGGAGCAGGGAGGAAGTCAGTGGCACTCCTTAATGACCACTAGGAAATCCCTTGAGTTTGGGCTCATTTGTTTCGTTCTGATGAGACCTATTTGCTACACTTGGTGGTAAGGGCCTGATGATGGAGCAGGGAGGAAGTCAGTGGCACTCCTTAATGACCACTACGAAACCCCTCGAGTTTGGGCTCATTTGTTTCGTTCTGATGAGACCTATTCGCTACACTTGGTGGTGAGGGTCTGATGATGGAGTAAGGAGAAAGTAAGGGTTCGGCTCGCGCATCTGGTAACTAATAGACTCCACTTGAATTTGTAAAACTAAATACATACAATCACGCCTTTGAGTTATAATGTTTACGGGGTGAGCAGACACATGAATGGACTGTGAAATCGATTATCAACCACCCATAGCTTGCCATTTATTAAACTAAAAAGTAAAAAATTAATATGTAGTTTAAAAAACTAAAAAACACACTTTTATAGGAACAGACTAAAAAGTACAAAATAACCGTCTATTCAGTAACTGAAATTAAAAAGCGTGGTGCGCCCTTTGCAAAGCATGCATTCAAGTACTTAATATTTGACAACGCGCACCACGCTTTTTAATTTCAGTTACTGAATAGACGGTTATTTTGTACTTTTTAGTCTGTTCCTATAAAAGTGTGTTTTTTAGTTTTTTAAACTACATATTATAATAAACCCAATCACACACAAACAGTAGGTACTATTCTAACGCTTGATCAGTGATCGCGGTGAAGGTCTAATGTGGGTTGATGTGATCTCCAGTGAATTGGTTTCTTCTTTGTTTTAATTGAACCCTAAATTGCTGTAATATTTACATACTTAATTTACCCTTTTAAGAAGCTATTAGAGTAATTAAATTCTAATGTACAGACATTTTTACTTTATAGGCTGTAGTATATTCTTAAATTACGACTTAGTTACGCAAAAAGCTTCATTATCGAGTACTAAAAGAGCAAGAGCTGTTTAAATTGGGACGCCATTAAATCATAACCTATAAACATGGTTTCATATTTCATAAGATATTTTAATGTTAGTTTTTGATTTTTTTTGTGAAATATACAGAGCATTTTTTCAGAACACTATACACAATTAATTTATTTTAAATAGAAAAGTACTGGGACCTCATAAAATTAGTCTCAAGTTGGGTTCAACGGTTTTCATTACATATATATTTTCGATAATATCTATTATTTCGAGGGCGCATGAATTTTGGCTCACTATTAGTATACATATTCACGAAAAAGTTGCAGCCGCAAGCAAAATAACAACCAAAAACTAATAATCGGTACTTACCAATAGCAAAATAAATATTTGTTCACTTCACAAATTATATTATGGCCGCCGCCGTGTGTCCGACATATCCGATAAATAAAATGTTAGAAAATAACTATGTCAGAGATTCATTCGAAATATTATTCTTATATTCAGACGCTTTGTAGCCTAAAACTGTACAAAAGAATAAAACACGCAAAATTTGAGAACAATATCTGTATAATGGTATATAATTACTCTCTAAGTCAGCTAAATGCTTCGGCTTGTACAGCTATTGCACAGCTGTTAGACAGCTAGATCTACACTTAGAGCTGTATAATTTGGGGCCTCTTTTTGAGTTACAACGTCTGAATATCCGGATATACAGCCCAAATACAGCAAAGTGAAACAGCCTAAAGTCTTTTAAATTTTCGTAGTACAGCGTTTATACAGTTATAAATGTTATCTGGGCAACGAGTTCTCTCTCATGCTTGGTGTAAACACCGTTTGTTTACTGTTCAAAGTCTTAACTGCACAAACTGCCTTTTTGTTTTTAGCACCATTACAGTTACAGAAAACTGTCTTGTTGTACAGAAACCTCACTCCCAGTTTTGTCGGTAGGTTTTTCTTTGAATGTACGTGGCATGATCTGTAAAAAGTACAAATATGTAGGAATACAATAAAAAACATGACTAATACTTTTTTGACGAAACGTGACAACATCTATGACATAGGTATCCGCGCCGTGGGTTTTCCCAGAGGATCCCATTCTCCCGAGGATCCTGTCCCGGAGGATCCTGTCCCGGAGGATCCCGATAATAACATAAGTAATAATCACATTTATCGCATTCAGGATCCTCCGAGACAGGATCCTCGGGGAATGGGATTCTCAGGAAATTCCCTACCTACGCAGCAGACGCTACCGACATTGAATGTTTTGACTTTTGCATATTTATCCTAAAACGTTTAAAAAATAAAAGTCCACCCTTGCGAAGCCGGGGCGGAACGCTGGTTAAATATAAAACAAGTTATAAATTTTCGAAACGATTCTAACTATCTGCTAATGTTCATCCTTAATATGTAGGTATGTTATTTGTGTAACTCGATTTGGTTCAGTCCAGTTTTTTCGAGAACTGTTTGACGCGGGAAATTGGTTCGGGTACCGTTTTAAAGATTTCGGGGTCGGAAACTGCACATAATTATAACTGAACCAATTTTTCAAATTATTTTTACTTTTTTTGCGTTATGTAATTGTGATAAAAACGACCATTACCATAATATGTTAAGGTCATTTCTCAATTTGACGACTCTGTATGAAATAAAACAGAAAGAAATAACAACCCTTGAAGAGTTTTTTGCCGGTTCCACTCCAAGGTCTTCCGCCGTAGGGTTTGCGAACAGATGGCGTAGCTTCTATGACGTTCACAAATCTTGTAAATCGCAATCTAAATAGAATAAACGAATTTGACTTTGAGTTTCCTAAGTTGGTCAGTATCCGACTAAATTGATGTTTTCAGCATTGTTGTGTTCCGGCAGTTAGAAATAAGATAGCCAGTTCCTCAGTAAGGGAGGTTTCCGCGAGTACTTATCATCACTTAACATCAGGTGTGATGAAGACAAGTGCTACCCCGTTGTGGATTAAAAATTCTTTTAGAAAATAAATATTAAAAACCCTATTATATCCTAGTTAATAGCTACAAAAGTTGCTCAGTTTTAGTTTAATTACTATTGAACTAAAATATTTCTGTAAGAAACTTATTACCTATATTTTTTGTTATGTTTGTTAGTAAAATATTTCTACATAATATTCAGTTTCTTAATTCAAGTTTAACTTCACAAATTGTTAATAATATAAAACTTAATTTTATATTTTTTTGTATGTATGTAATAATGTATAAAAAAAAGGAAATTGAAATAACTTGTTTTCATTTAAACACTTCTGATGCTTGCTTTTATTTATAATCTCTTTTTAATATCTTTTTCCTACGGGCTAAATTTTTAATCAGTGCATACATTTTTAAGATCGACTCAGAATCGGTAAGTGAACAACTTTCTCCTAGAAACATGGGTCAAAATACGACAAAAGTATTTGGACTTCCCATAGTAAATCAATCACTTGATCAGTCCGATTTGTATGAAGAGTCAATTTTTTTTGTCATATTTCGATTTGACCTATGTTTCTAGGAGAAAGTTGTTCACTTACCGATTCAATCTTAAAAATTTGTGCACTGATTAAAAAATTATCGTGTATAAACTTATAATTTACCCCAAGAGGCATACTTTTCTATGCCCTACTTACCTCCCAATACCATTTTTGAGGTAATGTATGCCGACTAAATTAAGAGGTAAGAATTTCTAAGAATAATGAATCAGACTATCTATTTCAATGTTAATGCACTATTTACCCATATTGACCAATAAAAAGATGAAAACGCATGAAAGAAACGAACGCGACTGTATGTTTTTTTTTTACGAAATACAAATATTTTGTTGTCATTCCGCTTTGTTCGGTTTATCAACTCGTTTTCCTGTAGAAGCTACTTTCCTGCTGGAGTAACGCGCAATGTGGTGAAGTGGTAATGTATGAAAAAAGTTAAAAGCTATTTATTTTACTAGTAGGTTTCATTGATTTATTAAAATTAAGATAGTACTAAGGTAAGTATATATATAAATACTTGTACATCGAAAGTACACATAGGTTTTAACTTTCCGCTCATGTTCATCCATAATGTACCTATGTTATTTGTGTACCTAACTCGATTTGGTTTTTCGAGAACGGTTTGACGCGGAAAATTGGTTCGGGTACGTACCGTTTTTAACCGACTTCAAAAATTGAAAAGCAGGAGGTTATCTGTTCGTCGCGTTTTTTTTATATGTATGTACACCGATTACTTGAAGACGGCTGAACCGGTTGAAATTGTTCAAACGTTATAACATCAGGTTCTTTCCCAAGTTGGTCCCATTTTTTGAAATTTTGAAATCGGTTCAGTAGTTTTCAGGAAAACTTGAAAATACTGCGTTTCCTTTACCACTTTATGTGAATTGATTACGTATATTTAGGCATAACTCCTTTGTTAACACACCGATTTCGATGATTCTTGTTTTGTTGGAAAGGGGATACCTCAAGGTATTTTAACCGACTTCAAAAAAGGAGGTTCTCAGTTTGATCACATACCTATTTACCAGAATACACGTAAATTACCTGCATGATGCACTAAAAAGAGTGAAATAAAAATTATTTTTATAAAAAAATAAAACCGCCTTCAAAAAAATGACATCAATCAAAAAAGTAAGAAATAATCCCTCACCAAATAACGTAAGTACTTTTAAGTCGGGCGGGTTTTAACAAAAAACAAAAAATTGTACATGTTTCACGCCCGACTTCAAAGTAGGTAGGTACTTACGTTATTTGGTGAGGGATTATTTCTTACTTTTTTAATTGATGTCTTTTTTTTGAAGGCGGTTTTTTTTTAAGGTCTTTTGGTAGGACAATGCATATAATTATAACTTGACCAACCAATTTTGATGAAGTTTGGCAATAGATACACTCTAATTTTTTTATCACCCCGGATAATTTTAGGGTGTAATCTACTTGTATGGAACAGCAAATTTTTTTCGCGATTTCAGTGTTGGTCCCGTAATAAAAGTTGTTTGTTTTCATGAGTAGAATAATTACTAAAATTATCCGGGGTGATAAAAAAAATTAGGTACCTTATATAGCCTAATTCGCCACTTGCAAAGTAACTAGGTACTGTTACTCCACTATACTATACTTGCATTTTTTTTGGAGCACATCCCAAGAAAAAGAAATCACTAACTCTCACATGAGGGCGACTGCATTCTGTCAGCGCTCAGTCCAAAGGACAAAAATATGTCGTTGTGTCGTCTAATCTCAACCGTCTAGTCATATTTTTTCTATGATTACTTAAAAACAATAATTTAGCATAAAAGCAGTATTTACAGTTATAAACTTGAAGATATCAACTGAACTAAGTATTTCTATTAATATGTCCATTTACAAATAAGTGTAAACTCTTTAAAATCTATAAAATTATAACTGAAGTCGCTCCGAAACCAGCGCGCAGTCCACTCTCGATGAAATACCGAAACTGACTGCCGGCAGGGCTCGCGGGTGATTACAGGGCGACGAGCAGGCACTCTCGCGCGAATACACTTCAATTTTCGTGTTAAAATTACTTTTCACCAGATAAATACGGAATAATAATAAAACTCTCAATTAAAATTATTCGCATCATTAAGACCTTTCGATTGGTATAAAAACTAAATAAAAAGCTTGAGCCGATTTAGAGAAATTTTGCAATTTATGAGTGAAATAGGGATTCATTGGGGATTTTTTTTATAAAAAGTGGTTTAAGAAAATAGAATTTCTTTCAATTAAAAATGTTTATTAGGTAGTCATTCGTCATTGACAATTTTTTTTATTCGAATTTAATAGACAGATATTTGGATATTTTACTTCAAACATGCCAATTTTTAGGCATTTGACCCCTCTTAAGGCCTTAAAAAAGTCTTGAATGAGTGGTAGGAAAATATTGACGATTCATAAGTACATATTTATTATGTCTAAGTGAATAAAGAATATTTTTTTATCTTATCTATGACTAAGAACAAGTATCATAATAAATATCTATGACTCTACAATACATATCATACAAAAGATAGTTCATTAAGAACTTAGTTCAGGAAGATAGAACTTCTGAAATTGAAAAACTTTCGTACATTCCAGAACCTAAAACATTTGGCGAACGCCTTAGCTTATTTGAAAGTTTTAACTATCTTGTAGGTACCTTTAAAATTAGTTCCACTTTAAGATCATTTGACTAGCAGCAGCATGTTTTCATACCAGTTTAAAAAATACCCCTTCTTTTTATATTTTATATCTTCCCAAAGTTTAAATCAAATCAAAACCTACAAAAATTGTGTTTCAACCTGTTTCAACGCAACACAATTTTACTACAAAATCAAACCTACCAAAATTGTGTTTCTGACGTGTAAAATAGACGATAGACTTATATTTATTTTATTACATGCTAGAAATAGGTATAATAATATCGAAATAATAACACTTTATTAGAAAACGAATTCTTTAAATGTTTTTCCTTACATGAAAACTCATAGAAATAAACTGTGTATTTTTAAGCCTCATAAATTCTTCCCTTTTTATCTGAAATAATTAATTTTAGAATGGCAACGTTCTAAACCATTAAACATGTAATTTACACACTGCTTAATTTTCTTCCCCTCGCTAATAATGTAAGCTATAGTATCGTTTAAGGTGATTTTATAAAACAATTACTTTACTTGTAATATAAAGGGTAAAATAATTGCGTTGGAAATTCCGAAGAACCGCCCCT
Source organism: Crambus lathoniellus (assembly GCA_949710035.1). NCBI lineage: Eukaryota > Metazoa > Arthropoda > Insecta > Lepidoptera > Crambidae > Crambus > Crambus lathoniellus. The sequence goes on from OX453318.1 coordinate 14,586,626, forward strand.
GTAGTTTAGTGGTACACACCACCAGTATGAGAACCAGAGGTCCCGGGTTCGATTCCCAGTGGGGGTAAATATTCTATTCGGTTTGGTTGATTGGTTGGACTTGTTCTAAGTCCGCCTAGCTAGCTATCACCATCTTATCAAAGTCTGACACCATACCAACGATGTTTTCATCATTGTTGTGTTCCGGCAGTTAGAGGTAAGACAGCCAGTTCCTCAGTGGTTGAGGATTTAGGGAGTTGAGCACTTCCACCTTAAGCCTTTTCAACACTTAACATCAGGTGTGATAGAGGCTAACTACCCCCTGTTGTGGATAAAAAAACAAGTTATTTTTCTTTGTAATTTTTTTTTATTTCTCCATATTTTAAAGACCTCCATTAATTTACAGAAACCTTTTATCAGAATTAAAAATTATTCGCTATTCAATGTTTCGAACGTGTAGTAACTATTTTGTAATCTGTGGTATAAGGATAAGTATACAGGGTGTTAGGGGCACCGTTGCAAAAACTTTAACCATGGCTTCAGGCCATCATGCTGAACATGCGTTTTCAATCAATCAATCAAATATTTATTTTTTCACATAGACATAATAAGCATGTACTTCGTCAATATTTTCCTACCACCCATTCAAGACTTTTTTAACGTTGTTCAGCAAGAATTTTTTGTCGGAAATGAAAATAATATTTCGACTCTCCATACAAAATGTCCCGATTAGTTGCTAAATTTGTATGAAAAGTCGATTTTTTTTTCATTTCCTACAAAAATTCTTGCTGTTGGTACGTTGTACAGCATGATGTCAGACCATCATGCTGTACAACGTACCATGTTAAATGCCATGGTTAAAGTTTTTGCAACGGTGCCCCTACCACGCTTTATACAATTTGTTATCAAAGTTAGTCGTAAACGATAATTGAAAAATAAACAAACAAATTGATATCTAATCATTTTTTAATTAAAACAAAAAAGAAAGAAGCACAAATACACTTCACAGACAAGACCTGTCGTTACTTATATTCACGTAGAAAGTACCTTATCTTCCGAAACACTTCAAGTTTCTAGCCTGTAACACAAGTTACTACGATTTGCTTCACCCCACAACTCGCTAGGACCGCATGCTACAAGTTGTTACGACTTTAACGACTGCTACGAAAAGTTTGACTACGATTATTTTATTGCATTTATGAATTTCTTTATTGTAGTGGATTCCATTATTGCTCCTTCGGTAATTTTGATTATTCAAATTCTAAAATTATCGGGCGGAATGTTCAATGAAGTTCATGACAACTTTGATGTCGATGGAAAGTCGCACAATTTGAAATGACATTTTAGTAAGCATTTATGGACCACTAGCTTTCCGCCCGCGGCTTCGCCCGCGTTGACTACACGAAGTTAATACGACGGGAGTGTGATATTTTTTGGGATAAAAAGTAGCCTCCAGATTACAAAGTATCTGTGTCCCAAATTTCAGCCAAATCCGTTCAGCCGTTTTGGCGTGATTAGGTAACAAACATCCAAACATCTAAACTTTATATATATATATATATACACCTTAATATTAAGTAGGATAGTAGGAAGTAGGATTTACACGGAGCCAATACTTGAGGCAATCTACAAAGCCAGTCCAATATTGGCATCGTGTAAATAGAGACAGTCCATACCATTGGATTACGATACGATACGAATTTAATTATCACAGTGCCTAATTTAATTGGCTGGATATAGATTGTCTCAAGTATTGGCTGCGTGTAAATGGTTCATTATGCATCATTTAAATGGAGCCAATACTTTTTTTTATTCTTGTTTAAAAAGAGGGTTTAGTCACATATGATGTCACCCCCGTAAAGAATTCTAAGTATAATCATCATGAACAATAAATTAACCAATAAACACTACATATTATTGACATTAACAAAAAAAACTAGCTTCTACATACATTAATTCTATTTACCAAATTTTATAGCATCCTCGCCTCATCAGATAAAGGTGAGGCGACAATACGAGCCTATACTTGAGACAATCTAGTAACCCATTCCAATATTGGCATCGTATTAATAGAGATAGTCCACTACATTGGATTTTCCTCAAGCGATTTTGCCTTTTACAGGATCGTCATGGTAGACTGGCTTAGTAGATAAATGCTGCAATAACTTATGTTTTTTTTTTCAAAGGGTCGTCATTGTCCAAACCTCGGCCCCTGAAGGGTGCGCTTTCAGCGTCAATAATTTTAAACTTGAACATGAGTAGTCAACTGTCCAATACCTACTTTTTATAGTATTTTAAGAATACACCTTTATTTTAATCTACAACGGGGTAGCACTTAGCGTTCAACACACATGATGTTAAGTGAAAATGAGGCTGAAGGTGGAAGCCTGGAATGGACTCCTGGAGTCCTCAACTTCTGAGGAACTTTTTTTTTGTAACAAGAGGAGAATGCGATCTTTAGGCATACCATACGGCATGTTGGACTCGGTCACACCCAGGGCATGTCCCTCGCCGCACCCAGCCCCGCCCCCTAGCAAGTTCGAAAGCTTGACAGGCGGCCGGACATAGGGAGGGAGCCTCCTCCCCAGCTCCCCACACGGCTACCCACTCGTGGTGGGCAGGCCAGGTGGGGTGAACGGGAGAAGGCACCACTACCAACTAAACTCCTCTCGAAGACCTGCGCCTTCCCCGAGCCTGTGGGTATGTGTTAACTACTGAAGAACTGGCTATATTATCTTTAACGGCAGTTAACGGCAGGTTTTCAGCATTGTTTTGTCCGGCAGGATATAACAATGCTGAAAACGTCGCTGTTATGGCGTCAGACTTATATAAGACGGTGGTAACTAGCCAGGCGGCCAGAACAAGTCCTACAAAACAAAACCGAATACAATCAGATATACCTATCTACCTATAACCTAACCTAAAAGTATTTATTTTGTTATGGTAATAAAAAAACTCGTCTCTATCTGTGACCTGTTGAGTCCTGTCAAAATTAACAAGCAAAAGTTATTTACGAGCTCGTACTACCCAAAACTTTCAGGCTTATGTTCGATACAAATAGACCAGATGGGATCCACAAATGACTTAAATTGAACCTTATTATGTAAGCAAGAAGTGCGCCTTTCCTTTTATTACACATGAGCTTTTGAACAATTAGTGTTTGTTAAACAAGTTTCAGTTAAGTTTGAAGTAACTTGTCAGAATGTTCCATAGAAACTGTGTCCTATAATTGGTAGAATTTATTGTAAAAGTTATGGTATTACTTATAGATTTGCATCGTAAGAGTTATTTCCTACTCTGTTTTTTTAAATAATTTAATTTACTTCAGTCATACCAAATTATTTAACCACTTGGGTTAGTACCGTTTAAGAACTTGTGTTATGGAAACTAGAAAACGTATAAGAAAATTATATATTTCTATCATACATACATAATTATATACTCAAACACAAAAATCAAGACAAAAGTCCCACCAAAAACATTTTTCTATGTAAAAACTTGCCAAGTCTCGTGACTACCATAAAAATAATTGAGATGTAACGTGGAGCCAAGTCGAGCTGTTTGTATTTGAATAATTATTTAGAAAATTTCACTACGTCAAACGTAATGTTATATGTATTATATATTTGTACAGGTATTATTAATTCATTTCATTTAGGATACACAATATTTTTCTGACTGCAATCATGAAAATGTAAGTAATACTATGCTGATGTTTGTTGCACGATTAGATCAATCCAAGATGGATCGTTTGGTGTGATTCCGGCTATAGACCATCCTTGATTTTAAAACACCTACCAAAAGGAAAATCTGCTTACCTAAGGCTACTTTAATCACTATTATGTTCAACGGCTGCTTCCCGAGGTTCTAGCCGCGTGGTACTCGTTCTCTTAGGGATACCAGTATAAAATACAGCCAATATAATTCAGTCAAAATCAAACATCCAAGAAAACATTACTTTTTTTTAAATAATAGTGGGAGTTATTAGCAATTAAATCTCCCAGATGAAGATTGAACTTACGACCCCCAGATCAGGAGGCATTATTACTACTAGCACTGAGCCCTATACTCATCTACAGTTTCAAAAAAGCCTTAAACATAATCCCCCTTATTCCAAAACGTGCACTAAATAGTCTACATCATAAATTTCTCCTTCCAGTCCGGTCAGTTTCCTCACCTTTGGCGCAAGGCCTACGTCACTCCTTTACCTAAAATTTCCTCTCCTCAACTATTAAATAACTTCAGGCCCATCTCCATGAGAGTCGGCTGGTGACGATCATAGTTCTTATTGATTTCTCTAACGCCTTTAACATGGTCGATCACGACATCTTGCTCGCTATCCTCGAGTCTCTCAATTTTTCCTCATCTTCGCTGGACTGGTTTTCTCACTATCTGCGCGGTCGCCAACAAGCAGTGCGCGTGGGACCAGAAGTATCACGTTGGAATAGCCTCTGTGCTGGTGTCCCTCAGGGTGGTATCCTATCCCCTCTCCTGTTTTCCCTTTTTATTAACTCCCTCTCCTCCTTGCTGAGCTGCTCTTACCATTTCTACGGATCTGCAGATTTATGTGCAAGCGCCAGCCGAGGATGTCGACACGCTAGTCACGAAATTAAACAATGTTCTGCATACAATAAGCACCTGGTCGACAGAGTTCGGCATAGCAGTGAATCCATCAAAATGCCAGGCGATAATTGTTGGCGGGACCAAACAACTTGCTAAAATTAACTACAACTTGATTCCGCCTATCGTGCTGGATAACACTGCCATTCCCTTTTGCTCCAGCGTCAAGAATCTCGGCCTGCATATTGACTCCATGCTTAGCTGGACAACGCAAGTCACCGAGGTGAGTCGAGTCGTCACATGTTCCCTCCGCTTCTTAAATCGTTTTAGAAATTTTCTCCCCATCAAAACTAAGGTCACTCTTGTCACTTCTCTCATTTTCCCACTCGTTGATTATGCTGATGTCTGTTACTCTAATTTAAATGAGGATCTTCTCAACAAGCTCGACCGGCTTATTAATTATGCCATCCGTTTTATTTTCTGCCTTCGCAAATTCGATCACGTCTCGGCATACCGGTCGCAGCTTAAATGGCTTCCCATTCGTCAGCGCAGACAACTAAGGTTGCTTTGTACGCTATTCTCTATTTTAAATAATCCTTTTTCACCTGATTACTTGAAATGCAAGTTCTCATACCTCTTGGATTCTCATGACCGTCAACTCCGCTCTTCCGATTGTTTAGCTCTCTTTACCCCTCTCTTCCACTCCGGCTGTATGTCCGATTCCTTCTCACAGCAAGCTATCCGTCTTTGGAATAGTCTCCCAGACTCTATTAGGAGATCTCTAAGCAAGTTCTCCTTCAAAAAGAATGCTCGCGCTGTTCTTCTCCCTGGATTACGCACATGAAGTGGAATATCATATCAGTCATCATTCCTTTCTGTGTTCACTGTGTATTATTTATGTATATATTATAATTATTTGTATGTATGTAAAATATATTTTCATATATATATGTATGTATGTATATAAGTATTATATGTTATAGTATTTTAAACGTATATTAGGTAATTGTATTCATTTTTAAATCAGAATTTTTTATTATTTTATTTGTACCGCCTTCGCTTGTCTCGTTTTTCCCAAAGGTTGGCTGGTAGAGAATGCTTTTAGCGTTAAGCCCGCCTTTTGTACTATACTTGATGTAACTGTACAATAAAGTTTAATTTAGTAAAACGTAAAATCCCATATGCCACGCTCCTTACTTTATATAAATCATTAGGGGAATCTTTAATTCACTATGGACTTGATAGTTACGGCCGGACGTGCAAAACAAATCTTGAACCAATTTTCTCACTACAATCAAGAATACTTAAAGCGATAGTTCCTGAAAAATTCAAAAATCGGTACCAAGATAATGTCAACGAACTTTTCCTCAACTGTTCCATCATACCAATACACGAGCACGTTAAATACTTACTTTTAGTAAATAACTTCTTCAAGGAGGAATTTCGAACTGTTATACAACGTGATAAGCGAACTCGCCGCGCATTGCAAGAGCAGTTAAAAATTCCTCTTTACAATAACTTGTATGGTAAACAACAATTACATTATCAAATACCTAAATTAATTAATGAATTACCTACAGAACTAAAGCAAGAAATAAATATGGATAACATTAAAACAAATTTAAAAAAGTACTTCTTAAGTTTATTATATTGAATATTATGAATTAAAATGTATGTATTATAAAAATGTATAAATAACTATATGTAAATATAAACTAGGAAAGGAAAATATTGTGTGTAAGTATTTCAATTAAGGACAAGAAAAAAAAATGCACTACCAACCTACTTTACTTGAAATCACCCCGTGTGAACGCGCTCCTTAATCGCGTACCTACGAGGCTAAAGTGATTCTCACACTGCACCGCACACCGTTCTGGTTTGTGGTAGTGAGCTTCATAACTTTGGCTGTTAAATCTTGATTTGCATGCAAAAAAGACACTCACGCCGCACCTCCGCCCACTGGAACGGTAAGCGGCGGCAGTGTGTTAACTGTCTAACCTGCTTGTCATCTTTATATATTTTTTTTATTTTATTTTTTTATTGGAATGCAGGCAGTAGTAGTGCCGACACCGAGCAGTGATCGTAATTTATTCAGTCACCCTCCGAAGAAATAATTGTATAGAAAACGATTATGATTTGACTGCGATGTGTAATTGTTAAAATGTTTTCCTTTTTGTATAAAAAATGTATTTTTAGTATTGTAGATGGTGAATACCCAGTGTTCAGTAAAATCTAAGTTGATTTTTGTAACACTGATAGTATATAAGTTTTTGTTGTAACATCTTTGTATATTATAAATAAATAAATAATAATAAATAAAATAATAAATAAATAAAAAATAAAAATAAAGTAGTCCTGGTTTAAAACTGGTATATTAAACTGGTGCTGTCACTTTCATTTCCCAAATGAAAGACAGAATTAGCATCAGTTTTAAACCAGGTCTAACTTTAGTCCTCGTTTTGGAATAATGGGGAATATATTTGGACTTTAATACTTACTAAAATTCTGTCATTAAAAGTTCACAAAATCCTTCCAGTAGGTAATCTCCAAACTTTTTGATATAATAGGTACTCTAATACTAGTTAATGCATAAATAAAAGGTGCTCTTAAGCTAAGCTTTTAAGCTAATGTACTTTTTCCCACACAAAGGGGGATAAAAGTCGTTTCCTAATATTAGGTAGCGTACCGTACCAACCGAGGGTCCCTCGTTGGTCCTTTACCAAATTTTGACCGGTGGTTTTACGTGCGGTTACATTTGGGTCTGGAGTTTTAATGGATTTATTTAAAAAGATATATTTTTTACTGTACCGTACAGTTTTTTTTTAATCTTTGAATGAATCGCCGCCTTCAACCGTCTCTGTGGTCTAGTGGTTCACACCACCGATTTCAGACCATATTGTATTCGGTTTGGTTGGTGGTAGGACTTGTTCTTAGTCCGCCTGGCTAGCTACCACCATCTTATCTAAGTCTGAAGCTGTTAAGGCTTCCCATCCTTTTATCCTCTCAGTTACCTACACCTAGCGCCATCTCTGGCGTTTCCACATAAACAGTGGCCGTGCGACATTCGCGCCACCCAACGAGGAAGAAAAAACTTATCACTCTCTCGAAAACTGACTGCCGCACGCGCCGGATCACGGCCGCTTGTGAAAAATCTTTATTACCTGAAAAACTGTGTTAAATGAGGAGCCGGCTCCAGCAGCTGTTCCGATATTAGTTACCCGAACTGTGTACGTGAAAGAAAGTGACGAGAAAGTGCGTGAAGCTGCAGTTGGATTCGTCGCTGCGGTCGTTGCAAAACCAGCAGCCAGCCACCCACGTGAGTCCTGCCCGATTCCCTTCTTCCAAAGCTTTCTATTTACCCACTTGCATAAGCCCCTTGTGTTCATAGTCAAAGTAAGGAAGTCAAGGTCGAATTATTAAAACCTATGAAACACAACCCCTTTCAGAAGCCATAACAATGATGTTTATAGCATTATTGTGTTCCGGCAGTTAGAGATAAGATAGCCAGTTCCTCAGTGATTGAGGATTCCGGGAGTAGTGCGCTTCCACCTTCAGCCTTATCACCACTTAACATCAGGTGTGATCAAAGCTAAGTGCTACACTCTTGTGGATTAAAAAAACGCTTTTTTGCAGTCTCAGAAACAAAAATAATGTTACCAGGCTACATAATATTTATCACTAGCGGCCGCCCGCGGTTTCACCCGCGTGGTTCCCGTTCCCGTGGGAAAATCGGGATAAAAAGTACATATAAACCTTCCTCTTGAATCACTCTATCTATTAAAAAAAACGCATCAAAATCCGTTGCGTAGTTTCAAAGATTTAAGCATACAAAGGGACATAGGGACAGAGAAAGCGACTTTGTTTTATACTATGTAGTGAAGTATTTAGCTGATCCTCAATCTATTCTAAAATAGCCACTAAAAATACAGTTTCGAATAATATCATCAGTATTTTTGTATGGTTCAATGAAATATTTTCCTTGAAATAGGTCCTTCATTTAGTGACTGAAATCAGAATGTATTTGACATACAAATGAGCCACTACTTTAAAGTGCGTGTGCTCTATTATTGAATTCAATGCTTAAAAGATATGTTTATTCAAAGCAGTCTCGATATGTACCAAGTACCTACAATAGTTCTTTGAGACAACTAGTCTTTTGAACAAAGTATAAGTGGTATAAGTAAGTACACTAAGTAAACGTACCGTCAGCAGAAACATTCATTAAAACTCAACGCACGAAAGAAGGCACCTTTGCGAGTAGCGAAGTGCTCATTTCTACAAAGTTACGTATTTCACGAGCAGTATAAAACTCATATGAAAACTTTGTAACTTTGAGCAGTTTTAACATGAGTAAAGTCAGAATTTTTAGAGAAGTAAGTAGTTTATTGGTGAAGGCAGTTAGAAGTTTACGCTAGAAAACTATAACTCTGAAGGAGAAGAGATGGTATTTCTTTGGAACTAACAAAGGGAGTGCGATGAATTTTAGAACAAAGGATTGAACAGTATATGAAAGAAGGGCATTTGTCTATGTAGACGAAATTAAGGGCAGCTATGGCTTATAAAATACAGTACAGATGTTTTATCTCACGAAGCATGGATATGCCCAACATATCCATGTCCATTATATGCATATAATGCTGTGTTTGACGTGGACGTAACAAGTTTCAACCCTAAACTTCGGGCGGCAGTAATGGTCGTTACGGAGCGCGGGGGCCAATAGCACCCGGGAATACACAACCACTACATATATTAGGGAGTGGTCGAGATGCTAGCGATAAGAGACAAAAAAAATTGTGAACGAAATAAACTTAAACTAGAAACGACTGTTGTGTTTATATGTTTTTATGTCTGTCCACGAATTTCTCGAAAACTAAAAGTCATATCGAGATAATTCTTTTTGATTTGAGTCAAAGTTAAAGTCAAAGTCAATAATTTTTTAAGATTAAATAAAATTAATGCGTATGAATCGTTCAAAATTTTTTTACCCACCACCAGTTATGGACATCTTTGCCAGTCAGTCAGGCCAGACAGTCAGGTGTATTGCAACTTAGAGAATAGTACAAGTTTCATCAAAATCGGTTTCGTAGTTTTTGTGATACTTATGGGTAAAATTGACACAAAAAATAAGAAATAAAAGAAAAGTAACTGCAATTTTAAATTATTTTTAAACATTCACAATGCAATTCTGTAAGTATAGGAAAAATGTGATAGTAAAAACCCACGAGCCCTGCAAGTAGGTATCCCGCGTGAAACTACTTGCTGGGCTCGTAGTTTTTTACTTAAAAAAAATTAAACCAACTTCAAAAAGTAACTGCCAACTGAAAAGGAACAAATAATATCTACCTTTTTATGTTCAGTGCCAGCCAGGAACAAGAAAAAGGCAGGAAAAAGACACCGACCTAAAAAAGGTAAGGTGCACCGGGGCTATTGTAACTAAAAATTGAAGTTGTTTAACTTTGAAGTTTCATAACTGTTACCTGTTAACTATTTTAGTATATATTTCGGATGCATATCGTTGTATATTTAATGCAGAATGTTTTAATATTAATTATGTAACGAATAACTTGATATCTAGGATTCAAATATATGATTAATTTGTTGAAGGTAGAAAAAGTTACATTTACCCCACATAGGGGGTAAAAGCAACTAAATGTCATAAAACGAAATTATAATAAGTTTTGCGAATAAAAATAAAACAAATAAAACTCAAAACAATTTTTTACAGGATTTTCAATTCTGTTGCCAGCGAATAAGGTTAACTTTCGATTAAATCAAACTTTTATTTCTATTGGGGGTAAATGCGATTATTTGTAGGGGAACTAGTGTTGGGACATCTTGCAATGCACCTTCATTTACGAGTAAAAAAATGACACTGCAAATTTTCACCGATGACATTTATTACGTATAAAGGTTGACTTCCGTTAAAAATCACAATGACATATTTATATTGTCATCTTTAATAACATTGTCATTTTTTTCTTTTTATAGTAACCAACTACCATCTAAAACAACAAAAACCAAATTAATGTATGTAGAATAATTTATACTTACCACTTTACCGAGATAGTACGATATTCGACCATAAAATATAACAATGCACATGATATCGATACTTTATCTTCAAATAAGTGTATTAATCGATAATTACTATATCGACACAAAACATCACTAGTGATTTCGGTTTCATACAAAATTTCACGGGGCTATTGCAACTAACCTAAAAGTTGCAATTACCCCATGTATCATTTTTGATGGGGCAAATGTGACTATGCCTTTTACTAACTATAAACAGAACATTGGATCAAGAAAAAACAACAAATGTTACTAACGTTTATCGTTTATCACAAACACAATCGATAACAAACGAAAAACTCAATAAAAATATTTTTTTCGAAATAAAACACTGTGCCACGCATCCGAGTCGAAGAGATTCAAAATGGCGGTTTGACATAATGCTTTGCCGTTCGCAAAGTTTTGATCCTACTAACGACATCTGTGGGTTATAGTGACTATTATTCATTGCAGCTTAAGATCACAGATGTCGTTTTTCACCAAAACTTGTATAAGTATAAATAATTATTTAGATTAGTCGCATTCGCCCCCTAGTTACAATAGCCCCGGTGCACCTTATGCTTGTATAATACTTTAAATATAATTTGTTCCTTTTCAGTTTTTTAAGTCTGTTTTATTTTTATAGAATCGAACGCTATTCGCCGTTGTAAGGGCCCCACGACAACGGATTACTAATCCTATTAGACAATGTCAGAACAATGTGTTGAGGTTAAGTTTCTGGAAGATACAAGCGCGGTAACATATTGCGCACTATTACAATAGCCTCGCCATTTTAGTTGGGACATCAATTTAATTTTATGAGTTACAATATATTTGCTCAAAAGATATTTAATATTAAAAATAAAATATTTTGCCAGACAGAGCGACGCCAGGGACCAAGGCATTGACCGAGTGTAGAGTGTACACGGTTATAGGAATAGGGGTCTTCCCTCAGCAAGTTGGTTCGGAGGATTGTGTAGCAAACCGCCTCTGTTGGTCTAGTGGTTCACACCACCGATTTCAGACCAAGAGGTCCCGGGTTCGATTCCCAGTGGGGGTACATATTGAATTCGGTTTGGTTGGTGGTAGGACTTGTTCTTAGTCCGCCTGGCTAGCTACCACCATCTTATCTAAGTCTGACGCCATAACAATGATGTTTTCAGCATTATTGTGTTCCGGCAGTTAGAGATAAGATAGCCAGTTCCTCAGTGATTGAGGATTCCGGGAGTAGTGCGCTTCCATCTTCAGCCTTATCACCACTTAACATCAGGTGTAATGAAGGCTAAGTGCTACCCCGTTGTTGATAAAAAAAAACGGTCTCCATACAAAAGGCGATAACGTTTTCCACCCTGTAACCAGCAATGAATTTTCGGTATGTTGTTGAAAAGTTGTTGAAATGCATAAGAAGTATAGGGATAAACGTTTTGTTTTTTTTTAAATATTTAACCTAGATTTTGAAATATTTGCACTTGAGTGATTTCATACGAAACAAAAAAGTGCCGATATTTTCTAATCTACAATGAAAAAAAAAACAAAACGACTAAACCAAGAGAAAAATAGCATATATTACTTACATAGATAGGCTGGAGAACATCCAAAGAAAATTCATACGTTACTTGTGCTACCGGACCTTTACCCATTACAATCGAGAGATATATAACCAGGGGGGCAATTGCGTAAGGTAATCGTATTAATTTGACAGTTCATATCGTATTCAATCGGCTGCAATTTGTATGAAATGACATTTATAATGATACAATATGAACTGACAAATGAATACGATTGACTTTACGCAATTCCATAGCAAATCTGTAAAAAACACCACTTCAACACGCTCGAAAACCGTCGCTGTATCGCAGACGTCGTTTACCTAATGAAAATTGTCAATGGTTCTTTGGACAGTCCCGAGCTTCTTGAGTTGGTCAACCTGAATGTCCCAAGTAGATTATTTCGTGTTTATAAAACAATTTCATTGCCACGATGTAAAACTAATTATAAACAGAATTCGTACCTCATACGTGCAGGCAGGTGTTTTAATGATCTTTGTGATAAACTCGACATTGATATTTTTAACACCAGTGTTAATTCGGTGAGACGGCAACTTAATGATTCGTTTTTTAAGGTGTGATGTTTATTGTTATGTTAGCATATTTCTATTGGTCTTATATAAATTGTTTATTTTAAGTATTGTTCAGTTTGCTAATACGGCTAGCTATCCTAGTTATTGTCTTAAGCTCATCGCTTTTGTTTAAGCTATGCTGTTGTATATTGATGTGGATCTGTAATTGGTTTACTTTAGTTATTTATAATTTCACATTTTGTATTTGTAACTGTTGATCCACCGAATAAATAAAAATAAAATAAAATAAATATAAACTAAAAGAGGCCTATGGTTAGCAGTGGGTCGAGAAGGGCTGATAATGATCTCTTTTGCCTGAACTCCTTTGTGGTCGTTACGATTTCAGAACACTTTTTAAATACAAATTTTATAGATAACGTGTGGTGAAAGATTAATATAGTTATGCCGGAAATACACTAGTTTCTCATGCCGGAATAGTAAGAAAGTAAGTTCTAGGTAGTAACTCTTACGTTTACTGGCCGCATCCCGGCCATTCCATATATGATTGAAAAAACAATGAAACAATGACTAAAAGTCGTTTCCCTCTAACAGATATTCACGAATCAACGGCGATTTACGAACCCAAAAGGGCTGAATAATAATCTGTTATAAAAATGTAAATCCAACCAAGATTCCTTATTCATTTTCATCCAATAGAAATACTCGTTGAGACATCGAATTATTCCAATTGCGAGCAATTCAATAGATTTATAGGATTAAGTTTGTGACGGGACGTCCTCGTCGGCCAGCGATACACTAGCCGGAACGTCGGAAGTCACCGCCCAGTATTTAATTTGTAGATAATAGATGAATAAAAGATGATGTTTATAGGGACTTGACTTTTATTGTAAAGGTAGTAATAAAGAAACGTATAGGAAGAATAGGAAGATTAGGAAGCATAGGAACCCTTTCCAAGGGTCAAGGGTTCCACTTATTTAAAACTATAATTAAACTCAAACCGATATAAAAACTGGTAATGCTCCGAGAGCTCTGTACGGCTTGGTGATTTTAGTAGAACTGAATCAAAAATGATGAACAGGACACGTGAAACGAAGATTTTGAATTTGAATTGAAAGAACAGGATAGGATTCGATAAAATTAATGGCCAGTATGTAGAACTAGATGGAGTTTCCAGTCATCATAGAGTTTTTAACCATCCATAATGACTGGTACGAATCGACATCGTTACAATACCGGGGCGGCCGGGGCAAAAAAATCTCTAAGGATTTTTTTTTTGTTAGAAGATAGGTAGGTATTTACAAACAAGTCCCTTATAAAAGTAAATACAGATCAAATAAAAACATATTAACTAATTTAATGAAAGTGCATGATAGAATTTTGAGTGTATGAATGGTTTTTACAGTGAGAAATTTACACTAGGTTGGTTTCGGTTCCATACAAATACTAACATCCGTCGTATCTAACAAAGTCTTAATTCCATAAGTTTTAGAATTAAGGCATCAGTTACGTAGAGAAATCTTTTATAATAGAAGATGTTTCTCATGAAACCAACCCAGATTAGTGCAGGCTTATTTAAATATGCCAGTCACAACCCGCTGGCTTTTGGTGATCACGTTTAGTGTTTATGTGTGTGATGAATGTCATGTGTAAATGTTTGTGTAAAGTGTCTTCAAAATTTACAAGTTTAGTAGCCTTAACAAATGGCTAGAAAATAAGACTTTAATCTCGTTAGAGACTAATAGGTAAGTAGGTACTTGTTAAAGTACTATATTAAGTAAGTATTACTAACTTACGCGTAAGTATTTAGATAAATAAGTAATATTATAGTTTAAAATTAAATATGTTGCAGTAGGCAACTTATTATAATAATCGTAAATACGACGTAATATTGTAATTAAATTTAAAAAAATTAATTATCTTATATGTATGTACAAAATTATGTATTGATAAAGTAGTTGATGGGTCAGCCGAAGGGATGGAGGTGTATATAAAAACAGTACCTATATAAATCATAAGACTAAGTGTGCACGTCACTTAAAGTAATAATAAATTACAAATTAAAGTAGTTAAACAAATAAAATTTCTAATTAAAGAGTAGGGTAATTACCTTAACTTAGGAATGGGTTTAATGTCTTTGACATGCCAACGACCTAAAGGTTTATTGGACATGTCCGATAAATCATAAATAAGAGGTGAAACTTTGTTTGATATTTTACATTTAATAAATTTAGGTGCTAATTTTGCCGAAAAATATTTATCTGATGAACTAATGGGGTAGTTCCGTTTCCAGATAATATCACCTTGGTTAAATTCTAACTGTTGGTGTTGCTTATTATAATAATGAGCATTAGTTTGGTGACATTTATAAAGACGAGCTTGAACTTCTGCAAATATTGGGCTAAGTAAACCAATGTTCTCAGAATATTTATCTTTAGGTGCTAGAATAGAATCTTCAGTTGTGTCGGCGTTGTAAATGGAACCGCATGTGGCAAGTTCACGACCAAACACTAGATAGGATGGCGTGAATTGGGTCGTTTCATTTACGGCAGAATTAATTGCAAACTGAATTTTATTGAGGTGAATATCCCATGTTCTATGATCGTCATCGACAAATGAAGCGATTGCGGTAATTATGGTTTTATTGTAGCGTTCTACTGTATTTACTTGTGGGCAATAGCGTGGAGTATAGTGTACCTTGGGTATATTGTAAAATTTAAATAAGTCTGTAAGTTCATTGCTTATCATTTGTGGGCCATTGTCTAAAATAATTGTTTCAGGAATACCATATGTCATAAAAACTAGATTTTCAAGGATATGTTTTATGACTGAAGATGTAGCACGTTTAATCGGATATAATATACAATATTTGGAAAAACAACAAGTTGCTACTAAAATGAATCTATTAAGTTTGCGAGATAATGGTAATGGTCCAATTAAATCAATTGATAAACATTGAAAAGGACGTGAACAATGTTTAGGTTTACCCATCAAACCAATTGTATGCTGGTTTTGATGTTTGTACGCAAGGCAAGTTTCACATTTGGATATATATGTTGCTATGTCTTTATACATGCCAGGCCAAAAGTAGCTATTTTTAATGCGGTGATATGTTTTAAAAGTACCGAAATGAGCTGTTGTAAGTGTAGAATGGTTTTCCGTAATGACGGAATCTCGTAGTTCCAAAGGAACAACTAATTTCCAAGAAAATTCAGAATGATATGGAGTATTAGATCGTGTATATTTATATAAGTTATTATTTTTAATAGAATAATCAGGGGTAGAAGATGGATTAGTTTTGCATTTTGATAAGATGGTATTATACCAATCATCATTGGAATTGGACATATTAATATTAATGGCGTTAATGGGTTTAATACGAGATAGGGTATCTGGTACAAGATGTTCTTTACCTTTTTTATGTTTTATATCAAAATTAAACATGGATAAACGAATACTCCATCTGGCTAATCGACCTGTGGGATTATCGAGATGTAAAAACCATTGAAGGGCAGAATGATCTGTGTAGATAGTAAATTTCTGGCCGTTATCCACATAACAACGCCAATGTTCTAGAGCAGTTATGACACTTAATAATTCACGTTCAGTAATTGAATAATTCCTTTGAGTTTGAGTAAGGGATTTACTCATGTAAGCAATAGGTTTTTCTATGCCATCAAATTCTTGTGTAAGCATTGCTCCCAACCCGTATGCTGATGCATCACAATGAACAGCAAAAGGTTTTGAGAAGTCAGGACAAGTTAAAATTGGAGTAGAAACTAAAGCTCGTTTAATTGAACTGAATGCATCATTTGCTTCAGAAGTCCATTTAAAAGGAGGTGCTTTTTTGCTGGTTGAAGTTAACTTTGTGAGAGGGGCAGCCAAAGTGCTGAGATTTGGTAAAAAACGACGGTACCAGCTCGCTGTACCAAGAAACTTTTTTACTTCTTTACTAGATTTAGGTGGTTGTATTTCTAGAATTGCTTTTATTTTGTCGGGGTCGGTATGTAAACCTTTGTCGTTAACTACATAGCCTAAATATTTAAGTTCGCTCCGAAAGAACGCGCATTTTGGAAAATTGATAGTGATGTTAGCCGATTTTAGTTTATTGAAAACTTTATTTAATTGGGTAATATGATCATCAAATGTTTTACTTACGATTATTATGTCATCTAAGTAACAGAAAACAGAGCTGTCAACGTCATTACTGTCGATGTTACAAAGAAGATTATCTATAAATCTTTGCTGAGTGGCGGGTGCATTGGTGAGACCAAAAGGCATAACTTTAAATTGATATGTTCCGCGACCCGGAACGTGAAAAGAAGTCTTGGGACGATCTTCGACACGAAGGGGAATCTCCCAAAAAGCTTTAGCGATGTCAATAGATGACAAGTATTTAGCATCTTTAAGATTATCAATAATATCGGAAATAAAAGGTAATTTATATGCGTCTTTTCTGGTAATATCATTTAGTTTACGGCTGTCCACACAGAAACGCCAAGTACCATCTTTTTTAGGGGTAATAATAACGGGGTTAAGCCAAGGGCTCTCACAAGGCTCAATCACATCTAGTTTTAGCATATTATCTACTTCTTCGCAAAGAGCTTTTTGTTTCACAGGAGATAAACGATAGCACCGTTGACGTATAGGAGGATGATCACCGGTGTCAATGTGATGTTCAGCTAAATGAGTTTTCCCAAGAGGTAAAATTTCAGTAGAAATGTTTTTAAAATTTTGAATGATAGTATCGGTTATAACGCGCTCGGTTTCCGAAAGATTGTTATAATTATTCAATTTAATATTAGTAGTATTGATTAAGAAAGTTGGAGCGTTTGAGGATTTATGAATAGTAATTTTGGAAAGAATCTGGGGAGTTAAGTTAAAATTTTTCCAAAAGTCAATGCCTAGTATAAATGATTCTGAGATGCTAGGTATAATGTGAGCAATAGTATTACAAAATTGATTATTATATATAGTAGGTAAGTTAATATACCCAATAGAACGTATAGGTTGACCATTTGCAACCGTACCGTGTATAATGGTGTCGTGTTCTATCTTAAAACCATGTTGGAGTAATAATTTATGAGAGTTATTGCCCAAAATAGTGATTGCGCTACCACTATCTAATAGTCCGGCTAATAATAAACCGTTGACGTTAATATTAATGTAGGGACGTTCAGTATCAGTAGTATTTGTAAAGAGGAGCGTAGAAATTTTATAAGATTTAAAAAATATTTTAATAGTATTTAGCCAGTTGTCCCAATCTGACTTATCGAAATTCGATTTTCTACGATCCTCACTTATTAGTTTTTTGGAGTAATGTTACATTTTGGACAATTAGTAAAGATAACGTTTTGTTTTCCGCATCGAAAACAAACTTTATTAGTATTAGTACAAGCATTTAAGTTGTGGTCATCTGTTCGGCAACGAGGACAAGAAAATATTTTCCGTTGTTGAGTGGTCGAAACTGCATGAATGGGTGTTGAGGGTGTGTAGGTATGTGAATGTATATTATCGGAGCTGTGAGATATAAGAAAACTTTTTTGTTTCGATGAGGTAGGTAAAATATTAGATAATTCAGAGTTAGTATTTGAAACTTCCAAACAGTTTTCAAACCATTTGCAAGAATCTAATAATGTATTTAATGAAGATAAATCTTTAGGTAATAATCTTTGACCGAACTCTGGTCTTAAATTTCGTCGTAAAATTTCAATTTTTTGTTTTTCTGTGAGTGGTTCATGAAGTTTACGGAATAAAGACTCCATTGTGGCAAAATAAATAATAACTCGTTCATTAATTTTTTGTTTACGTGAATCGATAAATTTTTTAAGTTTGTAATCATAGTCTGTAATTTCGAAATATTTAAATAAGGATGTTTTAAAGGTTTCCCAATCTCTAATAAAATCTTTGTTGGCTCTAAACCAATCTAAAGCTATTCCTGAAAGTATGTCGTAAATGTAGTTAAATAATGTGTTATGGCTCATGTTTCTCGCAGTAGCAAATTCTTCTACTTTTAGAATGAATTCCCTGGGACAACCATCGCCAGAAAAAGAAAATTTTTTAACCTCTGTGTTTGGTCGTGTATTTGCAATATTCGATAAAGTTTGAGTTAAAGTTTCAAAAAATGAATTTGGAATAGTAGTCTCCTGAAGAGACACCGTGGAATGGTAAGTAGATGTAGATGGAGATGGTTCGAGAGTTTTGAAATGCTGTTCATGTATTTTAAGTTGATCCCAAAGAGATTTATAAATTTGAATTTCTTGGGGTGTACTTTCTGTGTTTATTTCTATTAACGATAATCTGTTCCGAATGTGAGTGATATAAGGTATAATTTTTGATTTTCTAGCGGGGTAAGAAGAAAGCGTTACGTCTATAACGTCTAAACATTTTTTTATTTCATCCATATCAAGGGTAAATGTATACGGGCTTGATGTGGATGGTGGATATAAATTAGGTTCCAATAAAATATTTGCTAGAAGTTCACGCAATTCAACGGCAGTTTGAGTCGGTTGGAAATTTGCGTTACGTAATTTAAGTTCGTAAATAATTTCAGGTTTGTTTAGTTGTAAAATATCCATAGTAAATAATTTGTGGAACTATGGTACAATATTTAAATATGACAAAATAAGCAATGAGTATTTAATCAATACGTTTTAAAAAAATCGTATGGTATAAAACTTTTTCTTGATTTAAAAAGGAAATTTGTTCTTTTTGAAAATAATATGGTGACAACGTCCGATAATGTCAACTTGTGAAAATTATTGACATAAAACGTAAAAATAACGTACGTGAATCCGAAATTCACAACAATATTATGAAACAAATACAAAAAATAGTAATTTGATGGTAAGTACGAAAAAATAACTGTGCAGTCGTGTAGTTTATGTAAAAATTTTGATTGTTTGGTGTATGTAGTGATTGTGAGTATACTTAGCTTATAGAATTACAAGCTAAGAGTGTAGTAACCCGGGTCTGGATATTCTCCAAAGCCGAGGATGTATTAACAAACGAGATTTGGAATAACCAATGGTTTAAATCCCAAAACCTCGAGTGTTTATGTAGCTGTCGGTTAAACAAGCCGTATAGTAGGTGATGTCTGTAGGGCTGTAGTATTAAATAGTATAGAGTACTGGAAGTATTTTTGAAATAATATGTATAGTAGGTAAAGTTTGTGAGTGAAATGTCTTCGCTACTAAAGCATCGGGAACCGATTACATTTGTAACCAGCAGTAGTAGCGCCGATCGTTTTATTGTCTGTAAAATGTGTGTTAGGGTGATTGAAGTGTATTAAGTAGTGAAATCGTACGGTATAGTGTGTCGAAATGGGGATGGTTGATAGAATACAATATATTAAAATTAAAACATAGAAAAAGGAAAGTGGGGAAAATTAGTACATAACACAAAATCCTAATAATATTTTTTTTACAGATAATGGAGAATGGGAACGTTGAAATAGTATAGGGATATGGTTATCTGCACTCCGGAGTCCTAGCCTCGGAGAGAGATCCCTCTTCGATTCTTCTTTGCCGGAGAGCCAGTGTGACGGGACGTCCTCGTCGGCCAGCGATACACTAGCCGGAACGTCGGAAGTCACCGCCCAGTATTTAATTTGTAGATAATAGATGAATAAAAGATGATGTTTATAGGGACTTGACTTTTATTGTAAAGGTAGTAATAAAGAAACGTATAGGAAGAATAGGAAGATTAGGAAGCATAGGAACCCTTTCCAAGGGTCAAGGGTTCCACTTATTTAAAACTATAATTAAACTCAAACCGATATAAAAACTGGTAATGCTCCGAGAGCTCTGTACGGCTTGGTGATTTTAGTAGAACTGAATCAAAAATGATGAACAGGACACGTGAAACGAAGATTTTGAATTTGAATTGAAAGAACAGGATAGGATTCGATAAAATTAATGGCCAGTATGTAGAACTAGATGGAGTTTCCAGTCATCATAGAGTTTTTAACCATCCATAATGACTGGTACGAATCGACATCGTTACAAGTTGTAGCTTTGGGAATGTCTTTGGAATATAAAATATCAGTATTTTACGAATTTCCTTCCGTTAGGGATTGCTCTCGACCAACCAATTTCAGTTAAACTTACTACTGGGTTTGTTATTATTTTGTTTGATGTTATTAAGTATTGTTTATAATGTTTAAAGAAGGGTACAGAGGCAAAACAAGGAATGTCACAAAACAGATTTTTGTGTAATTTACATTTTAATGTAAGTATATTTGTGAACATTTGTCAAAAGTTTATTTGTATTTACAGCCGATCTTTGTAAAGTAAATGACATTTTTTGTTTTGCCCTTGTACCCTTCATTATGTTAAGAGAAATACAATGGTTATGTACTTGAATAAGAACTTTCGGGTTATTTTGCAAATCCAAAAAGGTTTCATTGATATTTAAATAAGATTTAGAGAGCCTTTTTGTGTTGTCAATAAAATTATTTAAGGCTTCATCGTGGTTATAAATAAGATTGATATTTTAGATAGATAGGACGTTGGCTTTTAAGTTATGAAGCTTTTGTGGAAAGTTAATTTCGTTTTCAAAAGGCCATGTTTAATTATTATTAAAATTCTAAAATTGATCAATCCAAATAAAACTTGATGAAAAACAATCTGTACATTAACATGAAAGCACTAATATTATTTTTATATAGGTAATTACTACGAATACATTAAGTATCCTGAAAATGTTCGAATCAAGAGAATTTACAATCTATTACATTTTAATGCACATTTTAATTTCAGCACTTTGGGGATATTTTGCAAATCAAAAAAGGTTTCATTGAGATTTACGAGATTTGGAGAGCCTTTCTGTGTTCTTAATATAATTATTTGAAAGCTTTCTCGTGGTTATAAATAAGATTAATAATAGGTCTTTACTTATGGAATTGCCGTTTTCTATAGGGAAATTGTAGGCAGTTGGAATTATCTTACAAAAATATTTGGGGATTTCTTGCACATGTGAAGTCCGAATTCAACGAAACTTTAGAGATATGAGCAGACAACTTGAATCTAACTATTGCCATAGATAATATAATACTATACTCTATTGCCTATAATCTCCGTCGATCAATAAACCCACAATCTCATTTAACCCTTAATCACTACCCATCCTGGGAGAAACACTTATCCTACCCTGGGGTTTAGAGGACCAAAATATGTTTTGGTCTGTAAGTTTTAAAGGAAATATAATTTTAATAGTTGGTTTGCTTCCTAAAATAATCAACTTAATAAGAATTAAAAAAATAAACTTAACATATTTTGTCAAGACATACATGGTATATTGCCTTGGTATGCTCGTCACAGAGGCGATTAAGGCATAAAGTGCAGAAAACCCTGGCCTTCCGATCCTTGCCTCTCGGGCATTACAACGCAACTTTTTTTAAAATGAGATCAGGGCCTCTTGAACCTTGTCGTGCGCTCTTTATGCAGTATACCATCCAAGGTGCTGCTGCTCACTAAAACATTTCTACGGTGGTGGCGTGTGAGGCGGGTCGTTACGTTCCCTAAAATATGGTTGAGCGAAGCGATGGCTGGTTCATGCGTCATGCTCGTGAACGGGTGCTGCCAGTGGGAATGGGTCTGCTCTTATCTGCTTGCCTTAAAATGTGTTTTCTTTTGTTTTTATTCATTTTATTAAGAATTACATTTGAAACATGTATGGCGCAACTTGCAGTATATAGTAGAATTGTCTTTTGTTTTTAACTAATATTAAAGCTTTAAGTAGAGTTCCTAAGTACTTAATTGAAAATTGTTCACCGCTATGATCATTAGTTCGCCTATACTTAACTGTATTTATCATAACCCATTGTGTAATTGTGATGGAAACTGACCTTAGTCATACCGCTGTAGGGTTTGCGAACCGATGGCGTAGCTTCTATGACGTTCACAAGTATTGTTAATAACAATCTAAATTGAATAAACAAATTTGAATCTTGAATCTTGAAAAGGTAGTTCGGAGATTTTGACGCAAAGTTGACCATGTCAAGTGTTCTTTCATTTGAGGAATAATAAGGGATATGGCAAGTATTTTCTTTTATTACAGTGTTTTTGTGAACTATTAGTTGCCATTTTCAAAAGGGCGTAAGAATTTTCAGGACTTACCTTAAACGATTAAGATAAAAAAATAAAGTAAACGACAGAGCAATAAAACAACATTAACATGACAAAACAATTATTTCTATACAAAAACATTAATGTACCACAATTTTATAATATACTAACAAGTTATAGAACTTACCCTAAAACATATTTGTTTCGTTAAATTGAATTTTTTAGAATACACTTTTAAAAAACATGAGAAAAACAAAAGGCTTATTTATTACGCTATTACTACCCTGGGGTCTGATGAAGCCACAAACCGCAATATCTCCGTTAACACAGTTCTAACACCTGATGTCGAATAACGTTAAGGTGGCCGACGGCGCTATTGAAGATTTCCTAAAACTTCAGGACTGTCAGTTTAATAGTTAAAAAGATATTTACAAAAATTATGTTGCTGGGGTTTGCTGGACCCCCGGGTAGAATTTAAGGGTTAAAAAACTGTCTCATATTAAAAAAAATCTGTTCGAAGATGTCAAATTTTATTGACGACAACCAAAAAGAGGTAAGTTTTTGAAACATTTATATTTCTTTTTTTATCTTTTAGATGACGAAATACTCTATTTTCGAAACAGACTATTAATTTTGATATATTAATAATTATGAAAAAAAATTGAGATTAATGAGGTTTTGAGAAAACACGGCAATTTCATGGGTAAGGACCTATTATTATTATTATGTTGAATTATATCATCGTCGCCCATTTGATATTTTCCCAACTAATTAACAATTCAATCGTACAAAGAAAATGAGAAAAATAATATTTAAAAAAGTTACTTTCTAAACTTGCTAATGCCATCCCTAAAGAGATCCAAATCTTCGGACTTTATTGTTCAAACTATTAAACTCTCTGATAAGACGGTTTACCGGTGCATGATGTCCGAGATTGGGCTTTTACTTGAGCAGTTCACAAGGAGGTTGTACCTCGAAACGCGAGGGAGTTTCAAAGGAGTTGGAAAGGTAAGAGCACAGAACACGTAAAGTTTTTTTTCTCTGGTATAGTTCGGGAGGCTCAAGGATGCCATTCGCCAGCTTGTACAGAAACAATAAGTCGTGCACGAGTCTTCGATCCGAGAGTGACAAGATATTAAAGTGATTTACTTTAGTCTTTCAACATTCTTCATCAAGTGATTTAGTCTTTCAGTGATTTACGGCCAGAATTAATAACCTATCCACAGATAGGGATAGGTGCGATCCAGATTAGTTGCTAGGCAACACCTAGCAACACCCTGGCAACTATAGGAAAAATGTGATAGTAAAAAACCACGAGCCCTATAAGTAGCTTTCAGGCGGGATGCATAAAATTGCATTGTGAATGCATAAAAATAATTTAAAATCTCAACCCTGGCAACTGTCATTAATTCTATGTTAATATCAAGCGTTGCATAGCAACCACAGCCATCTCTATCGTCTTCTACAAGCCATGCGCATAAAGTTGGCAACGTAGTTTTAAGTGAACCGATTTGACATCGTTTGCACCGTTTGACAGGTAAACAGCGAGTAAACCTCGAGTACTGAATCCTATGGAGATGGCATATCTTCTATACATCTATACAAATAAATAAAATTGGAGTGTCTGTTTGTAACATTAAATAACCGCTTTTTACTACGTGCATATGATTAAATATACGGTACATATACCAAAATGACATGTTTTACAATTTTTGTCTGTCTGTCTGTTTGTTCCGGCTAATCTCTGAAACGGCTGGACCGATTAATACGACAATTAGAAGAAGTTTAAAATTAAATTCCAAGATTTTCTTACATTGTGACTTAGTTACACCTCACTTTTTCGTAGGTATGCCACCTCCATAGGATTTAGTACTCAGAGGAGTAAACCGGTTCACAGCAATGTTGCCGTTCCGTATCATAGCATGGCTTGTAGAAGACGATAGAGACGGCTGTGATAGCAACTAATCTGGATTGCACCTATCCCTATCTGTAGATAGGTTATTAATTCTGGCCGTTAGTAATTCAGCAATAACTGATTTATCTATCTATCAATCAACATATTTTTCAAGCGACTTACCCAAATTACAAGAATCTAAGAACCATTCTTTCAAACAAAACAAACCGCATCAAAATCGGTCCATTTTTTTAGAATATACGATTCAAGATTCAAGATTCAAATTTGTTTATTCAATTTAGATTGTTATTTACAATACTTGTGAACGTCATAGAAGCTACGCCATCGGTTCGCAAACCCTACAGCGGGAGGCCTTGGAGAAGAACCGGCAAGAAACTCCAAGGGTTGTTTTTTTCTCCCTGTCTTATTTCATACAGAGTCGTCAAATTGAAAAATGACCTTAACATGGTATGACTAAGGTCAGTTTCCATCACAATTACACAATGGGTTATGATAAATACAGTTAAGTATAGGCGAACTAATGATCATAGCGGTGAACAATTTTCAGTTACTTAGGAACTCTACTTAAAGCTTTAATATTAGTTTAAAACAAAAGACAATTCTACTATATACTGCAAGTTGCGCCATACATGTTTCAAATGTAATTCTTAATAAAATGAATAAAAACAAAAACAAAAGAAAACACATTTTAAGGCAAGCAGATAAGAGCAGACCCATTCCCACTGGCAGCACCCGTTCACGAGCATGACGCATGAACCAGCCATCGCTTCGCTCAACCATATTTTAGGGAACGTAACGACCCGCCTCACACGCCACCACCGTAGAAATGTTTTAGTGAGCATGACATACTCAAACTGCCTACCGTAAATGACCGAATTAAAAGCTTAACTAATATAAACGGTAATAATATAAAATATAGGACACGACTCACAATATCATACTAGGAACATTTGTTACGAGTGTTACGACCAAGGTGTTTTGTCGTTCAAATAATCATTTACAGTGTAATAGCCTTTTTTGAGGAGGCCACTCTTTATATGATTCTTAAACTCTAGATATGGTAAATCCAAGATATCACTTGGGATTTTGTTATATATGTGTATACCTTGACCAACGAAAGATCCGTGCACCTTTTCTAAACGGTACCGAGGCATTACGAGCTTGTTTCTATTTCTAGTATTACGATTGTGTAAATCACCATGTTTGGTATACAAGTTAATATTGCGACGTACAAAAAGAATGCAATTTAATATAAATTGAGATGCAGCTGTCAGTATACCTATTTCCTTGAACTTGTCTCTAAGCGAAGTTTTGGAGCCTAGTTTATAGATGGCTCTGATTGCTCGTTTTTGCAAGATGAATATAGCATTAATGCCAGCCGCTAATCCCCACAAAAGAATGCCATATGACATGATGCTATGGAAATAACTAAAGTATACAGTTCTAGCAGTATCAACATCTGTTAGCTGTCGTACTTTTCTAATAGCGTAGGAAGCAGAACTAAGCTTACCAGCTAATGTTGCGATATGCGCATGCCATTGAAGTTTCGAGTCTAAAGTTACACCCAGAAAGATCGTTGATTGTACTAAATCCAGTTTTTCGTTGTTGATTACAATTTCTACAGGTACCGTCTGTACATTTGGCAGAGAAAAAAGTACGCACTTTGTTTTCTTTGCATTAAGCTGCAAATTGTTAGAATTAAACCAACCGAGTACTTGTGACAGTGCTTTGTTTACATCGTCAAAATTGGTTTTGTTTCTGTCTATGTTAAATATTAAAGAAGTATCATCTGCAAACAACACAATATCACAGAAGTTTTTGGCAAAGAAAGGCAAATCATTAATATAAACCAAAAATAGAAAAGGGCCTAAAATAGAGCCTTGAGGTACGCCTAGTTTAATCTGAGAGCCGTTTGATTTCACTCCATTAATGTCAACTGTCTGAGTTCTGGAACTGAGATACGACAGACATGCCACAGACAGGTACAAAGACATACACACAGACACGTCAAACTTTTAACACCCATCTTTATGCAGTCGGGGCTTAAAAATAGCTTCTTTCAAATAAATTCCCAATCAATAAATATAGGAATTTACCTGATCGTTCTTATTTATTTGATTTTGTGTTTATCATTTACGCACTGCGTACTTAATATCACTTGTCAGCATTAAAGACTAGTCACGTTTAAATAAACTTTTTAAATAATTAAATATAATGAAGCATCTTATAATTTAGATTAAGAATTCCAACGTAAGAATATTTTCTTTAATCGGCCATAAAACATGAAAGCTATGAGGGGCTGTAAAGACGCTCATTATCTGAGGCAGTTTCCTTTTTTATAGCTCTATTACGCTTGATCTAGGGAAATATTTTAGTTCCTCATCCGTATAAGGTATATGACGTAGGTACCTATTTATTTTTTAGGGTTTCGACAAAAAACAAAAGACGAATCCCATAAACTATGGCTTATTTACGCCACATTGCGGCATACCACAAGGCCACATGCTACAAAATTATTTTTATAAAAAAATAAAACCGCCTTCAAAAAAACCACATCAAAAAGTAAGAAATAATTCCTCACCAAATAAATAACGTAAGTCGGGCGTGAAACATGTACAATTTTTTGTTGTTTTTGTTAAAACCCGCCCGACTTCAAAGTACTTACGTTATTTATTTGGTGAGGAATTATTTCTTACTTATTGATGTGGTTTTTTTGAAGGCGGTTTTATTTTTTGTTAAAAATAATTTTTATTTTACTCTTTTTAGTGCATCGTGCAGGCAATCTACGTGTTTTCTGGTAAATAGGTATGTGATCAAACTGAAAACCTCCTTTTTCGAAGTCGGTTAAAATACCTTGAGGTATCCCCTTTTTAACAAAACAAGAATCATCTAAATCGGTTTATAAACAAAGGAGTTATGCCTAGAGATACGTATTAAATTCACATAAAGTGGTAACGAAAACGAGAGTATTTTCAAGTTTTCCTGAAAACTACTGAACCGATTTCAAAATTTCAAGAAATGGGACCAACTTGGAAACCAACCTGATGTTTGAACCATTTCAATCGGTATAGCCGTCTTCGAGTAATCGGTGGACATACACAAAAAAAAAAAAAAAAAAAAAAAACATACATACAGACGAATAGAGAACCTCCTCCTTTTTGATTTAGAAGTCGGTTAAAAATAGGTCTCAAGCGGTTTGCATCAAAGGTCATTGCTCAGACTATTTAACAATCAAGTCTGGCGTTCCACAGGGCTCCCATCTTGGGCCTGTTTTGTTCACATTATACATTAATGATATGGGCCAACACCTGCCAAACACTCGTCAATTATTCTATGCAGATGATACCAAAATTTTTGCAGTAGTAAAATCAATTAGTGATTGCGCTAGTATCCAATCCGATCTTAATAATCTATCCAAATACTGTCTCGATAATCAACTTTATTTAAATAATGACAAATGTTTCTCTGTCACATACACAAGAAATCGAAAACCTATTATCTATCAATACTCAATCAATAATAAAAATCTATGTCGAGTCAACACTATCCGAGACCTTGGTATTATTATGGATGACAAACTCTCATTTAATAATCACATTGACAAGGTAGTTCAAAGGTCATTAAAACTACTAGGTTTCATTAAAAGGATTGGAAAAGAATTTAAAAAGGCAACCACATTAAAAATCCTATATTTCGCTTTCGTTTGGTCCATACTTGACTTTGGTTGCACAATTTGGAACCCCTCATACGATAGACTGGAGCAGGTCCAACAAAAATTACAAAACAAACCGCCCAAATTCTTCTTACGCCGAATCAATTGCTCATTATGGTATCTCATCTCTTAAAAATCGTCGTTCTGAATTTGACCTTTGTAACTTATTTAAAATCTTAAATAACCAAATGTTCTGCCCTGATTTATTGCAAAAGGTGAGCTTCATTGCTAAAAGTAAATATCTAACGCGCCCCTCACGAGTCAAGTCATTAAATGACAAGTATGTAAATGTTTTCGTGCCACCCACCGCAAGTAAAAATTATACACGTAATCGTTTCCTAGTAAGAAGTCTAAATAAATACAATGATACTTATTGTAATCTTGACATGGTTAATTCAGAAGTTGATATTTTCAGTAACTCATTGCCTAAATTTAAGCGTTTAATATGTGCAAACCACAAAAACAACTAGAATAATATTAGACTAAACTAGACTAGATACCATAGAAATATATAGTTTAAATTTTATTATTGTTTTAAGTGTGCCTTCTCAATCTTATTTGACTAATTTTAATAATGGTTTTTTTTGTGTTCTTTGTTGTAACTTATCAATCTTATCATACACTTAATTACTAACACATTGTTGATGTTCTAACAATACATTTTGTTAGTTATAATTATAACTATTGTCCAAATACCTATATCCTTATCGGCACTATAGGTCTATTATAGCTAGTAAGATATTAATTAAGTACTTTTGTAAAAAAAATGACTGTTTGTTGCCAAAATAAAATAAAATAAAAAATAAAAAAGTAAACAACTGAAGTTTGAATTGGGAGGTGACGTATGGGGAGTGAAAGAGGAAATAAAAATTAAGTTTTTATAACTGTATCATGTGGTTTCAGAGATAGAGATTTCAAAGATATTTATTTTTTATAGATCTTAGGTCGGTTTTTTAGTTATTCAAGTATAAAGACAAAAATTTGCTCCGAAACTACTGGAACAAAGGAGTTAAAATTTAGCAATGGTATTACAACGAGGCACGGGTCATACCATGCACGGTATAATATGAACTGAATTATAAATGTATGTAACGTTTCAAATACGTATCCCATCCACACCGTCCTGTGTGGTACTGAGCTATATTATACCGAAAACTGATACGTTTTTATTGTTATTATTATTAATTAGCGAAAGAAAATGACAATTGAGATTTTATTAATACACTTATTTATTATGTGCATTGAAGTTATATAGCAATGATTGGTATGTCAAAATTAAAGTAGGTAATTTTTAAGTTTATTTATTTTAAAAAGTTTTTTTATGTATAGGTAACAAGCTTAGTGAACGTGGTACGAGAATATTACCATTGAGTTACGTTAGTACATTATAACTCAATGAATATTACCTACAAATTTTTAAGCTATACAAAGCAACGTTGCAAAGCTCTTTCAAGCGCGATAGGGTTCCATTAAACGATTCCAATGTCCTTTGTGAAGTGTATTTCAATAAAATAGTTACAAAAAGCTTTCAATCCAATGCTCATAATAGTTCGACTAATACAGTTTTAGAATTTTTACATTGAGCATTGGCGAATAAAAAAAATCTCTCGAAATTCACCTTTCACCCGTACCTCCTCTGTCATGTTTTTGTAATTAAAACCTTTGTGTAACGTCTGAAGGGCTGCCATGACTTAATTGAAATTATAAAAGTCATAATGGCATTTTTTTGTAATAAATTAAGGCGAAAATTACGGCGTCGTAATAACATTTCTTGAAACCTTTGCTCCGGGGTGCTTTTTGGGTGTAATTTTAATTGGAACTGAAACCTTTTAACGAAAGTTAAGTTTTAATTTATATTTTTACTTTGTTTTTACACTTTTACCTTAATAATAATAATACATAGACAAACAAAGTGACCCTATATAATAAATAGCAGTCTTTTTTTATGGTGCGGTGTCCCTGTAAATATTTGCCACCTACTACGTTTCATACTATTACTACGTTAGTAATATTATAGTATTCTTTGCTATTACCATACTATGAATGCATTAAGCACGGAAGAAAATTCGACAAGCATGCTAACTAAAAACTATTGCTAAAGACTATGCGGTCATAGTCTTAAAAGAATAGTTTTAGTTAGCGTATCATGCCCGTTTAATAGACACGACTTGTAATTTGTTTGTTTAATCACAGAACATAGTAAAAAATCTTTCTATGTTCTGTGGTTTTAATAATGAAGTCGGGCTAGTAGAAGGTAGTCATGAAAACATGAATATGATAGTTATAAAGTTAACGGGATTTTTTACCATGTTCTTAGCGAGACCGCATCCATATGACCGTCAAAATTTATTAATTCGCATATTAAAGAGCAGTTCAAACCTTTCGATATGGGTGAAGTACAAAGTAAATATGGATTAATCCGTATAGCCGATTAAATACGTATAGGCACGGGTACGGATTAAAACGTGAAACATCGATCGAGCCTATCAAATTCATCCGACTTACCGCTTCAACGAGCAAAACGTCGAGGTTCCATAGCCATTAATAATATTGTCATTTGTTTCGTCACTTTTTGTCCTGTCTGCTCTTGAAATTTCTGCGACTTTTCGGAGCTTTTGTGCAGAATAGCGGAGATTTATTAATTGTTAGTTGCGTTAGAACAATGGATACATGTTGCTAAATTTTGCTGCGTTATTGGCATCGGTAAACATTATTTTGTAAATGTTTATTAAGTCAAAGAAGCTTATTTAATTAACTTTTTAGTAAAAACATTATTTTTATGAAAAGCTTTTTTGCTGATTGCACTTTAATATTGTATTGTCATCTGAACCAAACCTGGGTGCCTACCATCAACTTTAAGACAGCGATTCAAAATTAGCGCGATGCAGAATAGGTTCCTAAAATGAATTGCTTTCTTTCGTACTATGACCTTCTAAAAATTGGATCGCAAATGAATTGCTAAATGTGAATGACCGAACGATTCGTGTCCTTATTTCTTCTACCCGTCTCTTTCACTCGATTCTGCCATGCCCGGAGAGTGAGAGAGACGGGTATAACCTGCAGGTGTCATGTTAGCTTGGTCGAGTTATAAGTCAAATAAGAGTTCTTGACAGCTTAGCGACTGTGAAATGTCATTGAATGATCACTGAATCGCTGTCATTGATATTAAGCTGTCGTGGTACGAATAAGCGAAGCAGATCAGTTTAGGTCCTAAACAAAACCACAATAAGAGTTGATGGTAGGCACCCTGTATACAAAATTTCAGCTCCATCGAACACTGGGAAATGGGTCAAATTAAGCTTCCAAGATTTGACACCCACTAACTAACATAAGTACTCTAACTTACTAACTAACTAACATGGCAAGTTAATAAAAAGCTTGTAAAAATTAATGTCTTACTTTCCTTTATCTACGGATAAAGAGAATGAGCAGTTTTAAGGCTAAGCTTTTGCAAGCTCTCGAGAGATAGCGCTAGTTCATCATCATCATCATCATTTCAGCCGTACGACGCCCACTGCTGGGCATAGGCCTCCCCCAAGGATCTCCACAACGATCGGTCCTGCGCTGCCCGCATCCAGCGGCTTCCCGCGACCTTGACCAGATCGTCGGTCCACCTTGTAGGGGGCCTGCCCACGGAACGTCATCCGGTTCGCGGTCGCCATTCGAGAACCTTTCCGCCCCAACGACCATCGGTTCTCCGCGCTATGTGTCCCGCCCACTGCCACTTCAACTGAGCAATCCTTCGAGCGATGTCGGTCGTTTTAGTTCTCCTGCGGATCTCATCATTTCTGATTCGATCGAGCAGGGAAATACCAAGCATCGCTCTCACCATTGCTCGCTGGGTAACCTTGAGCCTTCTTATAAGACCATTGAGACCCAAAGTAAAAGACCACGTCTCGCTTCCATAAGTCATAACTGGCAACACACACTGGTCAAAGACACACTGGTCCATGGCTTCTAAGTAAAGGTCTTCATACATTATTAGTAATTTATAACAAAGATTATCAAAAAAGAATACGCTAACATTAATTATTTGACAATATATATATTATTAACTAGCGGATCTTCGCGGTTTCACCCGCGTCGTACCCGTTCCCGTGGGAATATCGGGATAAAAAACAACCTATGTCACTCGGGAAGAATGTAGCTTTCTAATGGTAAAAGAATTTTCTAAATCGGTCCAGTAGTTTCGGAACCTATTCGATGCAAACAAACAAACAAACGATCAAATCTTTTCTCTTTATAATATTAGTATAGATAAAACCAAACGCGTAATTTCCCAAAAATTCAGTTGGAACTTTAGCTCATAGACCCAAGCTTCATCATCATCAGCCATTATAAGTCTCCACTGCTGGGGTACAGGCCTTACTTATGGATGGATAAGGAGAATGAGCCATGCATGACCCGCAAGGCTACGTGGGTCCAAAGCGGATTGGTGGGTATTAACGACTGTAAACACAGCCGGGACCAACGGCTTAGCGTGCCTTTCGAAGCACGGAGGAGCTCGAGATAATAAATTTTGGTCACCCATCCCATGCCGACCATTGCGAAAGTTGCTTAACTTCAACAATCGCAGGCCGAGCGTACTAACCACTGCGCCTCGGGCTTCTCATACTTACCCAAGCATAAACATGACAAATTCTAGCTTTATACTCTTTCGGCCGCCTACGAAACCGGTGCTACGTAACTAGTATACCGTACGAAGAATAATTCTTCTTACTACGATGCTAGTTTCGTAAGAAGAAGACTTTTTCTTTCTACGAAACTGGTTTATACGCCTCTAAATTTTTATTTGTACAAAGATTTTAGGGGATAATGGCGTCTTTCAATACGAACATATTTTAACATGGAGCGCAAACGACGGAATCGCGAAAAAAAAATCAGCAAAAGTACAACATCGACTCAACTAAAATGTATGGAACAGCTGACTTTTTTTCGTAATACCGTGGGTGGTTGGCTAAGGAGGTAGCTATGTAGTTATACTTACTTAGGGCGATATTACTTTCTAAATACGCTTAAAATCTTTCCAAAGTCACATTCACAGACGGTTTCGGTTCCAAACATTAATAAAATTGTGTTTGCTAATTTTAGAAGTTAAATAATATACTAATTGCTTGCTGGGTTTTGTAGTTAGAAGTAATTATAAGCGTTGTGGGTGTACTTACTGTCAAAGTAAAGTTTAATTATTAACTTTAAAAGTATGGTAAGGTAAAGCATAAGTAATTTGAGAATAAAATGTAAAGTTTCTTGTTTGTTTTAATAGCATTAAGACATTATTGAAAAAATGGTCTAAGCCTAGGATTCCGTAAAATAGGGTAAGTATTTTAAATTATGGATTACTCGTAAATCACAAGTACTCAAAACTTAGAAATAGTAGATACAACAAGTCAGAAAATGGGAATTTAGTTCGAGGGACTAAGTTGGATCCCGAGAGCAGCGAAGGATTCTCCTGAGTGGAGCGAACGGATACAAGCCCCCCTAGACAAGTGGCTTTTTACTATCGAATTCGCCAATGGAATAGAAAGAAAATGTATGGGATTGACATTAGCGGTCACGTGACATTTCAATCTCTAATGTCAATCCCATACATTTTCTTTCTATTCGTCTAGATAGACAAGTGGCTTTCTACTATCGAATTTGCCAATCGAATAGAAAGAAAATGTATGAGATTGACTTTAGCGGTCACGTGACATGTCACATTTGACGACCGATTTGGCGCAGGGGTATACCCACCTTCTGCGCCAGAGGTCTCGGGTTCGATTCCCTAACAAGACAAATATTTGTGTGCATGAACATGTCTATTTGTCTTGGTCTGGGTGTTTACTATGTATATTAGGTATGTATTTACAAACAAAAAGTATTTAAGTATATATTTATCCGTTATCAAGTTTTCCATGATACAGTTTCTTAATGAAATTAAAATGGGCTTAGATAATTGGTGTGAATGTAAGAAGTTATTTAATAAAAAAAAACAAAACTCTAATGTCAATCCCATACATTTTCTTTCTATTCGACTGGCGAATTCAATAATAGAATACAGGGGCTGGACCGAGTACAATTTATTGTTTCACGAGTTGTGTACTCTACTTTTTACCATTGACTGTGAGAAAATAAATATAAAGTACAAAGTTATATAATTTTATTTTAATTATAATTATTAAATATTACCAAACTTAAATTTAACTAAAATTAGGTAATTATCGGGTTTTTTTTTCTTATTTAGTGGTCAGCTTTGGCTCCAGCCCGCAGCCAGTAGGTAGTCTCTGCACTTTGTACCTACCTAATTCATATGATGCGCGCTTGTTCCAAATTCAAAATATTTTAGTCACTCAGCGAATAAAATAGCGTATTATTCACCGTTATCGATTAATTATATGCACTTTTTCGAGAGGCGATGGTAAAAAATATATGTTATTTTAAGGTCTTTTATCTAGTGATTCCGGCCATTGAATTTTCTATTAGTGATATTTTACTGCATCAAATAAAATTCTAAAAATTTTTCAAACATCCGTCTAATCATAACTCAAATATCCTATTACTTGCAATATACTTACCTACTTGGTTTTAGTTAAAGAAAAATACCTCAGCTTGCTAGTCATACATAATCTATGTATGAAATTCATTAATTTTGTTATTACATTTGGCTGAATAAAACAAGCATTTTTATATAAGAAGGAAGGCGTCCAATCGTCTTTATTTGCCAGAAAATTTTTGGTAAACTTTTATAATTTCTTAGGTCCAGAATACCCACATCAGGGCCCGGTATGGCAGCCTAATTTTCTTTTAAATGTAAGAAGATGCCCTGGGCAGAAAACACAATACATCGCCCTTATGGTGATAGCAATAGCGGTGGTTTTCGTTCCGCAAGTGTAAAGGATGCCGTTTTTTGGGTGTACATCGGTCCGTTCAAGATACCTTTTTTATTTACCAAGTTGGGTAGCGAATCTTTGGTGTGGTTAAGTGGATAAAAATTGCTTGGAATTAAAAACATCTTTCCAAGTTACTTATGAAAGATTTTTGCGTTTATTTGGTGGAGGATAAAACAAATAAGGGAAAAAATCTAACTAAAAAAGATATTTGTCCAAAAGAGAAATTATATCGTTGAGGTACGGCCCCACCAATTTTACATTCCTATTTTGCAAACCACATAAAAATCATAACTTCTTGTAACTTCGAGCTTTTCTTGGTTTCTACTTTACTTCAGCGTATTTACAAAAAAACAAAATCTTATTCCGTGATACTTGTAGTGATACTTCCGCAAGTACTTGTGTCCTGTATTCCCTTACCTACATCAAAACCAAAGAAGATATTACCAATATACACGTGCAGACTAGACTGTGTTCAGTACGTGATTGTTGATTTCTCGTGGGTTACTCTTGAACGAAATTGTAATGGACAATCCTTATCGCCTTGCATGCTATCCAATAGCCCATATCATATAGCTGAAAAATTATTTACTAAATTACCTGACCTAAAACACTACCTGATATAAAACATGGATAAATTATCAAAATTTAGCGCAAAACTTAAGATTATTTATACTCAATAGATGAAGATTTGGAGAAAGCGAATAAAATATAAATAATAATAGCTAATAGATATTATTTTCATATTATTACAGTAAGTATTTATTTTAATAAATAATATTTAATTTAAAATCGTAGTAACATATGATGATTATAATTAATCTTTTTTAATGCCCTCATACATTTTTGCAATACCCAATGTCCAATGTAATTTCGTTCTAAAGTAACCCACCTGGCGGGAACCATAACTTCGCGTAAGTGTATATATTCTTTGCCATAACCCAGGTATGAATTATGATCGGTAGAGGCCCTCCAGAAATAGATCAAAAGCGAATAAATAAAGGAATGTATTTTCAGAATAATACGTGTTAAAACAAAAAGACTTTTGATAAGTCGAAGTCAATTTTCATACTTATTTTATTTCTAAATCAAGTCCCACGTCTCTCGACTTCGTAAACAACGTTATTTTTGGGTCCTGAAATAAGCTTTATACTTTCAGCAAAAACAAAACTTGTGAGTTCAACAACTTTGTTTGTTGATACCTCAGATAAAGGAAACCTTTTCATTATTGTTATTTTTCTAAGATTATGGAATAAGGCTGAAGTTGTGCCATTTTGACGGTCAAGGTCGCGGGGCGCCCCACTGCTGCGCTGGATGCGGGCAGCGCGTGGAGATCCTTGGGGAAGGCATAATATATGCCATTATGATAATATGTCATTATAACAAATACTAGCGGCCGCACGTGGCTTCATCTGCGAAAACTAATAGAGGATGGTTTTTTTGTTAGTCAGCTAAAGTCCGTGTCAGATAACTCTGCGCGCGACAGGGGCGTTTTTGGCGCTAGTTACAGTACATTTTTTGGTCTAAGATTAACGTAAGTGGTTAGTATTCCCAGACTTATATTAGGCGTTGCACTCTACGAGTTATTTTATTTTCATTTGAGAATGAGTCA
Organism: Crambus lathoniellus; assembly: GCA_949710035.1. Classification (NCBI taxonomy): domain Eukaryota; kingdom Metazoa; phylum Arthropoda; class Insecta; order Lepidoptera; family Crambidae; genus Crambus; species Crambus lathoniellus. The sequence continues at coordinate 14,623,465 of OX453318.1, forward strand.
TTTCAGCGCTATGAAAAGTTTTTAAGCAGCTAATTATTTCTTTACTCGAAATTTCATATAATTCGAGTAAAGAATCTTTGATGTTTTTCATTGTTATACTTTAATTTAATTAAATATGTTTCTAATTAGAGATTAGAACCCTATGAATTACCCGTTGATGACATAAAAATACAGGGTGTTGTTTTTGATTTTAACCTTTCATAAGTAATTTTATATACGAGTTATTCCTTTGGGAATTACTCATTTTACCGCTATAAAAGTGTTTAAGCATTCAATTATTTCTTTACTCGAAATATGAAGGATTTGTTTGTAGTCTAGTAGAAATTAACAGTCCATTTAAATATTAACAAAATAAAATTTAATTTCATTGAAAAACAAAATGCTGATTTAATGGCTCTGTTTCGATATCGAATGAAGAAGTAATGTCTATGCATTAAAAAATCATTCATAACTAATGGAATAAACATGATTACGATAAAAAAGAAAAACAAACGAATAACATTTTTATTTGCATTGAAAATTAGCTTAAAACAATCCTTTTAAAGTGTAATCTTATTAAGCTGGCTGGTTTCACACCTGTCCAATATAAATATCGCAAAACATTTGTAAATCTTGAGAACAAACTTGATAAGTTAAGCCAAAGGTCAGGATTATCTGGCCGGTCGTCCTTTGTTTTTGTGGGGTGGAGAAAAATGATAAAACAGAAAAGACATCAAGCTAGTTAAATGAGTTTTTTGTGAGAAATTCTTTTTTATGATAATCTTTTCAGGTGACCTAAATATTGTGCCCAAAGAAATATTGAAAACTTCTTTTCAATATTTCTTCGGGTTTGGGTGTATGTGGTAATACCCGTCGTTGTATCCAATTTCCATAACACTATTGCTCAAGCTACTACAGTTTGGTATTGGAACAATGTAAGCAATCATCATCATCATCATTTCAGCCGTACGACGCCCACTGCTGGGCATAGGCCTCCCCCAAGGATCTCCACAACGATCGGTCCTGCGCTGCCCGCATCCAGCGGCTTCCCGCGACCTTGACCAGATCGTCGGTCCACCTTGTAGGGGGCCTGCCCACGGAACGTCGTCCGGTTCGCGGTCGCCATTCGAGAACCTTTCCGCCCCAACGGCCATCGGTTCTCCGCGATATGTATGTAAGCAATGGTGTCCAATATTTATTTATTTATTTAATAATAAAACGTCGGATGACGTTAAATAAACAATGATTAATTGACGTCAATAATTATCGTCATCATAATAAATCATCTGTATAGTAATAAGCTACCTGCGAAATTCTAGAAAAGCCGATAAGAAAAACCATTTTCTTACGGATATAGTTTTCATAAAGAATATTTATTTCTTATTATTTTCGTTTTTTAGACGTGCGTATTATACTGCAAACTGTAATTTTGTGCTGTAATTCCTCTACCTATATGGGAAAAGAAAATTATGGTTTTTACTATTTTCCACGAATTTTTTATGTTTTTTCTCTCTATTATTCTATTAAAACCTTCCGTCCGAGGAACTTAAGGAATATATGAAAAAAAAATAGCCGAATTGGTTCAGCCGTTCTTAAGTTTTGCGTTTAGCAACATTCATTATATATATATAGATAATCATTTATTATATAGATTTGTAGTAAAACCAAATATTATTCTAATCGTAAACAAAAACTGGCACTTGTGAGGAAATTCGCGGGTTTTCTATTTGGCGCTTGAATTGGGACGCTCGCCTTGGGAAATATCGGTTACAATTCTCTCATCATCGTAATAAGGGCAATAATATTCTGTTTCAAGAAATATTAGATTATCAATATTATTTTCAATTTTATTATTGAACAAGTAATAGAATTATCATGAAAAATATCTGCATTCAAATATTATAAATGTGAAAGTTTAGATGTTTGTATGTTTGTTACTCAATCACGCCACAACAACTGAAGGGATTTTGCTGAAATTTGGGACACATATACTTTGTAGCCCGGAGAGGAACATAGGCTACTTTTTATATCGGATAAATATCAAATTCCCGCGGGATAACATCGTGTAGTCAGTCCACGCGGGCGAAGCCGCGGGCGGAAAGTTAGTTATGAATAAATCAGCGTTTTTGTCCCCACTACTTTACACATTTTCCTAGCACATTAAGACTTTTTTACTGACAAAATTAACATAAAGAATACATTTTGAACAACCCGTCTTAGTTTCCACACAAACGCTCGTATGTGATTATGACGTTGTTGTAACAGATCTTTCTTTAAAACTTTTGAACTAATAGGTATAATGATTCAATGTTATTATAAAGATTTCTGGTAGACTGACTTTTTCAAACCGAATAAAATTTTCCAAGACAATGAACGTGACATTCAAATTATTTCTTTTCTGAACAATCGTAGAAATGTGACAAATAGTTTCGTATTTCATAAAGGAGGCTATAAAATAAATAGAATAAAAATATAGAATAACGTAAAAGAGGTTGTGACCACAACGCTACAATTCTATACCTCCAGGATCAGATACAGAGGTCTTCGGTTCGATTCCCAGCGGGGGTTCATATTGTATTCGGTTTGGTTTGTGGTAGGACTTTCAAAGTCCGCCTGGCTAGCTACCCTTGTGTTTCTTATTAATCATAAACATACTTCCATGCATTTACCTCGCATAACCCATAGAAATAACTTTTCGATCGTGATATAACTATACCAGCGTCCCTTTTTAATAACAAAAGGTTATAAGTATTTGATTTCCTACTGTGTAAGCCCAACCGTCATCAAACAGAATTCGGGCAGCTGTCAATAAGCAGCCAGTTTATTAAGAACGGACCTCGGATACTCGATATTCGCTTTTGTTAGGTTCTTTCAGTTTTGTGATACGAAAGTGGAGTGTGTCTGTGCTATTCAGGCGTTGTAATTAACCTAATGAATACTGGTATTGAATAGGTGAAGGTGCTACAGTAACGAGCAAAATAAGTATACACTAACGTACTTAAACGAGGGTGTTAACCAAACGCATGATAGCTCTATGAAGTAAGTAGGTATTCTTAAAACTCTTTTTTTTTTAGTTTTAAGTTGAAAGTTTTAATATTATAAGTTGATTCTTTATTCCAGTCTATTCGTGAAAAGAAAAATTCGTGTACACCTTCATTTCTAAAAGATGTCTCGAAAGTCCCATAAAATCTTTTGTCTGCGTTATAAGTTATTCAAGGTCAACGGTCACAAAAATCACAGGTTTTCGCGATTATCTCCATCGGAATAAAAAATATTATCAATAGCGGTTCACAATTGGCAGAGATACCGTGGAACATACATAAAAAACATTCAGACATCTTGAGCACCTCCTCCGTTTTTTGAAGTCGGCACTTCAATCAACTTTCGCAATGATCGTTTGTACGAGCAAGCGCGTACATCGCATCATCAGCATTTTGACCATTGACCCACATTTGTCATAAATCATAGCAATTAAATAATTACACAATTCAGTTCGCAAATAGCATTGTATCAAGTCACGCGTACTCATTCCTTCATCATTAGTTTATTGGTTCTTTATCTAAATATACACAAGTTTTATCTTAGCAAGTTTTATCATTTTATCAAATTAGTTCTATCCCGAACATTGGTCCTTCGAGCTTTTCGGAAAAGCGGGATCACTTAGCGCGAGTGAACTAAATACGTGTCAGTGTTTCCGCTTTACGAGACTTACCAACGTGTCACACTTGGTGGATTTACTGAGTGGACCAATCGCACTTTGTGAAACAAGTTACAAAGTGAACTATCAAAAAAATCTTTGTACTATCAAGACGTACAGAGGCCGAGCAGCAAGGATTCGGCAGAGCAGCACAGGAACTAGTAAATTGGTAGCATTTCGTCAGCGTCAAATCAAGTAAGACCTGTCCATTTACTTTAAATTATCATGTCGTCCGTCAGTGATGTTATAACTAACCAACAACAGCTATCAGGAGCAATTGAGACTGTTTATACTAATTTTAAAAAGGACGGCGCAGAGAGAAAGTCGCCGGAGTATTTAAAGCGCCGACTAGACATTCTTGATAGCTATTGGTTGGAGTATGACGGCAATTACAAGCGTTTAATAGCAAGCGATTTAGATGGTTCGACAAGGGACCACGTTGAGCAAGAAATGGAGAGAGTGAGAGAAAGGTATGGTAACATTAGGGCACATATTCAGAACTATCAATCTTCTGTGTCGGAGCAAACCAAGACGCCCATCCTGAAACCTCCAACTTTGGTGTCTGGGTCTGAAAGGACCTCCAGTCCGCAACCACAAACAACAAAGACAGTAAAGGTAACAAGTAAAACTGAAGAAATGTTAAGGAAGCAACAGAGCAATTTTAAGGCTTTTAATAGAACCATTCAAGCTATTAATTTAGATAGGGTATCAGAAAAATGGGAGTTTGATGATCTTCTTCGAACGGTTCAGTCTCGCTGGAGCGCCATCGACTCCATGCACTGGGACCTGGACAGCGAGCTGGGGGAATCTAATCAAGGATACGAGCAAACATTTTCAGCGTATGAAGAGAAGTATGAATCGATTAAAAAGGCCATAAACAAGAAAATGTGGTCCGTAGCTCACATGGAGAAGTCTACGCCCAAAATGGAAATACCTACGTTCGGAGGTAACTATAATTATTGGGTTTCTTTTAAAGATTTATTTAGTGAAACCATAAATTGTAATCCATCAATGTCTAAAGCACAGAAGATGCAATACTTAAGATCCAAGGTTAAGGGGGAAGCAGAGAAGTTAATACAGCATCTTCACATCTGTGCCGATAATTATGATGTCTGCTGGGATTTATTAAATCAACGGTACAATAACGAAAGGTTGATATTTGTATCGCATATGCATACTTTAATGAATATTCCATCTATGCAAAATCAATCAGTTGCTCTTTTAAAGCGAATGCATGACACGACCAAGGAGTGTCTGAATGCGATTAAAAACTTAGGGGTTGATATTAGCTCATGGGATCCTATACTAGTTTACCTCCTGACCCAAAAATTAGATACGGAATCTTATACTGATTATATGGAGTCTGTAAAAAACCCGAGAGGTTTGCCTATTTTAAAAGAATTATTAGAGTTTTTAGAATTGAAATTCACAACCCTAGAGGCGTCTCGTCGAAAACAAGATCATTTAAGTGTGAAAAATCAAGTAGCAGCAAAAAATAACACTCATCAGAAAACTAATTATTATAGAAACGCATATACGTCAAACAATAAAATTATTGCGAAACATTCGTCACCGCCGCCGCTGGCGCCGTCGACTAGCAGCAAAAAAATTGTATCAGCAAAATATAAATGTTCGCTGTGTAATAATGAACATGGCATTTATTTTTGTCCGAAGTTTCTAGAAATGTCACCGTACAACAAACTTAAGGCAGTAACAAGGTTAAGTCTATGTCCTAATTGTCTTTTTAACCATCAAGGAAAGGAATGCATATCAGGAAAGGTTTGTCGCGAATGTAGCCAGGACCACAATAGTTTACTACACGATGCATTTGTGCAGTCAGCGCGCCCGACAACTAGCAGCGGAGGGAGCGAAAATGCAGACAACGGAAAACAAGTCCGTAATAGCATAAATGTGTCTCTTCAAAGCGATCCCGTCGAGGTTCTTTTACCAACCGCTATGGTCCAGATCCAAGCAGTGGATGGCTCATATCATGTGATGCGCGCCCTTTTGGATCAAGGCTCACAAACATCTTTAATTACGGAGAACGCGGCCCAGTTCTTACGACTGCCAAGGAAAAAATGTAACGGGATCATCTCAGGAATCGGCGATAAAGAAACTAACGGAAAAGGTATTATTAATATAAGGTGTAAGTCAACAATAAACGACTTTTCATTCGAAACCGACGCAGTTATCATGAGGCAGTTGGTTAAGAATCTGCCTAACCAGTCATTCAATAATCCCGATTGGTCATATTTAGATCACATAAAGTTGGCTGACCCTAAATTTTATAACAGCCGCCCAGTCGACTTGTTACTTGGGGCGGATATATATTCAATTATATTACTGGATGGTGTATTTAGAGCAAGCTCATCTTTACCCACCGCTCAGCAAACTCAACTCGGGTGGATATTGAGTGGGCATGCCCGTACGTTCCAATGCAATGTGGTTCTTCATAACATGGAAGACATGCAAAAATTTTGGGAACTAGAAAACATCACCGAGGAAACCGAACCATCGACGGAAAATCAGGAATGCATTAAATTTTATATGTCAACAACTAAAAGACGGGATGATGGGCGGTACGAAGTCAGGCTACCATTAAAACCTAATTATCAAGAAAAATTAGGTCATTCTAAAGCCAAGGCCGTAGCTCAATTTTATAAGTTGGAACAAAAATTTAATAGAAATAAACAATTAGAAAACGATTATAAATTATTTATAAATGAGTATCTCTCACTCGGTCACATGATGCCGGCCGACTCCGATTACAAATTAAATAATTGTTATTTACCTCACCACGGCGTCATACGCGCTGAATCAACGACTACAAAATTACGCGTTGTTTTTAATGCCTCGGAAAAAACTTCGACGGGGCTGAGCCTTAATGACGTCATGCATCAAGGTCCTAATTTGCAGCAAGACTTACAGAATCTCTTAATCAAGTGGAGACAGTACCGTTATGCTTTTACTGCTGATCTGGAAAAAATGTTCAGACAGATTTGGTTAAATAAACAAGATCAAAATTTACAGTTAATTGTTTGGAGAGACAATCAGAATTCAAAATTGAGAGATTTTAGGCTAACTACCGTTTCCTATGGCATCAAGGCCGCACCTTTTCTCGCCATGATGACACTGAAACAATTAGCTAGTGACGAGAAAAATAACTATCAAGGAAGTTTAGCGCCCTCAGTCCTGGAAGAATCATTTTATATGGATGATCTCATCCATGGATCGAACTCAATTCCAGCAGCTATACAGTTGCAAAACGATCTCATACATCTTTTAAGATCAGGTGGATTTAACCTCAGGAAATGGAAAGCCAACTCATCAGAATTATTGCAAAATGTCGATGCAGATCAAAAGCAACAAGACAGCTTTAATTTTAAGCAAGTGGAAACCACGAAGGCTTTGGGGTTAAGATGGTGTCCTCAAGATGACTATTTTACTTTTTGTCCAAGTCCAATAACATCCACTTTGACCCCCGAAAAACTTACCAAAAGGAAGTTATTATCAGAACTGTCAAAAGTATATGATCCGCTTGGATGGCTGTCTCCCCTTACAATCAAGCTCAAAATATTATTTCAAGATGTATGGAGGGCTAACATTTTATGGGATGAAGCTGTACCAAAAAGCATTTACGACGAGTGGCAACGAATAAAGGAGCATCTCGCGGTTATCAGTGAATATCAAGTACCGAGATGGCTGCAAACTCAAGAAAAAGATACAATACAGCTGCATGGCTTTTGTGATGCAAGTACAAAAGCCTATGCCGCCGTAGTATATATTAGGGTCCAAAAAGAAACTCATTCTACAGTGACCTTAGTGGCGGCCAAAACTAAAGTTGTCCCACTCAATGGCAATACTTCGATCCCGCGTTTGGAACTTTGTGGCTCTGTATTACTAGCGAAACTCATAACAAAAATAAAAAAATGCCTCGCCAATCATAAAATCACTGTTTTCGCCTGGGTCGACTCAATGGCCGTGCTAGGTTGGCTGAACGGGGACACTAGTCGCTGGAAGGCATTTGTCGCAAACCGTGTAAATCAAGTTACAGAATCGGTGCCCGCAGAATGCTGGAGATATGTCAAATCTAAGGAGAACCCCGCTGACTGTGCAAGCCGCGGACTCACGGCCTCACAGCTTAAAGAAAACAGCCTCTGGTGGAAGGGTCCCCACTGGCTGCCGGAATATAAACCTGAAACAGAACAAAATATGAATTACACAACAAATCAAGAAATAAAAATGACAAAGCAAGTTAATTTTATACAACTTAATATTAATTCAATTGAAGTTATTGAGAGACTATTAAATAACTCTCGTTCTCTTATTACGGCGATCCGGGTTTTAGCAAGAATAATTAGATTATGTAACAAGACACCCAATCAAATTTATTTAACTTTACAAGAAATAAATTACGCTAAAACAAAAATCGTGAAATGTATTCAAGAAAAATACTTTTATGAAGAAATAAATCAATTACAGGAAGGAAAATGTATAAACAATAAGAGTAAAATATGCAATCTTACTCCTAAACTAGATGAAAATGGGATCTTACGTGTCGGTGGCAGACTAAAACACGCAAATCTAGATCCTGACATGACCCATCCCATCATCATACCGACTAACACTAGACTGGCCGACCTCATCATCGATCAAGCGCATGACGTCACAAGCCATGGAGGCGCACGCCTAACTAGTGCCTTTATACGTAGAAAATATTGGCTAATAGGAGGTAACAACGCTGTGAAAAAACGGCTACGTTTATGTGTCATATGTAAAAGACATAGTCCCGGTCATGAACAGCAAATTATGGGTAACTTACCAACCGCTAGAACTAATCCATCTCGGCCCTTCTATCACTGTGGGGTGGATTACACTGGTCACGTCAGCGTAAAGGCCAACAAGGGCCGTGGAATCAAGACCATGAAAGGCTACGTGGCGGTATTTGTTTGTATGGCCACTAAAGCCGTACATCTGGAGCTCGTTTCCGATTTAACATCTTCAGCATTTCTGGCAGCCCTGCGCAGGATGGCAGCCCGGAGAGGAGTTCCCGGCCACATGTATAGCGATCAAGGCACTAATTTTATCGGAGCACGCAAAATATTAAATCAAGAGTTAGAATGTTTACAGCACATCAATGATCCAGCATTCCAGACAGAAATCACAAGTATGGGAATCGAGTGGCACTTTAACGCACCCTCTTGGCCTTCAGCAGAAGGGGTCTGGGAGGCTTGTGTGAAGAGCTTGAAGCACCATCTAAAGAGAGTTATTGGCGAACAACACCTTACCTTCGAAGAGTTTACTACGCTCCTCAGTCAGCTTGAAGGATGCTTAAACTCCCGCCCGCTCTGTCCACTAACGGCCCCGACGATCTAAACTTTTTAACACCCTCTCATTTTCTAGCCAGCGGTCCCATACTCACTATATACGACACTGAAAAGGATCTTAGAACAAGATGGTGCCTCACCCAAAAGATCTTTGGTGATATATGGCGACGCTGGCGGGATGAATATTTAACTCAGCTTTCATCAAGGAGCAAATGGAGACAGCCGCGAGAGAATATGAAGGTAAACGACGTCGTAGTTATCAAGGACGACAACTTACCTCCCGGTAAATGGAGCTTAGGCCGTGTCACAGAGCTGCACCCGGGTAGTGACGGCTATGTAAGGGTCGTATCTTTAAAAACAAAGAATGGTTTCATCAAGCGACCTGTGACTAAATTATCCGTCTTACCTGTCCATGAAGTCACAAAAGAACCTAATCCCGAGCAAGAAACAACCCCTAAGATAATTAAAAAAGAGCATGCAATTTATCAAGCTTAGCAACAACCTTGTTACTATTTTTATTTTCGATCCCACTAATACAATGTGAATATCAGACTTACGCTTTACCAAACAATAATAGCATTTATTTCGATCATATTACGAACATGAACTTGATACGGGACGAGTGGCGCCTGGTTGTCTATTATGATACGAAGCCTTATCAAGAGGGCCGTAAGACAGTCGATAGGTACTTAACATATCTAGAAAATATATGTACAAAAATAAAAACACAATACCATTGCGAGAATATCATATTACAACTGCAACACGAAGTCAGTGAACTCGAATACTATAATGACCTGCTAGTGAATCATCATCGTTCATACTTACCAAAACGTATCAAACGTGGCTTAGTAAATGGAGTTGGATCGATTGCTAACACTTTTTTCGGCCTTTTAGATCAGGAATTCGCCGAGAAGTATGAACGAGATATTGAACTTATCAGAAAGAATCAAAACCATTTAGCCTACCTCTGGAAAAATCAAACTTCAGTGGTCGAGGCCGAGTTCAATCTGTTAAAACGCACGGAAAGCATGATTGATATACAGCATAAATTAATTAATCGCAAGATAAATACAGTTGAAAAGGATTTAAAATTGGAAATATTTCCCTAGAGAATGACTTTTTAACCACTTCTATGTTAGCAAATAATGTTGTTTTTAGTTTAAAACACCTTATGACTACGTTACTTGATGCCATCACTAACATCTCGGAAAGTTTAATTTTCACCTGCTTACTCCCGTTCAGTTAAGACATGAATTGAGCGTGATAACAGAACAAATTCCAAACGACTTATCACTACCTATCAAGAAATCTGACAGCTTAGCAGAAATGTACAATCTGTTGCGAGTGCAAGCAAGAGTTACCGCAAACTTCATTATTTTCCAAATCAAGATCCCACTTATAGCCAAGGAAACTTATGAAATCTTACGTCTTATCCCCATTCCCCATTTAATTAAAAATAACACGGAAGTTACAATTCTACCAGTTTCTAGTTATGTGGCCGTCAATCTCAAACAAGATTCTTTTATGAGAATGGAAGACGAAGATTTAAAGTTGTCCATTGAGAAGAACCCTTTTACGACATTATGTCATTTGAAGACTCCCGTTTACGTTTGAAACGATAATAATTTCTGTAAGACCAACTCAGACACAAACTAACTCAGTAACAATTAAAAATAGTTGCAATAATAAATGGATTCAATTAAATATTCCGAACAACTATTTATATTTTTGTTGTGAGGTATGTCACCTGAAACTTGTATGTGAAGATCAAGTTACGCCGCTTAAACTTATCAACACTGGATTGTTTACGATAAATCTGTCGTGCATTATTAAATCAGCTGATTTATTTGTTTATTCGGAGAGGCAATATGAAAATAAAATGGCAATCAAGCCGCAGATCGAAATTCCTAAAATTTCTCAGTTAAATCATATTGTTGTGAATCTAACGTTACCAAAATCATACCCAGAAACAACCAAGGCAGATAACCTTGACCTATCTCAGCTCCAAAATATTCAACAAGACATCGTAGTCGTTGTGATCGTCGTTGTTTTGGTATGGAAATATATCAAGAACAAAGGAGCATCGGCAGCAGCGGCGGGAGCGGCGGCACACGCCGCACGCGCGCCCGCAGCCGCCGAGCCGCCGGCGCCGCCGCCCGCGCCCCGCGCGCGCGCACCGGCAGCGGCGAAGGCCACAGCCGGGCAGGTCAGCCCGCCCATTGCGTTATGTAGTGATCAGTATAGTGAAATTAGTGAGTTTACAAAAAATCGTGCGCGAGTGTCTTTAAAAAAATAAGTGTACCGCGTCCAATGTACAAAGTGCTAGTGCGCGAGTGGTAGTGCAAGATATAGGGTCGTCCCCTATCGTACAGCGATCGGTATTTAAACCTAAGGACGAATTGTAATTTTAGTTTTAAAATTAAAATGCCCTTTCATCTTGTTAATTCATCCAGCAAACTAACTTAGTTATTAAAATATTTAAAAACAATGATATCACCTTGTTAGCCGCATTAGCTTTAATTTATCACCTACTAACCCCATTTTTTCCCGCCCGGGAATATGTACGAGCAAGCGCGTACATCGCATCATCAGCATTTTGACCATTGACCCACATTTGTCATAAATCATAGCAATTAAATAATTACACAATTCAGTTCGCAAATAGCATTGTATCAAGTCACGCGTACTCATTCCTTCATCATTAGTTTATTGGTTCTTTATCTAAATATACACAAGTTTTATCTTAGCAAGTTTTATCATTTTATCAAATTAGTTCTATCCCGAACATCGTTAATGGGATGAGTTATAAAAAAATTCAGCGTTTCCGATAGTGTTTCGTCTAATTCGACATTTAATAAATTATTACAAACCAATCAAGGTTTGCATGACCCGCTATCACATTATCAGTAACTGCCGGAACACAACAATCCTTAAAAAAAGGAATATAATAAACCAACCGACTAAAAATTACTAAATTTACTGACTAAAATACTAGGTTTGGTTGCGGAAAAATTGGTTTAGGTTAGGTCAGATTGGCAACGAAGTCGCTCACCTAGTATTTTGTCGGTAAAAAAATATTTTATTCGATCTGTTAATTACTACCCTTAAAAAAACAAACCAAATAATAAGAAAAAGCAAATCTCCAAGTGGTATACTTATTTTTGCCCGTAAGTGTATTTCACGAATAGATTTTCGGCCACCTGTGTTTTTACGTCCAATAAGGCTTGTCAGTGAGTGAGATTTGTTCGATTGTTCGAATAATTAGATTCTGGGTTAATCACAGAATCAGTGGCACACCTGTGTGTTTGAGGAGAGATAAATCGGTAGAGTATTAGGGCTTATTACACCTTGGCTAAATTCAGCATCGAATTCAGCATACATTGCTTTCTTTGAACTCATTTGTAGCAAGTGATGCAATCAAAACAAGCAATGTATGCTGAATTAGATGCTGAATTTAGCCAAGTGTAATAAGCACTATTGGCTGTGTTGAGATTTGTGGAAAGACGAAGATTTTATTATGCAGTGGGTTGTAGCGGTGTTTAATTGAAGAAATACAAGTCAAGATTTCAAATAGTAGGTGTAAAAATCAAACATGCTTCCATAAAAACCTTCGATCATATATAAAAGCTGTCAAAATAATTTGATGAAATACACTACTATAAGTATAACTAGTTAAAACGCATTCAGTTTTTAATACACCAAGATTAATTTAATGTGAACTGTTTATAGTTGCAGCAATGGATGAAAGTGTAAGTATACGACAAATTTAATAAATCCCAAGACATCCTTGAGTAGAGATGTCACGAATACAACAGAAAAACATAAAACACTTATCTCAAAATCAATTGAGGGATTTGTTGGGCTGCTTCTATTCTTCTTTTCAGATTCGAAACTTTTGTAGCAAATAGTGTGAAAAGATAAAACTTTAACAAATAGTTTGAGGGCGATAAGAGTATCGAAAGTGTTTTAGCGGAGAAAAACTAAGTTCACTGCTTGTGGGCGGGGCTTAAAATAAGAGTTGAGAACATCTTTAGCCTCATTTTCGTTCACAAAGTTTCAGTTAGTAGAAGTTGTACTACAAGTAAAAAGAAGGACCTAACTACTTTTTATTGCATTAAGTACTAATGATAGATTGGCCTCAAGAAAAAGGCAATGGGTCCTGATTTTTCAACATTTTCTCAGCGATAGGTTAGGATAGGTAAGTGGACGTAAGAAAAAGGTAACTAAAAGCTATTAAGTAACTCACTTCACTACATTCATTTGATACGTAACCAATTAAAGAGAAATATGTTAATTTTTACAATTTACATAAATTAGATTTCTTGACTCAAAATAAATGTTAATTATAAATGGAAACGTGATCTATTAAATTCATTATTTGGACTTAGAATAAGCAAAATTAATGAGAACTCACATATGAGCGCGCGAAAACCCATAATATTTCTACTCAAACCGCATAATTGGTAAAAACCGAAGCTTTCATGAATTACGAGATCACATTTACATTTTGCAGATATTTAATGAAGGACCAACAACGCCGCCGCCATTTTAACGGGCGTCATTTTGAAAACCGTTGTCTGCGGAGGTCGGACGCCAATTTTTCCCGCCGAATTAGATGTCGACCGAAATAAATAGCGGGTGTACCCGCAATGTTACACACGACGTGTTTTAAGGTTGAACCATGTGTGAACGGGGTGAGGAGACGTTTTTTTTATAAAACTAGAACGATTAGTTTTTAGGTCCATATCTCAAATTCTCAAAAGAATACCTATAAAAATATAGTAGAGGTAGGGTGGAAGCACCCGGTTTTGGCCACTGTACAGGTTTTGGCCACTTTTTGCTTTTAAAGTTTTCTTTATAAATTTTCGTCATTTTTGCTAAAGTCAATTAAAATAAGCTATGTATTATTAAAGAGATACTGTTCTGGAAATACAAAAATACAGCGTCCGTGGATTGTACTGTTGTATGGGACCATGGGGAAGGACATAGGTTTAATAAAAGAGGGTAAATACTTCGATCAACAATAACAAAGGGGAAATATTACTTGTATATTTAAGGAGCACTAGCCTTTCGCCCGCAGCTTCGCCCGCGTGGAGTACACGACGTAATCCTGCGGGAATGTGATATTTTATCCGGGATAAAAAGTATCCTTTGTCACTTTCCAGCTCCCAATCTATCCTCATACCAAAAATCACGTTAACCCGTTGCTCCGTTTTTACGTGATAGACGAACAAATAAACAAACACACTTTCACATTAATTATATTAGTATGGATTGCGAATCAAACCCAGTGTGCCTACCATCAACTCTTATTGCGGTTTTGTTTAGGACCTAAACTGATCTGCTTCGCTTATTCGTACCACGACAGCTTAATATCAATGACAGCGATTCAGTGATCATTCAATGACATTTCACAGCCGCTAAGCTGTCATGTAGTCTTATTTGACTTATAACTCGGCCAAGCTAACATGACATCTGCAGGTTATAACCGTCCCTCTCACTCTCCGGGCATGACAGAATCGAGTGAAAGATACGGGTAGAAGTAATAAGGACACAAATCGTTCGGTCATTCGCATTTAGCAATTCATTTGCGATCCAGTTTTTACAAGGTCATAGTACGAAAGAAAGCAATTCATTTTAGGAACCTTTTCTGCATCGCGCTATTTTTGAATCGCTGTATTAAAGTTGATGGTAGGCACCCTGGAAGTTTCAATAAACGCTCTTTTGCAAAGGCACATTAAGTGTAATTGAATTTATGACTGGTTACCTTTAAAGTCCGGTTTATATCATTCTTGTAGCGATTGACTAAAATGAACCTTGCTAACGATTATCGTCTTCCTCCACGATACCAGTCATATAACAGCTATTCATTTTTATTTTATCAAAGACTCAAAGAGAGACCGACCAATATCCAGCAACTGTACTATATCGGTCACTTTCACTTTATTAAGTACATTTTAACATGTCGATAAAAATATAATCATTAAAATGAAAAGGTGTACAAAATAGAATAACATGTTTTGTATGATTATGGGAAAATTACTTTGTTAAGGCGATACTCGAAAAAATTATGCTAAAGCGAGATAGCAATGTGAAAACGACGCGCGCGGGAGCGAGACCGATTTTGCCGATTACGCGAAAAAAACACAAAATCACTTCGTATTCAAAAACTATAGCGATTTTAAAAAAATGCTTCTATACGATCCTAAATATTATTGGTATCCACTAATTAAACCAATTTTCAATAGTATATGTATCCCCATTTAAGAATAATCTTGATATTTCTTATTTTTTAGAGGTATTTTCGAAAATAAAAGTGTCGAGCCAAAATCATAAAATCGTGTTTCTGAAACTATACGATTCTAGATAAAGGTATGAAGAAATATATATCTTACTACCAGATTTATAACAACTCTAACCGTATAGGAAAAATGTGATAGTAAAAAACCACGAGCCCTATAAGTAGCTTTCAGGCGGGATTCGAACCCGCGCCTCCGGGAATCCGGCCCGATGCTCTGACCAACTAAGCTACCGAAAGGCTTACACGACTCGTCGAATTTTGCTATCACTTGTTACGCTGTAGGCCAGCGTTGCTTCACCAATGTGAGGAAACCCTCGCATCCGAAAGAAATTTTTTTACAAATGTTTAACAATCGATTAAGATATTATACTTACAAAATTACTATACTTACAAAATTGCATTGTGAATGCATAAAAATAATATAAAATCTCAACTCTAACCGTCCTATAGTTTATTATCAAAGAGTCCATACTTTTTCCGAGTAACGCCTTAAGTTGAATAAATCCTAGACTTTTATTTTATCACAGACTCAAAAAGAGACCGACCAATATCCAGCAACTGTACTATATTATTTTCGGTCACTTTCACTTTATTAAGTACACTATAATATGTCGATAAAAAAATAATTATTATTATGAAAGAAAAGGTGTACAAAATAACATGTTTTGTATGATTATGGAAAAATTACTTTGTTTAGTTGAATGAATCCTAGATAAAATCGTTTCATTATTAAACCGTTATCTTGCTATCTTATCAAACAGTAGAGTCACAGATTACTAAATAGTTACTATGTAAACAGATAGTTCACTCCGCTAAGTCATTTAAATAAATAGCAACTCTAACTATAGCGCAATAAAGTACAATTCAGCTTGTATGGCGCAAATTACGAACGGCCACTCGTTGCATCTCTTTCTATCGCATATATTCTAGCTCTTTTGCGGACCTAATTTCTATACATATGACGACAGTATATAGTGACTTTACATATTATATTATGTTAGAGTCACTTTTCAATTTGACGACTCTGTATGAAATATGACAGGGAGAAAAAAAATAGCCCTTGGCGAGTTTCTTGCCGGTTCTTCTCGTTACAAGGCCTCCCGCCGTAGGATTTGCGAACCGATAGCGTAGCTTCATTGACGTTCACAAGTGCTGTATCAGCCTAAAAATGAATAAATATTTTTGATTTTGATTTTGATGGATTTACACGGCCGGCGTTGCCGCCGCGTTGTCGAGCCGACACTGGGAGTGAAATAGGCCTGGTAGAGTGCTTAGCATAAGGCGAGCCATTCAAAAATAGAGGTCCAAATGAATGATTCCACTTCTTAACTTACCAGCTTTTCCCACAAGCTCCTGCTACTTTTGGCTATACTACTATATCGCTGAGATGGTTAGTATCAAACTCAATTAAAGTACCTATAGTTTTTTTTTTTTAATTCTTTATTTGTCAGAATATGGTACAAATAGATGTTTCTTACATTAAAGTTTCTTCATATTCTACTGATATTTCAGTGTACAAATTTTTGACAATTATAAAAGTGAAACCTACGGGATATTTATTAATAATTGTTAGTTTAACATGTCACTTATTAAATTTAAAACGAGTTATACTTAGACAAATCAAATTATAAAATGTAAAAAAAAAAGTAAGTATGTAATAAAATTTGTCAAATTAAATTTCAATCTAAATTAAGTAATGTCAATAGAAATTAAGTAATGTCAATAAAAATTTAATAGGTAATGTCAATAGAAATTAGAAAAATTGTCATTTAGGAAATCATTAATCTTGTAATACATTTTGCTCATTAGAAATTTATGCAACTGTTTCTGAAATTTTGTTAATGTCAAGTTTGTAAGTGTTTCTGGCAACTTATTATAAATACGTATTGCCATACAATAAACATTTTTTGAATACATTGCCAACCTTTGAGGTGGTATACACAACTTTTTTCCATCTCATCCTCTATAATTAACATTGTCATTTTTTGTGTTGAATAGAACTTTATATTTTTTTGCGAAAGTAGCCACTTCATAAATGTATTGGCATGGTAGAGGAAGAATATTAAGGTCTCGGAATAATGGTTTGCAAGAGTCCAAGTAACCGGCTCCACATATCGATCTAATACATTTCTTTTGTAATTTGAATGCCCTTTCAACATCAACAGAGCACCCCCACAGAATAATACCATAACGGAGCATCGATGCTACATAGCCATGGTATGCTGTTAATGCTGCAGCCTTGGATGCTGTTTCTTTTATTCTCCTTAACGCAAAGACGAATCTGTCAAGTTTACTTATTATTGAATCTATATGAGCCTTCCAATTAAGTTGATCATCGATAATTACACCTAAAAACTTTGTCATAGTCACTTCATCAATTTTTTCTTTGTTATAATTAATGTCCAACTTATATCTATTAATACTACGTGTTTTAAATGTCATATGTTTAGTTTTATCTATATTTACTTTTAGGTTGTTGTCATTCAGCCATTTTATAATTTTAGCAATGGAAGTGTTTGCTATTTCATCCAATTTAGACTTGTCATGATTTTTTATAATAAGTGTTACGTCATCGGCAAAAAGGACACATTGTTGCTCTGTTATATCAGGAAGGTCATTAATGTATATTATGAAGAGTAACGGTCCTAAAACACTTCCTTGTGGTACTCCTACGTTATTGATACTATACGTCGACAAGTAGTTTTTTTTCACATTATTTTCAATATTTGAAATCTGTACACCTTGCTGTCTGTCTTTTAAGTAGCTTTTTACCCATGATAGTGCCGTTCCTCTTATTCCATCTAATTTTCATCATCCATTCTAATTTTTTGAATAAAATTTCGTGAGAGACAAAGTCAAAAGCTTTGCTCATATCTAAGAATATGGATAGAGTATGCATCCCTACATTAATGCTTTCCGTTACGTTTTTAATAAGTTGGAAACAAGCCAATGTAGTAGATCTATGTTTCCTGAAGCCAAACTGTTGATCTTTTAGTAAACTGCAGGAATTAAAGAAGTTATACAACCTGTCTGCAAATACTTTTTCAAATATTTTTGAAAGCACTGGTATTAAGGTAATCGGTCTATAGTTCCCTAATTCTTCCTTTGATCCTTTTTTATATAGTGGCTTTATAATCGAGTACTTTAATTGAGACGGGAAGTAGCCTTGAACTAGAGATAAATTAATAATATGCACTAATGGAGTAACTATAAAGCTTGCAACGCTTTTTATAATTTGAGTACTTATGCCGTCATATCCCGTAGATAGTGTATTTTTAAGGCCCATTATTATGTTGTAGATTTCCTTTTCATTCGTCGGTCGAAGAAAAACAGACTTTTGATGAAAAGGTATATTAGTTGTAGCATCGTCAAATTTTGTGTCATTTTTAGAAAAATGTTTAGTGGTCAAATCTATAAAGTATTTATTAAATTCATTGGAAATGTCATTTGGATTATTTGAAAATGTATTATTTATTAATTTAATTTTGTCAATGTTAGAATTTATTGAATTGTTCTGAGTTGTATTCCTAATAATATTCCATGACGCTTTACAGACATTTCTAGACTTTGTAATATAACTTATATTATTTTGCCTCTGAGACTGAGAGATGCATTTTTTAAGTATAGATGAGTATTGGCTATATTTTTTCTTATGGTAAGGTTTATTTGACGTTGTGAGTCGATATGTTAGATACATACGTCTTTTATTTATACAACATTTCTTGATACCTTTAGTTAGCCATTTATTTTTTACTAATTTATTTACCTTTTTTACTCTGATGTATGGAAAACATAAATTATAAAATAGCAGAAACGTTTCATAAAAGTGATTAAAGGCCATATCGGCATTTTGTTCTTCTTGAACATCTTTGAATGATAAAGAACTCATACATTCTCTAAATTTATTTATGTTTTCTTTACTCATGTCACGTTTTGTTTCAAACCAGAAGCTTTTTTTCTTATAACTGACATTTGAGCTACTTTCAATTGCAAATGTGACACTCTGACCGGTTTCATGGTCTGAGAGTCCTAAGTAGTGTATTCTAGAACTTATTACAGGTTTTATGTTACTTGTGATCAGATCCAGGCAGGCATTCTTCCTAGTTGGTTTTTTTATATGGTTTATTATATTGCTATTTGTCAAAAGACTTGTTAGGTTTTTAGTATGTTTGTTATCAAGTAACATATCCAAGTTCCAGTCACCGCAGAGTATTATATTTTTATTTCGTTTTCTAGATAACCGTATCAATAAAGATTCTAGTTGTAATAAAAAATCGTCAATTTTTGTAGAAGGAGTTCTATAAATACAGACCACAATGCTTTTATACTCTGGAATTTCTACTGCGCAACATTCAAATGAGTATAAAGTGGCCTCTGGAATTTCAAGCGTCTTATGTTCTAGATTATTTCTCAATAGTATACACGATCCACCCCTACGTTGTTGATCTCTACAATATGTTGCTGCAACTTTATAGTTGGGTATATGAAGATTCTGTTCTGAATTCTTTTTAATAAATGTTTCAGTGAAACATATGACATGAACTTCACCTATCTCTTTAGTAACATCACATAGAGCAGCAGTAAATAAGTCTTGTTTACTTAATATACTGGCTATGTTTTGATGAAATACAGTTAATTGCTTTTTATGTACGAAAAAACGAGTTTTCGTCATTTAACTTATTTGAGTCTAATTTAGTGAAAAAAGAAGGTATTGTTTTTTGTACTAGTTTTTTTACAGTCACCCTTGTTTTTAGTTTTATTCAAGTTTGGAAGATCCCTTCTTTTAAGCATTTCTTTTATTTTTTGCGGTGCCAGGTAATTAGACTTATATTGTAAATAATCAAGTTCTATATTTATTTTAAAACACAAGTCATTTAAATATAAAGTTCTATTTCTTACATAACTGTCATTTTTTAATTCCAAAAATATGCAATTGTCATAATTTTCCGTCAATAATTTTATATTGTAATTTAGTAATTCATTATTCAAGTATTTATTAAAATGTACATTTGTTATGAATACCTTAAAATGTCGTAATTTATATAATGCTGTACCTAACTGAGAGAACAATAAGTATGGATTTCTGTCATTTGCACCTAACGCTAATATTACAATGTCGTTTGTATTTAATGAATTTTTTAAATCATCGCAGCTACGTAATATCTGAGAACAGGATGCGTCTTGTTTAACCATGGTTGTGATTTCGTATGGGTCGTCATTTATATTTTTCCGTGAATTATGTATTTTTCCCGATAAGTATTTTACATGTTCGTCGCCAAGGATAAAAACTCGAGTTTTTTCCGATTTCTCATTATTGCAGCTTTCGTCTAATAAAATACTGGCCATATCGCGTGCGCCATCTATTGGCGTGTTTGAGTTTGAGTGACTTCGTTGACTATTGTCTTTGTTGACATCAATAACATCCATGTCGGTGCCGGTTTCACCGTCAAGATTTAATTTCTTTTGTCGTGTAAATCTGTTCGATAATGGTGTGCTGTACATTATTTTATGAGATCTCATGGCTTGTTCTGTCAAGCTTCAATGTCTCATTGCTTTTGTTGTCGATAACGGCAATTAAATTGGGGGTATCTCAGGGATCTCATTTGGACCCGCTCCTATTCTATGTTAGTTGGTCGTTAGTAAATTCGTTAAATAATATTCTCTGTTCTGATAACATAAAATGAAGCTAGTATAACATTAGAGTGAGTGCTTATCATAAGGCTAGTGATTTAGGAATAGCAGCCCAAATGAATGATCTCACAGGTATCATGTCGCTGCGGTCTGCAGTAAATGGACGGTCCTGCCTTCGCACGTTGTATAGTTTTTGATGGTCGGCTATTTTTAATGTGATGTGTTCTTGGTACATAAGCTTCGATATAAGGAATGAAATTTTAAAGTTAATCTTTCTAAGCTATTTACAACTCAATTAAAGTACCTAGTAATATTTATACTAATATTATAAAGAGGAGAGATTTGATTGCTTGTTTGTTTGTTTGCATCGAATAGGCTCCGAAACTACTGGACCGATTTAGAAAATTCTTTCACCATTAGAAAGCTACATTCTTCGCGAGTAACATAGGCTATATTTTATCATAGGCTTTATTTCATCCCGATATTCCCACGGGAACGGGTGAAACCGCGGGAACCACACGGGTGAAACCGCGAGGATCCTCTTGTCTATTATAATTTCGAATTAAATTAGATTTGATTTTTATTTGTTAGGTTTGTTTTGTTAAAAGCGACCAAATCACTCAACTGCCTACGATATACCTACAATAAAGCCTTGTTAAACATAGCATTAATAAAATAATGTTACCCTTTATGGGTATCGTGAATAATATCCTCGATTCATCCCTACACACAGGAGGGGGACCGATATTGGTCCCATTCAAATGGATGTGACAAAGTAAAAAATGGACATTTTAGACTGAAAGGCAGCAATAAGTCTGTGTCTTAGCAAAAACGTGCAATAACGTTACACAATCCATTTATTTTTATTTCCAGAGCAAAATACGTTGAACTTTAAATCGTAAGGTCAATGTGGGGAAGTCCGTCTAGGAGGTAAGTCCGTCTAGCGCCAATAACTTCCATTTTTGAATGACTAGCTTCTTATGCCTCGGTCGGTAAAACAGTATTACGGAGCTAGTTCGAACTGAGAATCATAGACGTCGCTAACATCATTAGGTTGAAAGAAATTGGTAGGCCATTTTTTTCGCGTTTTGTACTTGAAGCTGGAGTGTAACGTCTCTTCAAAAAACTAAAAAAAAAGTAGAAAATCAATGGAGTTCTTGGAGTTTCTTTGATTACGCAAGTCATTTAGTGATCCATATACTTATTTCTGGTGATGAATTCATTTATATCGCTTGAGTTTCGTAATTATTACCTGCAACAAATTTCTAACCACAAAATGTAATAGTTGGGAAGTCCGTCTGGCATACGTAAGGCGCTGGTCTGCAACAAACGCCGTAGGTCGCGCCCGGCGTCTACTGACGCCGCGTCCACCGGACGCGGCCGACAGCGTAAACCTGCGACGGTCACTCTCAGACGCGGCTCTCAACGCAAACTACGATCAGTTTCTTGCACGCGCTCAATGCGAATGAATGTGAAGTTAAATATGGATGAACAAACAATTTTAGGAGTTCTTCTAGAAGAGGAGGAGGATGATGATGTTATTTTACAAATGTTATTTTTTATGTTTTTTATGTTTTTTTTTTACCTAAAACCCTAAATAGAAAGTAGGTACTAACTATGCGATTAAATGTTTAGGACACAGATACTTTGTAGCGTGGAGAGGACCATAGGCTACTTTTATCCCGAAAAAATATCACACTCCCGTGGGATAAGGTAGTGTAGTCCACGCGGGCGAAGCCGCGGGCGAAAAGCTAGTAAATAATAATTCTTATCAAAATGCAACAACAAAAAAACACAAATAAACTAAATAACTTTTTTGTTAAATTCCACGCAGACAAAGTCGCGGGCACAGCTAGTTTCAAGTAATTTGTAATATAGAAGTCGCCAATTACAATTTGTAATTGTAATTTGTTAGTTTGTAGTTAATTACATTTTGCGCGTAGTAATTTAATCAAAAACGCGACTTCTCCGTACGCAAGAATGCTCCGAAATGACTGCGTAGGCAGCGTACGACCTACAGACGCGGCGTACGGCGCTCGTGCGCCGCGTCTGGCGTGTGAGAGAGACCACTACAGTGCATTTCCATAGTAAGCATTCGGACGTCGCGCACAGCGTCACGCCGGACGCGACCTACGGCGTTTGTTGCAGACCACCGCCTTAGGCAAGTCCGTCATATGACGGTCTTGCCTCAATTGCAGATATTGTCAACCTTTTCAGCTGCACGTATTTTACCTGCACGATAAAGCCGTGATATAGTTATATCCCTAGGGATATAATTATGTACCGTAAGATAGTAATGAATCCCTTTCGTATATCTACCTTACTAGGAATATAAAAATTGAATTATAAATAAAGATTTATGTTTTACTTTTTTGTCTGCGATCAGTCGTTATAGACTATGAGCAATTTTGATCAATTTGATGATGTTTTACTTAGTATTTTATTTTACAAAAAAGGAAATTGGCTACATACAATTTTATTAAAAATGTTTGCAACCACTGTCACCAAAGATATGCCTTAAAATAAAATAAAATCAATTATCTTTGAAATGTAAACCTTATAGACAAATACATAAATCACACATTTCAACGCTAGTTTTACCTCACTGCTAGAAACTGTTTTCATACATATTGCCTCACAAGTTATGGATATAGTGCTAGTAGACGGACTTACCCTAAACTGCACGGGAAGTCCGTCTACACGCCGTGTTTTAAAAAATAGCATATAAATCTAAAGATAATTGCAATTCATACTATTTTAAGACCAATACTTTTTTGTGCTGGCAACACTGGCAGCAACACTTAAAAGTTTGCTGTGTAATTTTAATTAATTAATTATATTAGTAATTCTCGTTAAATTTCCAAATAATTTGTTATAATTAGCTTAATTACGTATTAAATAACAAGTGGAAGTGTTATCAGCAAGTTTAATGAACAAACTTTTGAATTAAAAGCGAGGAAAAATTGACCCAACTGTCAATCAAGAAGAGGATACTAATTCAAATTGAAAAGATATAAATACTGTGGACTGTTTCTACTTAAACCTGGGGAGTATTGTTTTCATAATTTACATCACTCACATTGCATTCTCAGACCAATAAAACTTATATTACCGACAAATACATCTTGACAATCTTGATTAGAAACTAACTAACCAACTTATAACTCAATGTAACCAACTAGGTATTTGTACTTAGTTGCTAATTTTCAATAATTTGTTAGACCAACAACTTGAGTATATGCTATTATCAACAACAAGTGTTTTCTGATTAAGAATATCATTTGTTTGCATTGTGTCACCTATAGTTAACATTCAATATTTTAAAATATATAAGTAGATAGTTAATGTTTGACATAAATTAGACTTTAAGTTATTACAGGTTTTGCCATCTCCCTTACAGCCTGAATTACTACTTGCAGTATATTAATTTCTTAGTAATAAAGTGGGAAAACTATAAAGAACACTTTTTGAAACCTTAGTTGAGTTCAAAATACCTACCCACATATTTTGTTATTATTTTAGTTAGGTATTGATCATTACTTTTAAACTCAACTAACACACAAGATTTGAATGCCAAATTGGTTTCACATTCACTGTACACTAATTATCATTACTAGTACAGAGCTCACTTTCAGTGAGCAACGTCACAATCCATTACGATTTGGCATCGTTGACAACCTCTCTTTACTTGACAAACTGTGGAAGTAAAGCTGACGGTGACCACTACTGTCACAGACATTCACCTTACTGCTACACTTTCCAAACACTACATCCATACAGAGACATCCAAATCATTTCAATTAAAGATTGTGAAACTAGTTTGCAACTTGAATCTTAAGATATTTCTACATGGTCTTAAACGTCTTAAAGTATTGAAATAAATTAACAGAATACTACAGAAAGGCTTACCTCAACCTACTTTAATAAAAGTTAATTTTATGGTGACATCAGCTGTCACCAGTAGCTGCTTCTTATAACAAATTTGTCATATTCACTCATAATTTAGAACAATAAAGTTTAATTTAACAACGCACACTTTTTTAAAATTGGCTTGCCTCACTTTATATTGCACAAATTAAAGTTGATGGTGACATTTATATCTATTTAACGTTCTTTAATAACTTTATTTGTTATTCATTACAACTGACACTCTTAATAATTATTTAATTTTTCAACCGCACATTGTATACAAAATAATAAATAGAAAAGGTAGTTCAAAATTACCTTTTACTAATTATTAAGATAGATAAATCTGTAATTCAAAGCTTTACTGTAATCACGTTATTGATCACATTTGTATATATTTCAGAGGTAGTACCTAGAACCTTAATAAACAATTATGATGACCCGGAGGACAACGGCAAAGGATGTGGAGCTACAACTTAAGAATACTCTGCAGGATCTGAAGGCAGCCAAAGATCTCAATGACTCTTTAATGAGAGAAAGAGAGGAAAGTGAGCAGGAGATTTACAAGAACATTACCCGCAATACTCAGCTTAAGAATGAACTCGCTGAACTTCACATTAAATACTCAGAAGTCGTACACAAGTGTAACCAAATGCAAGACTTTATTGAGTCTTTTAGGGCTTGTTATGATACTCATGAACAGGCATTGAGTCGCATAACAGACCTGGAAATTAGTCTCTCCCTTGCCCAGAAAACAGTACTAGATTTAGAAAAAGAAAATAAAAGTATATTAGAAGATAAGCATTCTCAAAGCTTGTTTAATGAGTTAACGCTATGTAATTCTGCAGCACTTGATAATTCAACCTTGGAATGTGTCAGCTATGTGGATAAACCATTGTTTAGTAATAATACTATTTGTGGCTTTAGTAGCGGAAAGAAATTAAAAAAATATATTAAAGTTAATAGATACATTAGGAAAACACAAAAGTTAATTAAAAGACAAAATTATTATAATAAGTACAGTCACTTAAAGAAAGAACGTAAAGTACTTTTAGAACAATTAAATATGATAAACATGGAAACATGTAATAAAAATAAAGAAAGTGAAATGATAGGAAGTCAAATAGGTAACAAAATTGACAATTTGGAACTATCACTAAGGGAAATGTACACTAACTTGTGTGAGTTTTCTCACAAGCAACTAAATAATCAAAAAATGGCTGCCTATGATATGATTGATCTTTGTAATTTTAATTCAGACCGGTTTGAATCGCTAGGTAAAAAACGCAGCTGCAATTGTACCAAAGTGAGCAAGAATTTATGTAAAACTGATACATTAGGCCGGGCTGCTCAAGAGGTTTATATACCAACAAACTCTGACACCTCTAACAATCCCGATAGTATATTACTGAATAATGAAAATAACCCACCTACAAGAATAAGTAACGCTAAAACAATTATGTTCTGCGATGAGATTGGGAAGGGCTTAGGCCAATTAATCCAGAAACATTCTAAGGAAAGTGTTACTAATTTTAATAAAGTAATAATAAAGTAATAATTTTTAATAAAGTTCCACAGCGTATAATTGAACTACCATTGCATAAATTTAAATGTTACATTAAAGAGTCGCTGATGAGCAAAGGATACTATAAAGTAGACGATTATTTGAATGACCGCAATGCATGGTCATGATGTAACACATAACATAATCACTGTTTAATATGATGTATTTTTATACTAAGCAATTGTTGTATTAGTAACGATATGTTTTTTTTTTGTAAATGTCGTTACCTAACTAAGAAACGCTGGCAAGTTTCTTGCGCCCATTCTTCTTGTCAGTTAAAAAAGTCTTGAATGGGTGGTAGGAAAATATTGACGATTCATAAGTACATATTTATTATGTCTAAGTGAATAAAGAATATTTTTATCTTATCTTATCTTAAAATATAGGTAAATAAATATATTACCTATAATTTCCGACGACACAAGTCACTTTAGAAAGCGTATCTCGATTCAATAAGTTCAGCTGAACTTAAATTTTAGAAAAGTATGCCGGACTTCCCCACATTGACCTTACTTATTATTATTAAAAACTAGCTGACCCGACAGACGTTGTCCTGTCCTAACTATGTATTGAATTCGAAGTGGTAGGTATAATAAATAAAATAATAAAAAGATAGATAGGAGCTGGTTGTGAGACGGGTCGAGTTTTTCTAAATACCTACTTCATTTTCCATTTTCAATAAAACGATATTCCAAAAACTTTTTAGGTTTTTCAATAGTTTAAACTTTTTAGGTTTAAACCTTCCTCAAGCAAGAATAAGGCAATCATACGGCAAAAAGTTTTTGGGCTTTCACCGAAAAAACTTTTTTCATTTGCATTTGCGTTTTAACTTTTTTCATTAAACGGAACGAGCTACTATTATGTATCTATTATGGAAAAGGAATCAATTCCTGTAAACACTCATACTCGATAAAATATCTATTCCTAAGAAATAAGAAGTTGGAATGGAAGTAAAAATCAATTGAAAAGCCATCAATATCGCAAAAGAGCAAAAACGTAAAACTTCTCCACTCAACCTTAGATACTGGCCAATTTCCTTCTTGATTGATGGATAACACCCAGTATAGGAATTATCGGCTACAAAAACTAAAAGTTCATCCAACTTTTAGTTCAGACAGACTGGGTTCAATGACCTCACCTTTTCTCGAATATATTTGATATGCTAATCATCTGTTTTCTAAAATAACGATCAAAAGTAGACATTAAATAGACAATTTATTATGCAGAAAATAATGTAGGTAAACCTACTTACATTTTTTTTGTTATTTATAGCAAGCAAATAGATATCTTATTAACATAATATCTATAGGAAAAATGTGATAGTAAAAAACCACGAGCCCTATAAGTAGCTTTCAGGCGGGATTCGAACCCGCGCCTCCGGGAATCCGGCCTGATGCTCTGACCAACTAAGCTACCGAAAGGCTTACACGACTCGTCGAATTTTGCTATCACTTGTTACGCTGTAGGCCAGCGTTGCTTCATCAATGTGAGGAAACCCTCGCATCCGAAAGAAAAATTTTTACAAATGTTTAACAATCGATTAAGATGAAACAGCCATATTGAGATTTTATATTATGTTTATGCATTCACAATGCATTTTTGTAAGTATACTTAGGAAAAATGTGATAGTCAAAAACCACGAGCCCTATATAAGTAGCTTTCAGGCGGGATTCGAACCCGCGCCTCCGGGAATCCGGCCCGATGCTCTGACCAACTAATTCCCGGAGGCGCGGGTTCGAATCCCGCCTGAAAGCTACTTATAGGGCTCGTGGTTTTTTACTATCACATTTTTCCTATACTTACAAAATTGCATTGTGAATGCATAAAAATAATATAAAATCTCAACATAATATCTATAAAGAAAACGTGAAAGATACTTTAATTTTAAAAAAATGCGAATAAGTCTAATAGACTTTACCTAGGTAGGGCAGGCGTACCGGTTTTGGCCACTTTAAGGATTTTTTCACTTTTAAACGCTTAGTGCTTAATGATCTTAAGTATTTAAGAGAAAATTTATATCTAAAATTATAGAGAATTTATCGAACTTTAAGGTTACAACTTTCAAAGTTTAAAAAAGTTTATAGTTTTTTTTCCATAAAACAAAATGTTCGGAGGGGGCCAAATACACCGGTTTTGGCCATTTTGCATTGGTTTTGGTCACCCAGTTTGCATTGGTTTTGGCCACTTTGATAAAATTACCATATTTATGACTTGAGTTTAAGCCTAATTGCTATCTTATCCGAGTTCTGGACTAAAACACTACATGAAATAGTATTTCAATCCCAGCTAGCTTCTTACCACAACTTTATAAGTATACCTTTATCACTTGATTAGAAGAAAATTAGCGGATTGAGGCTAGTGTAGGCACTAGCCTCAATCCGCTAATTTAGGTAGATGGGGCAATAAAACAATAGTGCCTCCACCTTTGACATCAGAAACACGTCGATGTCATGTTTGGATAAGATAAGTGTCACTTAACTTTAAGGGACACTTAACTTTAAGGGACACATGACTTTAAGGGACATTTAAACATTATGTAGTCTTCACCTCTAAAATCAACCTATCAAATCAATCTACGACGACCGATTTGGCGCAGGGTTTACCCCTGGTTTACCCGAGACCTCTGGCGCAGAAGGCAGGTAGTTTACTACCTGCCTTCTGCGCCAGAGGTCAGGTAGCAAAACGGATGCTTGTATTTTAATAATTAATCATTTATATTAGTAATTAATTAAATACAAGCATCCGTTTTTTTCCGGATCGGTAAAATTCAGTGGTAGTGCACAAACGGCCTTAACGGGAATCAAAGCCGGGACCTCCAGAGATAGCGGCACCGTGAAAACGGGATACCACTCGGCCATTGAGGCCGTCATTGATATACTCGAACTGACATTGATATCTATGATTTAAGATGAGTATTAAATGTTCATAGCTAATATTGTAGGGATTAATAAGTTTTTAGTAAAAATTTCATTTTTATGACAAGCTTTTTTGCTGACTGTACTTTAATATTGTATTGTCATATGAACCAAAACTGTATACAAAATTTCAGCTCCATCGGACACTGGGAAGTAGGTCAAATTAAGCTTGCAAGATTTATCCCCCACTAACTAACAAACTAACTAATTACTAACATGGCAAGTTAATAATAAGTTTTAGTAAAAACATCATTTTTATGACAACCTTTTTTGCTGACTGTGCTTTAATATTGTATTGTCATCTGAACCAAACCTGTATACAAAATTTCAGCTCCATCGGACATTGGGAAGTGGGTCAAATTAAGGCGATACTCGGAAAAATTATGCTAAAGCGAGATAGCAATGAGAAAACGACGCGCGCGGGAGCGAGACCAATTTTGCAGATTACGCAAAAAAACACAAAATCACTTCTTATTCAAAAACTATAGCGATTTTTAAAAAATGCTTCTATACGATCCTAAATATTATTGGTGTCCACTAATTAAACCAATTTTCAATAGTATATGTATCCCCATTTAAGAATAATCTTGATTTTTCTTATTTTTTAGAGGTATTTTCGAAAATAAAAAGTGTCGAGCCAAAATCATAAAATCGTGTTTCTGAAACTATACGATTCTAGATAAAGGTATGAAGAAATATATATCGTATTACCAGATTTATAACAACTCTAACCGTCCTATAGTTTTATATCAAAGAGTACATACTTCTTCCGAGTAGCGCCTTAAGCTTGCAAGATTTGTCCCCCACTAACTAACATACATGGCAAGTTAATAAAAATCTTGAAAAAGCTTGTAATAATATAGAAATCGGTTGCCTCAGCAGCGAAGACGGAAGCGTCGCCGCTAGCTTGCTACTACAGGAACGGCTCAATGTGCCTTTTGAAGCACGGAGGAGCTCAAGATGAAAAGTTTACGGTCACCCATCCCGTGACCGACCATTACGAATGTTGCTTAACCTCAACGATCGCAGGCCGAGCGCGCTAACCACTACGCCACGGCCTCCTCCGGACATTAAGTGAAAATATGATTTAAACTTTAATGCAGATATCTATACTAATATCATAAAGAGGAAAGATTTGATTGTTTGTTTGTTTGTTTGCATCGAATAGGCTCCGAAACTACTGGACTGATTTAAAAAATCTGCTGTTCCATTTTCCATATTCTTGCACATTTGTATGGATTGTTCAAAATGCAAACAAACAAACATACAAACAAACAAACAATCAAATCCTTCCTCTTTATAATATTAGTAAGGCTCCGAAACTACTGGACCGATTTCAAAATTCTTTGACCATTAGAAAGCTACATTCTTCCTGAGTGACATAGGCTATATTTTATCTCGATATTCCCACGGGAACGGGTACCACGCGGGTGAAACCGCGAGTATCCGCTAGTTTTTTATAATTAGATGCTTTTAATGTCTACTACTGGAATGCGGTGAAAATACATGCTAGTTTAATATGGAAAACTAAGCTAACTTATTCTTAGCTGATACAACCAGCTTAACCTGATTCTCAAAAGGTCTAAGTTAGGAGTGCTATTTCTGTAGAGTTAGCCTGAATGGTCAATTAATAAATGACTTAGTTTCTGCGCTCTCTTGAATTACATAATCTAGTTGGTTTTCTGCAATTACTCCACCGGGAACTGAACCCGGAACTTCAAAGATAGCAGCTTGAGACCGGTGCTTGTGCGGTGTGCCACTGTTTTTTTTATACTTTATCACAATTGATGTTAAGTGACGATAAGGCTGAAAGTGGAATCGCATTACTCCCGGAATCCTCAATCACTGAGAAACTGGCTATCTTAACCCTAACTGCCGGAACACAATCATACCGTTAAGGCGTCAGACTGAGATAAGATGGTAGTAGCTATCTAGCCAGGCGGACTAACAACGAACATCCACCAACCAAACCGAATACAATACTTATATACCCCACTGGGAATCAAACTCGAGACCTTTGGATCTGTAACCGGTGGTGTGAACAGGCGGTTAAAATTCATAGATCACCTTTTATTCATCAAATAGAATACCTCGTCGGGGTACCTACAGTTGCTAACTTCCAGTTCATTCATTAATCATTAATCAGTCAGTTATTTAAGTTTTCGACACAATAAACTTAAACCCGAACTTGCTTAGCTAAGGCAACTCGGCGAAGTGACAAAGTGGAAGTGTCTAAAACTTGTTATATAAACAAATGAGGCAAACATAAAACTGACACGGAAACCACTTGTGAAATGAAAATGTGTCAAGGCAAAGTTTGTAAAAAAATGAGAAGATTATTTTATATCTGCATTTTATAGCAAGAGCCACACCACAACGCCGTGCGGGTGTACCGACACTATCTAACTGAAAGGACTTTACACTACATACACATAACAGAAGAAACAGGCTACAAGAATATTTTTTATACACTACGGTGTAGCACTTCTTCATCCTTCATCACATCCTATGTTAAATGGTGATGAGGCTGAAGATGGAAGCGTACTACTCCCGGAATCCTCAACTACTGAGGAGCTGGCTATTTTATCTCAAAGTGCCGAATACATCATTGTTATGGAGTCAGACTTAGATAAGATGGTGGTAGCTAGCCAGGCGGACTAAGCACGAGTCCTACCACCAACCAAACCGAATAGGGACAATATTATTTACCCCCACTGGGAATCGAACCCGGGATCTCTGGGTCTGTGAGAGAGACGGTTACTAGACCGGGCGTGAAACATGTACAAATGTTTGTTTTTTGTGTTTTTGTCTAAACCCGCCCGACTTCAAAGTACTTACGTTATATTATTATGGTGTGACTGAATACAGTATAGAGGTATAGTACGATGCGACAGACAGATATACAGACAGATAAGTACACCGACACGACAAACTTATAACATCCCTCTTTTTTGCAGTCGGGGACAGAATATATAATAGTACGGTAGGGGGTTAAAGAGGACCGATTTCGGAATTCTCACGGGAGACGCAAGCAAAACCTAGCCAGTTCATAAAAGTAAGCAGTTAGTTATGTATTTGGCCGCAGTCCAACATCGATTTTATACACGTGGCTGGTTTGAACATGTCCAAATTGGTCAGGTTATCATCATATTACAGTTATTTGGACAGACAGATAATCTTCTGCGCAGAGCTCGTGGGTGGGTAGTTCTTATCGACTAGATTATCGTTATTGAAAATGAAATATTAGAAAAAAACGACCCGTCCTCCAACATCCAAGTAGCTCCGCCGGGAATAGCAACCGGGACCTTTCACTGTCCGGGCGAATACGAATTAGAGGAATCAAATCAAATCATAATCATATTACTACCCTTAACACCCGAATGAAATATCTTTCCAGATATTTCACAACCGATAAATTTCAAATTACTTTTACTTTTTTGCTATCACAATGCAATTTTTATTGAAACGACTCCGTAGCTCAGCATTCAGAGCATTCGCCCGGACAGTGTAAGGTCCGGGGTCCGATTCCCGGCAGAGCTACTTGAAGGATAGGTCGTTTTTTTCTAATATTTCATTTTCAATAATAAAAATTGCATTGTTAATGCAAAAAAGTTAAATTAATTTGACTAGATTCTCATCATTATCATGCTCCGTGGACTTGACTTTTATGGCATAGGTGATTTTATGCCATGGAAGTGTTTTGTGCATGCCGCAGTAAAGGCCTAAAGGTATTTTTTCAACATTCTAAAATGCCACAAACACAAACAACAAAAGAAATCAGCGTAATTGTCCAAGCAGGTAACGAAACGTTGAAAATATCGCCGATGAGAATTTATCCGGGCACGTTACCCTTACAAGACAATGTTTGTGGGTATGAATATGTATATTTGTCATGTTTCGTTTTTGGTGACACATTGAAACGCATACAGTTGATTGTCATAATTTAATTTGGCATACATCATAAGGCATAATATTGAAAAGCATTTTATTACTTGGCATAAACTTCATAACGCATAATTATAATAATGCATAATATAAGCGCCAGAAAAGACTTTTTTATTTTCACAGACCAAGCTTCAAAATAAATAAACACAAGATAATACCCCGTTTTTATGCATTTTGAGTATTATGCCTTTTAAGTATTAGGTTATGACATTTAAAAGTTATGCCTTTAAGAATTATGCATTTCGATGATTATGCCTTTCAACACGATGCGTTTCATGTTTATGGCGGAAAATGTTATGCGTTTCATTAGGTAACCTTCATTTTTTTATAAGTATAACTGACAGACTAGCTGCGCCCAGAGTAACCACTCCCATGGTATTTCGGGATAAAAATAGCATAGGTATGACGAATTCTCAGATCTTCCAAAAACAGACAAAAAAAAACATCAAAATCGGTCAAGCCGTCAAAGTCAAAGTCAAAGTCAATATTTTTTTATTCATATAGATTAAATAAAATTAATGCTTATGAATCGTCCAACATTTTTTTACCTACCACCTGTTATGGACATCTTTTAACTGACAAGAAAAACAGGCGAAAAAAACTCATCAGCTTTAACAGAAGCAACGCATTTACAAAATAATTATGTCGTTGCTAGACAAAATGGTACAATAATAAAATTTATACAAAAAGCTAATGCTGAAGGAAAGTTTTCACATACTTAATATAGGAATATTTTCCTTTTGTACATTGTTAGTGTTCAGTTTCGGTGGAGTCCACAAACACTGACGCTACGAGATTTTTATATGTCAGATATCATATTAAGCAAATTGCTTACTCACTCAAATAACATAGTGTCGATCATCAAAATGATTGAACAAACTGACCAAGTGACCATCCATATACGTACGTAATATGATTTATAACGTTTACCGCCGTTAACCCTCGCTCGCGAGATATAATCGATCACCATTAGGTCTCCCTGACCCCTAATAAGATTGCGAGCAATCTAATGTTGTAATATCCTTTAGTTTAGCGAGTCGATAGGTTCATAAATATCGCCCTTTTTATGATTGATGAAAAATGTACTTGAAAGCATTCAGGACCAATTTTTTTAGAGTAAAGATCTGGGTGCCTACCATCAACTTTAAGACAGCGATTCAAAAATAGCGCGATGCAGAATAGGTTCCTAAAATGAATTGCTTTCTTTCGTACTCTGACCTAAAAACTGGATCGCAAATGAATTGCTAAATGTTAATGACCGAACGATTTGTGTCCTTTTTCTTCTACCCATCTCTTTCACTCGATTCTGTCATGCCCGGAGAGTGCGAGGGACGGGTATAACCTGCAGGTGTCATGTTAAATCGACCGGGTTATAAGTCAAATAAGAGTTCCAGAAAGCTTAGCGGCTGTGAAATGTCATTGATCGGTCACTGAATCGCTGTCATTGATATTTAGCTGTCGTGGTACGAATAAGCGAAGCAGATCAGTTTAGGTCCTACACAAAACCGCAATAAGAGTTGATGGTAAGCACCCTGTTCTTTACTAATGGCTTAAAAATTTTCAACTACAAAACAATACCTTTTCGCTGCAATTCAAAAACTGCAACACCGACACACCCTACACTTTTCCAATCACTCAGTATATCCAGTGTCACAAACTTCAACTATGAATTTATTAAAAAAAAATATTTAAAAAACAATCGGATCGTGACTCAGTTTTTAACCGACTTCAAAAAAGCGGGGGTTCTGAATTCGACTGTATGTTTTTTTAATGCGTGTTACCTCAGTTTTAAACTACTTGCATAATTTGCACTTCTCCTGTGTTAGTTAATTTTTTGGATTGAGATATACGATTCGAACGGATGACGACATTCCAATCGTACTCAGTTGTTTTTTTTTCTCTTCCTCAACGGGGTACCACCACAGGGAAAAAAATCTTTCCGTGTTCTGTGGGTAGCACTTAGCCTTCATCACATGTAATGGTTCAAAATATTCGTCACGGTAAGCAACTTCGGAGGTCTGGTTTGCTGGATTCTCGAAAGCCGATTGCAATGATTTTCGACTTGACGTCTTTTAGTCGGTTCTCTGTTTTTAACTATAATTTGCTTGAATTTTTGATCCATCCCACTTAGTATTCTTCGATTTGGGCGCGCCATGGCTATTAGCGAAACTTCAAAACTTCAAACTTCACACATAGTTTCCAAAGTTCACAAAAGATTTTTAAATTTATCATAACAATAGATTATTACTACGATACCTCATTTAACTTCAATGACTCACAGTTTCCAAAGTTCACAAAAGATTTTTAAATTTATCATATCAATAGATTATTACAACGATGCCTCTTAAACGACTCTGGCACAATATTTTTCCAAGTTATCAGCGTTTTAATTTTAACAACGGTTTGTTAGGTCACTTGTTTACGATTACAAATAACTGGTGACTTGACAATTGTATAGGTACGATTACGAACTCGATTACGATACGATTAATTACGAAATCAATAATAAATAATTGTAATTGCGCAACTCTTCTTTATCGATAGACACATGTAGCTTGATGCTCGGTCCGCGGGCGACCTGCGCGGACTTACATTAGTGTCGGTTTTCGTCGACGCGATCCGCGGCTGACTGAGCATGGAAGCACATGAATAGGGTATTTACTCGTGTGATGGAAGGCAGGGTTCCGTCAAAAAACTACCTGTGCGGCTAGCATGAGTAGCATGACGGCAACGACATATTTTGTTGCGCTCCTTCCAACCAATCAGCACGTGTCGCATCGCCTTAAGTCACGAGCGCTATCTTTTAGCGATCTGATTGGTCGAAATTACCCGCGACTCTTTTTCACTCGAGTCGCGCGCGCTAAGTTGTGCTTGCACTACTGCTCAACTTATTTCTCGCCAACCGCCATGACACTAGTGTTAACAAGAAGTTATGCAGATTAATAAACTATAGTTAACTACAAAACTTTGTTCAATAAACAATACTCTAGCTTTGTGAAACGGGAGAAAAATTCGTTCAGTACGAAAAGTAAACTAGCGTTTTGTTTTTCGTGATAATACTAGCTTCTGTGTGATTCTCATTCAGTACAAAGCAACTTTTTCATTAATCTGCTGTTTTATTTTTAAAAGGCATGGCTTTGTGTTGCAATTGCAACGTGTTTTAAAGTACGTATAAAAGTATTTTTAACCCCCGACGCAAAAAGAGGGGTGTTTGACGTTAGTTATTAGTTTGACGTGTGTGTATATCTGTCTGGCTGGGAAAGCTCGCTCCATCTTAGGCTTCTTCTCAACCCTAAGGTTCGGTGTGAAGCCAAGAGCAAGCCCATTATACATAAAAAAAAGAAAAAAAAACGTAAACAAACGACAGGACCGATTTTGATACGTTTTTTTTATTGAAAGCTAAAAAGCTCGAGATGGTTCTAAGCCACGTTTGATGAAAATTTATCCGGCTATTTATGGAGATGGTCAACTGCCTGCCAAAACGGTAAAAGATACAGAGGTGTTGCTTTGACTAAAATATTGTAGGTACACTCTGGGAAAATTTAGGTGCAATAAAAAAAAACAAAATAGCGGCAAAAAATGTCTGTCTGTCTGTACTTATATTCGTAGTGCCTAAACGGATCGAGCGATGTCAATGCGGTTTTTTTTTTTATTTTGTGTTAAATTTAAAAAATACGTAAGTAATAAAAATAAAATTTTAAAATCCCATGACTCCTGACACAAAAAAAACTTCAAAAATAGTAGATTGTACAACAAGTGCATAAAACGTACCATTTTACCCGAGACGTATATATCCATCCGAGCCGTAGGCGAGGGTGGATAGTCAATTCGAGGGTAAAATGGGTTTTATGTACGAGTTATACACTCTGCTTTTCACTTCGAGTGTGAGAAAAATAAATAACAATATTGCAAATAAGAAAAAATAAAGACTTCGCCATATTGGCGGGAAGAC
The DNA here is from genome assembly GCA_949710035.1 of Crambus lathoniellus. Taxonomy (NCBI): domain Eukaryota; kingdom Metazoa; phylum Arthropoda; class Insecta; order Lepidoptera; family Crambidae; genus Crambus; species Crambus lathoniellus. The sequence goes on from OX453318.1 coordinate 14,660,685, forward strand.
TTTCTTTTTCTTTTTTTATACGTGGCATTGGCAGCACAGTGACTTTAGCATAGATCGTAGTCCATAATGCTATTGAAATACTTATTTCTTAGAAAACTTATTAATTTTGCCTAGTTTTATTAATTTAGTAATTTAACATGGATTATGTACAAAATTTAAGAAACAGAATGAAATACGTTAGGTATTAATAAAGTTTATTTAACGAAGTTTAATTGCGTGTGTGACTGTTTACCTGACGACCTTTGTCTTAGAGTGTGAGACTTAGACGAAGATTTTACTTTATGCACTAGAGCATAAAAAGCGATTTTATGCAGCCTATACCCAACATAAACACGAACTTTACGAGCATGAGAAGTGAAAATAAAATTTCTCTCTTGTTTGGGGGACCCCAACGTATACCTACCCTTTTAGTACTTCTCTTTTTGTGGTCCCCGGACCGAGAGAAAAAAATATTTTAAGACTTTTGTAAAGCTATTTGGGTTCCCTAATTTTTTTTTAAAATTGTCATTGAATTATGTCAAACTCAATCAATGTTCATGTTCGATGACATTAATAAAATTTATTTTTTATCCACAAACAAGGTAGCACTTAGCCTTCATTTCACCTGATGTTAAGTGAAGATAAGGCTGTAGATGGAAGCGCACTACTCCCGGAATCCTCAACACTGAGGAACTGGCTATCTTATCTCTGACTGCCGGAACACAACAATACTGTTAACATGTTTGTTATGGCGTCAGACCTAGATAATATTGTGGTAGCTGACCAGGCGGATTTAGAACAAGTCCTACCACCGAACCGAATATAATAATGTACTTCCACTGGGAATCGAACCCGGGACCCTTTGGCCTGATACTGGTGGTGTACCACTTGACCACAGAAGCGCTTAAATTCTATTTCACATCCCTAGAGAGAGAACGTTTAAATTTCTGGTATCGTTTTAAACGTTTTAAAACGGAGCTCCGCACCCCATGCACGAAAAACTATCGTTATCCTGATCGTCTTATTTTGTATGAAAACCAAAGCAGCGATTCAATAGCTATTTGACAGCAGCACTTTAACAGCTTTGACGGATTAGCCAATAATATTACCTATCATGAAATTACCAATTTAACGATCTGACTACTTCGATCAACAATAACACCTAGTTCTAGATACATACTTGGAGTGCCAGATATGTCCAAGCCTCTTAAGCTCACTTGATAAGTAGATTATTTTGATAGTGTTATACTAAGGTATTTCAAACTTGGAACGCTTCTTGTCATTTATAATGTAAGATCGTAACAGTCGTATGCAGTCGTAACCTTTTTTCTCCGTTTAAAAAAAAGTCAGTCTGGCCATATAAAGTTTTCATTTAGTTCGTGAGCCTTCATCTAGTACTATTGTTGATCGAAGTCTGACTACGACAAATCCACAGGAACGGAAAGATGAGACCATACCCAATCCGCGGTTTACCATTTTTTCGTTTGCACCATCAAATGAAACTAATTATTCTCATCTGCACCATTGATGATACGTCAATGTTACTTTCATACGGTACGACGGAGAACCGCGTGGGTAAAACCGCGGGGGGCCACAAGTGTGCAACATTTTGCAAGAAAACGAGTTATTCTTTTCTCACCTCTCCAGGTTTGTGGCTATTTCCTCTGGGCCTTGCACTAATAAGGCAGTGCCCGTTATAATCAAGCTTAATGTAATAACATTAAACGAGGAGCCATCGCCATCGCCAATCTGCTTACGACCAAGGGAAGTTTAAACGTAATTCGATGAGGGTTTAATCTGAACTGTTAATAAGTTGTGATCATAATAATAATTTAAAAATAAATCTCGACAAAAAAGTCATTTAGTTAATTTTGATAATTTTAAAAATAGATCTGTAGAAGCAAATTATAAAGGTGATTTGCTTGAGAGCAGTAACCAGGTAAATTTCCTAAGCAATTAAATTGGAAATCACAATCACAAATTAACTGAGATTGGTTGAAGTTGATAAATACAATGTACATCTTAAGTTTGTAGTGTTTTTATTTTAATATAATATTAACCCATCTGCTCCATAAATCTGGTAGTACTGCGGACCCCAAAAACTATAGACCTATCACCTGTCTACCAACAATTTATAAAATTCTTACGTCCATTTTGAGGTCGAAAATTAATAAACACATTGATCAAAATTCTATTATGTTCGCCTCTCGAAATGGATGTAGGAATGGGGCCCGTGGTACTAAGGAGCTACTCCTCATTGACATGGCTATTAACCAACAGGTTCGTCGAAACCGAAAGAACCTGTCGACTTCCTGGATAGATTATAAGAAGGCCTATGATTCCGTGCCGCATTCGTGGCTCATGAGGGTGCTGGAGTTGTATAAAATAAATACAACTCTACGCACTTTCTTGATATCGTGCATGCGAAAATGGAGAACGGTCCTTTTCTATCCAGGATCTCGACGGGTTCTAGGTCAGGGCGACCCTATAAAAATAGAGCGAGGTATCTTCCAGGGTGACGGTCTGAGTCCATTGTGGTTCTGTCTGGCCTTGAACCCTCTGAGTACACTTCTCGAGAGTTCAGGATTAGGCTACCGTTTACGGAGAAATGGTCAAGTAATATCACACCTGCTATACATGGATGACCTGAAACTATTTGCCCATAGCAGTTCTCATTTGACAGCGTTACTGAAGGTTACTGAAGCTTTCAGTAATGCCATTAAAATGGAATTTGGTGTGGACAAATGTGCAGTCATGCATGTAAAGCGTGGTCAGATAATGGAATCCACGGGTATACAACTCTCGGATTCTATTAATCTTAGATCTCTCCCCGTTAACGAAACCTATAAATATTTAGGTATGTCACAGGCATTAGGCATCAACGATGCTGACATGAAACAGTCGTTGCGTGAGCGTTTCTTGGGGCGCCTCTCAAAAGTCCTTAAAAGTCTTTTGTCTGGCGGAAACAAGGTTCGCGCATACAATGGATGGGTCATGCCGGTACTGATGTATTCCTTTGGCATACTTAAATGGACTCAAACTGAACTGGATGCCCTGGATAGAAAAGTTCGTACATTGCTAACAGCACATCGCATGCATCACCCATGTTCATCGACCATGAGATTGTATATCCCGCGGAAGTGCGGTGGTCGTGGCTTCTTAAATGCTAAGACATTGCATAACCGCGAGATATGCAATCTTAGGGAGTATTTTCTCCAAGTCGATATGGGGTCTCATAGAGATGTAGTTGCTGTTGACAATGGACTGACTCCTCTATTTTTAGCAAAAGAAAACTGGCGCAAACCTGTAGTACTTAGTACGTCCGATCGCAGCGCTGTGTGGCAAAGCAAGGAGTTACACGGCAGATTCTACCGGGCTCTCCATGGGCCCGACGTAGATTTATTAGCCTCAGTATCCTGGCTCCGTTTCGGTGATCTTTTTGGTGAAACCGAAGGTTTTGTCTGTGCAATTATGGATGAGGTTGTGATGACGAATAACTACCGAAAGTATATCCTAAGGGATGGCACAGTGGATATTTGCCGAGCGTGCCATCGTCCGGGTGAATCGCTTAGGCATATAATCTCCGGTTGTTCTCGTCTCGCAAACGGCGAGTATTTGCATAGACATAACCAAGTGGCCAGGATAATACACCAACAACTTGCTCTGAAACATAGTCTTGTGGCATCCGAGGTACCGTACTACAGGTATGCACCAGAACAGGTCCTTGAAAATAGCCATGCCACATTGTATTGGGATCGATCTATCATTACAGACAGGACTATTGTAGCTAATAAGCCTGATATTGTATTGATAGATCGACACGAACGCCGCGCAATAATTGTTGATGTCACTGTTCCCCATGACGACAACCTTGTGAAAGCTGAAAAAGATAAAGAAAACAAATATCTTGATTTAGCTCACGAGATTGTCGACATGTGGGACATTGATTCAGCAATTGTTGTTCCGATAGTCATATCTGCCCATGGGCTGATAGCCAAGAGCCTCGATAAACACCTTAAGAGGCTCGCGTTAGGTGGATGGATCGGGAGTCAGATGCAGAAGGCAGTACTTCTGGACACGGCCCGTATAGTGAGAAGGTTCCTGTCTCTGGATCCTTAACCATCGGTAGCCGGGACCTTGATCTTGCTGCCGTTGGGGAACTGCATTTTTGTATTTTTAAATGTTATATTTTTTTGTGTTATAAATTGTAAAAATTTAATGTTTAGAAATATAATTTTGTAAGTATTTAAAATGTAATAAAGGGAATAATAATAATAATAATAAATCTTTATTTCAGACAAAATATGTCCACATTACACAAAAAAAAAACATACATACACGCCAAAAAATACAATACAAAAAAAAGGCAACTAAATACAGTACATCAACGCTAGCTAGCTACGTTAGTTAGCTAGGTAGCTATATTGAGCCATTGAACATATATCGACGTCTGCAAAAGTCTGTCTGACAGGCTTTTAATAATAGCATTTTTACACGAGCCAACTCTGGAGATGAAAGATGCGACACGCTTCCTCTGAATGGCATTAAAGGTGTTGACACGGGCCTCGAAGAACATTTCAGAGGCGCTGCACCACCGCTTTAGCCCCATAAGATAGCGAAAGACATTATTATATGCTACTCTTATGCCGTTATGTGCTTTCTTCGTGTAATTCGTCCAAAGTTGGCACGTGTAAAACACCTGACAGAACGTCTGAAATAGTGTAACTCTCACGTCATACGAAGCTTTGCAAAATTTGCGGGCAAGCATATTCCCTACCACATACAGAGACCTTCGTTGCCTTTCAATGTCGGCATCATCTTTTAACTCCGATGTTACGATGTGTCCGAGATACTTGAACGAGTCAACCGTTTTCACCACTAACCCGTTAAGCTCAAGACTGGGAACATTATCTGGACCCCTCCCCGATCTAAAAATAACCATTTCAGTCTTTTTAACATTGTACGTTAAGTTATGTTTAGCAGCATATACTTCGCAGATGTTAATAAGCTTTCTTAGACCTTTGATCGAGGGGCTGAGCAGCACCATGTCATCTGCATAACTAAGGTTGTTGACATATCTACCGTCCAACTTCAGGCCGACAGCTGTGCGACTCAGCTCCATGATCAGGTCATTTACGTAGAGGTTAAATAGGTCAGGGGAGGTTAGTCCACCCTGTCTCACACCACATGGAAGGCTGTAATCGCTGGACAATGATTTGCCCCACCTGATATTGTTGCTTTGATTGCGATACCAAAACGCAAGCAAGTCAACCACCTCAGGAGCAGTACTGGTGTTGCGCATTTTTTCCCACAGCAGGTTATGGTCTAAGGTGTCAAATGCCTTACTCAAATCTAAAATACACGCGTATACAGTGGTACTGCGATCCTTATAATACGCAACAACTTGTTTCAGCGAAAACACAGCCATGTCGGTCGACAGCTCAGGTCTGAACCCAAATTGACCATCGTCAATGTTAAGTGTCATGTTGGAGTGAATAACCCGTTCAAGCACTTTGGCCACGGTGGTCGCTAGTGAAATTGGGCGGTAGTTAGCCATACTCGATATATTACCGGTACTGTTCTTAGCAATTGGTACAACAAGTGTTTTTATAAGTTGACTTGGTAAGTAACAGTATCGCAAACATAATGTAAAAAACTGTGACAGTATATCACAAATATAATTGCCTGCATATAAAATATGTTCTATGCTAATACCATCGTGGCCCGGAGACTTACCTCTTTTCATATTTCTCAGTATATGACTTACTTGCAGAGCAGTAACGGAGAACGTCCCCGGCCCACGACGGCACTGGACACCACAACATGGCGCGTTTCGATCGGATCGATCCGTCGCCAAACCTACATTAAAATGATCTTTAAACAAGTTACATATTGCCTGTTGATCATTTTCAACTTCTATGTTAACAGGTAGACTATTTTTATAATTTGATTTACTTTTTAATCTCCTTCCAAAATTTACCAAAATTCTTGGAAAAGTATAACCTGATGTTAAGTGATGATAAAGCTGAAGGTGGAAAGCGCACTACTCCCGAAATCCTCAATTACGAGGAACTGGCTATTCTTATCTCTATTCTCTTCTTAAAACCTTTTGAAATAAATAAATTTCAAAGGATTTCAATTCACAAAAGTAAAATTCATTCAAAAACTACACGTTTGTTATAATTTTACAAACTTTGTTTGTTTTATACCTCAACCATGGCTAGCTGAAAATGCTGAATGCAAAATTGAAAAAAAAAGTATTTTACTTTTTTGCTAGTACTTTTCACAATCAGCTCCGATGGGACTCGAACCCACTACCATTCGATATCCGAGCGACTGATCTCGGGTTCGACTTTTCCTAATATACTTAATTCATTTTCAATTTTCCAATGATAAAAATTGCATTGTGAATGCAAAAAAGTAAAAATTTAAATAAGGTTGAATGCAGTTATGTCTGTTGCTTGATTTAAATTATGGACTTTATGTTCATAAGTCCACTTAGCACTTTTTGTATACAAAGAACAACAAACCGCAAGAACTATAATTATGAAAAGGCCATCGATTTATTCTTTCATAAAGCGCAGGCTCTACTGAAAGTGATAAGCACCATAAGAAATTATGACGACACTTATCTGACTGTCAACGTGATTTTGTCCCTTATATTACTACTAAGATAAGCGAGACAGCTATGTGCTGTCGCGGGTGAGATATCTACGATAAAATTTTCTCGTGGTCTTCATGCTAGGCTAGCAGGGGTATGAGTCTGTAAGCATGGAAATATGCTTAACTTCATTCACTTTTTAGTGGATTTTTTTAGGAGCAGAGTTTGTGAAGTTAGGTCTTGCAGAGTTAGAAGCTTGGCTTTTACATGAGATCAGATGACTTTTTGGCAGTGCGAGCCATATGGTTTCGTCTTGGCAGCATTTTACATGAAAATGTTTTTGGTGGGATTTTTATGCCAAGTTAACCAGCACGTTAATGTAGCTGTAATTTAGCTTTATACAGGTGAAATAATTTTTGAAAGATTAGTTAGCCCAGTAGTTTACAAACAAACAAAAATTTGATCTTTCCTCTTTATAATATTAGTTAGTTATAGATTAATGAAAGTCAAGGGAAAAAGATCAGCGAAAGAATCCACCTACAGCGCTACAAGATGGCGCTGCGTTCGTATGATATGTTCAAAATTGTCTTTCAAATGCAAAAACGAAAAACAATAAAATTATCCTGTTTACTCAGATTTGCCAATATGTAAGTACTAGTTAACATCTACGATAAAATCTCAGTAAAAAAACCAGTCGTTCACGTAATCTTAAACCAAAGTACAAACCTAACAAAATCTCAGCTGAAGTTATAAAGATTTTATCCTTATCAAAATTAAGGTCATGATATAATATATCATGTAAGTACTATAATAAAACGTATTATTCGTCATCATCGTTATGTCTTTCCTCCTCGTTTAAGTCTTTTTCAGCGTAAAAAATATTTTCTTGGTAAGACAAAATATTAGTCAATGAGTAATAATAAAGCTTCTTTTCATCCCATCGATTCGAAAAGCGATGATTGTTTATCTAATAACAGGGTCCAAAACGATTCATTGTTTACCTGTTATGACAAGAGGGTATAAATGAAATTTGAATTTTGAACAGCTTCATAACAGGGTCCAAAACGATGAGATTTGAATTTAGAACATAATGAAAGAAGCATTGGTTGGAGTGTAGCAAAGGGTGTGCAGTACTTAAAAAAAAATCAACTGATTTTGTATGGGGCCGGGACTTTTTTCGGGACCGAGAAATTTTCAAAAACGGAATTTTATAAAATTGAGAATGTCTCTTAAACGGTGAGTCGTAGCTAAAATCTAACAAAATTTTCAACCCCCCTACGGCATCCCCGGAGATACGTAAGTATAAGGAATCTGATGGACATATATTTTTTTATTTAAAATTTTTTTTTATTTCAAAACTCATTTTTTTTTTCTTTGCCGACTAGCGCTATGATGTATCCGAACGACAAAGAAAGGTAAGTAGTTTGAGTTGTCTTTACTGCTTTTCTTATAGAGGGGGATGAAAAGCAGAGTGTATTTCTCGGCCGCAAAATTATTTTGCTCCCTTGTAATACAATCTACTATTATTCCATACTTTGACATAGCGAAGCATAAATTGGTTAGTATTTTAATTAATGGTTGTTGGTATTTTATTTAAGTATTGAGCGTTAGTGTTAGTATTTAAGTAAATAATATATTAGTTTTTATTAAGTATGGATCCCATTTGGGTAATAAAAATAGTTAAGTAATAAAAATTGCACCGTGAATGCAAAAAAGCAGACAATGAAAATCCTACATTTATTGTTTTGATCGTGTATTGTTGGATATCACAAGCCAGCCTACAAGCCTGTTATGCCCGAATACTCGTACGCTACTTATCTTTGGGAGCGTCTCAAACGTCGCCATGTCACTTTAAATGTCAAACGTATGAAAGAGATGCCATGATGTTTGAGACGCTCCCAAAGATGATTTGCGTTCGAGAATTCGGGCGTTAGTGTCTTAGGTCTTATAAGAAGCGTCGCAAGCTATGAAGCTCGTTAGAATTACAGTTTACCAGCGAACGACCGCTCTTCTAAAGGGGGGCAGCTGCCCCTCCCTGCCCGTATTTCGCTATGCCCATGTAATCTACCTATACTGCTTTAAAGGACAAATCTTAAGCAATAGAGATTAAGATTATATGATTTTAAAACATGACGTGTCGTCTATTGTTGGGTTAAGATAAGACAGTCATTAGTTAAAGATTAGATTAACAATTACACGTTTATTCTTCAGTTATTTGCGGCCGTGAAAAATGTGAACAAACGATTATACTACAAATTAAAGTTTTTTAAAAACTACTAGCAGATCCTCGCGGTTTTACCCACGTGATACCCGTTCCCGTGGGAATATCGGGATAAAATATAGCCTATGCCACTCGGGAAGAATGTAACTATTTAATGGTCATAGAATTTTCTAAATCGTTTCAGTATTTTCGGAGCCTATTCTATGCAAACAAACATACAAACAAACAATCAAATCTTTCCTCTTTATAGTATAGAAGAAGAAGAAGAGAATATAGTATAGATCTTCTATAGTATACCTAGATAACGATATTTTTTGTGATGATATTCAGTTAAAAGCGACTTGAACTAACAATTTCATTTATTAACTAGCCTACCGCCCGCAGCTTCGCATACTTGGACTACATGACGGTATCCCACGGGAATTTGATTCTTTCGGGTATAAAAGTAGCCTATGCCACTCTGCAGCTGCCAAACTATTCCCAAACCAAAAATCACGTCGATTCGTTGCTCCGTTTTGACGTAAAAAAAAAGACAAAGAAAACACTCTTTCCCATTTATAATAACGCAAACCCAGATAAAGATTAGCACACTCAAAATACTTTTTTTATTTTACAGGAACTGCAAAAAGTCCGTGTTTGTAATAAAAAAATTACCTATTAAAGAAACTATCAACGAAAAATAAATTAATAGAATTAACGAAATAGTTTGGTATTAAACACTTTGGTAATTTACCTAGTTTCTGACGAAGACTCAACTTTAGATTATTTTGAGTTGTGCTAGCTCTTATGCTAGGGTGTGCGATATTAATATGCTAGGTAGGCAGGAATGGATAATTATACTTTTTACTAGATTTTATTTATTAATTTTACAAGTTATTTTCTTTACCCGCAGTATGTGTAATTTCCGTAACGTTTCTAGTTTTAGAATCGAAATTTTTTGATAAAGAGCTAAACTAATAAATTTTCACTCAAATCATCGTCAAAATTGCTCAACTCAAGTTTCTAGGCTACGTTTATGTTTTAAGATTATCGCTCTCCTTTGTCACCTAAAACTTTTACGAGGCCCTTGCTTCATACATATTTTAGTAACCAACAGCTTCAGAGCCTCACCCAGTCCTTACCTGAAAAGGTACGGGGGTTCGATCCCTATAAGTACCTACATAATGTATTATTCTCCTTAAGGATGGATATCCTTAAGGAAGGCCAGTGCCCCAGCCGTGGTGACATGTAATGGATGATGATGATGAAGTACTTACAACATTTCACCACTGTCAATGTAGATTAGGTAATCGTTTTCATAGTTAATTATTCAATACCAATTAACTGCGAAGGTTAAGTAAGTCAGAAAGGAAAAAGGAAGAAGTTAATTTCCTTGCAAAGTTTTTCCAATGTTTAGGAGTTCTTTCGAAGAAACAAGGAATCCTTAGAGTTCCGAACAACGCATTACATTACTTTTTCAAGTTTGATAATAATTTAGGTAAGTAAAATATTAGTGTACCTACTTACTGCAGCTGTGACATGTTAAACATAACGTTACGTTAAACTTTCTACGGAAGCTTTAACCACCTCTGTGGTTTAGTGGTACACACCACCGGTACCAGACCCAGAGGTCCCGGGTTCGATTCCCAATGGGGTTACATATAGGTATTATAGTATTCGATTTGGTTAGTAGTAGGACTTGTTTCAAGTCCTCCTGACTAGTTACCGCCATTATCTTATTATCTAAGTCTGGCGCTATGAAAACAATGTTTTCAGCTTTGTTGTATTCCGGCAGTTAGAGATAAGATAGCCAGTCTCTCAGTGGTTGAGAGTTCTGGGAGTAGTGCGTTTCCACCTTCAGCTTTATCTTTACTTGAAAGTGTGATGCAAGCTAAGTGCTAACCCGTTGTGGATAAAAAAAGAGCGGAAAACCAAAATTTTAACCGTATATGATGATTATACCAATTGCATCAAATATTGATTTTATAGTTCGATTAGGTAATGAAGTTTTATGGCGAATTCGCGGATTTGGTAACATAGTTCATAATTAACGCGATTTAGCTACTAAGGCTGATCGCGCTCATTATAGATGACTAAACAGACATCACAAGCATTGATCTGACGACGGCCCATATTTTATCGACCCCTGCATGTGCCTGCATCTCAGAATATCACACATCTTCATATAAAAGCGAGCTAGATGTGTGATAATATTAGCCCTGTATACGATCGCCGATCAAGCTCGGTCAATGGGATATGGGATTGACGACGCTGTGTTTGGGGGCTATCAAGATAAAATATCTAAGGCCCGGTTGCTCGTACATTACAGTAAAGTAAAAGTTAAAATTTAACAGTTGTCAATTTTGACCTCGGTCTAAGAAAAATACGTTGGGTTAAAAGTGTTGTCTACTATTTCATTAACCTTCCCATAATTACTAATGTCAAAATTTAAACCACTTTCACCCTGTCGGTTATTTTGACCGCCGTTAAAAGTGTAATTTGGATGCTCGTTAAAGTAACCGCTTTTTCAACAACGCTTTTTAAATTTGACCGGCGGTTAATTTTACTTTAACCATAATTTAACCCTAAAGTTAACGTAACCAAGCTTTGAGCAACCGGACCTAAGTGCATTCATATAATGTAAACCATTTCACCGTCATAACTTAAAACATATCTAACTGTACCATCTTCATAACCAAAACATCGATACTAAACAATATACTAATCAGCAAAGCTAAATAACCCAGAAAACATACAGCATGAGCTTCTCAATCGAATTAGGTTTTTTGCTTTAAGGCGAGGAATCCCGATCGAAATAGGCACGCTAACGCTTGCTCGGCCGCGCTCTATACACTTCGCGCGGACCCAGCGGCAGCCGGCAGTGAACTGTGAACTTGCGAGCGCCCCGCGAATCGAAAATCACTTAAAATTCAATTAAAAATTCAATAATAAGAAAATTTAATTTATGACGGCCGGAATCCCTCGGCTATTGAAAGACAATTATTTTCATATGTTTTTCATTAACTAAAACCAATTATACTGCAAGTAATATGATATTTGAATTATTATTAGACGGATGTTTGGGATTTTATTTGACACAGTAAAATATCACCAATAAAAAAAACGGCCGGAAGCATTAGATAAATAACTGTAAAATAACATATATTTTTCCAAATTATAAGTACTTGTGATTTGCGAGTAATCCATAATTTAAAATACCCTATTTTGGGGAATCGGCGCCTTAACGCCAGAAAGTCTAGATTTACTTGCTTTTGAGTTAAGTTTTTGTTTATAATGAAAAGAGCAAACTACCCTCTTTCTCGCCCCGAGTAAAGCACTTCGTTTAATTAAAATTCTTGGGTCGTTTGTGGAAGTTTTAGCAAACTTTTCGGTGTTTTTTTTCAGTTTCAATCGTAACAATATGAGAATTTTGAATGGCTATTGTTTTTGGTTTGCTCTCGAGAATTAATAATGCGGTATTGGTTAAGTAGTTATAAGAAAGTTATTTGGTAAGCTTTATTTTATTTGAACACTATTTCAAAAATTATTAAAGAAACAGCATTTATGCTGAAACGCAGATTCCAAAAAATAAAACCGCCTTCAAAAAAATCACATCAAAACAGTAAGAAATAATTCCTTACCAAATAAATAACGTAAGTACTTTGAAGTCGAATCGGTGGACATACACAAAAAAAAACATACATACAGACTAATAGAGAACCTCCTCCTTTATGATTTAGAAGTCGGTTAATGATCAAAAGAAAAGGATAATTTATATTTCATTCGTAAACGAAAGTATCCATAAAATTTATGTTATACTAGCCTTCCGTCCGCGGCTTCGCCCGCGTTTACTACAGGACGGACGTTATCCCGCGGGAGTGTAACATTAAATATATAAATAAGGGATAAAAAGTAGCATAGGTTACTCTCCAACTCCCAAACCAATCATACCAAAAATCACTTCGAACCGTTTTGACGTAAAAGACGGACAAACAAACCCACAAACACACTTTCACATTTACAATATATTTACACATAAAGTATTTATAATACTTAATTAAATAAATAAATAATACCTATAGATTTTTTCTGTATAATTTTAGAATGACCAAAAATTCCCGGTGTGAAACCAATTTGCAGGTATATAGCACATTTTCTTCTAATACAATTTTAGAACTATTATTATTGCTAAGATTAGAAAAGGTAACTAACTATTATAATTTATTTTAACCGCTGAAATTTTTGTTATTTTTTAAACATTTTTTTAAGCTTTAAAAATCGAACGCAGCTGCGTTATCAAATGATTTACGCTGTTTTCAAACTTTTGGCTGGTTACTGAAAAATCATTCTGTTAATGTCATTTTCATCATCAGATAATAAATAAATACTTCCTATTAAATTTATCTAAATATTTTCAGCCAATTCTCTTCTTTGTTTCGAAACACCTTACAAATATTCATGATACTCTCACAAAAATCTAACACAAACACCAAACAAAATACCTCACTAAAACTCACCTTAATTTTCACTTAACATTTTTAAAAAGTCGGCAAAATCCCAAAAAGTTTTCACTCACTCACATTAAAACTCCACAGACACTTTTAGTTTAGTTTTTCCTTGGCTGAGGCAAAGGAATTGCAAGCGTGCGGCCGACGCGGCGATCACGACAGCACTGCCTGACTGAAATCCCTGCAGTATCTTTGAAGTGATTTCAGCGCAGGTTCTAACGATGCACACACTTTGACCTGGTCAGTTAAAAAATATCTATTGTATAGAAAAGAAATATGTATTGCAAACAAACATTTTTTTAATCTAAATCAATTCTAAAATAACTAGCTCAATCATATACTTAAGTACAATTAAATGTATATTTTTGTAGGTATCTCGAACTTCTACCTAATACTGAAACAGTGATTTTTTATACATTTACACGAAATAGCAGCAAAGGCTTTCATTTGAAAGAATATCAATGAACCAATGTTTTATGATATTGATTTTGTTCGCCCAAAAAGTTTATATTTAGACTTGGTTCACGAAGGCATACTAAAAGCTATCTCAAAAAGCACATATGTATTTCAATAAGGGTTGCTACACATACATTCGGGTCGGCAATCGGCATTAATCGACGCGCGACGGGAGAATTGTGCATCAATTAAATAAACAAATAAATCAATATTGGACACAATCACATAAATTGTTCCAATACCAAGGTATAGTAGCTTAAGCACTAGTAATAAGGAAATTGGGAACAACGACGGGTATTACCACATACACCTAGACCCGAGGAAATATTGAAAAGTTTGTTTTTCAACATTTACCCGACCGGGGATCGAACCCGGGACCTCTAGAGATAGACCGGTTTCAAGGTGCCGACCTTGAAACCTTTGTGTACACCACTCGGCCACGGAGGTCGTCAAATCAAAAGTCAATGGGGGATTTTTCTGACAGCTATAAAGAAAAAAAAAGTTGATTTAAAGTGGCGACAGATGGCGCTCGCAAATAACGAAATGATCAAAAGTAATCTAAAAGACTTGAAGTTAGGTCAAAAACACGCACCTGGCACGTTGCCAGGCTATGCTTGTCATGTCATGTCAGCCGAACGCGGGGATTTTACACACATTTTGTTTGCATAAGCTTCAACTAGTAGATTTACGTTGCATTCTCAATGATATTTTTGTTATTTCGTTGTTGTTTTACTATTTTAATATTAGACAATGCTACCTACTTGCTACGTACGAATTTTAAAAACAAATCAAAATGTTATCAACTCGTCATTTTAGTTTATTTCTGGTCACACCGACTTCGCTATTTGTCAGCGCCATCTCGTTTCATTATTAGAACTATTTTTTTTTCTTTTTTTTCTGACCCTCAAAATCTCTCATTGGTGCGTAACATTGATTACTGTCGCCGCACACGAGCCTACGCGACAGCCACAAAAACGCTGCCACTTGAATGAAGCTAGAAGAAGAAACCAGTGACGAATTCAAATCAGATTCTGTTTCCGGTGGTTCGTGAATCAGGGGGCATCAGAGGTCTAAAGGGTCCCGAAACCAAAACCAAAACCTCCGAATAAAATCCATTTTGTCGTAAATTTCCAATGGATTGCTTTGTTCTCGTATTAGTTTACGCCACGCTTTTTTCTTTCTATTGCGGAAAGCTTTCGTCCTCCAAAAACCACAGAATTGCTTGATCATTCATTTAATAACGAACAAAATTATCAGTGGTATTCCACTTATAGCCCGAGAGCCAAACTAATTCGCTCTATGGAGACTCAACAATAATTCTATATCAGTAATTTCTTAACATTGAAAATTAGATTATCTAGTTTAATAAATAATTCATTAGTAATCCACCAATATTTATGACAGCGACATTAAAAAAAACAAATACAAAGCTTTAAAAAATCTATAAAAAATAGGCAAAAATGGTATAAGTGTTATTCAATTTACATTTGAATACATTTATTATTATCTTTCGTAAAAGTATATAATCCCCGTATATTTGTAAATGAAAAACAAATAAACTTTAAAAAAAACTCTCTACGTAAACTCAAATTGGCATTACACCTATGTTAAAAATGCTATCAGAAACAACCGACTTCTTCCTAAAGTATTAGTTTCCCGTTTTATATCTTTATGGATTTCGACTTTGGTGCTTAGATATGGTTAACATAAACACATGTTAACGATAAAATTGGTGATAGCATATTTGCTGAAAGAATTGCACCATTTTCGGGGTATAACTTTTTTTTTATACCTTCCAATGCGATATTATGTTGGATTCCAAAATATAGTCTCTTAAAATTATATTTAAGGGCCGTTTACAAAAATTTGCCCTGTTATTGAATTTTTTACAAAAATATCAGATAGCTCTTGGGGTATTATCAAAGATCTTTAATCGTCCTCGTCCAATTTCTTTGATCAAATATTTGAGATAAGTGGAGAATACCACCCTTAGCAGGCTTTTTAAAGCTGCTTGAGACCAACTTTTTAAAAACTGCTAATTATGACAGTTTGGCAGGCCTGCTGGCGTGCTAAAGTGAGCTCATGGTACGTTTAGCAACGCTGTTTGACCGGTGAACGTCTAGGACTAACAGCGCTGCTATTGTTAAGGTTCATGGTACCGATAAGCAGGGCAGTTTTTTTTAAGGCTTAAAAATAACTGCTATAAGAGCTTGTGGTAAGCCCCCAGAGCGCTTAAAATGTATGAAAACTACCGGAAATAGGTCGGTGGCGTGGCGGCGTTTTGTGGTTGTGCTCGGTGGCCCGTGTGTGGAGAGGCTTGGAATGAATGCAAAAACTGCTGAACCGAAAATGCCGATATGAATATGTGTGTAACAAGCCTAATATTATTCAACACGTGCAAATGATATTTTTTTTGTTAGTTCTATTGTTTTCCCTGACACTTATAGCTCTAGCGCTCTGGCTCGCTGGTGTAGCAATTCTTATTGAGACTGAGATTGTGGGTATGATTTGTGCTTGTTTTGAATCTACTACGGGGCAGCATTAGCCACTGCTCCCAGCCCAGAGTCCTCAACCACTGAGAAGCTAACTACATATATTAAAACTGGCTGTCCCGTGCTTCTAGTAGTAGTGCTGCTACTATCTTTTTACCCTAGAAGCATAAGCATATACCGACCTTAAATTTCTGCTCAATAATAGTCCTGAAATTAGTATATTTTTGCACACAGACTGTCTTTTATGTGTGTACGCCTCTGAGACGTATATTAATTATTTATATATTGTATAGTCTACAATAGATAAGGCTTCTAAAATTATTTATAATATCTACATTCCTTACTAGTCCTAAACACAATAGTTTCTTAACTTAAAACTAGTTACTTACTTTCGCATCTGTAACATTTAAATGGATGGGTAATCATGAATACCTAAGCAACATTTTGTAATGGAATAAATGTTGATTACCTTTTACCTTTAAATTTGAAGTAGGTATTAATAAAATGGGATTGGCAATATCACACCGTAGCTTACTTCATCATAATTCGATGCTTGCCCCTACTAAGGATCTTATTTCTCTACAACGGGATATCTTTTTGTCTACAACTTGGTAGCGTTTAGCTTTTATCGCACGAGTACTAGCATGCGAACCATGTGAAAATTAATTTATTGACTCTTATCTGGCTGTCAAAATTATTTGTCCCGTTCACAACCCTATCGCCCAATACAAGCGAGACGGCAACCTTTATTCCAAACAGTAGTCGAACTGTTTAAATAGACTGGCGGAGATAGTCGAACTGTCCGACTAGTTTTTTTCCAAATAGTTCAACTATGTCCGCCAGTTTATTTGAAAAAAAAATCCGAACAGTTCAACTATCTCCGGCAGTCTAATAAAAAATTTATCTCCAAGCAGTTCGACTCTCGAATCGAACTAATAGGTCGAACTGTTTGGAATAAAGAGACAGCAATACGTGATGAAAGACGACCAAATCTCGTAGTGCACATGCTAGGAAAATTTATGTTGAGTATGATAAGGCTGAAGATGAAAGCGCTACTCCCGGAATCCTCAACCACTGATGAACTGGCTAGCTTATCTTAAACTGCCGGAACCTCAGATCATATATTACTATGCCGGAACACAACAATCCTCGACACATTATTGCCATTTTGTCAGACAACTCATTTTCATTCATTTCAAAATTCTTTATTTCATAATATAGGGCAGGCGTACCGGTTTTGGGCACTTTAAGGATTTTTTCACTTTCAAACGCTTAGTGCTTAATTATCTTAAGTCTTTAAGAAAAAAATTAGATCTAGAATTATAGAGAATTTATCACCCTTTAAGGGTACAATTTACAAAGTGAAAGAAAAACAATAGTTTTTTTATATAAAACAAATTCTGCAGGAATGGCCAAATGTACCGGTTTTGGCCATTTTGCATTGGTTTTGGCCACATCATTTGCATTGGTTTTGGCCACTTTCATAAAATTACTATATTTAGAAGTTGAGTTTATGCTTAATTGATGTCTTATTATACTTCTGGACTAAAACACTACATGAAATAGTATTTCAATCCCAGCTAGCTCCTTACTACAATTTTATAAGTATATCCTTTATCACTTGATTAGAAGAAAATTAGCGGATTTAGGCTAGTGTTGTAGGCACTAGCTTCAATTCGCTAATTTAGGTAGATGGGGCAATAAAACAATAGTGCCTCTTACCTTTGACATCAGAAACACGTCGATGTCATGTTTGGATGAGATAAGTGTCACGTAACTTTAAGGGACACTTGAATTTGATGTTGTCTTCTACCTCTAAAATCAGTCAATGTCACGTTCAGTGAGGGGCACTTATCCATGACGGCGTCTTCTACCTTTTTGACATCAGAAACACGTCAACGCCACGTTTAGTTAAGATAAGAGTTATCTTTCTTTGAAGGACATTTGACTTTAAGAAGCACTTAACCACTATGGTGGTTTGTATCTCTGTCGTTAATATGAGTGTCACTTAACTTTATGGGACACTTAGCTACTATGGTAGTTTCCATCTTTGACATCAAAACACGCCGATTTCACGTTAATATGAGTGTCACTTAACTTTAAGGGGCACTTAACTACGATGGTGGTTTCGATCTTTGACATCAAAACACGCCGATTTCACGTTAATATGAGTGTCACTTAACTTTAAGGGGCACTTAACTACGATGGTGGTTTCGATCTTTGACATCAAAACACGCCGATTTCACGTTAATATGAGTGTCACTTTACTTTAAGGGGCACTTAACTACGATGGTAGTTTCTATATTTGACATCAAAACACGGCTATTTTACGTTATTATGAGTGTCACTTAACTTTAAGGGGCATTTAACTACTATGGTGGTCTCCATCTTTGACATCAAAACACGCCGATTTCACGTTAATATGAGTGTCACTTAACTTTAAGGGGCACTTAACTTTAAGGGGCATTTAAGTACTATGGTGGTTTCCATCTTTGACATCAAAACACGCCAATTTCACGTTCAGTTGAGTGTTACTTAATTTTAAGGGATACCCAGCTTTAAGTGGCACTCGACCACGAGGTTTTTTCTACCTTTGATATGAGAAATACGTCGATTCAATCAACGTCAAGTTCAAGTGAGTGTCCAAGGAGTCTGCTACGAACTTGTACCTTATTCTTAAACACTCATTCCGAAGTACACTAGACAGCACATCAAGTTAAACAGTTAAACTGCGATAACAGCTTTTATTACGTAGTGCATAAAGGCGGTTTCAAATGTATAGTCTGATGTGCCGCCGTGTGTACCTACCTAAAATGGGAAAATTTTGTAACTTTCCATATAATAAAGCGGACCGGAGCTGTGTTTTTATACATTTAGGTTCTACTTTCATTTAGTATGGAAACGTAACTCCCCTCCAATCCCTCTACTTCAGCGGACAGGCAGCCTTACGGAGCTAAAATGAGTTAGTCAACCAAGAGGAGCGAGGTAGCAAAACAAGGGTTTTATGAAACACAAGCTTTTCGCCGCGGCTTCGCCCGCGACGACCGACGTTATCAGGCTAAAAAGTATCTATGTACCAAATTTCAGCCAAATCCGTTCAGCCGTTTTGGCGTGATTGATTGAGTAACAAACATCCAAACTTTCACATTTATAATATTAAGTAGGACTAGAAACAGAAGAATGAAAAAACCAGCCAAGTTCGAGTCGGACTCGCGCACGAAGAGTTCTGTACCATTATCTATACAAGTTTAGACAATATTTATAACGTAGGTAAAATATTATTCTATACAACATTTGACACTATATTTAAGATCGAAAAAAAAACGGCAAAAAAGCACGTTTGTTGTATGGGAGCCCCCTTTCATATTTATTTTATTCTGTTTTTAGTATTTGATGTTAAAGCGGCAACAGAAATACATTATCTGTAAAAATTTCAACTGTCTAGCTGTCACGGTTCATGGGTACGGAACCCTAAAAAGAAGCGGAGTGAGGAAACCTAGCAGAGAAGCGGAGAGAGAGAGCCAAGCGGGGCAAGCATCCTGACTCCACTTCTCCACTCGACTCGCTCGCTCCACTTCCTCTACCGTGTCACTATAAAACACGGAGATTTATATCACTTTTTAAGTGAAAAGTGGCCCTAACAAATACTAATGATTCCGAAGCAGAAACAGTCTGCGACTCCGCTCTGCATTGCTGACTCACTCCGCTCCACTACCGCGACAGCGGACAACCTAAACATTATTAATTTAAAAGTTCAGTGAGTTGTAAGTTTTTTATAATAAATGAGCTTGAAAAGTTGGATACTTCCTACTAATGCCAAAGTGGCCAAAGGTGGCACAATGCTAAAATTTCCAGCCCCACTTTTGGCCACTTACTGTTTTCCAACTTTTTGTGAGAACAGTGAGAAAACAACACTTAATCCATCTAGAAGATACATATTCTAATGTGATATAAAATATTAAATAACCATAAAATAATTTTATTGTAGGAAAAAAATGATTTTTCAAAACCTTTACCCTTAACATTTTGCTTAAGAATTTTACAAAATGTTAACTTTGAAACACAACATGGTGTTTATTTCTAAAATATCGTACTACGTAAAAAAAGCTAAGTGCTGTAATTATTAACTAAAAGTCCAATCTTTTATTCGCCATTAGGAAATATAAGCAATAGTTTTTTATTTCCTATTTATATAACTTTAATGTGAAAAGTGACCAAAACCGGTACAGTGGCCAATACCGGTACGCCTGCTACTTAGGTAAAACAATATGTAACAAGTACTTGGATAATACATGCACATTGAATAAACTTAAAGAAACTTTATTAGGCTAGACTTACCACCTATGAAAGCTTTTATAAAAATATATATTCCACTTTACTTTTATCATCTTGAAATATTAACACACAGAACTATTAAATAGCACTATTTACAAAAAATAAATTGATAAAAAACATTTGTATATGATTTGCTTATTGCATAAAGGAACAGACAACTACCTAATATCCTCATAAACACTGGCTTACAGCGTAAGAGAGTATCTATATATTATATACTTTCTAGAAAATTTCGACGTGTGTTCTAATGCCTCCGTAGCTCAGCGATCAGAGCAATCGCCTCGGATACCGAAAGGTTGCATGATCGTGTCCTGTCGGGATCTTGATGGGAGACGGTTTGGAAAGGGAATCGGATTATGGTGTTCTCACACTGCACCGATCACTGCTCCGGTTTGTAGTAGTACGCCTCTTAACTTTCGCTGTAGAATCTTGATTTGCATACAAAACCCACAGTGTATAACACAATCACGCCGCATCTGCGTCCACCGGAGCGGAAACCGTCTATGTCCTGTCTCTTTGTCTATTTTGAAGTGAGTGAATAACTTTATTCACAAACTGTCAATTGTAGTTTTTCTATTAAACAGGGTGTAAGGGGCACCTTAGCAAAAACTTTAACCATGGCTTCAGGCCATCATGATGTGCATCAAGTTAGCAGCCTCACAACAGAATTAGATGGTTTTGGTTATGTCAAAAAATACTGTATAAATAGTGTTAAATAGTGATGTATATTAAATAAATAGTGTAACTTTGATTCAAAAGATATTTGAGTATCTTAGTGAG
The DNA here is from genome assembly GCA_949710035.1 of Crambus lathoniellus. Taxonomy (NCBI): domain Eukaryota; kingdom Metazoa; phylum Arthropoda; class Insecta; order Lepidoptera; family Crambidae; genus Crambus; species Crambus lathoniellus. Next base: position 14,682,036 of record OX453318.1, read on the forward strand.
GCTGCTAACTTAACGTCAAGTTAGCAGTCACCTCAAGAAATACAGTTCGTATCAATGTGATTTATATGTCAAAAAATACTGTATAAATAGTGTATCGTAAACGCAAAATTTCAAAAGTAGTGCTTTAATACAAGCCGAGATATTAGGGTCTCTAAGTTGGCTGCTAACTTGACGTTTCTTGCGATGAGATTCCAGGGAAACTGGTACAAGTTTTAAAATAAATAAATACTTGAAAAAATACTGTGTGAAATAGTGAATCTTATGATATAAATAAAAAAAGAATTCTTCTTTGCTATTTTCAAAAAATCTAATGTTAACTTCTACCATACATTCGATTTTAGGTACAGTCGTGTACAGTTTTCTTTAGACGTACTGATATTATCATGTTTTTTATTCCAGTCATTTTAAATGACACAATCTATCGTATATCGAAACATAATATGTCAAGCATTTGTCATTTGTGACTCGAATTAATTTGGCGAAATCCGAAAGGACACCGCAATGCATACAAGAAGTAGACACGAATCAATCTCATAGTCTTGGATAGCGTTAGACGTTAAAAGTTATGACAATTAATTTAACACGTAAAAGAAATATTAACTTTAACAAAGTTAAAATAAATGAATGAAACAGAATCACTATTTTTTACAGCATGTTATTTTTTCTTGTCGTACATTTGGGAACGCCCCATTGCCAGCGCAAACGAGTCACTGGCGTAGTAGGTACAAAGCAACACCGCGAGATGGCGTGATTTTGTTTACTTACGTGATTTCGGTTCGGTGACATGACATTGGAGAAAGTTTTGTATGTTTTAAAATTGGTGAGCAGTTGTACCATAAGAAGTGATATCACGTGCAAGTTTATATCCTATAATAACAACCTACAGTTTAAAGGTACGTAACTTATTTTCTATTTTGGTATTTATTTATTAAAATGATATAGGTTAGCTCATAGTCATTCAAAACTTCTCGTATTTAGTACCTTCATAAGTACCAAGCTAATCTTTCGTAAAGTTACTACTTAGGAACTTAGTTACTTAAGTATATTCTTAGTGCATTTAATATAAAAGTTACTTGATTAGTCTTTTATGACTAGGTATTTAAATCTGTTCAGTTACAGCGGTTACTTTTTTCAAATGACGAATTTCCAATTTCCGAATTTTTACTTTTGCTTTATTTTATTATTTTATATGTTTTTTTCTGGCTGTATTTAATATGACAACATAGTATAGATGTAGTATCGGATGTGGTTGTGCGAGATGCACGTACAGCTACGCGTGTGGTTGTGTGAGGTGAGACTAAATAATTATCATTCTTTTTATTGTTTCAATTTTTTGAATTGTTGGAAATGTTTTATTTTGCTATTCAAAATATCGACAATAAGCTAGAAATCAAGTAAAAAAATAAATAAACTGAGCCCGCGTGGTGGGTCATGGCTCATTCTCCTTATTCATCCATAAGGAAGGCCACTGCCCCAGCAGTGGGGACATTAAAATGGCTGATGATGATGATGATAATGATGATGAAAGTAAAACAATTTAAACGATTATAAAAATAATTTTTTTTTCGGAAATTTATTCTAAACACGTCAAATAACCTACCCCTTAAGTATAACTTGATAAAAAAAACTCACGGTATATTTAAACTAGCTGATCCGGCTAACTTCGTATTGCCAGCCTACCACAATTGTAAAACCATTCTCGAATTCACCTGAATACACACATTTTTTTTTATTAAAAACTGTCTAGCCGTTTAGCAGTAGTTCAGTTACATACACACGCACAGAAGAATTATAATATACTTATATAAAGATTACTTATTAAGAGTACTTATGAATCGTAAACATTTTTCTACCGCCCATTCAAGACTTTTATTCTATTCTATTCAAAATTTTAAAATTTTAAAAAACCCCGAGAAAAAAAGACAAATAATGAAATTTCTCTCTCGATCGGAGGACCACCAAAAGAGAAGTACTGAAAGGGTGTATTATACATCGGGGGTCCCCCGACCTAAAGAGAAATTTTATTATATGACTTTTTTTTCGGGGGTTGTTCTTTTTATTTCATCCCTTTTAAATTACACTCAAAATAAAAATAAAACCGCATTAAAATCGCTTGATCCGTTTGGTCACTACGAATATAAGTGCAGACAGAAAGTAACTTGCCGCCATTTTGTTTTTTTGTTCCACCTAAATTTGCCTAAGGCGTATATTATTTTACTCAAAGCACCACCTCTGTATCTTTTACCGTTTCTAAAGTAAAGGCAGTTAACCATCTCCATAAATGGCCGTATGGATTTTCATCAAACGTAGCTAAGAACCACCTCGATTAATTTAGCTCTCAATTGAAAAAAATCGCATCAAAATCGGCCCTGTCGTTTAGGAGCTACGTTGCCTCAGACAGACAGACAGTCTGACAGTAGGTAGGTAAGTAGGTATGAAGTAGAATAAAAAGTAAAACATCATTTGTTTCTTCCGAAAAAATAATATTATACTGAGAATAAAAAAAATAAAAAATGAAATAAAAAAAACGCCTTCCAACAAAAACTGCCGACAAATACTCACTTCCCAAAAAATGTGAAAATAAAAAATTAATTGAATCATTCCATTCAAAGGATGAAAGGGTGGGACATTATTGAATTAATTCTGGAACTTACTGATTTGATTAAAGTCGGTGCCAAGCCATTACCTACAGTACCTATTGTTATGTATTTCACACCACTCCGCGCATGAGATATTGTGTATTATTGTTTCACTAAATATTTTGTTCTTGTTACTTTCGGCTTGACACCGACTTCAATCAAATCAGTAAGTTCCAAAATTAATTATATATTGTCCCACCCTTTCATCCTTTGAATGGAATGATTCAATATTTTTTTTTATTTTAACGTTTTTTGTCGGCAGTTTTTTGTTTGAAGGCGGTTTAATATTTATTTATTTTTCATTTTTAGTGTAAGAAATCTAATGCGCAAGCGTCGCATAATGTGCAACGTTTAAAACTGTTGCCCATATCTAAATTAGAACACTCAGACAAGCACCATCCTCCAACTTTTAACTGTTATGCAGTTTTTTAACGTTCCATCATCAGCTAACCGAAATAACTAAAGAATATAACTAAAGGTCTATTCGTGCATATGGTACTTAAAAAACATGCTTTAACTCTAAGCGTTAAGTAGTTTTACCTTCCATCATCAGCTCACCTAAATAACCTGAAAGAATACAACAAAAAATCTTTACATATCAACGACATTTGAGGAGTTGTACTGTAACGATGTCGATTCGTACCAGTCATTATGGATGGTTAAAAACTCCATGATGGCTGGAAACTCCATCTAGTTCTACATACTGGCCATTAATTTTATCGAATCCTATCCTGTTCTTTCAATTCAAATTCAAAATCTTCGTTTCACGTGTCCTGTTCATCATTTTTGATTCAGTTCTACTAAAACCACCAAGCCGTACAGAGCTCGCGGAGCAATACCAGTTTTTTTTTATATCAGTTTGAGTTGTTTGATTAGTTTTAAATAAGTGGAACCCTTGACCCTTGGAAAGGGTTCTTTATTACTACCTTTACAATAAAAAGTCAAGTCCCTATAAACATCATCTTTTTATTCATCTATTATCTACAAATTAAATACTGGGCGGTGACTTCCGACGTTCCGGCTAGTGTACCACTGGCCGACGAGGACGTCCCATCACAGTACCTTCCATCACCAGCTCATCAGCATGTGATGATGACTACCAGATGCAAATACTTAAAAAAATTTAGAAAAGTTATTTTAATTTTTAGTATTTTGCATTCACAATGCAATTTTTTTTCTAAATACTTCATTTTCCATTTTTCAACTTTAGAAAATCTATAAAATACGTAAATTACCATAAAATTTACGGGTTTTCCTCGATTTCCCCTGGATTCCACCATCAGATCCTAACTTGGTAACTATGTGACTACCTCAGGAGTTTACTCTTTCGAATAAAAAAATAACCATTGAAATTGGTCAATAGTTCGCGAAGATATTGACGTGTAAAGCAGGAACTACCAGTCAAAAACTATGTGATTTTCAGGATTGTGAAAAAACTACTGAACTAACTACTTTAACTTTTTCATGAGATCACACATAAACTATTTTCTTTCAGATAAAAAAAGAATTACTAAAATCGGTTAACAACTGGCGAAGTTATGGTAAAACATACATAAAAAATACAGTCGACTTGAGAACTTCCTCTTTTTTTGAAGTCGGTTAAAAAGTGGGTAGAAATATATTTGTTTAAATACCTTATCAATAGCATTGAACCGATTATACGTATGTATTGACACAATCAAAAATATATATTTCACTTTTTTGCTCGATAGTACGCACTTCACGATTGAAATAAAGTTTGAACCTTATTACTTAGGAGCAAAGTTCAACATTGATCGTCAGCATATATTCAGATTATTATGTAGAAGTTCACATTAGATTTTTTGAAAATAGCAAAGAAGAATTCTTTTTTTATTTATATCCTAAGATTCACTATTTCACACAGTATTTTTTCAAGTATTTATTAATTTAAAACTTGTACCAGTTTCCCTGGAATCTCCATCGCAAGAAACGTCAAGTTAGCAGCCAACTTAGAGACCCTAATATCTCGGCTTGTATTAAAGCACTACTTTTGAAATTTTGCGTTTACGATACACTATTTATACAGTATTTTTTGACATATAAATCACATTGATACGAACTGTATTTCTTGAGGTGACTGCTAACTTGACGTTAAGTTAGCAGCCTCACTAAGATACTCAAATATCTTTTGAATCAAAGTTACACTATTTATTTAATATACATCACTATTTAACACTATTTATACAGTATTTTTTGACATAATCAAAACCATCTAATTCTGTTGTGAGGCTGCTAACTTGACGCACATGCCATCATGCTGAACAACGCACAGCAAGATTTTTTGTCGGAAATGAAAAAATATTTCGACTCTCCATACAAAATGTCCCGATAAGTTAATTTTAATGTAGGTACGTTGTTCAGCATGATGGTCTGAAGCCATGGATAAAGTTTTTGCAAGGGTGCCCCTAACACCCTGTATTTTTTCATGTATACCTACATAAATTTCGAACTTCGATTTAGAAATTCGTAGTAGGGGGTCAGATCATAAATATTTTCGGGTTCGCAGTAAATCTGCTTAATCGCCGTTGGATGTACTCCGGTAAATTGAAAAACAACTCGCTTCAAATAACAAACACGGCGATATCGCTGGGAACACCGGTTATAGAGTAAATCATTAATCAAAAATCAACACCTTGTGAGGAAAAAGCTGCGTAAAAAGCACAATATGGCTGACTTTTAGGTTATTTTAAAAGAATACAAAAAGCTGCCAATCAAAACATTCGATAGGTTCTCAAGGTTAAGCAACCTTTTCGCGTACTATTTCTTTATCGTAGATTTTAAAGTTATAGTTATTTCGTTTTAATTCATAGCGGATGTAACTACATCTATATATATAAAATTCAAAGTCCTGACTGACTGACTGACTGACTGACTGAGATATCAACGCACAGCCCAAACCGCTGAACCTAGAGACTTCAAATTTTGCACATAGATACGTTATACAGTGTAGGCATCCATTAAGAAAGGATTTTTGGAAATTCCACCCCTAAGAGGATGAAATAGAGGATGAATGTTTGTATGAAAGTCCGTCAGTTTTGAAGTTAGGATCTTCAAACATTGTATTTAGACTGGCAATTGAAAATTAATATTTACTTGTGTCAGCGTTTTTGACAATTCCAGCCCCGAAGGGGTGAAGAAGGGGATGTAATGTTGTATCTGGAAAGTCCTTCATTAAATTTATTATTTAGGCTTATGGTCGGAAAGTAAAACAAATAAGCAAAAATATGTTTCTTATTTTTTCGAAAATCAACCCCTTAGAGGTTAAATGGGATAAATAAACCTAAAAATTTATATGGATGTCGTTATTAAGGTTTTATGGGATGACGATTGCAAAAATGGCATTTATTTTGATGTTTAACACGCTGAACATGATTCAACCCCTAAAAGGTTGCAATAGGGGTGAAATTTTGAATGAAAAATCAGGGGTAAAATAGACATTTTAACTTGAAACTTTGTAGGCTTACTTCTTAAAACAAATAGGCAAACCATTTCGTAATTTTCCTAAAATCAAACCCAGGGGGTAAAATAGGGGATGAATATGTGTATAAAACTCCGTTAATTTCTTCAAATTTTGTAATTAGGCTGGCAATTGAAAATTAATATTTTCCTCTTTCAGTGTCTTTGACAATTCCAGCCCCGAAGGGGTGAAGAGGGGGATGAAATGTTGTATCTGGAAAGTCCTTCATTAAATTTATTATTTAGGCTTATGGTCGGAAAGTAAAACAAATAAGCAAAAATATGTTTCTTATTTTTTCGAAAATCAACCCCTTAGAGGTTAAATGGGATAAATAAACCTAAAAATCGATATGGATGTCGTTATTGAGGTTTTATGGGATGACGATTGCAAAAATGGCATTTATTTTGATGTTTAACATGCTGAACATGGTTCAACCCTTAAAAGGTTGAAATAGGGGTGAAGTTTTGAATGAAAAATCAGGGAGAAAAATAGACATTTCAACTTGAAACTTTGTAGGCTTACTTTTTAAAACAAAATAATAGGCAACCCATTTCGTATAGTTTTCCGAAAATCAAACCCAGGGGATAAATAGGGTATAGAAACCTAAATCATCTTAAGTACCCTAAAAGTTCTTTGTACCTAAGCTACTCAGAGCTAACTTTTTGATTGTGAAACAGACACTTATTATTTACTAGCTTCCGCCCGCGACTTCGTCCGCGTGGACATTCGAGAAAATACTTAGGGGACTAATAACCAGGATAAAATGTATTCTATGTTTTAATTTCATAAAAATCCAATCAGCCGTTTTTACGTGATTAGGCGGGTCCTCCCTCACCAAGTGAGCAGCCTCGTGCGAGGCCCGCCGCACGTGGCATATGTTCTGCCTCGCGCGAGGCTGCTCGCTTGGTGAGGGAGGACCCGCCTAATCACGTAAAAACGGCTGATTGGATTTTTATGAAATTAAAACAGAATACTTTTTATCCTGGTTATTAGTCCCCTAAGTATTTTCTCGAATGTCCACGCGGACGAAGTCGCGGGCGGAAGCTATTCAAAATAAAATATCGGTGATCGACGAGGATATGTTAGTGCGAATATGTACGTCATCGTTTTCATTTGCTATTTCAATCAGTGCGTGTGGACAAAGCCAAAGTAAAGCGCAAGAATAAAGGCTAGGAACAACGAGACCTGGGCGATATTGTAAACGTTTTTAAATCGAGTGAACCTGATTTGTACCCGATTTTCGTCGCACGAGATCTGGAGCGTTTGCCTCCTATTTTATTTGATCATCTTGATTGTACTAAACTATTAAAAGATTTACTGCAGAAACAAAGTGAAATAAAGAATATACAATCAACTTATATAACTCAGAATCAGCTTAGCGAAGTAAAAGCAGAGATATTAGGAGCACGGAATGATTCTTTGATACCTCATTCTCTGATACCAGCTTCTGCTTGCAAAGTAAGCATGAAGCGAGGTGGTTGGGTAATGGATAGTGGCCCCATAGGGTTATCCCATTTACACAATTCATCAGTAAATGAGTGCAACAGCAGCATTAGAGAAAATGAAAATAATATGGTTGAAAATGAAACTACCGCACAAAATTTTCGAAAAATAATGACGGTTAGTGAAGATCGTAATGAACTGGCTGTGCCGCAAGTGCAACAGGAAAAGGGCAATAGCCCCATACCCCAAGCTACTGTGACGTCACCGGATCGGGGCTCGCAACAACAAGAGCAAGTTCGCAATAATGATGATGAAGGCTGGCAAGACGTGTCTAGGCCTCGAAAACCTAAGTACCGTTATTTGGGCACTACTGGTGGTGCCCAAAACAAAGAAGACAAGTTTAAAGCCGCGGTAAATAAAGTCCCCATTTTTATTTCCAAGGTACACAAAGACACCACCGAAAAAGATATAATTGATTATATCTTTGATAAAACTAAAGAGAATATTATATTAGAAACTAGCTTCCGCCCGCGACTTCGTCCGCGTGGTCCCCTAAGTATTTTCTCGAATGTCCACGCGGACGAAGTCGCGGGCGGAAGCTAGTAAAATATAAGTATGTTTGTGTTTCTACTCTACTCTAACCAATATAAGTTTTTATTAAAAATTTCATTTTTATCTCAAGTTTTTTTGTTGTTTGTACTTTAATATTGTATTGTCATCTGAACCAAACCTGTAAGTATACAAAATTTCAGCTCCATCGGACACTGGAAAGTGGGTTTAGTAAAAACTTAGTAGCGGTTTAGTAGCGGATGTAACTACATAAAATATAAGTATGTTTGTTTCTACTCTACTCTAACCAATATAAGGTTTTTATTATAAATTTCATTTTTTTAACAAGGTTTTTTCTCTGACTGTACTTTAATATTGTATTGTCATCTAAACCAAACCTGTATACAAAATTTCAGCTCCATCGGACACTGGGACAATACAATATTAAATTACAGTCAGCAAATAAACTTGTCATAAAAATGAAATTTTTACCAAAAACTTATATTGATCAGATTCGTTTCATCTTCAAATCCTAATGAGACGAAATTTCATGACATAAATATACATACATACTTATATAATAATTCTAAAAAAGTTGTAGCTGAACCAAATAGTGCGACTATTACTTTAGCGCCACACGCCAGTACCTACAAACTGTGGGTGGAGGTACGTACACACTTGACTGTATTTTTGTTATTCATTCTATTCTATGAATTATTCAGCTTTAAGGTAATTAAGTTAGAACCTTTGAACGAGTTTAATTAAGTCATTGATTTTTTAAATAAACATTTATTTTAATCAAAAACGTTTGATTGATTGGAAATTTGGAACAAGCAAACAGTTCTTGATTTGAATATAAAATAGGCAGGTTTTTTTAGCGATCTATAGTATTCAATATTCGTTATCAATATTGAGTACCTAAGCTAATGTTTAAGTAGTCCTCTGAAATAATTAAACTTTTCAATGACCAGCAGGCCTACTCTAATTCAACGAAAAACTAAACTTCGTTATACCCGTCCCTCTCACTCTCCGGACATGACAGAATCGAGTGAAAGCGGCGGGGCTATCGAAGTTTCGTTTTTCGTTGAATTCGAGTAGGGCTTCTGTGTTCATTATGATTACGAAAAGCCACTAGCCCCACAAATAGATTTTAGGGCGGATTTGAAACCCATACCCTTCGAAAGACATGTATGTCTTTCAAATGTGCGGGTTTGATCCGAAGCTTTGATCCCTCGTAAATGAACACAGGTCTGCACAATAGCGCCGCCGTTGAAAAAAAAATCATAGTGCCTAAATAAAGACGAAATTGTAAATTATCTCTCTGCAGTGCACTCCGAAGAAGCTTTGTGGTACTTTTTATCGCTTAAAGGATATTTGTTAGCCTGTCGTTTAGTTTCAGTTTTTATGCGAATAGTGGCCACTTTTAGCAATTAAACTTAATTAAATTAAACGACAAGCTATAAAATAAAGATAAAGCAATAGAAAGTACCACAGAGCTTCTTCGGAGTGCACTGCATAGAGATAATTCACAATTTCGTCTTTATTTAAGCACTATGTTTTTTTTTCAATGGCGGCGCTAGTGTGCAGAATGCCGCATGTGTGCAACCTTAATTCAAAAGTCACTTGACCACAAACAATATTATATGGAAAATATCCTCAATCAATGACTTTTACAAAATCATTTTCTCCGACATTTTTCATCGCATCCCACTTTACCTCGAAGGAAAATCCATGGAAATAGTTTTCCCTTGAGTAAGGACCACAAAAGGAAATAAACGGCCGATAACAAAGGTACCTACTATTTCTATTTACGGATTTTTCAAAGATGGCGGCAACCAAAGACAAACAAAAGAGGGGGTAACCATAGCTCTTTACACGTCCGACTTGCGACTATGCAGCTCAGGGTTGTCACAAAACTTAAAAAACATAGGAAAACTTATTTTAAAAAGAAATAAACGAGCTAGCTTATAACTGGCTTATAACTGGTAGCGGCATAAGAAAGTTGTTTCTGTATTCCAACCCTTACTAAATTGTTAGGTACAGACTAGCTTTTACCCACGGTTTCGCTTGCGTGAAATTCAGCTATACCAACGCCAAATTTCATAAAAATTGGTACAGTCATTTTGTGCAGAGTCCGGCCGCGAATTCTTTAAAATGAACCAATCATCACCATCATCATCATCAGCCATTTAATGTCCCCACTGCTGGGGCACTGGCATTCCTTATGGATGTATAAGGAGAATGGGCCATGCATGACCCACCACGCGGGCCCAGTGCGCATTGGGGGGTAATAACGACTGCAAATGCAGTCGGGACCAACGGTTTCACGTGCCTTCCGAAGCACGGAGGAGCTCGAGATGAAAAGTTTTTGGTCACCCATCTCGGACCGATTATTGCGAAAGTTGCTTTACCTCAACGAGCGTGCTATATAACCACTGCACCACGGGCTCCACACCAATGTTCTGTGTTAAAACTTGACCGATCGAGTCAAACTTACCAACTACAACTAAAAGGCGTAGCTTCTTTGCCGTTCATAAGTGTTGTTACCTCAACCTAAATTGAATAAAAAATATTGAATGTTGAATTTTTAATAATTTAAAATGACTAGTGGATAGACCGCGATGACCCGCGATGGTGGCTAGCAATTAACTCAATCTAGTTCCTCAACCTGAGGACCTTTATTTTGATACCAAGAACGTAATATTTGGTCTAGAAATAGCTCCACAAGCTGGACAACTCAAATTGTCCTTTGAAAGAGTAATACCTACAGAACTTAACAGATGCTTTACAAAAAAATTAAGTACTACATGTAAGTACATTATTACAAACTCTTATGATTAACATGATAAGATCTAAGTGTAGAGTTAGACTACAATACAAATAAAATAATACAATATTAGCACAGTTTAAGCAATCTATGAAAAGTTGCTTATTCTGTGATATTAGTGACCATTTGCAATTTGGGCAATTAATCCGAATAACAATGCTAACTAGTGTTTCACTAGTAACCACAAAAGGTTCTATTCCGTAATTTATTACGTGTATTAACATGTGATAATTATTGCATGCGAATAATGATTGTTTTTTTTTACTTATAATGGGTTTGCTCTTGATCCCAATTCTATACCAGGGGGTTAGACAGGATCCACGATGGACCGAGCTTACCCAGAAGGTGCCTATTCACCCTTGCTCTGAGGTGGTCGGGTTGTAAGTACTCGGAAATACAGACGCAGGGAAGGAGTTCCACTCCTTTGCTTTGCGCAATATAAAAGATGTTGAGTAGCGCTAGGTGCGACATTTAGGAATATCATTGTATCATCATCTATACATATAATAAAACAGAAACAGAAAAAAAGTCTGTACATGAAATATTTTAAAAAAATAATTACTGCTATGTGGTGTGTACAGGATATAGACCCCAAAACGATAGATAATAAAATTTTTGTCTGTTTGTCTGTTTGTATGTTCGCTTTTCACGCAAAAACTACTGGACGGATTTTTACCAAATTTTGTGTAGTAATAACTTATAACCCGGGTCAACATATAGGGTACCTTTTATTGCGGGAAAATTTCTTTATATTTAAAAAAACGTTGATAACGACTGTTTGTATGTTTGCTTTTCAAGCAAAAACTACTGGACGGATTTTTACCAAATTTTGTGTAGTTATAACTTATAACCTGGGTCAACATATAGGGTACCTTTTATTGCGGGAAAATTACTTTGTATTAAAAAAAACGTTGACAAACTAATATTGGCGGGCGTCTGTTTGTATGTTTGCTTTTCACGGAAAAACTACTGGACGGATTTTTACCAAATTTTGTGTAGTAATAACTTATAACCTGGTTCAACATATAGGGTATCTTTTATTGTGGAAAAACTTCTTGACATCTTATAAAACGTAGACAAACTGACTCACATTTTGTATGAAATTAACTACAAATGTAAGTTTGTATTAGTTTTTTTAGTGATTAAACTAAAATAAACCATTATTTTTTTTACTTTTATTTGTATTGTAAGATCTGAAGTTTGCCAAATTTTATGATTCTAGGTCAAAAGTTTGTAAAAGTTTTTTCTGTGATATTACTTAGACATATAACCAATTTTAGGATATTTTCCATTATTTGTAAAATTCAATAATGTACCTAATACCATGCTTAAGACAAATAATGAATTAATGATAATGATGGTTTTTAGGGTTCCGAACCAAACTGGTAAAAAAGGAACCCTTATGGTGCGACTAAGTCTGTCTGTCTGTCACACACAGCTGGATATCTCGAGAACTACTAATGACATCAACTTGAAATTTGGAATAGTTTTAGACGACGTTTGCTCAACTATTTTGCAAATAAGAGACAAATAAAAATATTTATATTTTTTCTTCAATAGAGCGCTGCTTGCACACTCTCAATATTTTTTCTTTTTGTATTAAGCCGCATAGTTTTTGAATTATGATGAAAAATGATAAAAAAATACCATCTTATTTATTTACCCCCTTATTTCCGAAGTTTGCATAGAGAAAAATCTGAAATTATTTTAGGTGATAAGTAGAAGTTTATGTAAAGATTACAGGAAAAATAAAACAATGTCTCTAAATAGTAAACTTTTTCAGAAATCATCAACAAAAATTATTTTAGTTCCACTATCGGTCAAGAGATGGAGCTGACCAAAAACTGCAATATTCTACATCGCGAATTCTCGGACGAATATGCCACGCCGATGGAAACATGTTTACGTTTAAAATGTCGTCCTTCCTACATACTCGCAGGTCGCTTTGGGTGAAGCACAGTTGTAGATTTTTCTATTTTATAAAAGAAAAGATGGTACGGAACCCTCGGGGCGCGAGTCCGACTGGCTCTTGACCGGTTTTTTCTTAGTATATTTTATACCGGTACCTTTTAGACTGTGTACGAACCGGCGCGCCGGTTCGTACACAGAACAACGAACAACAATCGCCAACGAACGACGGCCCCACGAACGCCAACGAACGACATCAGGCATTGCTCGCTTCACGTTTCTGGCCTTCAAAGATCAATCTAAAGCTAGGTAAAGGATTACTGGGAGCGATTTCAGTTCACATTCGGAGTTTCTGATCATCTGATTGAGACAGAGGGGAAAACAGAACCTCTTTGATGGCGTTCGTTGGCCTTTGTTGGTCCGGTGTGTACGCAGCATTAGCACAGAATATGGCATTAGGCAAGCGCGATTCATCGTAGATCGCATCAACGAACGCTTAGGGGCGTGATAGGGGACAAGCGCTTGCCTATCAATCAATAAAAAAAACTTTACAGTTTGTTATCACTACAAAGCTACTAACATGATGGCTTCTTACGTGCTTTTCTGTTGCAGTGATAATCTTTGGAACTAAAACAGTCTCCATACGACAGGACAGTCCATTTTGACAGCTAATTTCTTATTGCAAGTGGCTCCTCTGCCACGGCTGTCACCGGAACAGACAGAAGTGTGGGACTATAATAAATTGCTTACTCTTGACGGCTGACACCGTGAGAAAACTCAGTTATTGTGATTTTAATGAATTAAAAATACGTAAACTATACTTGAATTAGATTTCGATTTATTGATTTGTAGATCAATTTGAATTGTTGGAAAACGGACATTGATTATTGTGATTTGATTACGATTATTGTTATTTGAAATACCTAGAAAAAAATTAGTAATTTATCGCAAGGCTCTAGGTCAGCTAAGAGGATGAGGTTACTTCGTGTTTTAGAAACCGATGAGGACCGTGAAGCTCAGTTAACAAGCAATCGCAAGCGCAACACTGAATTCCGCGGTTCCGAGACCTACACCCATATACACACACATAATACCTTGCAGTCACTGGAAGGAAGTGTAGATTACACATAAAATAAACAAATACAAAAGTCACTTTACCGTGCGTACGAAGTCGCGGGCAACCGCTAGTATTGTATATTTTTTCGGTAATTATAATTATGGTCTGTGATATATTATAGTTACGAACCCAGTGATAAGTGAGGGCATTTTTAGGGTTCCGTAGCCGAATGGCAAAAAACGGAACCCTTATAGATTCGTCATGTCTGTCTGTCTGTCCGTCCGTCCGTCCGTCCGTCCGTCCGTCCGTCCGTATGTCACAGCCACTTTATTCCAAAACTATTAAGACTACACAGTTGGAACTTGGTAAGCAGATGTATTCTATAAACCGCTTTACGATTTTATTACAAAAATTAAAAAAATATAAAAATTAAGGGGGTCTCCCCATACATGAAACTGAAACTAAAAAATATTTTTTTAGTCAAATATATTCGTGTGGGGTATCTATAGAAAGGTCTTTAAAAATGACATAAAGGCTTCTTGAAAGATATATACAGCCTTCCAAAGTGGTATAATGTGTGTCCCCCCCCCCCCCCCTCTAACTTTTGAAATAAACGAGTGAAAAATCTAGAAAAAATATATGCTGTAGATCTTAATAAAAACTTTCAACGAAAATTGGTTATAACGAGATATAGTAAGTACTTTTTGAGATATAACACATTTTCAGAAACCGCAAATGTAACTTTGTCATTCATATAAACACTGAAAAACAAAGTTATTTTTTGCTGAATTGATTGATTTGTCACTTGCACCGCGTAGCCACTCCGCGCGAGGACACTTGACCCGTATCTGGCGTGGCCCATGTAAGGATGCCAATCTTTCAACTTTAAAGTTTTTTTTTATATAAGGTGTTTTAAAAAAAGTCGACGGAATTTTAAGGGGTTAATGTACTCATGCATACAATCAACTTTTCCTATGGCAATAATACATTTTGATCTATTCGATTTCAAATTTTCTATGGAACAGCAGATTTTTTTTGCGATTTCAATGTTGGTGCCATTGGAAAAGTTGATTGTATGAATGAGTACATTGACCCCTTAAAATTCCGTCGACTTTTTTTAAAACACCTTATATAAAAAAAAAACTTTAAAGTTATTTTAATTTTTAATTTTTTGCATTCACAATGCAATTTTTATCACAGAAAAATGGAAAATGAAGTATTTAGAAAAAGTCGACCCGTCTCACAACCAGCTCCGATGGGACTCGAACCCACGACCTTTCGCTTTCCGGGCGACAACGACTCCGTAGCTCAGTGGTTAGAGCAGTCGCCCGGAAATCGAAAGGTCGTGGGTTCGAGTCCCATCGGAGCTGGTTGTGAGACGGGTCGACTTTTTCTAAATACTTCATTTTCCAAAAACTTTAAACTTGAAAGATTGGCATCCTTACATGGGCCACGCCAGATACGGGTCAAGTGTCCTCGCGCGGAGTGGCTACGCGGTGCAAGTGACACGGCTCCATCTTGCACTTTATACACATATAATAAGTGCGATTTTACGACAGATAATACGCCTTAAACTTTAAATTGACCGCTTTGGTGGTCTAGTGGTACACCACCACTGATACCAGACCCAAAGGTCTCGGGTTTGATTCCCAGTGGTGGAACAAATAGTATTCAGTTTGGTTGGTGGTAGGACTAGCTACCACCATCTAATCCAAGTCTGACGTCATAACAACGATGTTTTCAGCATTGCTGTGGTCCGTTAGAGACTAAAAGCAAAGTCTCCCAGTGATTGAGGATTCCGGGAGTAGTGCGCTTCCACCTCCAGCTTTATCATCACTTAACATCAGGTGTGACGTTAAGCTACTACGTAATCGATTTTAAAAAATATATAAGTAGGTAATACTTGATCCACGATTTTCTGAGTACAGCAAAAAAAAATATGCCAATAGTTTAACCCCTCAATCCATCATGGAAAATTGAAGCTGCTAGGACCGGTCATAGTGGTTATGGTATGGGCACATCAGTTCTAGTCACACTTTCCAAACCAAAACCCTTTAAGTACTTAGGTATAATTAAGAATCCTTGAAACATATTGAGCGGTTAACTCTTTAAACTTTCATGGTCATTAACATTGTAAATATTACGAAAAACGGGATTTTTACCATGTTTTGATTTGTTGTTGAGTCCCCGATATTATACCAAACGAACGGTAGCTTGTCGCGTTATGGAGCATATTAAGGCTGTCAAGAATAATGATACGAAGAAATCAACTATTGCGGAACACCTAATCCATTCGGGGCCGAATCACTGGATTGAGTTTTATAACCCTCAGATGATCTCGGCGGAACGCCACTATGTACAGTCAGCGTCAAATTGATATAAGCGTCTACAGTAGTCAAACAAATCTGAAAAACATAAAACCAATTTGATCTAGGCAGTTCGAATCATCATATTGTTGTAAGCGCGCAAGGTGTTGAAAATATCTAGGCATTCATTGTGTCATATTTATATGCGCAGTCAGAGTGTTCAAAATCATCTAAGCAAACAAAGCTCTCAAAATATCTGTGCAATATGGTGTTGTACATTATGCACAGATGTTTTGATAGCGTTGTTTGCTTAGATAAATTTGAACACTCTGACTGCTCATATAAATATGAAACAACGAGTGCCTAGATATTTTGAACACCTTGCGCGATTACAACAATATGATGATTCGAACTGCTTAGATCAAATTGCGTTTATGTTTTTCAGATCTTTTTGACTACTCCAGACGCTTATATCAATTTGACGCTGACTGTACCAAGACTGGTCAGAGAAGCGATTGAAATTTAAAAGCACAAAAATAATTTCAATCGTGAAGAGGGGTTTAAATTTTCGAGTGTCTGGAATCCAGTGATTTGTGCAATAACCACATAAACAACATAGTGTCGTTCCGCGTAGTGATACTGTGAGAATTGTGAATAACTTCGAGTTGAGTGCGCAAACGAAAACAGTGGTAAAACATCGAGCGTAGAAAACGAACAAGAAAGAGGGTAGACAGATTTGTCTGCTCCTAACATCCAACCCGCATTAACTTTCTTCAGTTACTCCGTGATCATGGCATGTGCAACTGCGCCGAAACATCGGGGACTCAACAATTCTAATAACTTTTTCGTAATATTTTAATTTTTATTTTTATTTATTGTGACAACAACAGCCATACTTAAACTAGAAAGACAAACTTAACTAAAACAGTTACATCTTCGGCCAAAAAGTTGCCCACAGTGAAAAATAACAATACGCCTTTATGACAGTTTAAAGTAAGTACCTATCTCTAAAAATATGTAAAATTACAAGAGAGTGTTTTTGTTAAATTGACACTAGCAGCATCTAATAAAAATATTAAATACCTAAGTTAAATATAAAATAATCTACTTATACATAATATTAGAACAAAATACAATACTATAACACCACATAACCACACACAAACCTTGATAAAAATAAATAAATAGAATAGAATAAGTGTGCATTTGAACAGCGTTACTGAGAAAACAGAATGTCTTTCGCCCCGTTCATAAAAACACCTTTGCCTCCTATAAATGGATCGACTTCGCTAAAATGCAAGTTGTATTACTTAACAATACGAGACATTACTGCATTCATACCATAGTTGGTTTTATGTTTTTATGTTTATGTTTTATGATAAGTAGAATGGGCCATGAGCCCTTGAGCCACCGCCATGCGGATTGGTGGGTATCAACGACAGCAAATGCTCCTGGGTGCCTACCATCAACTTTAAGACAGCGATTCAAAAATAGCGCGATGCAGAATAGGTTCCTAAAACGAATTGCTTACTTTCGTACTATGACCTTCTAAAAACTGGATCGCAAATGAATTGCTAAATGTGAATGACCGAACGATTTGTGTCCTTATTTCTTCTACCCGTCTCTTTCACTCGATTCTGTCATGCCCGGAGAGAGAGAGAGACGGGTATAACCTGCAGGTGTCATGTTAGCTTGGCCGAGTTATAAGTCAAATGAGAGTTCTTGACAGCTTAGCGGCTGTGAAATGTCATTGAATTATCACTGAATCGCTGTCATTGATATTAAGCTGTCGTGGTACGACTAAGCGAAGCAGATCAGTTTAGGTCCTAAACAAAACCGCAATAAGAGTTGATGGTAGGCACCCTGTTCTCTGAAATGAACTCTCAGTATGAAGTGGCTCATCCGGGTTCGGACGCAGTTGGTCAAACGTATTCCCATGTCCATCCATCTAAGTCAAAACAACAGCTTCCGTCGTCGTCCGAGAAAAAATTGGACCGGAGCGTCCGTGGACAAACGGCCTTAGGCCTCGTACCGCAGTGAACGTTCTTATTAAATTAAGTAAAACGTGACTATCATCATTAATGATAATGTTGTCTTAAATTATGAGTTTTAGCTTCGATTTTAAAAAAAATTGTTACTTACATCTATCTAGCTCTGTTTTTTATATGTATTATTTTTTATTTATTGTATGTGATAAAGTTAGAATTGAATAATATTTGAGTATTGCGTTCCACTACCGACCCATGGTACAACTGCCATGTTCAACAGTCTGGTTGTACTGTGGGGATGCAAATGTAACCATGGTCCAACTGGTTGTACTATGGGGATGCAAATGTAACCATGGTCCAACTGTTTGCCCTGGTGTGGTTGGTGGTAAAACTCCTTTCGTTTTTCTTTTTTTTATTTAAGCATTGTCTCTAATTCTACTATTAGACGTGTTTATCACAAAGTTCTCAGTCAATCTATTACGGTAAAATTCTTGTCGTTTGCGTCTATATTTAAAATTTAAGTAGTGTCTCTTATTTTACTATTATACGTGTTTATTGTAATAAACACGTATAATAGTAAAATAAGATTTAGTTGTTGGTCGTTTGTGTCTTTTTTATTTAACCCTTTCGGTTCGGCATGGGGGTGCAGTGCCAGGACTGAAACAAAGCTTTCAAATTATCTGAAATTGATTATTTCAGATAATTTGAAAGCTTTGTTGTCGATGTAGTTCTCATGGCTGAGACCTTGGAAGACCTGAACACAATGCTCGAAGATCTCAGCAATGCTTCCCAAAGAGTGGGTCTGAAGATGAACATGGATAAGACGAAAATCATGTCCAATGCCCATGTTGCATCCGCTCCAGTTAATGTTGGGTACATTACACTCGAAGTTGTTGACCACTATGTCTACCTAGGACAGGCAATCCAATTAGGTAAGTCCAACTTCGAGAAAGAGATCTCTCGTCGAATCCAGCTCGGATGGGCAGCGTTTGGGAAGCTCCGGCATATATTTGCGTCCAAAATTCCTCAATGTCTCAAGACTAAGGTCTTTGACCAGTGTGTGTTGCCAGTTATGACTTATGGAAGCGAGACGTGGTCTTTTACTATGGGTCTCATAAGAAGGCTCAAGGTTACCCAGCGAGCAATGGAGAGAACGATGCTTGGTATTTCCCTGCTCGATCGAATCAGAAATGATGAGATCCGCAGGAGAACTAAAACGACCGACATCGCTCGAAGGATTGCTCAGTTGAAGTGGCAGTGGGCGGGACACATAGCGCGGAGAACCGATGGCCGTTGGGGCGGAAAGGTTCTCGAATGGCGACCGCGAACCGGACGACGTTCCGTGGGCAGGCCCCCTACAAGGTGGACCGACGATCTGGTCAAGGTCGCGGGAAGCCGCTGGATGCGGGCAGCGCAGGACCGATCGTTGTGGAGATCCTTGGGGGAGGCCTATGCCCAGCAGTGGGCGTCTTACGGTTGAAATGATGATGATGATGATGATTATTTCAAATTATATTATCAAATTGTCAGACTAAAATTGTCAATACGAAATTATTCTATGTTAATGTGAGAACCGTTTGGTATGAAGGGTCCCAATTGCTAAGTAAAAACAAGGCTTCAGTCCTGAATCAAAGTGTGACGGGATGTATATTCCCATCGGTCTTACGTGGTACGGGACATATACATACCATCAGTACCCCTAGTGTAAGTTTTTATGTCAAAAAACGCAAACTATCGTGAGTGCGTATTTATGTCAATTTGTATGAAAACTGTATCAGCGCCTCTAGCGGCGAGTAGCGCGCTTATGCAGTTTTCATACAAATTGACATAAATACGTACTCGAAATAGTTTGCGTTTGCTTGACATAAAAACTTACACTCGGGGTACAGGACTGAAAGGGTTAATTATTCTCTAATTGTACTATTATACATGTTTATCACAAAATTCTTTGGTCAACGTACATATTACGGCAAAATTCCTCAGTAACATAACATTCCAATTCCCATCAGCCTTAAATTTCTCAATGTTGTACCAAAATTCAACGCTTCATAAACCGTAAGTATAGGCGCAATATTAATTAACGAAAATGCAAATGGATGCGTAACATTAAAGGGTTGAAATTAATTATTTACTTGTAATTAGGAGATTGATGGCAGTGGTAAATGCTTTCAGTCTTCGTTTGCGGATGTGAAACCACTTTTACGAAGGCTGGTTATTAGATGGCTGATCGAAGCGTAACGAACCGGTCTAAGCTTTGGAATCTGAACTATAAAGATACCGAGATTTTAAATTATTTTAAAATCGGGCGCGGGTTCGAATCCCGCATGAAAATTACTTGCAGAGCTGGTGGTTTTTGACTCCCACAATTTTTCCTGTACTGTCCCGAGGCCATTTTGTGGCGTTGTGCAAAATATCGCATCTGTCAAGACCAGAAAATGGCATCGACCTTGATATTTGTTTATCACAGTTTAACTTTCTTTATTTTAGCTCCATTTCGATACTCTAAACTGTGGTGTGCTTTACAGATGCAATTAAATCCCAAAGATTCAACTAAACACTTTTTTTAAACATTTGTTTTGCAAAATCAGCAAAATTTGGCTGCCGTTTTGAAATTTTGACAGATGCGCGATTTTGTCGAAAATCTTCGGGACAGTCGACCAAAAAGCTTAGACTAAATACTGAAATTTGACATTTAGTATGTAGTGGCTGTCAGTTGTCTCTTGACCATACGTATTTTTTCAAAGGGCGACCGCCCGCGTAACTAGTTACTTTGTGGTGTAGGTGAGACGGCAGACAACCTCAGTGCCACAAAAAAAGTGTTAGTACTGCACTCTCCAGTAACCTCAGTATGTAGTATCTATGTTTTTTGCAGTTGACAGTCGAATTATTAGAGATACCTTCTTGTTTTTGTTTCAGAACTAAAAAATATAGTTGGATAGTTATATCAAATACCTCGGAGCTACTCGAAAGCGATACATATTGTAAAGTTCTTATACAGTTTAATCTTCTCCGGAAAAAGTCCGGAATCAGAATGAATCAATGAATTATTGAAAATGAAGTAAGTATTATATATCGACCCGTCTCACAACTAGCTCCGATGGGACTTGAACCCACGCTTTTCACTGTCCGGGCCAATGCTTTGTTAAGAGCTCGAATTAGTACTTATCTATATATATAAAAATGAATCCCTATTTCCCTTGGTCACGGCATCACGCGTGAACGGCTGGACCGATTTGGCTAATTTTGGTCTTGAAATGTTCGTGGAAGTCCAAGGAAGGTTTTAGCGGTGAGAAAATAGGGGAAGGAGGGGTAAGTAGGGGTAGAGTAGAAGTAGGGTAGGGGTAGAGTAGGGGTAGGGTAGGGTAGGGGTAGGGGTAGGGGTAGGGTAGGGGTAGAGTAGGGGTAGGATAGGGGTAGGGTAGGGTAGGGTAGGGTAGGGGTAGGGGTAGGGTTAGGGGTAGGGGTAGGGGTAGGGGTAGGGGTAGGGGTAGGGTAGGGTAGGGGTGGGGTAGGGTAAGGTGGAGTAGGGGGTAGGGCCACGGGAACGAAGTCGCCCTGGGTCAGCTAGTACTCAATAATAATAGTTGCATTGCGCAAGCAAAACAGTAAAAATAATTTGAATGAACCTAACTTAAAACACTTCAGTCTGCTTTCGCGACAACAAAGCTGTTTATTGTTGAAATATATTCCATTTCATACAGCGATCGCTTTAAAAAAATAAACAATTTCACTTCGACTTCACAGCTTCCCTCAGATGAAGCAATAAATTTATCTAATTCGAACCATAAATAAGGAGCGTAAGAGTGCGTTTAGAATGACATGCTTCCGTTAGAAGCCTATCGAAGTATATCGAAGCAAATCCGTTGTATTTCTTCGGAAATTGCTCGGCAGAATTTTCTATTTCCACGTGGAGTTTTCCGTGTACTTATCTAGTTCTCTGTCGGTGGAATATGTGAATGCAACGCAACCAACTATTTTCCCGATGAAAATGTAAATAAAATATAGGTTTCCACTCAGCTAACGAAACGATCTCTGGCTACTACATAAGGGTAATACAGAGCTTATACTAATTATTGTAAGACCTACTTAGTCACTGTTAGAGTAGGTTATAAGTTTAACCAGGAAATTATCTAGCCCTTGTCGCCAGATCAAAATATAAAACAAGTACGCTCATACACAAATAATGTAGGTAATGTAGATAATATTAACTTGAATATTGGCACAAAAGTTGTCTGCTAATAAGACTTGAAATAACCTCTCAGAGCCTCGATTTTTTAATTTGAATGTAATATTCATTAAATCATTACCATTTTCACAGCTATTAGAACAAGCATTCAACTTTTAACGTTGATTCCAAAATTCTCAATTTTGAAATTAGGGGGATAAATCTTAATAAATTGATTTCTAATCCAATTCACCAAATCATGAATTTGATGAAATAAAGTTCAAAAAAATAATACAAATTAAAATAAAATAGAATTATAATTAAAATGGATCCTCAAAAAAAATAGGTTTCAATTACTTCAAGTTGAATTACCCTCTCTGCACCAAACGGTATAAATAACACGGTATATTCCTCTCGCGTTTAGATCATAAATCATATTATAACCTGCAGTTGCGGTGAACTTGTTTGTCTATTACCTATCTATAGTTTCAAAGTTCCCGAGTGATTTCCTCTGTTCTTATTTCAACGACTTATTTTCCTTGTTCAAGTCTTCACAAGTTTCTATAGCAATAAAAGTTGGCCATGATATTGGACTCAATATGTCGATCGCTTATTGGTTTATCCGACCACTTTCTTATTAGTTCCAATGTTTGTTTTAGTATTATGTTGGATTCATAAGTTAATTTTGGGTTGGTTGTTTCTTGTTTTACTTTGATGGGAATAAGTGAGGGTGTTTAGTTTTTTCGTAATTTATATTTTTGGATTATTAATATTAGCCTTAATAATATTAGTTACGCAGACGACATGGTTCTGTTGAGTGCCTCTATAGGTGGACTGTCGCAGCTGCTTGACATTTCCGAAAAATATGCTAAGCAACACGGTTTGACTTATAATGCGAAGCAAAGCGAGTGGATGATCTTTCAGGCTCGGGGAAGGTCCCTGAGTCAAACACCTAAGCCTAGACTGAATGGCTGCCACCTTAATAGTGTAGAACAATTTAAATACCTTGGGCACATTCTAACCCCGGACCTGAAAGACAATGTGAACATTGAGAGGGAGCGTAGGGCGTTGTCTGTACCTACGTGCGAATATGATATCCCGCAGATTTGCTCGCTGTTCTAGAGACGTCAAAATAACCCTATGATCAGGGCATTTTGTACGTCCTTCTATACGAGCAGTCTGTGGGTGAGCTATACGCGGAAGCAGTACGGCGCTCTACGCGTCCAATTCAATAATGCATTCAGGGTTCTGTTGGGGCTGCCCCGTTTCTGTAGCGCATCAGGAATGTTCGCTGTAACGTGCGTGGATTGTTTTTCCACAACCATGCGGAAGCGGTGCACATCCCTGGTACGCAGGGTGCGGGCCAGCCCGAACAGTATCCTGCGCGCTTTCGCCGAACGTTTTGACTGCCAGTACGTGCATCACTGTGACATGGTACGCCTACGGGCTAATAATGTAATTCTATTTTAATTAACCTAGTAACCAATTTAATTTTAAATTAAAATTAAATTTACGCGACACCAAGCGCGCTACGAGAGACTACAAGCGGGCTACGAGCGACTACAAGCGGGCTACGAGATAGCTACAAGCGAGCTATGACTACGAGGGAGTTACGAGTAAGCTACGAGTGTCTACAAGCAGGCTACGAACGACTACGAGCTAGCTACGAGCTACTACAAGCGAGCTACGTGCGAGCTACTAGCGGGTTGCGAGCAAGCTACAAGCGGGTTGCGAGCAAGCTACAAGTGGGTTACGAGCGAACTCTACAAACGTAGGCCAAACGCGCTAAGCCACTGCGTACTCTACTGCTACTCTGGAAAAGCAAATCTCCATTTTATTTTTCCCGTTCCATCCACTTAAATGTAAGTCATTTCCCATAGGGGATTATAATAAATCAAGGGTTCCCTATGGATCCAAAAGAACAAACATAAAATGTTTCGTATTTTCAGAGTAGGTATGTTAGAAAGGTAGAAAATGATGTTTTACCATTAAGTCTTTGGTGTATTTGGTTCTTGTGAGCTTGTGAAACTGAGAATATTTAAGTAAATAAGTTAAATTGAAGTGGCTTTTGATATTGTCCAAAACAAAAATAATTATGAATAGTTATTGTTAGTTAATCCTACTTATCCTACTAATATTATAAATGTGAAAGTTTAGATGTTTGGATGTTTGTTACTCAATCACGGCAAAACGGCTGAACGGATTTGGCTGAAATTTGGGACATAGATACTTTGTAGCCTGGAGAGGAACATAGGCTACTTTTTATCCCGAAAAAATATGACATTCCCGCGGGATAACGTCGTGTAGTCCACGCGGGCGAAGCCGCGGGTCGAAAACTAGTGTTAAATAAAAGTAGATGTAATGTAAATTTTAGTTGCATTATATAAGCCCAGCTTGTTATAAAATTCCAATATCGATGCATTTGGTGCGTGAATGAAATTTTCAATGAACTGGAATTGGAACGAACGTTACATACAGTTGCATAAACTTGATTTTGCCATATAAGCACGTTATGTTAAGTTTGGACTATTTACTAGATATTGAAAGCTTACAATTTTTTTATTGTTCTTAAAAAAGTGACTAATATAGAGTACATTACTTCAGGGCCCCAAGTCTGCTAATTTTAATTAAATAAGATTCTATTGATATTCAATTGAGACTCAATTACGATTCCATTGCGATTAAAACAAATTGGGTATTCTGTAAAAACTTGTACGTCAGCTCAATAGAATCGCAATTGAATCGTAATTGAATCGTAATGGAGTCTCAGTTGGATAGTTAACGGTGTTGACTTCTAAAATCTACAAGAGACTAAATTAATGAATGACCGATAGTTTTCATAAAAATAAACGTTTTTGTATCATTTAAGATAATCAAATATAATTAAAATTGTCCGCGATGAAGGGCATTGTTAGTAAAACATGATACAATGATAATAAAACACTTTTCTTCAAATACGGTGGCTGTAACCCAATTGTCATTGAGAGTCCTGTCAAACAAATGTCAAATGAGAGTAGAATACCGATTAACTCCACAATCGAGCTACGATTGTAATACGATTGAAGAGCAGACTAGCAAATATTCCGATGGCAGTTCAGTCGTATACCATTGGTCTTAAGCTAGTAGCAGAATACCAAAAATGTCAAAAACCGCTATTGAGATCCAATTAAGATTCAATTGAACCATTTGTAAATTAGCAGACTTGGGGCCCAGGGCCCCAAGTCTGCTAATTTTAATTTAAATAAGATTCTATTGATATTCAATTGAGACTCAATTACGATTCCATTACGATTAAAACAAATTGGGTATTCTGTAAAAACTTGTACGTCAGCTCAATAGAATCGCAATTGAATCGTAATTGAATCGTAATGGAGTCTCAGTTGGATAGTTAATGGTGTTGCCTTCGGGTATGTATCATAATAACTACGGTCGTTTCGACTATGGTCAAAATAACTACGGTCAAAAGACCTACTGTTCAGAATAACTATTGGTCGTTACACCTATTTTTAAAATAACTAATGTACGAAATCACTACTGGTCATCTCACCTACGAACAACTCACCTACGGTTATTTCACCTACGGTTGATTGAACTACTGGTCAATTCACCTACGGTCAACTCATCTACACGGTTTATTAAGTTTAAAAATAGTGACTCATGTACAGACACGAGCAATAATATTATGTATACAATACAATATAGAACTTTGTCACACTGTAGCGTTCCAAAAGAAAACGATCAGTGTCACAGAAGTCATTCAATATTGTAATATGACATAGTCCTATGTTGTATATATATTATAGGTCGTGACTGTATTGCTGTTAGGTGCGAGGCGCGAAGCGAAGAGCATGTTAGGTTTACATGAACATACCGCGCGAGCCGAGCAAGCGAAGCGAGCGTGCCGCGGCAGCGGCCGGCGAAGCGCCAGAAACGACTATATACATATTCCCATTTCCTATTAAACTGAAGTAGGGGGTAGGGGGGGTGTATAAAGTCGATTCTGGTAACTGTTCTAACCTAACCTAACCTAAAACGTCTGTTACATTTTGTTGGGTGGCAGGGGGCTTCGCCCCCTGTCCCCCCTTTTGTTTTTCCCAAAAGATATAAAACAATTTTTTAAGCAAAAAAATAAAAAAAATAAAAAATTTATATGTCCATCGGATGCCTCCTAGGTATCTCCGGGGTACCATAGGGGATCGAAAATTTTGTTAGATTTCAGCTATGACGCACCGTTTTCGAGATATTTGCATTTTTATAAAATTCATTCTTGAAAATTTTGCAAGTCCCCGCTTCATACTAAAACAGTCAAAAATTTTATTTTTGCGACACCCTAACCAAAAAAACAATCCAACGCGCCCAAATCCATTTAATAAACTTTCCAATTCATAAGCTTGTTGTAGGCGAGTCGTTCATAGTCGAAACAACCAGTAGATGAAATGAACATTAGGCCAATCGTCCGTTAGTTGAATCAACTGTAGTTCAATCAACCGTAGGTGAAATAAACAGTAGTTAAGTCGTTCAATAGTCATTATGAAAATATATGAATCGATCGTAGTTATTTCGACCATAGTCGTAATGACCGTAGTTATTATGATACATACCCCATTGAGAGTACTGTCAAACAAATGTCAAATGAGAGTAGAATACCGATTAACTCCACAATCGAGCTACGATTGTAATACGATTGAAGAGCAGACTAGCAAATATTCCGATGGCAGTTCAGTCGTATACCATTGGTCTTAAGCTAGTAGCAGAATACCAAAAATGTCAAAAACCGCTATTGAGATCCAATTAAGATTCAATTGAACCAATTAATTTAAACAAGATTCTATTGATATTCAATTGAGACTCAATTACGATTCCATTACGATTAAAACAAATTGGGTATTCTGTAAAAACTTGTACGTCAGCTCAATAGAATCGCAATTGAATCGTAATTGAATCGTAATGGAGTCTCAGTTGGATAGTTAATGGTGTTGCCTTCGGGTATGTATCATAATAACTACGGTCGTTTCGACTATGGTCGAAATAACTACGGTCAAAAGACCTACTGTTCAAGATAACTATTGGTCGTTACACCTATTTTTAAAATAACTAATGTACGAAATCACTACTGGTCATCTCACCTACGAACAACTCACCTACGGTCATTTCACCTACGGTCAACTCACCTACACGGTTTATTAAGTTTAAAAATAGTGACTCATGTACAGACACGAGCAATAATATTATGTATACAATACAACATAGAACTTTGTCACACTGTAGCGTTCCAAAAGAAAACGATCAGTGTCACAGAAGTCATTCAATATTGTAATATGATATAGTCCTATGTTGTATACATATTATTGGTCGTGACTGTATTGCTGTTAGGTGCGAGGAGCGAAGCGACGAGCATTTTAGGCTTACATGAACATACCGCGCGAGCCGAGCGAGCGAAGCGAGCGTGCCGCGGCAGCGGCCGTCGAAGCACCAGAAACGACTTTATACATATTCCCATTTTCTATTAAACTGAAGTAGGGGGTAGAGGGGGTGTATAAAGTCGATTCTGGCGCTTCGCCGGCCGCTGACGCGGCACGCTCGCTTCGCTCGCTCGGCTCGCGCGGCGTTTTGGTAACTGTTCTAACCTAACCTAACCTAAAACGTCTGTTACATTTTGTTGGGTGGCAGGGGGCTTCGCCCCCCGAGCCCCCTTGGCGGGGGGCTTCGCCCCCTGTCCCCCCTTTTGTTTTTCCCAAAAGATATAAAACAATTTTTTTAAGCAAAAAAATTAAAAAAATAAAAAAATTATATGTCCATCGGATGCCTCCTAGGTATCTCCGGGGTACCATAGGGGATCGAAAATTTTGTTAGATTTCAGCTATGACGCACCGTTTTCGAGATATTTGCATTTTTATAAAATTCATTCTTGAAAATTTTGCAAGTCCCCGCTTCATACTAAAACAGTCAAAAATTTTATTTTTGCGACACCCTAACCAAAAAAACAATCCAACGCGCCCAAATCCATTTAATAAACTTTCCAATTCATAAGCTTGTTGTAGGCGAGTCGTTCATAGTCGAAACAACCAGTAGATGAAATGAACATTAGGCCAATCGTCCGTTAGTTGAATCAACTGTAGTTCAATCAACCGTAGGTGAAATGAACAGTAGTTGAGTCGTTCAATAGTCATTACGAAAATATGTGAATCGATCGTAGTTATTTCGACCATAGTCGTAATGACCGTAGTTATTATGATACATACCCCATTGAGAGTACTGTCAAACAAATGTCAAAGAGTAGAATACCGATTAACTCCACAATCGAGCTACGATTGTAATACGATTGAAGAGCAGACTAGCAAATATTCCGATGGCAGTTCAATGGCAGTTCAGTCATATACCATTGGTCTTAAGTTAGTAGCAGAATACCAAAAATGTCAAAAACCGCTATTGAGATCCAATTAAGATTCAATTGAACCATTTGTAAATTAGCAGACCAGAAGTCCTTTATTTCCTACTTAATAAATGGAAAAATTTGTTAGTATGATTGAGATTATGTATTTTCACTTACCGCCCAGTAACCTCACCCAAGAACATATTTAAATTTTCTGCTTATTATAATGAGATCATTAAGAACAAAAAAATATTCAGTTTTATGCACTGAAATATATTGCCTATAATGTATTCAATATGTAAAAAAATAACAACAACAAAGTGTAGTTCAAACTCTATCACATTTTCATTCATTAAATGTTGAGGCTGGGCTGAACCTGTCAAGACGAGTATGTGCTCACGTGAGGACAATGGGGCGTAACAT
The DNA here is from genome assembly GCA_949710035.1 of Crambus lathoniellus. Taxonomy (NCBI): domain Eukaryota; kingdom Metazoa; phylum Arthropoda; class Insecta; order Lepidoptera; family Crambidae; genus Crambus; species Crambus lathoniellus. Next base: position 14,711,192 of record OX453318.1, read on the forward strand.
CACTAAGGTTATTTTGACACTGGGCTTTACGGGGATATATCATCAGAACCTGGACTGAACATAGAATGGAGTAAATGTAGCATAAGCGTAGCATAGCATAAGATATAATGTGATCCAACTGTCAGGACATAAATTAATATAAGTACTGAGGCAGCTCCCTAGCAATTGTATTTGAATAGTTCATGATTTATTAAAAGATTTCTTTGAGCTATGGTCTACGATCTTATTTTCCTTAGCATAATTTTGCACCATCATCAGCCATTTAATGTCCCCACTGCTGGGGCACTGGCCTTCCGTATGGATGGATAATGAGAATGGACCGTGACCCACCACGCGGGCTCAGTGTGGATTTGTGGGTTTTAAAAGAACGACTGCAAATGCAGCTGGGACCAATGGCTTAGCGTGCCTTCCGAAGCACGGAGGAGTTCAAGAAAAAAGTTTTTGGTCACCCATCTCGTGATCAACCATTGTGAAAACTGCTAAACCTCAACGATGGCAGGACATGAGTACTACTTTTATTTAAATAAATAACTTTTCACAATCACGCCAATTATCTAGCACATTAAGAAACTGTGTCATGGAAACTAGAAAACGGATAAAATTATACGTACATAAGTACATTTTTTTTTTGTAAATATATAAGTACTTAATATACATAGAAAACATCCAGACCTAGACAAATAGACATGTTCATGCACACAAATATTTGCCTTGTTCGGGGGATCGAACCCGAGACATCTGGCGCAGAAGGCAGGTATCCTACCCCTGCGCCAAATCGGTCGTCTATTACTTCGATCAACAATAGTAAGATGAAGGCTCACGAACTTTACTAAATGAAAACTTTACATGGCACAAACTGACATTTTGTAAGCGAAGAAAAAAGGTTACGAATGTTACGATCTTACATTATAAATGACAGGAACCGTTCCAAGTTTGAACTACCTTAGTATGTAGACTGTGGTATTTTGGTGGTATTATTGACACTGGTAAAATAATCTAGGTACAATTATAATTTATACTCTCAAGTGGCAGTATATACCCCAAGAGCTATCCGATATTTTTGTAAAAAATTCAATAACAGGCCAAATTATTGTAAACGGCCCTTAAATATAATTTTAAGAGACTATATTTTGGAATCCAACATAATATCGCATTGGAAGGTATAAAAAAAAGTTATACCCCGAAAATGGTGCAATTCTTTCAGCAAATATGCTATCACCAATTTTATCGTTAACATGTGTTTATGTTCACCATATCTAAGCACCAAAGTCGAAATCCATAAATATATAAAACGGGAAACTAATACTTTAGGAAGAAGTCGGTTGTTTCTGATAGCATTTTTAACATAGGTGTAATGCCAATTTGAGTTTACGTAGAGAGTTTTTTTTAAGTTTATTTGTTTTTCATTTACAAATATAGGGGGATTATATACTTTTACGAAAGATAATAATAAATGTATCCAAATGTAAAGTGAATAACACTTATACCATTTTTGCCTATTTTTTATAGATTTTTTAAAGCTTTGTATTTGTTTTTTTTAATGTCGCTGTCATAAATATTGGTGGATTACTAATGAATTATTTATTAAACTAGATAATCTAATTTTCAATGTTAAGAAATTACTGATATAGAATTATTGTTGAGTCTCCATAGAGCGAATTAGTTTGGCTCTCGGGCTAATAGTGCGACAAGCTTTTCTGTTCCGGTGATAATCTTTGGAACTAAAACAGTTTTCATACGACAGTCCATTTTGACAGCTAATTTCGTATTGCAAGTGGCTCCTCTGTCACGGCTGTCACCGGAACAGACAGGAGTGTGGGACTATATACGCTCGGCCATATCTGTCACTCACTCCAACTATGTATCTAGAACTAGGTGTTATTGTTGATCGAAGAATTATACTTATCTCTAATCTCTAATATTTAATTATCTCTATATTTGTAATACCTTCGTTTGTTTCCCGAAAAATACAATTAATTGTCAACATGTAAACCTTGAAGAGCTGCCGAGAGTAGGTACCTACAAGTAACAGTTTCAAAGTACATTCCAATCTTCAGGATCCTAGTCCTTTGTCAAACAAGCCATGAAACATCTCATTGTGACCACAAAGCTTTCTTCGCTGAACCTCTCGAATGATTAACTTTTATCTTTGTACAGGCTTCCCAAAGCCCTTTTAATCGTCCCCGAGCTAACGAAGAAAATATGTGTGTGTCAGATAACTCTGCACGTGCCTGGCGCGTTTTTGGCGCTAGTTACAGTGCATTTTTTTGTTCTAATGTTATAGAAAAGATTAGTATTCGATTTTTACCGCGCGCAGACTTATCTGACGAACACGGGTAGAGACACCAAGGAGTACGCGTTATCAAAGAGTACGCAGTGCGTTTAGTCCTGAGGTAACAGGAGAGTGCAGTACTAACACTTTTTTGTCACCAAAAATTACACAGTGGCTGTCTTCCGTCTCACCTACACTTTAAAAAAATACGTATGTGCACATATGAGACAACCGACAGCCACTACATACATAAATGTCAAATTTGCTGATTACACTTTTTTATTCAGGGTGAGAACTCCAGTTACCTCAGAGTATTAAGTCGAGCTTCATGGTCATATGCATGGAGATAGACTTAATACTGAGGTAACTGGGGAGTGCAGTACTAACAGTTCGGCCGATGTATTTTGTTTTTATTTTACAAGTTTATTTTCCTTAGTGATTGAGGATTCTGGGACTAGTGGGTTTTTACCTTCAGCCTTATCACCTTAACAGCTACCGGCCTAGCATGAGCGGCTTATAACACGCGATTAGTGATGGGATTTTATCCGGATAAATACTCAAAATGGATAAATACTCATAAATATCCATTTTTACTCGAGTATTTATCCAAAAAGGCGGATAAATACTCTTTGAACATTTTTATTTCTATTTAACGTAAATTTTGAAATTAGAATGTAGGTAATTAGTATTTTTAAGATAAAATATGTGTTTCTGCGTTTTTAAATTACAAATAATGAATAATAGCAAAAGAACTATCTAATATTTCAAGCTGTTTATATTTTTTTCTTCTTGCATTGACAATGCAATTTTTATTATTGAAAAATCGAAAATAAAGGACAATATGAAAAACAAAGTTATTTTTCGCTGGTTAAAAAAAAATAGTGGTATACCCGACTCTATTACGACAAGATTTTGGTACTTTGGTTTTGGATTTTGGTACTATTTTGACAAGAAAGCAGTAACGCAATGTCAAAAATATAAAAAAATCCAAGATGGCAGCCAAATTCTTTGTTTGTGGGCTGATTTTGATGGAACTCGACTTTTTGACATTTTTGACATTGCGTTGCTGTTTTCTTGTCAAAATAGTACCTAAAACCGAGTTTCATCAAAATCAGCCCACTAACAAAAAAGTTGGCCGCACTCTTGGATTATTTAATATTTTTAACATTGTGTTGCTGTTTTCTTGTCAAAATAGTTCCAAAAACCGAGTTCCATAAAAAGCGGCCCACATTCGTCAAATCTAGTCCAGCAAAACAAAAGTTGTGCGTGGATACAGCTAAAAAGATATTTATCCGTGATTTTGAGCAAATATCAGATAAAAACGGATAAAAACGAGTATTTATCCATTTTCGATAAATATCCGAGTATTTACTCTTTGAGTATTTATCCACTGCCCATCACTACACGCGATATGATATAGCACGTCATGCTGTCTTGCTTACCCCACTAAGGTGTAAGTTTTTAATGCTGTCTCCACTAAGGTCACACGGTACAACACGATCATCCCTAGCTATTATAAGTCCCCACTTCTGGGGCACTGGCCTTCCTTATGGATGGATAAGGAGAACACGATTGAACACGATCGCTCATACACAAATATATAATGTTTAAGGATTATTTTTTTATGTTATAAGCTTCTTGAATTGAAAGAATATGCAACTGAATGAGTATGAATATTTTCAGCACACGGGAACAAGTAGATATACCTACCGTGTTTATTGGATTGTATATGTGCATATACAACCATTATGAATCTATCAATATACGTGTAAGGTAGGTTAGGTAGGTATTACCACATTAGAAAGTAATAGGTTTTTTTAAGCTTTCGATTATTTGATGTTAATTTTTTTATTACATACTTTTTGAATTACAAATGACAGATTAATATTGAAAATAAAAAAAAATAATTTTCCGTAATAAGTTTAATAAAAAAACACATTTCTTGCCCCCACACTAGGCATAGGTATCCTGTCCTGTCCGAGTAAACGTTTCCAGAATGAACCTTAAATTAAAATATTAGAAAATAAAAAATTTGAGGAGGAAAAACAATAAATAATATAAATAAATAAATATAAATATTAGACACCATCACAAACATTGTTCCAATACCATGGTATAGTAGCTTAAGCACTAGTATTATGGAAATTGGAAACAACGACGGGTATTACCACTTAGACCCAGACCCGAGGAAATATTGAAAATTTCGTTATCAACATTTACCTACCCAACCGGGATCGAACCCGGGACCTCTAGAGATAGCGGCACCTTGAAGCCGGTGCGTACACCACTCGGCCACGGAGGTCGTCATACTGTTGTGGATAAATGACTATAAGTAATATTTATCCATATAAGCAATCAATGATATTGATTTTAGATAAGTTTTTAGTAAAAACATTATTTGTATGACAAGTTTTTGCTGACTGTACTTTAATATTGTATTGTCATCTGAACCAAATCTGTATATAAAATTTCAGCTCCATCGGACACTGAAAAGTGGGTCAAATTAAGCTTGCAAGATTTGTCCCCCACTAAATTACTAACATACTAACTTTATTAATTAGAATAATATAAGGTAAATCAACACACAATTATTTGTCTACGTGTATGAATCCTTTAAGTACTATACACAAACTCTAGAGGTTTAAATAGTAGAAATAAATAATTTTCTTTCTTTCTTTTACTTTTTTGTAAAATATAAAATGTATTACACTGTTAAAAAAAACTAACATGGCAAGTTAATAAAAAGCTTGTGAAAATAGACCTTTATTAGACTTCAGTATGCAAATAACTTATCAGCTGACACTTTACATAAAAGTAACCCAAGTTTCAAAACTGAAGCTCCTCATTCCTCAGAAATAGTAAAACTTAAAAGCCTTCATGCAAAATACATTCAGATGTAGCCTCTGACATTTGCATGTTACGTAAGAGTGATATAAGAGATCTCCTTTAGTATGCACAAGACAAACTTTGCTCGCGAGCTCTTAAAATTCGTGCCAAAATCCGAAACTCGATCGCTTGTCTGTATAAAGCGCAAGCCACACCGCCAACACACACAGATAACGCAAGTAGGTATCACGATTTGTATGAAACCAAGCGTGCATATTTTTTAACACTTGTGAAATGTGTGAAACGTGAAATCCAAACCGAAACCATTTTGGGCTATTGCAGTTAACTATTACGCAACGAGGCATTATTTTAGTTGTCCGGCTGCACCAACAGACGCGCGTGGACTGTAAGTTAGCGGTGACCAACCTTGCTTGACGTTTGGTCGGGGTTCGGACAATCAAAGTACATGCATTTGCGTTGTCAAGTAAATTCTATATATTATGTAGTTTCACCTAATTTCATACTTGGGTTCACAGTTTCACACCGCAAGCGACGTCACGCGTCTGCCTTCACGTCAACAGGACACAGCACATTACATCAACTCGGACAGGGATCGACACCGTATCGCCTTTCGTCTCGCGGTCAACCAGGCGTCAACCTTACGTTAGCCAAAAAGCACGTATGACGTAACCAAACCGGTACCCCTAGTATGAGTTTGGCAAACTGTATTCGTAATCGAAAATTATCGCTCTATCTCTTTCATGTCCTTTGACTGCTTTACCGACATGAGCAGTTCATCCAATAGTTTTCGTTAACGTTGACAGTTAAAATCAGACAGATAGGCGTCGTCGGTACGTCGACTCGGCTACGGCTAGGCGAGACGCCGCGCTTACCGCTCGCTGGTCCCGAGGCGAGGCGATTAGGTTACGAATCCGATTAGTGTGCTTTGCAGTAGGGAGTTTCATACAAAGAATACTGAACCGCTCGAGTTGATACGTTTACGTTCCGTTTCCGAGTTGATATATATGCTGTCACCTTACCCACCCCGCGTCGTTTCCCGGCTCGCTCTCGTCCGCTAGCTGTCGGTGTGGCTTGCGCTTATAGGCCGCCTCACATGGAAGGAAATAACTGAATTTAATTCTGAAATCACGAATAGAATTCCACGAATACTGGAACACAAGGTTTGAGTTCCATGTATTAATGAATGTCGTTTAAGGAATGTTACCTAAACATCGTATTTGAGTTAATTAAAGTGCTCTTACATGATTCTGTAACTGGTTACCACATTAGAAATAAACATATTTCTTACGAGTGGCTCTCCGCGGTTTCACCCGCGTGGTAGGTAGGTACCCGTTAACATCGGGATGAAATATAGCCTGTGTCAGGTACTCAGGAAGAATGTAGCTAGCTTTCTAAAAGTAAAAGAATTTTAAGTATAAAGTAGCTTTCATAAAAGAATTTTTAAAATTGGTCCAGTAGTTTTCAAGTTAATTCGTTAGAAACAAAAAGAAAAAAAATACAAATATTCTCTCTATTTAATTGTAGTATGGTAGTAGTAAAAAATTCATCCATTTGTAGGACAGCCAAGGACATTAAACCTAGCTGTTACTGAAACTAACTTTTTATCGGCAAAAAATAACAACAAGAATAAAATGACCACTCATAACTATGTTTGAACTGAGGGTAATGTTGATGTTTTTTTATCTTTATAACGATCGGTCGCTGTAAATGGGTTAAGCCATACTGCCTATCTGTATATATCTGTATAGGTACTATTTTCTATCACTGATGTCCTGTGTCATGTAGGTACCTACGTTGTGTGTAGTTAATAAATGCTTTTTCTTTCATCCTTTCTTTCTTTCTTACTACGATGTGGCCGTGCAAGAGATTGTTGCCCACCCACCCAGCCCATCTTACCTCTTTCGGAGAGGATTGTTACAGCACTGCGAACATCTTGAGGCGCTGTATGGTTTGATTACAGCCTGTTATAATCGGTCAGTTCGTAGATGTGTGTTCCTAAATGATTTGCGTTTAAGGCTGTATAGCGTATATATACCAAGCCTTTAACGGCAGCAGTAGGGACAATAAAAATCGGTGATAAAGATCGCTGACCTACCAATAATAATTTCCTAGATAGACTATAAATAACTTCGTACCTCCTAAATTAAACCTTTCCATCAAGAATCCAAGAGCTCTTAAACATTCGATAATTTAATTAATTTCCACAGTAAGTATATATAATTCGAGAACGCTCCACGTCTTATGGGTATTCGAGAATTCGTCAAACAAGCACTTCAAATTTTCAAGTACAATGATCGGCATGTTACCACAGTGTCAAATTTCCTCAATCGATTTAGATCTTTATATGTTACTAGAGAAGGTTTGAAATCAAAAGTAGGTACTTTTGTTACATCTGTTTTGTAACGCGAGTTCCAAATTAAGATCAAATTATGGAATTTTCGTAAAGCAATGTTTGAGCTTTAAAGGGTAAAATTTATCGCTGGAGTCAAGTCATAAGCCTTTTTCCATTTTCCACCGAGAAGGCCAAATAAAGTTTGTACCTCTAGCGTCATTCAAAAGTTGCTTCAAAACGTAAAAGATATCAGATATCCAAATGCCGATTTCTGCCGCAAAGGGCTTGCAAAGCGAAAATACACATATATATACGCGGTTTCACCCGCGTGGTACCCGTTTCCATGGGAATATCGGGATCAAATATAGCCATGTTAGTCAGGAAGAATGTAGCCTGCTCCAACATCAGAACCTCACCACAAAGTGTAGCGAATAGGTCTCATCAGAACGAAACAAAGGAGCCAGAAGTCGAGGGGTTTCCTCTTGGTCATTAAGAAGTGCTACTGGTTTCCTCCCTGCTCCACCATCAGACCCTCACCACCAAGTGTAGCGAATAGGTCTCATCATAACGAAACAAATGAGCCAGAACTCGAGGGCTTTTCTGTTAGTTATTAAGGAGTACCACTGGGTTCCTCCCTACTCAATCATCAGACCCTCAACACCAGGTGTAGCGAATAGGTCTCATCATAACGAAACAAATGAGCCAGAACTCGAGGGCTTTTCTGTTAGTTATTAAGGAGTACCACTGGGTTCCTCCCTGCTCAATCATCAGACCCTCAACACCAGGTGTAGCGAAAAGGTCTCATCAGAACGAAACAAATGAGCCCAAACTCGAGGGGTTTCCTAGTGGTCCGTAAAGAGTGCCACTGGCTTTCTCCCTGCTCCAACATCAGAACCTCACCATCAAGTGAAGCAGAAATCTCATCAGAACGAAACGAATGAGCCCAAACTCGAGGGGTTTTCTAGCAATCAATGAAGAGTTTTGTTGCCCACCTCTTGACTGCATCATCAGATCAGCTCTATGGTAGCAAATTATTAAATTGTCATCGGATTCCTCTTAACTTGCAAAGTTTCAAATCGATACGAAAATTTAGAAGTAGGTTAAAATTAATTCCAAGATTTTCTTACATTTGTGATTGTGACTTACCTAGTTAACAGGTGAAGCTAGTGTAAAAGCGTGTTAAAAACTGGTTTTCATAGTGCGACATCTCCAAAAGTACAGTGAATTAGTAAAAGTCATCAAAGTTAATAATGATCCTAGACTATTTTAACGACACCACAATTTATTTTAATTTTTAGTTTTTTTTGCATTCACAATGCAATTTTTATAATAGAAAAATGGAAAATGAAGTATTTAGAAAAAATCGACCCCATCGGAGCTAGTTGTGAGACGGGTCGATTTTTTCTAAATACTTCATTTTCCATTTTTCTGACACCACAATTGTTGCTATTAAACTTGAGGACCAAAAACCCCCATCGTATCTATTTCAGCATCAGTCATGTACTCCGAAAGTACAGCGGCAGCGGAGACCTTTCCAACGACACTATAATTATTGAATAAAGAAAGAAGAAAGAAAAAAGTATTTAAGTATTTGGAACATTGTAAAAAAAATAGAAAATATACAATTTGCATAATTTAGAATGTCCCAAAACGGTCCCGACTCAGCATATTGCTAGGTTAGCACCAAGCGCTGGTCTTCCGTCGGAACTATAGTGGCAGGGCTGCATCCATCAATTAACCTGCGGCATCCAATTATGCTGTTGTACATAAGGACCAAAACCTCCGTGTCGTCCTTTCATCCTCATCCTTTCTGTCATTTTGGTGTGATGGAATAAGAAACATTAATGTCCATCCATCCATCAAAATTTTCAGATTTATAATATTAGTAGAATATGATCATGATCACATACAAAATAGGTAGTTTTGTGTACATAAGTAGTGAACACGCCATATATACGAAGTAGTCTTGTGTAGTTTACGCAGTCTAAGTTCAATGGTGCTCATTTGTCTAGTAGAAGTGCTGTTTTATCTGGCACACCAAGTTTTAATCGGTGACTTGATGAGAAATAAATGGGCCGCAAGCTCCTCTCGAACCACTATTATTACCTGCCGTACGGATAGCAGAAAATGATAGTTCATAATAATGACGAGAAAATTGTATTTTTTATGAAGAACTAGGTAATAATATTTATTTTAATTCAATTAAGGTGAATTTATTTATTTTAATATTAAGGGTCCTTACACACAAAGTTTTTTTACGTGCTGACGATGCGCGTATTTGATACGCGCGTTCGACTTGCGTCCGAATGTCAGGCGGCATGTTAGATCGAGGTCTGCAGGTGGCCTGCCGCCGGACTAATAGTCTGTGGGCCCCCTTAGATTTTGGAAGAGATTGCGCTATACGCAGTGTATAGCTTAGCTCCCTTGTGGTACAGGGCCATCTCAGAATTTATGTAAGTAGGTACCTATGCATTTTTTGTCCACAACAGGGTAGCACTTAGCCTTCATCGCACCTGATGTAAATAAAGCGAAAATAGGCTGAAGGTGTGCGCATACTCCCGGAATCCTAAACCACTGAGGAACTGGCTAGCTTTTCTCTTACTGCCGGAACACAACAATGCTGAAAACACCGTTATGGCGTCAGACTTAGATAAGATGGTGGTAGATGGCCAGGCGGACTAAACACAAGTACTTGTCACCAACAAAAATCTATATATATAAAATTCAAAGTCCTGACTGACTGACTGATATATCAACGCACAGCCCAAACCGCTGAACCTAGAGACTTCAAATTTTGCACATAGATACGTTATACAGTGTAGGCATCCACTAAGAAAGGATTTTTGGATATTCTACCCTTAAGGGGGTGAAACAGGAGATGAATGTTTGTATGAAAGTCCGTCAGTTTTGAAGTGAGGATCTTCATATTTTGTATTTAGGCTGGCAATTGAAAATAAGTATTTACCTGTGTCAGCGTTTTTGACAATTCCACCCCCGAAGGGGTGAAAAAGGGGATGAAATGTTGTATCTGGAAAGTCCTTTATTTAATTTATTATTTAGGCTTATGGTCGGGAAGTAAAACAAATAAGCAAACACATATTTCGTATTTTTTCGAAAATCACCCCCTTAAAGGTTAAATGTGATAAATAAACCTAAAAATCGATATGGATATCGTTATTGAGGTTTTATGGGATGACGATTGCAAAAATGGCATTAATTTTGATGTTTAACACGCTAAACGTGATTCAACCCCTAAAAGGTTGCAATAGGGGTGAAATTTTGAATGAAAAATCAGGGGTAAAATAGACATTTCAACTTGAAACTTTGTAGGCTTAAAACAAATAGGCAACCCATTTCGTAGTTTTCCGAAAATCAAACCCAGGGGGTAAATAGGGTATAGAAACCTAAATCATCTTAAGTACCCTAAAAGTTCTTGGTACCTAAGCTACTCAGAAGCTAGAAGCTAGTCAGAAGCGTGAGCAGCCTCGTGCGAGGCCCGCTGCACGTGGCAAACGTTCTGCCTCGCGCGAGGCTGCTTGCTTGGTGAGGGAGGACCCGCCTAATCACGTAAAAACGGCTGATCAGATTTTTATGAAATTAAAACATAGAATACTTTTTATCCTGGTTATTGGTCCCCTAAGTATTTTCTCGAATGTCCACGCGGACGAAGTCGCGGGCGGAAGCTAGTTAATAATATGGCCAGTTTCGAAACATAGTGAGTCCCGAGTTTTTTTACAAGTAGGTACTATTCTGGTTGGTTTTTATTGCTGACTCTACCCCATTCCTTCTAAGGTCACGAAGGTCGAAGGTAATCTCAATATTTGTATAAAAAACATCGCGAGTAAAGTATTGTGGGCGCGGCAAATGGGGTCCCGTGTGATTTACGACATAATATCACGCAGGATCCCTGGAATACCCTTCCATGGAGGAAGGAAGGGTTGGGCATCTTTGAGACATATGGCTTAAAGTTATGGTGATGTGTAAATAATATTAGCTTGTGTTTTTGTATATTTAAATAAAACACTTTCACGGATTTTGCACGCATTTATTAAACAACTTGGTTAAATTTTTAGTTGTTTTTAAAGTCGGAAACGTCGGATAAACAAAAAACCTTTAAAAACAACTAAAAATATTACCAAGTTGTTCAATAAATGCGTGCAAAATCCGTGAAAGTGTTTTATTTAAATGAACAGTTCGAACAGAATTTTTTGTGTTTTTGTAGTTGTTATAGCGGCCACAGAAATACATCATTCTGTGAAAATTTCAACTGTCTAGCTATCACGGTTCATGAGATACAGCCTGGTGGCATACAGACAGACAGACGGACAGCGGAGTCTTTGTAATGGGCTCCCGTTTTTACCCTTTTGGGTACGGAACCCTTAAAACAAGACTTTTTATTTGATATGCCACATGATACAAGTCGAGGTACTCTGCAAAACTTTTGTTATTATTTCGCCCCCCCAAAAGCAACCCCCCAATTCAAACTTCAGTTGTTTACGTTATACCTTCGTCTTTAGGTCAAATCATTTGATTTTTTCGTGGAAACTCTAAAAAACTGGAACAGAACAATGACAAGTGTAGAAAGCCTTAAACTAACATAATAATTAGGTACTTACATTTATTTCACTCTAAAAAGGCTGTCAAAATCAACCCTCAACATTTATAACATCACTTCTACAAATTTAATGTAAACCGTAATTAAATAAAGCGAGTCGTAAACTACATCTGGCGACTGGCGTGCTGTGCACCGCCCTGCCGTCTGTAAAGTGGAACGCTTTAAGGCTGGGATTCCCCAAAATAGGGTATTTTAAATTAAGGATTACTCGCAAATCACAAGTACTTACTTAAAATTTGGAAAAAATACCTACATGTTATTTAATTTTTACAGTTATTTATCTACCTAGTGCTTTCGGCTGTTTTTTTTTCGACTAGTCATATTTTACTGTGTCAAATAAAATCCCTAACATCCGTCCAATCGTAATCCAAATATCCTATTAAGTACTTGCAGTATACTTGGTTTTAGTTAATGAAAAATATACGAAAATAATTGTCTTTGAATAGACGAGGGATTCCGGCCGTCATATAAGTTTAAAATTTTATTATTTAATTTTTAATTGAATTTTGAGTGATTTTCGATTCGCGGGGCGCTCGCGAGTTCACAGTTCACTGCCGGCTGCCGCTGTGTCCGCGTGAAGTGTATCGCGCGCGGCCGAGCAAGCGTTTAGCTTTCGGTCGGGAATCATAGCCTTAATTTTGAAAGTTGGGTTGTACGTGTATCACTTTAGTTTTCAGCGGCTGTTTCGCGAGTTACGTAACCACCTTATTGCTTGATGAAAATGGAATTGATTTATTTAATTTATGATGTGACATAAATATATTAACGGCAAAATAGCCCGCTGCTCAAATTCGGCAAAGAAAGTCTCAAATTCCCACGGTCGGAAAGTTTTATTATGTATCAGCCCCCTGATTCACGAAATTGTCGGAAACGCTCCCGACAGCGGAATGTATGCTCTGTCTCTGTCACTCACAAAGAATAACTAAACAAAGACAAAGCACAGAATTCGAATCCGATTCCGCAAAATGTAAACTAGGTAAGTACTTAAGTATAAAGTAAAAAAACAACGGGTTGCACTCCGGGAGTGCCGGCAGAAGTGAAAAGGGCTCCCTAGACTTTTTCACAAAAAAGGAATTTGACAAAAAAAAAATATAGACTGGATTTGAACCGAGGTCTTCCGGCTTCAATGCGGGCGGCATTGAAGCCGGAAGACCTCGGTTTTCTAACCTGCGCTATCATAACTTTGGAAACAGTGGCGAAATTTGCCTTCGTATTCTAATGACATTGTAACAGTGGTCACGTGTCCGTCTTAACGAATTTTTTATATTCTTTAGCCGTGCCAGACAGAAGTTTTAGAGTCCGCGCCACATAACTTGGCACTTAACAGAGGGCGCTGATCGTCGAACCTTATTCCCATGTTATAATTTAGTTCCAGAAATAGACACTTGCCAAATTATGTGGTGCGTTCTCTATTTATGTATGTTGTGATTGCTGTGGTGCCAGATAAGTCTGCACGCGGTCGAAATGGAATAAGTTTTGTAGCCCCAGCAATGAGACATAATAGATTTTCCATTGTTCTCCGGCCCTATATTCGGCCGGTCAGGCATCAATGGGTAAAAAAATCACGTTACAATCTCTGAGTACTGAATTAAAATACTGTAACTAGCGCCAAAAACGCCCCAGTCACGCGCAGAGTAATCTGACACGGGCTCTAGTCAAAGACTAATGCTCTTGTGGATAAAGAATATAAATATTACAACCTCTTCCCATAGAGTAACTTACAGTGCACAACGTTTTCTGTTCCAGTGGCTAAAACTGGAACTAACGTGTTTTGTTTTGAATGTCTTTTTGCTGGTGTTTTGCTGCATAGATGTATTTTTGCTTGCTAAACATAAGCGCCGCTGTCACCGGAACAGAAAAGATTGTCGATCAGAAGGAAACCTCTTCCCTTGTCTCTTCCATCCATCTTCCATCAGAATCATAGATTAACAAATCAGAATCGATCAGGATATTTTCAACTCTGACAAGAAGTCTAACGCATAGAAAAAGATAAATATAAAAACCATTGTGAACTTTGTGTGAACTCGCTGTAAAAAGAGAACTTTACTTTTTACAATATCTAAGTATTTAGTAAAATAAAAGGAACCTATTAAAATAAAATATGTTGGATAAGTTTCTCGATATCAAGGATGACAGCATAATTGCTCACCGGTTCAACTTGAAAAGTGGATCTTTATTTTTTGCAGTTATCGGAATTGTAAGTAATACCTAGTTCTCAAAAACTAACTTATTTTGATTTATAATACGAACCAACTAAATCAGGAAAAGATATGGATTTTTTTATCCACATACGGGGTAGCACTTGGTCTTCATTTCTGATGTTAATTGAAGATAAGGCTGCAGATTGAAGCGCAATAGATACCTACTCCCGGAACCCTCAACACTGAGAAACTATAGCTATATTATCTTATCTCTAACTGCCGAAACACAACAATGCTGAAAACATCGTTGTTATGGCGTCAGACTAGATAAGCGGAAGCCGGCCAGTCGGACTTATAATAAGTCCTACCACCAACCAAACCGAATACAATATGTAGGTAGGTCTAACCCCACTGGGAAAGGAACCCGGGACCTCTTGGTCTGCTACTGGTTGTGTGACCAGGGGGCCAAGTCTGCTAACGTTATGTCACAATCGTGTCTCAATCGTGTTTCAATTGTAGTTCAGTTGTAGTGCTATTTTACACACATTTACAAGAAATATGTACTTTTTTCACAATACTATTGATGGTCACACCACTCACTAGGTACATTAACAACACATCATACTGTCCTAATTCTTGTAACTAGTGTTTAAAAAAGCACTATCACTGAACTACAATTGAAATACGATCGAAACACGATTGTGACTTAACGTTAGCAGGCTTGGCCCCCAGGGGTACCGAGTAACATTATGGGTATGAACTTCATACGTTTTTCGGAACTTCTAAATCAATTTTATAAAAATAATTGCCGCTATCAGTTCCTTGTTTTATGACTTCGGGTACAACGATAACTAGCTAGCAGCGTTCAACAGAACAAAGCAGCAAAAATCTATCAAAATAAAGAATTAAAATGACAGTTGAAGCCTATACCATAGTTACCCATATTTTTTTGCCGGTACCCAGAGACGATAAAGAATAAGATAGTAGGTATTTAAATGAATATGTCTAGAATTTTAATTTTTTCCGTGAACGTCCATGAACTAGTCTCTTAATAAGTAGGTATTATTACTGCTATCGCACCTACTTCCACACATGGTAGGTAAAACTAGGTACCTACTTCCTACTAATAAAATGCTTCGGCCGCACCTGCGTGTATCGTCCCGAAGTAATGCGTGCCGACCTTCGATCGGAAGCTTCGTAATTTTGTCAGTAAAGTTATCGCGATAAAAGCTGTGGTCATATTGGCGGCTTCGATATTTTGCATGAACTATCGTTATGTTGTTTTGTCTTTTGTGCAATAGTGTTTTTATTTTTATTATTATTATTTACAGCTTAAAAGAAGCAAGATATTTTGGAATCAATTTCATCTGTGATGTTTTTTTATCTATATATATAAAAATGAATCCCTTTTTCCCTTGGTCACGCCATCACGCATGAACGGCTGGACCGATTTGGCTAATTTTGGTCTTGAAATGTTCGGGGAAGTCCAAGGAAGGTTCTAACGGTGAGAAAATAGGGGAAGGAGGGGTAAGTAGGGGTAGAGTAGAAGTAGGGTAGGGTAAAGGTAGGGTAGGGTAGGGGTTGGGTAGGGGTAGGGTAGGCGTCGGGTAGGGTAGGGGCAGGGTAGGGGTAGGGTAGGGGTAGGGTAGAGGTAGGGTAGGGTAGGGGTAGGGTAGGGTAGGAGTAGGGTAGGGTAGGGGTAGGGTAGGGGTAGGGGTAGGGGTAGGGTAGGGGTAGAGTAGGGGTAGGGTAGGGGTTGGGTAGGGGTAGGGATGGGGTAAGGTAGGGTAGGGTGGAGTAGGGGGTAGGGCCACGGGAACTGGGTCAGCTAGTACTTAATACATATTATTTACTTGTTTCAGATTTGGTGGTGTTCAGAATTTCTAGTAGGCCAGAGATACAAACTTTCCCGTCTCATCAACATACGTGTCTCTATCATTAATAGAAATCTATTTAAACAACTGTATGTTATCGTGTTCCTACTGTATTTTGTGTGCCTGCTACTTTATTATAATGCAGTAAAATGATGCTTTCTTCTCTATGTAGCATTTTTTTTTTCTTATAGAGCCCTCGCTCACGGCGACTTTTTGTAGCGATGCTGTTGCACGTTAGTAGCAATGCTGTCGCGCGTTAGTAGCGATGCTGTCGCGCTTCTATGCAAAGTTGCAGTGGGCGAGAGCCCTCCGTTAGCAGCAATGCTGTCGCGCGTTAGTAGCAATGCTGTCGCGCGTTAGTAGCAATGCTGTCGCGCGTTAGTAGCGATGCTATCGCGCTCTAGTAGCGATGATGTCGCGCTTCTATGCAAAGTTGCAGTGGGCGAGAGCCCTCCGTTAGCAGCAATGCTGTCGCGCGTTAGTAGCGATGCTATCGCGCTCTAGTAGCGATGATGTCGCGCTTCTATGCAAAGTTGCAGTGGGCGAGAGCCCTCCGTTAGCAGCAATGCTGTCGCGCGTTAGTAGCAATGCTGTCGCGCGTTAGTAGCGATGCTATCGCGCTCTAGTAGCGATGATGTCGCGCTTCTATGCAAAGTTGCCGTGGGCGAGAGCCTTACTGTTAGTAGCAATGCTGTCGCGCGTTAGTAGCGATGCTGTCGCGCGTTAGTAGCGATGCTGTCGCGCGTTAGTAGCAATGCTGTCGCGCGTAGTAGCGATGCTGTCGCGCGTTTTCGAGACACGCGACCGCATCGCTACAAGAAGTCGCCGTGGGTGGGCGAGGGCCCTTACCGTCGCCGCACACGATCCACAATACTAGCACAAACGCCGCCATTTGAAGCTGAAGAAGAATTCGAAACAAGTGGCGACTATGTATGAAAAGTGGTCGGTGGCGGCGATTTTAGGATCTCGGACCCATTTGACCCTCAAGATTCGACTCTAAAGCAAAAATTGCCCATTGGACCTTATTAAAAGTACCAATCGACCCTCCTAAAATGGTCCGTGTGCGGCGACGCTTAATCTTATGTTAGACTGACGCTCTAGTGTAGGTATGTCTTTGTACCTATCTGTTTGTTTACATTGTTGAAAATCTGTAGGCATTCTCCCTCCCCCCACCGCTGAAAGGGCTTTATCATTAACCTAATCTTCCCGCACGGGTAGCATGATGAACTCGAGAAAGGTTTTGTCTACATCGAAACGTCAAAAATGACATTTTATCGTAGAAAAACCTATTGTTCGGCCTATCTTCGAGGTAGACAAAAGTAGTGTCGGGTTTGTCATGCTACGCGTGCTGCCATCTCTAATTTTCAAAATCTAGGGTTCCAACGGCGCGCGGCGCTCGACTTCACACACAAAAAGGGTCGCATTCCGTCTGCGTGTGTCATGATTTTGTAATATTTCAACTTGTACGCGTAGGTTCACACCGACAGTGTTGCATCGCAATGCGTCTACGACACCCGTCTCGATGTGAACCTAAGCGTAGGTACAAGTCTTTAGCAGGCAGCCTTTAGCAATCTTGGGCTCCCCTACTACAGAACGTAACACACGCGTTTCCGAGGTGAGTGAGACTTGCAAGGTGATTGGTGGTCACATGTGAACAGATAGTCCGATCAACGGGG
This sequence comes from Crambus lathoniellus, assembly GCA_949710035.1. Classification (NCBI taxonomy): domain Eukaryota; kingdom Metazoa; phylum Arthropoda; class Insecta; order Lepidoptera; family Crambidae; genus Crambus; species Crambus lathoniellus. The sequence continues at coordinate 14,728,949 of OX453318.1, forward strand.
CATATGTAACCCGATAAATTCCCCCGTCGTTCAAATTTGGCACGATTGTAGAGTAAGTAATGCTGATTAAGGATCTGCAAGAATCCAAGAATATTTCCCACGCCAAGTTAGTCATTTTTGACGTGCCGTGAGCGCGTGAAAATCGCTTCCAATTTCTTTGAGAATGGTTCCTTAGCCGCATTACTTTCTGTATGCGTACCTTTTACTAGGTAGAATAAGGTAATAAAGTAAGAAAATAACATTTCTTACCAGAACTTGAGATTTTTACCTAAACGTGAAAACGTTAAATCGCTTCTAATTTCTCTGTTAATGGTTCCTTAGTCTCATTACTCCCTGTATGCGTACCTATTACTAGATAAAATCACTTTATAAAGGAATTAAAAATCATTTCTTGCTAGAAGTTGAGATTTTAACTCAAACGTGAAAACATAAAATTTCTTCTAATTTCTCCGTTATTGTTACCCTAGCCTCAAATACTTTCTGCATAACGTATTACGAGTTAGAATGAGTATATGAAGGAATCGAAAAACATTTCTTACTAGAACTTGATATTTTTACCTAAACGTGAAAACGTTAAACCGCTTCTAAAATCTCCGTTAATGTTTCCTCAGCCTCAAATACGTATGTATACGTATATACGTATGTATTTATAATAAGAATGATTACATGAAGGAATTCAGAAACATTTCATAATAGAAGTTGAGAGTTTTACCTAAACGTGAAACCGTAAAAACGCTTATAATTTATCTGTGAATGTTTCCTGAGCCGCAATTACTTTCTGTATACGTACGTATTTCTAGTTAAAATAAGTAAGTATCAGGGGCGTGCATACCATATAGGCAATTAGGCTGTGCCTACCTCATTAAAAACCTAAATAACATGCTACTAATTTTCCACTAATTTAATTATATACTTAAAGTTAATTTAGTTTAATATGGTTCAAATATTCTATAATAAAACGTCTATTCAACACCTCACCCAATAAGTTTTTCCTCGCTAAATACTAAATACTTAGGTACCTAACTCTAAGGTAGGCAGACTCCGAATCGCCTATTCGATGCAAGCAGCCTTTCATACAACATAAATTAGAAAAAGTACTGGTCAAGGTAATACAACCGCGTATAATGTTTACCGAAAATGTGCGTCGTCCTAAGGACATGCATATGTTCTCAATTTAACCGGGTTAGGTAGTTGAGCTTACTTAGACGAACTGTCGCGAAATGAACCGATGATTTCCGACCCGTCTCTTTCTAGTTCCGCGCGCTGCAGTGCGTGTACGTTCAACGAGTTTCAACCTTATTGCGCTGATTTTAAGAGTGATTGTTAACCGCCCGCACCCGTGATTGAGTTATAGAATTATTAATAATTACGGATGTAATTTGCAACAACGAAAGTTCCTGCCATTTTGTTTTTAGTTCGTTTTTGTCTTCTTGGCATCACACGCGCGCGAGACCTAATTAGATAATTACTGTTGAGTGATCGAGTGTTTGTACTGTGATAAAAAGAAATTGCTGTGTGTGTTTGTGCTTAATATAGGTAATCAATAATTAAAATATAATGGAGAAATTAGAATGTGCCGATTGTCCGGATTCGATTTGCTTACAGAAATTACGTACGTATCCTTTCGCACAGTTTTCGTTCATAGATAAAACAAAAATTGTTTCATTCAATAGACCTATGCCAAATATTAGTTTAACTCAACAGAAAGGTAAAAATTTCAGACATTTTAATACCAAATATTACGACAGTTATACTTGGTTAGCTGGTTGCCGCCATACGAATTTATTATTTTGCTTTCCGTGTCTTTTGTTTTCTACAGCGAAGACTGTGTTTATTTCTAAATTGTATTTAATCTAGTTAAATTTAAATGCCTCTCAATATGTGTGTTATTACTCGTTTATTAATTAATTAAACCCGGTATTCGTGATCGTGAGTGATGTGAAGTGACATAAAACAAATACAACGGCTTTTCTAAAAGCCACTACGGCTATCGCTCAAATGACATGTGTGATTCTTTACGAGTCATGTTACCTATATTCATGCATTTTTGAGATATCTGTGGTGGTTAAAAATTCGCTCCACCGCACACGACCGCCAGGTGCCAAAGGATAAGAGCAGAGCAAGTTCACTAGGAAGTAAGTTCACATAACATACAGAACATTAGTTACAGTCTGAAGAAAGCGGGACAATATTATGGTAAGCGAATTTATATCCAACATAGCCTTCCGCTCGCGACTTTGTCCGCGTCACGTCGCCGTCGCTCGGCCTAAATATTACGAATTTTAAAATGATCAGTGCAACTACCACTAGTTAGATCTACAGTGCCTACTGCGTTGGAAAACTGATGCACGCCCCTGGTAAGTATGTAATAGTAGATTGTTAAGTAAGGGCTGTATGGCACCCATAACAGTCGAGTGTTTTGGCGCACGAACGAAGTGAGGGCGCCGATAGTTCGAGACTGTTATGGGTCCATACACCCGAAGTAAATACTCTACTTTTCATTTCGAATATGAGGGAAGTAAAAATAAAGAGAAATATTCAAAAAAATATTTTTCCTATGGCCGCGGAATTTTCGATAGACTCGAATTCTCATAACTTTTTCGTTCATTTTCTCGATTTTAGGGAAGGCAAGGGAAACTAAGTCCATACAGCCATGTTTAGTGTTTGACCCGTACTCTATGCAATTCTATGGAATTAATAGCCCAATTTTTTATGTTACAAATAACTTATTGGGTTTAATCTGTTTCTAAAAACGCATATCATTAAAAGAACAATGTTTTAGATAATAATAATTTCTCTTTTTGTATGGTGTCTACGATTTTAGTTTTTTTATATATATTAGCAAAGCTGGCTGTATAGGCTTCTGTGCCTTTGCCCACATACCTTTGGTAAATAAATGTCCAGAGATTATAGATAATTTTTGTACATAAGTACTCTTTAATTTACAGATTTTGACATGAGCCCTCCTGTTCCTTTTTTAAATTTCATTACAGCCCTAGGGCCGCCACATACTACTTTCAACCCGCATTTTAGACAAGTTATGAGTTACTTTCAGAATATGAGACATGAAAAGAAATTTAAAAACATTTCTCACTTAAAGTTGGATTTTTACCTAAACGTAAAAATGTAAAATCGCTTCTTGTTTCTATGTGAATGTTTGAATTATTATGTTGTATACGTATATGCCCAGCAGTGGGCGTCGTTCGGCTGACATGATGATACGTATAACAAAAGTAGTTTTTAAAAGTTGAGATTTTTACCTAACCGTGAAAACATAAAATTGCCTCAAAACTCTATGGAAATGTTTCCTTAGACTGTCAGGTCCAAAAAGCTTAGACTAAGTACTGAGGTAACTGGAGAGTGCAGTACTAACACTTTTTTGTGGCAATGTGGCTGTCTTCCGTCTCACCTACACTTTGAAAAAATACGTATGGTCATATGAGACAACTGACAGCCACTACGTACTAAATGACAAATTTGCTAAACACACTTTTTTATTCAGGATGAAAACTCCAGTCACCTCAGTATTTAGTCTAAGCTCTTTGGTCAGGTCTCACCAATATGAGACAGATGAAAATAAATAATCACGAAGAAGTTTTATAGGTACGTGACGTGACAGATAAGTCTGCGCGCATGCGCGACTGGGACATTTTTGACGCTAATACAGTACATGGTTTTTTACTAATCTTACGGAAAAGATTAGTATTCGATTTTGACCGCGCGCAGACGCGAAAGCGGCCATGGAAGAAATTACAGTTTTGTATCGTAGGTACGACAGTTAAAACTATTTTCCATACAAAATTACCGATTTTATTTTACAATTTTCCGTAATAAAAAGTAGCTTAAGTTACTCTCCAGCTTTCAAACTATTTCCATACCAAAAATCACGTTGATCAGTTGCTCCGTTTTGACGTAAAATATGGACAAACAAACACACTTTCACATTTATAATATTAGTATGGATTGCACTACATATTGAAACCTACTCAATGCAAGCAAAACATGCGTTAAATAGATTATAATAATGTAAAATAGATTATAATAATAAACACTGACTATTTCCGGCTTGGGAAGTACGTTACAGCTATAACTAAAACAATTATAAAATTACCTTACTAACTAAACATTATACTATAAAATAAAAGTAAAAGTTTTATGAGAAAATATTTTTAAGGCTTTCTTTGCTTAGGCCACAGAACCGTTAAAGACATCAAAATTGAATCTGATGGAGTTATGTATGACACATACGAACGATACAGTGGCGAGTGATGACCGAGTCTTGACTTACACAAAGGGAGGGTGAATGTATTGAGAATTTGCGATTGTGCAACACACTTCCTCGAAGCGGAAGTAGGTAATTTAAATAGGTAAGTAAATAATTTTGTGTGTTCAAGTATTTCTGGAGAATCAATATGATCTTGGATCAACTTGAACAGGTACTTAATAACAGAAATCTTTCTTCGCGCATTCCATACAGAAAGACCGTAGTTTTTGGCACAACGTGAAAATAAATCAAAACAAGTGACAAATAATAAAGGTTTGTTATTGCTACCCTAGCTCAACATAACACAAAGGTTTTTATTGTTTTAAGGTCAATACCAATTGACATCCATTGCAACACGTGGCACACTTCTAAAACACCGAACACTAAAATTGCCATCCCGTTTCTCTTTTTTTAACTACCCTATTTTTTGTTGGATACCAAGTAATTTTTTTGCGGTAACTCCTAAGTTATTCATTTGAATGATAATTACACAAAATCTTTATAAATTGTAGTAGGCTATGTGTTATTCCGATGTATCAGCTATATTAGTGTTGCTAAGTATATTTTGCGGGACAGAGAGACTAACAAACAGACAGGCACATACATACATCATTATCATCAAATTGTATCTACTGATATCAATATAAAAAAATACGTTACACATCGTAAGCTGATTTCTTTACCATTTACTGATCACTTCCTTACATCATTATCTTACATTATTACCTACACTAAACCAAAATAACACTTTCATTTTTTGCCAGCAAAAAATTTAAGTGTTAATATGAATGGCAAAGTAACATTTGCGGTTTCTGAAAATGTGTTATATCTCAAAAAGTGCTTAATCTCGTTCAAACACAGGCAGACTTGACGAATCTATAAGGGTTCCGTTTTTTGCCATTCGGCTACGGAACCCTAAAATGAAGTTACAGCTTTGGTGTCATAATAATAAATGTTAAGGAACGCAAGATCTATCAGAATCACACCTTTTTAGGGTTCCGTAGGCGAATGGCAAAAAGCGGAACCAACCATCATTTTTCACCATACTACTGATGGTCACACCACACACTACATTCACATTACATCATATGGTCATAATTCTTGTAACTAGTGTGTAAAAGAGCACTACAATTGAACTACTATTGAAACACGATTGAGACACGATTATGATTTAACGTTAGCAGAATTGGCCCCCTGGAGCGAATCCAAATCATCCTGCAATCGCAGACAGTCCTGTACACAATCGATGACTCTGTATATTTTCGTGTCAGCTGCATATTGAAGGTAACTACTATAGCATAGGGTCTTGACGATAAAATATCTTTTTTAACACCCTTGCTAGTAAAGCTGATGTAATTCCACCGGTTTTAAATATGAAAAGCGGGTCATAAAAAATGCGTGTGTTACCAAAGCAAATAGTTTAGTTATAGTCCATACAAATTCCATAACAGAATTATTTGCCATTTCAAATATGGAACTGATCGCCGCCGCACGACTCCAGCTAGTGAGCAGCGCGCTGTTGCTATTCAAATTTCGAAGTGATCGCCGCGCGGCGCCAGTCAGTAGACAGTGTGCATTCACCAAAGATATTATAATATAACAAGATTGCGCACTCATGAGTTACAGCCGAGCCGAGCGAGATAGCCCTATTATGTTGTGCATCCCTCTCTAATGAGAGAGACGTGAGTGACTACACGATTTGGTTTTTTCGAGGACAATTTATATTTAACCAGACTTGGCTCACGTAGGATTCGAACAACACGCTTCCTAGGGAGCTCTTGTAGCTAAAACAAACATACATTTAAACATTCGAACTCACTTTCTATTTATAATATTAGTTAGGATGAGGACTCCGCGAGGCAAAGTATAGAGGGTACTTTGCATCACTTATGAGGCAATAATGTGACAATCGACACATACACATAATATGCTTTATAAGCATACTTACTTTTGAACCGACTTCAAAAAAGGAGGTTGTCAGTTTGACCTGTATGTACTTATATGAAATGTATGTCTGTATTTCTGATAGGCGTATTTTGCTAAAATGGATAGAAATAAAAAGTCCACGTACAGTAATAAAAATCTGTTTATTAGTTAGACTATACATTGCTAAACAAAATTGTCTTGCGGATCTTTTGACGCATGGAGGCTTTTTGTTCAATTAATTTTAAAGATTCGTTTTTTGCGTTCCTACTTTTTTAACCTTAAATTAAAATACAGATGTTATAATACATTTAATAAGTTCTGTTTCATGCCTATTTTCTGATAAAGTTCTTCTTCTTTTTCTTCTTCTGCCGAGTATTGTGTAATTTTTCAGGTATGATGTTAAGCCAACCTTTTTTAATTAAGATCTTTAGGAAATCTGAAACAATGAAAATTAGTGTTTGGGTTAAATAAGAAAGTAAATTCCAGTCTATAGATTACAAACGAAATGGACACCCTACTATACGCAAGAATAAAACTTTGGCTAAATACTTACCTATGAAAAGATACACCGCTACGTTTATATGATTCGCTTTTGCATCCTTTCACACATCAAGTGAGAACCATTTTTATTGATTTAAACGTAATTTTAAAATGATAATTTAGATCCACACACTAACTTAACACACATAAATTAATTTGCCGTCGCCATATTGATGATGTTTTTATTTTTATTAAAATTGTCCAGACGCAAAGTGTTGCATATTTATTATAATTAAAACTACCATAACACCGACTCTTACATTAAACAAGTAGTTTTTTAAGGTTTTCAATAATACAAATGATATGGACTTTATTATTATCAGCTTAACATTTCTTTTAATTAATTAATATTTTGAAAATTCTCGAGAACAGGAAATATGAATTTGAATTAAGTTCTACTACAACCAAAAATATTTAATGGTGGCAGCCCAGTAGACAAGGATGCAATCCTATTTAGGAGCCTCTCGCTCGGCTCGTTTTTCCGTTTATCGAAATGTCATACGAAAATAAACCTTATTGTAACTGCATAGAATCGAATTGACATTGCTTTTATTTTCATAGTGCACAATCTTGTTATATTATAATATCTTTGGCATTCACAGATTGAGTTTATCTATATATATAAAAATGAATCCCTATTTCCCTTGGTCACGGCATCACGCGTGAACGGCTGGACCGATTTGGCTAATTTTGGTCTTGAATTGTTCGTGGAAGTCCAAGGAAGGTTTTAGCGGTGAGAAAATAGGGGAAGGAGGGGTAAGTAGGGGTAGAGTATGGGTAGGGTAAGGTATGGGTAGGGGTAGGGTAGGGGTAGGGTAGGGGTAGGGTAGGGGTAGGGTAGGGGTAGGGTAGGGGTAGGGTAGGGGTAGGGTAGGGGTAGGGTAGGGGTAGTGTAGGGGTAGGGTAGGGGTAGGGTAGGGGTAGGGTAGGGGTAGGGTAGGGGTAGGGTAGGGGTAGGGTAGGGGTAGGGTAGGGGTAGGGTAGGGGTAGGGTAGGGTAGGGGTAGGGTAGGGGTAGGGTAGGGGTAGGGTAGGGGTAGGGTAGGGGTAGGGTAGGGGTAGGGTAGGGGTAGGGTAGGGGTAGGGTAGGGGTAGGGGTAGGGGTAGGGGTAGGGTAGGGGTAGGGTAGGGGTAGGGTAGGGGTAGGGTAGGGGTAGGGTAGGGGTAGGGTAGGGGTAGGGTAGGGGTAGGGTAGGGGTAGGGTAGGGGTAGGGTAGGGGTAGGGTAGGGGTAGGGTAGGGGTAGGGTAGGGGTAGGGTAGGGGTAGGGTAGGGGTAGGGTAGGGGTAGGGTAGGGGTAGGGTAGGGGTAGGGTAGGGGTAGGGTAGGGGTAGGGTAGGGGTAGGGTAGGGGTAGGGTAGGGGTAGGGTAGGGGTAGGGTAGGGGTAGGGTAGGGGTAGGGTAGGGGTAGGGTAGGGGTAGGGGTAGGGTAGGGGTAGGGTAGGGGTAGGGTAGGGGTAGGGTAGGGGTAGGGTAGGGGTAGGGTAGGGGTAGGGTAGGGGTAGGGTAGGGGTAGGGTAGGGGGTAGGGTAGGGGTAGGGTAGGGGTAGGGTAGGGGTAGGGTAGGGGTAGGGTAGGGGTAGGGTAGGGGTAGGGTAGGGGTAGGGTAGGGGTAGGGTAGGGGTAGGGTAGGGGTAGGATAGGGGTAGGGTAGGGGTAGGGTATGGTAGGGGTAGGCGTAGGGTAGGGTAGGGGTAGGGTAGGGGTAGGGTAGGGTAGGGGTGGGGTAGGGTAGGGTAGGGGTGGGGTAGGGTAGGGTGGAGTAGGGGGTAGGGCCACGGGAACGAAGTCGCGCTGGGTCAGCTAGTTTAAAATAAAAAATAAACAGTTTATTCGGTAATTTAAAAACTTGGCTGCATGCTCTAGCGTCTTTGCCAACATTTTCACGCAGCCACGGCAAAAAATAATCCTCGCTCCATTTTTCTCAAATTTTATTTTCTTTGTACTTGTATTGTGAATATCTAAAAATGACAACTTTCAATAATAAAGATGAGCAATATATTACTTCAACTCCACCGGATATACTAACAGAAGCGCGAACCGCATGCGACAGCTTGCTGCCGTCAATATCCAAGGACAGATAAATAACCACGTATGAAATTTTCTTGAAGTGGAAAAACATGAAAAATGCCGTCATTTTCCGAAAATGTAGTTTTGGCGTATTTTAATGAACTAGCTAATAAATATAAGCCTAGCTCGTTTTGGACAACATATTATGGAAAAATGGTGTCGATATTAATTTATATACAAATCTCATTGCATTTTTAAAGAGACTAAAAATTAACAAAATATTAAATGTTTTTTTTCTGTTTCCTCGCAAATGTGTTTAAAAACGTCGTACGATATACTTGCGTATTGGTTATAACCATCTTAACGCACTAATATCGTAATGTACTATTATATACTAATTCTAACTAGTAATATTTACACGTAATTGAGGCTAAGGAAACATTTACAGATAAATAATAAGCGATTGAGTCTAAAGAAACAATCACAGAGAAATAATTATGTGTATTTACGATTTCGTGTATAGGTAAAAATCTCAACTGCTAGTCAGAAATGTTTTTGATTTCTTTATATACTTATTCTGACTAATAATACGTACGAACACTAAAAGGAATTATGACTAAGGACACATTCACAGAGATACTAAGCGATTTAACGTATTCACGTTTAGGTAAAACTCTCAACTTCTTTTATGAAATGTTTTTGAATTTCCTTCATATTCTCATTCTTAATACGTACGTATACACACAGTATTTGAGGCTGAATCTCTGTTAATGTTGAGAGGCAAACATTAACAGAGATTTTAGAAGCGATTTAACTTTTTCACGTTTAGGTAAAATATCAAGTTCGAGTAAGAAATGTTTTTCGATTGCTTTATATACTCATTCTAACTCGTAATACGTTATGCAGAAAGTATTTGAGAGTAATGAAATGAAATATTATCAGAGAAATTAGAAGCAATTTTATGTTTTCGCGTGTAGGTAAAAATCTCAACTTCTAGCAAAAAATGTTTTTTAATTCCTTTATAAACTTATTCTACCTAGTAATAGGTACGCATACAGAAAGTAATGAGGCTAAGGAGCCACTAACAGAGAAAGTAGAAGCGATTTAACGTTTTCAAGTTTAGGTAAAAAGCGATTTAACGTTTTCAAGTTTAGGTAAAAATCTCAAGTTCTAGTAAGAAATGTTATTGGATTCCTGCATATACTCATTCTAACTAGTAATACGTACGTATGCAGTTGGTATTTGAGGCTAAAGAAACATTAAAAGAGAAATTAGAAGCAATTTTATATTTTCACATTTCGGTCAAAATCTCAACTTCTAGCAAGAAATGTTATTTTCTAACTTTATTAACTTATTCCACCTAGTAATAGGTACGCATACAGAAAAAAATGAGGCTAAGGATCCATTCTCAAAGAAATTAGAAGCGATTTTCACGCGCTCACGGCACGTCAAAAATGACTAACTTGGCGTTGGAAATATTCTTGGATTCTTGCAGATCCTTAATCAGCATTACTTACTCTACAATTGTGCCAAATTTGAGCGACGAGGGAATTTTCCGGACGTCTCCATACAACGAATATCCTCGTTGATCGGACGTCAGGCCGGACATGTAAATATTTATTTTATTTATTTATTTCAGCCATTACTTGACCCATGCATGTTTGACGCGTTTTTCCTTGACCATTTTGCGGGCAGCGGCATGTAGCTCTTTTCCCTGTTTTGATAGATGCTCATGCTCACCCCTCTATTATTTACACACAATAGAGGTCAGTGGTGCTCAACCACATAGATTTGTTGCACATACCTAAATCTGTCCAATCGGAAATAACCCGATCATTTAGCCGGACAAGCATTCAAAAAGCCCGAACCTATCCGCCCGTCAACCCTAAACATGGCGAAGGTTTATTTTCCTATAGCAACTTCGATCATATAAACCCTAGATACAGAATTCCATACTAAATGCGCTTGAAATAGTGATTCCGACAGCGCTGTCATTAGTAGTTATACTTATAGATATTTAAATTTCGAATACTGCCGTCACCACATCGGCATGGTAGTACTTACGATCTTATTACATGGAAAGCTCAGATGGTCGGCCGACGCTAGAACAGCGAATCGTATTTCGTCATGTCTGCATCTCTGTCTTACTAACGCAAATAGAAGAAATGGTTGCGCAGCAAGGAATCCTTACTTATATTTATATTATAAATGCTTCTCTGTCTGTCTGTGTGTTACACAATCACACTTAAACTACTGAACCGATTTGAATGAATTTTGGTACAGAGATAGTCTAGAGCCTGAGAAAGGACAAAGGCTACTTTTTATTCCTGAAAAATATCACCTTCCCGCGGGATAACGTCGTGTAGTACACGCGGGCGAAGCCGCGGGCGGAAGGCTAGTATTGCAATATTTTAGTTTATATAATGAAATTATGATAGTTTCAGTACATGTTTGACTTTAAATTAATTGTGCAATAATACTTACGTTCAATACTGCCCGAAAATATGATATTACATCTCTTTTTTTCCTTTTTTCGATTTGTTTTTGCCCATATTCTCAGCACATTTAGGCGTCGTTTCGCCGGGCGGTCAAATGACTACTGAGAGCGATCTAATGCTCCCTTTCGAATGGAGCATTCGTTGGTGGCTTCACTTTCTGTGCGTTTACGCTGTATCTAGGGTTTATAATATATGATCGAAGTATAGCAAGCATATATCTTAGGCCGGGTCCTGAGTGACGGCGCACCGCGTATGGCGGATTGCGGAGCGGATTTACACTCGATACATTTCCCGAGTGCACGTGAGAAGGTGCGCGCCCGCTCGCACTGCAGCCGGCTGGCCTAGCATGAGCGGCTTTTATCGCGCGATATGATATGGTACGGCAAGTTGTCTTGCTTACTAAGGTGTAAGCAAGACGCATGGAGTACCATATCATATCGCGTGGTAAAAGCAGCTCATGCTAGACCGGCAGACACGTTCAAACCCCTTAGTGGTCGTAGTTTCTTTGTTCGAGGTCCACCTTTCCTTTCACGTTTAATGTGCCGTTCATTCCGCCTGCGCGGTGCGCCGTCACTCAGGACTCGGCCTTAAGGCGGGTCCAGATTTATATCACCTGCCCGATCCGATAACCATATCCGTATCGCCGACGCTTAGGTATCATGATTGCATAATTATTTGGACGGTATTTTGACTGACCCGCTGGACTTTTCTTTTATATGGATCTCAAAAAATTTCCTTTTGGCCAGGGTTCTGTCAAGTTTTCTACGATAATTCCATTAATTTATTATTTTAAGTTATTCCATAGAGCACATCAATAAAAATACCACATTTTTATATGCTTAACACTTTATTCGTATGAAAGCAATATTTATATTTACTTTTTTAAACATAACATGATCTGACGAATATCCTAAATAGCTTAAACGACTCAATGTCTACAAAGTCAGAGTAACCCTCTTTTCGAAGTTGGTTAAAGGAAAATCTTTAATACAATTCAAGACTCTGCAATTTTTACAGTAAGGTTACATCCTTTTTCTAATAAAACTTAAATTTATCATTACAAAAAAAATCAATACTATAAATTCTTTGGAATTTACGCAAACTGCCGTTTATTCGTTACGTTTTTATCTTCCTAATCAAATACATTATTTTATACAAATATAATTTACATTTTGAACAGTCAACATTACAATAAGCTTCACGCCTCAACAACATTCAACATTTGACGCTCAACATATTGCTAATCATGTTGAGGGATTTTTGTTTCAGCGCGTCGTGTTGCGTGCCAGCTTGCAATGTGGCGCGATGTAGTGCAACGTTACCGAACATGAGCCTAACATTTAGCGCAAAAGATCAGTGTAAATCACTCGAATGTCTGTCTGACTGTATACTTCTGTCCCACTCATCGACATAATCTTAATAATAATAACCAATAGCCTATAAGCGGGAAGTATTTAGTAAAAAAAATATGACAAGCTTTATTACTGGCTGTACTTTAATTTTGTATTGTCATCTAAACCAAACCTATATGCAAAATACCAGCTCAATCGGACAGTGGGAAGCTGGTCTAATTTAGCTTGCAAGATTTGACCCGAACGGACATACACTGCAAGTTAAATAAAAGCTTGTAAAAATAACTCTGTAGGCGACAAGACGTGCGCAAAAGATCAACCTAAGCCGACCTATTTCATGTAGTTTTCATATATACTGGGTTATTTTGAAGCCACTGGCCAAATTTTTAAGTTCGACTGAGAATCGGTAAGTGAACAACTTTCTCCTAGAAACATGGGTCCGAGTACGACAAAAATTTTTTTGGACTTCCCATACTAAATCGATCACGTGATCAGTATGATTTGTCTGAAAAGTCAAATAAATTGTCATATTTCGACCCATGTTTCTAGGAGAAAGTTGTTCACTTACCGATTCTGAGTCGAACTTAGAAATTTGGTCATTAAAAATAACCCTGTATTATAAGAACTCGTCGTACGCAGTTGACGCCTGTATTCGTCCTTGTTTTTACTTCTAGCTTCAAGTGGCTGCGTTGTTGCTGTTGCTGTCGCGTGTGGCTTGTGTGCGGCGACGATAAAACACTCGAATGTGCTCATGTACAGTCAATAGCAATAATATGTGAACAACATGGAACTTTGTCACGTTCCCAAACAAAACTATCTGTGCCACAAAAGTCTTCAATACTGTAATACGACATAGTCCTATCATCATCATCATGTCAGCCGAACGACGCCCACTGCTGGGCATAGGCCTCCCCCAAGGATCTCCACAACGATCGGTCCTGCGCTGTCCACATCCAGCGGCTTCCCGCGATCTTGACCAGATCGTCGGTCCACCTTGTAGGGGGCCTGCCCACGGAACGTCGTCCGGTACGCGGTCGACATAGTCCTATGTTGTTAACATATTATTGCTTGGGGCTGTACACTACTGTTTCACTCATTGACTTACGCCCGAATACTAGAAAACTACCTACTCAACTTTGGGAGCGTCTAAAACATCTAGTGATGTGACAACTCGAGTTGGGCCTAACTCGAGTTTAGATTGGCGCGGAAAATTAACGAATCAAACGATTACGAGATTACGTTGCTTTCATTTTTTGTTGCAAAATCGCTCTTATTAAAACCGAATTAAGATGGCGCGGAGTTGACCCATAAATCAAATCGTCATATTAGTAAGAATCACCTAAAATTGGTAAAACAAAACAAATATTCACTGCGTTTCATCCAGTCAACTCGAGTTACGTAACTCGAGTTACGTGAATTTTAACTCGAGTTAACATGAGTCGCTTTTATCTCGAGTTGGCCCATCACTACAAACATCATGTCGTCTCTTTCATACCTTTGACTTTAAAATTTTAATGCGTGCTTAAATTTTACTTGACTGACTGACGACGGCGATGTTTGAGACGCTGCTCCTGAAGCCGAGTAGTGAGTTATTCGGACGATAATCTTAATAAAAACGACCAATTTAATCGGAAAGTTAAAGAAAATTATCACAAATAACGATTGCAGAGTCATTTCAATATATTTTATGGCTACATGGCTACAAAACTTCAACACACCCAATAAAATATAGAGCTTACACAAACGACGGACTTTTCGTCGACAAAATGATCTTTGCAACGCAGATAATAAGGACGAACTCTTCTTACTCTCAGTTATCGAAATTTCAGTCGAATTTGAACTTTACTGCCTTAATAATAAAGATCAAGCGTGGACTTGTGTGGAAAATCCGTCGCCAGTGTTTGTGCTTAGAGCTTTATTCATAAGCACTATTAAAGCCTTAGTTGGTGAAAATCTTTTTGTCCACCACAGACCAGAAGACGTTGGAAGTCATAAGTGAGCAGGGCGCGCGCGTAGAAACCCCTTTGCTCAAATTAGCAAACCCTCTATACATTTTATCTTTGTACAATTTTATTTTATCCACAATGGGGAAGCACTTAACCATCATCACACCTGATGATAAGTGATGATAAGGCTGAAGGTGGGACGGAATCCTAGAATAGATCAAAGTACACTATTAAATTTACAGAATTGAGTGTCGTTGAAACGTATTTTGTAACTTGTTAAGATTAATAAATAGTTGATTTTCATTGAAATATATGTCTGTGCAAATCAATACGTGTAAACCATAATGGATACCTAAAGGATATAAGAATAAAAATAGATTATTTATTTTTAAGACCAGTAGAAAGTTGGATTTTGCCATAAACATTAATATAGATGAATGAATTATGTTTTCTTTTGTGCTTAGAGGTAAAATAAGTAAATAGTGAGATGAGGACGGATATATTAAATTTTGAATATTAATTAAATGTACTTAATGCTAATGCTACTGATTTATAAGAAATATAATACCTATCGATATATATTTTTTAATAACTAGTAACTTGTGATTCTTGTTTTTAATTAAGTACCTATAACATTACATAATTATGTTTTTAACAAATAACCATTTTTTTTTATAGAAAGTTTTTTTTTGGACAGTCGTTGCTATACATACCTTTTATATTTTATGTAAGTAAGTATTATTTTACTGCGACCCTATTGTTTTGTTTTGATCATGTTTTTTTTAATTGTTTATTGGGAGTTATTTTAAGAAAAATGTGTTTCTTATTTCTTTTTAACCAATTCAAATATTGTAATCTTCTTATGGAAATTAAGCAGAGATATTCTTTTGGTAAGAATTTATTGTTTATCTATTTTTTCTTTTCTTTTTTCTTTATTGTCTTTCTGTTTTCGTCAACAACGAGTAATATGTATCATGAAATTGTTGGAAAATTTATACATTGCTATTCTATGTAAGTAGGTTCTTACTAAGTTATTTTAGTAAAAAAAAAATGTTTTTTTTTATTTTAAGGGGGGAGGTGTAGTGTGTGTATACTTATTCGCACACACTCAACTCTCTCCAATATATAAACGTATATTCTTTATTAATAAATGCCATTATTCGCAGTCAGTTGTATCATTGAGACGCCCTTTTAACACCAACATTGCAGGCACGACAGACAATATCGTTGACGGTAGCGAACGACACAGTGTGAAAGCATTTAGTAGTGATTGTATCAAACTGCCAGTCCGACGATATCGTGCCGATATCGTTTCGTTACCGTTATCGTCCAATCCAATGTGAAAACGCTCAATGGACTTTAAAACGGTAAATATTTGCGATAAGCGAACGAGGCAAGAACCGACTTGCATCGCGAAAGTAAAAAAAGTTTAGCGTGGCGTTTTCGTTGCGTTGTGGTATAAAAATAAAACAATTGGTTTGACTAAAGAGAAACAACAAATTACTATAAATGTATTTATTGGTAAGAACATGATTGGTACTGACAAATAAATCACACTATAAATTGCTTACTGAGATTATTACCTACTTAGGTAGATATAGATTACTACTGACCAACCTTTATTTATTTGCCTTTAAACTAATAACTATCGTAAATCATTAAATTATTTAAAACTACTATTGATAAACATGATTTTTACTTATAAAATAGAAAACTAGTAGAATCAATACTTTACCAATAACGATTTTCTGCGTAACTGTACAAAACATCGGATACTAAGCTGCTAATTTACGAAGATAGCCCGTACGTATGGTGCGGTCGCTTATAAGTGACCTTTACAATTTGGTCGGCTTATTAAAGAATTGATGTCTCAATCTTGTTTTTGATATATCTTTCATGATAGCTGTAATTGAAAGCTAAAATTAACAGGAACGAATGTTCATGAATTACTTAAATTTGTTTAATGTATGCCATGTGCCATAATGTTATGGAAACTGTGTATTCGATCTCTAAAGTACGACCAGTCTAAAATTAATCAAATTTATCTTTATCTTTAAATCGTGTAAAGTTACAAGATCTAAAATTCTAGACATAATAAGTGTCTACCACGGGTACTTTTTGCAGCTGTTTGTTTGGTTGTAAATGTAATAGTTTACTTACAAATCAGTTTTTTCTGATTTTCGAAACTATTTAATTACGTTGGTTTACGACAACCAAATCAAAAACTAATGTTTAAACAAATTTAAACAAATTCAGGTCTCTTACTGGCATTTTTTTCAAACTTCTGCGTTGAACCGTTTCTGAGATATGGGAAATCTCAAAACGTTACCCCAGCAAAAACTCAAATAACTCAAGAACAATAACACACACAATTTTTGCTGTTTGCTAACATTTACAACGCAACAAAAGCTATCTATTCATGTATTTAGTTCCGAGCTAAAACAACTTTTTTTGCCAGGGTAACGTTTAAAACGTGACCCTGGCAAAAACTGTTTTTGTCAAATATCTCAAAAACTACAATTCACACAAATTTTGCTATTATTAAACAAATTTCTCCTCACGACACACTAATTATCTGATAAGGTCTCATCTCTCTAAAGCACAAGTTTTTGCGGCGGTAACGCACACGATCGTGGTTTCTTTGTTCGTGGTCCACCTTTCCTTTCACGTTTAATGCGCCGTTCATTCCGCCTGCGCGGTGCGCCGTCACTCAGGACTCGGCCTTATGGCGGGTCCAGATTTATATCACCTGCCCGATCCGATAACCATATCCGTATCGCCGACGCGTATCATGATTACATAATTATTTGGACTGTATTTTGACAACAACGTATCAAGTCTCTATATCATGTTCGCGTATCATCACCCGTGATCAGATGGGGCAAGTGTTATATCTGACTGACCCGCTGGACTTTTCTTTTATATCACTGATCTCCTAATAAATAGAGGTCAGTGTTTTATATGGATCTCAAAAAATTTCCTTTTGGCCAGGGTTCTGTCAAGTTTTCTACGATAATTCCTTTAATTTATTATTTTAGGTTATTCCATAGAGCACATCAATAAAAATACCACATTTTTATATGCTTAACACTTTATTCGTATGAAAGCAATATTTATATTTACTTTTTTAAACATAACATGATCTGACGAATATCCTAAATAGCTTAAACGACTCAATGTCTACAAAGTCAGAGTAACCCTCTTTTCGAAGTTGGTTAAAGGAAAATCTTTAATACAATTCAAGACTCTGCAATTTTTACAGTAAGGTTACATCCTTTTTCTAACAAAACTTAAATTTATCATTACAAAAATTCAATACTATAAATTCTTTGGAATTTACTCAAACTGCCGTTTATTCGTTACGTTTTTATCTTCCTAATCAAATACATTATTTTATACAAATATAATTTACATTTTGAACAGTCAACATTACAATAAGCTTCACGCCTCAACTACATTCAACATTTGACGCTCAACATATTATTGCTAATCATGTTGAGGGATTTTTGTTTCAGCGCTCGTGTTGCGTGCCAGCTTGCAATGTGGCGCGATGTAGTGCAACGTTACCGGACATGAGCCTAACATTTAGCGCAAAAGATCAGTGTAAATCACTCGAATGTCTGTCTGACTGTATACTTCTGTTCCACTCATCGACATAATCTTAATAATAATAACCAATAGCCTATAAGCGGGAAGTAGGTATTTAGTAAAAAAAATATGACAAGCTTTTTTACTGGCTGTACTTTAATTTTGTATTGTCATCTAAACCAAACCTATATGCAAAATACCAGCTCAATTGGACAGTGGGAAGCTGGTCTAATTTAGCTTGCAAGATTTGACCCGAACGGACATACACTGCAAGTTAAATAAAAGCTTGTAAAAATAACTCTGTAGGCGACAAGACGTGCGCAAAAGATCAACCTAAGCCGACCTATTTCATGTAGTTTTCATATATACAGGGTTATTTTGAAGCCACTGGCCAAATTTTTAAGTTCGACTCAGAATCGGTAAGTGAACAACTTTCTCCTAGAAACATGGGTCCGAGTACGACAAAAATTTTTTTGGACTTCCCATACTAAATCGATCACGTGATCAGTATGATTTGTCTGAAAAGTCAAATAAATTGTCATATTTCGACCCATGTTTCTAGGAGTAAGTTGTTCACTTACCGATTCTGAGTCGAACTTAGAAATTTGGTCATTAAAAATAACCCTGTATTATAAGAACTCGTCGTACGCAGTTGACGCCTGTATTCGTCCTTGTTTTTACTTCTAGCTTCAAGTGGCTGCGTTGTTGCTGTTGCTGTCGCGTGTGGCTTGTGTGCGGCGACGATAAAACACTCGAATGTGCTCATGTACAGTCAATAGCAATAATATGTGAACAACATGGAACTTTGTCACGTTCCCAACCAAAACTATCTGTGCCACAAAAGTCTTCAATACTGTAATACGACATAGTCCTATCATCATCATCATGTCAGCCGAACGACGCCCACTGCTGGGCATAGGCCTCCCCCAAGGATCTCCACAACGATCGGTCCTGCGCTGCCCGCATCCAGCGGCTTCCCGCGATCTTGACCAGATCGTCGGTCCACCTTGTAGGGGGCCTGCCCACGGAACGTCGTCCGGTACGCGGTCGACATAGTCCTATGTTGTTAACATATTATTGCTTGTGGCTGTACACTACTGTTTCACTCATTGACTTACGCCCGAATACTAGAAAACTACCTACTCAACTTTGGGAGCGTCTAAAACATCTAGTGATGTGACAACTCGAGTTGGGCCTAACTCGAGTTTAGATTGGCGCGGAAAATTAACGAATCAAACGATTACGAGATTACGTTGCTTTCATTTTTTGTTGAAAAATCGCTCTTATTAAAACCGAATTAAGATGGCGCGGAGTTGACCCATAAATCAAATCGTCATATTAGTAAGAATCACCTAAAATTGGTAAAACAAAACAAATATTCACTGCGTTTCATCCAGTCAACTCGATTTACGTAACTCGAGTTACGTGAATTTTAACTCGAGTTAACATGAGTCGCTTTTATCTCGAGTTGGCCCATCACTACAAACATCATGTCGTCTCTTTCATACCTTTGACATTAAAATTTTAATGCGTGCTTAAATTTTACTCGACTGACTGACGACGGCGATGTTTGAGACGCTGCTCCTGAAGCCGAGTATTGAGTTATTCGGACGATAATCTTAATAAAAACGACCAATTTAATCGGAAAGTTAAAGAAAATTATCACAAATAACGATTGCAGAGTCATTTCAATATATTTTATGGCTACATGGCTACAAAACTTCAACACACCCAATAAAATATAGAGCTTACACAAACGACGGACTTTTCGTCGACAAAATGATCTTTGCACGCAGATAATAAGAACGAACTCTTCTTACACTCAGTTATCGAAATTTCAGTCGAATTTGAACTTTACTGCCTTAATAATAAAGATCAAGCGTGGACTTGTGCGGAAAATCCGTCGCCTGTGTATGTGCTTAGAGCTTTATTCATAAGCACTATTAAAGCGTTAGTTGGTGAAAATCTTTTTGTCCACCACAGACCAGAAGACATTGGAAATCGTGAGTGGGCAGGGCGCGCGCGTAGGAACCCCTTTGCTCAAATTAGCAAACCCTATATACATTTTATCTTTGTACAATTTTATTTTATCCACAATGGGGAAGCACTTAGCCATCATCACACCTGATGTTAAGTGATGATAAGGCTGAAGGTGGAACGGAATCCTCAATCACTGAGGAACTGGCTATCTTATCTCAGGATAAGATGGTGGTAGCTAGCCAGGCGGACTTTGAATCAGCCCTACCACCAACGACGAATACTATATGTACCCCCACTGGGAATCGAACCCGGGACCCTCTAGGTCTGATATCGGTGGGTTGTGGAACTAGACCACAGACGCGGTTAAAACGATTTTGAACTCCTTCCAGTTGCCATAGGAACCAGCTCGTTCTCGATTACATGCTTCAATCAATACAAAAATGCATTACATGCTGCTTTCAACCACTTTCTTGTGTGCTGTGGTTGGCATTGGGCGTATTTATGCGTTAAAATTAGTGAAACATAATTTCGACTATTTCACACAAACGACAATTTTGATTCGAGTAAAAGAGACAACTATTTCTATCGCAATAACTCCTTGATAGTGTTTATGAATAAGGCCATTTAATTCTCACTGATTCTTATAATTAGGAGGATGTTGTTTAATAGGAAAAATAACTAGATAAAGTATAATACAAGAAAGAAAATTTGGCATTTCAATTCCGATCACAATTTAATATAGTTGTCATTTTAAGCTAGGACTTGTTCACATTATAATATGCGTGCAATCAAATGTTTAACACTTCAACTTTTCGGTTTTTAGGCTCAGTTAATAGCGGCAAATGTTTTTTAATACATAGTAATTTAATATTGAATACATAAAATAGAAGAACCAACTGCAATAGTTTAAACACTAGAAAAAAAATATTACTTTCCAACTAACAACACTATTATTTTGCCCAACACAATAATTATAAACTTATTATTTACGTGATTTAATTGCTGCTTTTCAAACGCCATATTTAGCAGCTGTAGAAATAGTACATAATTAGAATTAATAAACTTTAACTCCAATAACGACCTAAATACATAAACATAATTTTTCAAACTTTCCTCCAACTTTTTTTCAACTTCGATTCTCCGCACGTACGCACTTTCAATGTGAACCTGCCCTATATTGCATAAATTTATCAGCAGTATGTTTTCATTTACACATTTTAAAATGTCTAAAATGTATTATATCTATTGAACACAATATAAACTATGGTTACTGTTAAAATATTGAGAGTAAATAGAGATCCCATACAATAAGAAATTAAAACTAAATTATGCATGTCTGATTCTTAATTAAGACGTTTTTTATTCAATTCTTTGTGTGCGAAAGCAATAACACAACTATCGGCTTAATAATACTCGAATACTACTTACAACTTTTAAGACTTTAAAAAAATCAAGGTGTCTCTTTCATTCCTTTGACATTCAAAGCGATAGGATGATGTTAAACAATTATGTTATGCTCAATATGAACGCTTTTTCGTACGAATTATACTCGTGCGAACACGGACGAATGACCCAACCGGAAGGAGCAATTGGTGCGCGCACGCTGGTTTTAAGTTATTTGTACTTAAACGTGTACGTCAATTCGTACGACCTCGTTCATGTGTTTACGTATTCGCATCCAAAGTGACCGTAGCCTAAGAAGCTCTTATTTGTGTAGCGTTCATGTATTCGGGCGTATACGCTTTATGTTTCAAATATAAGTTTAATGATTGAGATTCAATTTTATTTAAAATGTATGGGACCTCGACCATTTGATACATTTACACCAGCTACGTTATCAAATCTAAAGCTACTTTACACAAAACTATGTACAATACAATATTCCACCGTATTTGATTCGTCAACAAATCAATTGCGACCTTATTAAAAGAGTTATAAAACCTATTTTTACGTATAAATCAAAATCAGTCACCCACCTCTGTAGTTTTTTCTTCGTCTAATTTTACTTTTTTTGTGTTAGTACTGTCTTCTGTTGAAAAATCGACTCGTTTTCTTTTAAGAGCTTTTATATTTCTATCTGAGTCTAAACTGCTGAGTCTTCCACTGCACTCTGAGTCGCTTGATAGTCCGTTAGTTGCATTTTTAATAATAATTAAGTCTTTTTCTATCTCGGTTAGTTCTTTAGGCTTGGCAGGCCGTCCTACCGGTCTTTTAAGCTTATTTTTGCTAGTAGATGGAGATTCTTCGGTTTTGCGCTTTTTATTATAAACTCGCTTTGTTTTCTTGGGTTCGTCCTGTAACAATTATGTATTTATTACGAAGTAGTTACAAATGCATCGCGTTATTTTTGTAACTAAAAGATAGTGGTAATCAAGCAAAAGCAAAATATCGTTCTGTCATCATTATAATACAACAACGTAATGTCTCAACAGGACCCAGGGGGGGTACCTAGTATTTATTTTACTTATATTTTTTTAATTGTTACTTCTGGAAAAGTAGATGAAATATGCAGAAAATTCAAATTCCGCGACTGTGCTAACATTAAGGCCCTTTTTACACGGCGCTACAGATGACTGACGGCACCAGTCAGGAATTATAGTTCTAAACTAATTTGTGACAAAGATTCGTACACGGCACTACTAATTTAAGTTGAAACCTACACGAAACGTCATTCATTTCTATTATCCGCAGCACAGTTTCCAGTATTCATTAGCGCGCGACCAACATGACCGGTCGCGAGTGATTAGTTACTAACGCATGTTTCTGGGGCCCTACCGGCGAACTTTCCGATAATCGGAACGATGCCGGGCTTCAATTTAAAACATAAATTACGAAGTACCTAATTTCTTATTGTACTATTTGCCGAAGTTATTTGGAAGATATCGTTCCTGGGACATCATGAATCGTTGTTTGCCATTTTGGCCCGATTGGGGCTCGTTTTATCTGTTTTTGTTTGAAGCCCGGCAAATTTTCTCATTATCGGAGCGTTCGCCGGTACGGCCCCTGATTGGTAGCGTCGTGTACTAACCGCCATTGAAATACTAAGGCCGTTTGTCCACGGACGATCCGGTCCGATATTTTCTCGGACGACGGAAGCTGGTGTTTTGACTTAGACGGATGGACACGGGAATACGTTTGTCCACTGCATCCGAACACGCACGAGCCACTTCATACTAGAGGTTGGGCTTGTGAGTGAAACAGTTAATATGGAATCTACGCTCGCACTTCGGACCGAGTTCGGATCCGGATCCGATGTAGCGGTACAACCGATCTAGCCGAATTCCCGGAGCCCGTCAAAAAAACGGATGACGGAACTCGGACGCCGCCGGGGCTCGAGTGAACACACGGTTTTTCTTTTTTTTTATACGTGGCATTGGCAGCACAGTGACTTTAGCATAGATCGAAGTGCATAATGCTCTTGAAATACTTATTTCTTAGAAAACTCATTAATTTTGCTTAGTTTTATTAATTTAGTAATAGTTATAACATGGATTATGTACAAAATTTAAGAAACAGAATGAAATAACAAGTTTATATAACGAAGTTTAATTGCGTGTGTGACTGTTTACCTGACGACCTTTGTCTTGAGAGTCTGAGACTTAGACGAAGATTATACTTTATTCACTAGAGCATAAAAAGCGATTTTATGCAGCCTATACCCAACATAACCACGAACTTTACAAGCATGAGAAGTGAAATAGTAGATTGTACAACAAGTGCATAAAACGTACCATTTTACCCGAGACGTATATATCCATCCGAGCCGTAGGCGAGGGTGGATAGTCAATTCGAGGGTAAAATGGGTTTTATCTACGAGTTATACACTCTGCTTTTCACTTCGAGTGTGAGGAAAATAAATAACAATATTGCAAATATGAAAAAATAAAGACTTCGCCATATTGGCGGGAAGACTTTCTTTTTTTTTATACGTGGCAGTGGCAGCATAGTGACTTTAGCATAGATCGTAGTCCATAATGCTCTTGAAATACTTATTTCTTACAAAACTCATTAATTTTGCCTTGTTTTATTAATTTAGTAAGTAATTTAAAATGGATTGTGTACAAAATTAAAGAAACAGAATGAAATAACAAGTTTATTTAACGAAGTTTAATTGCATGTGTGACTGTTTACCTGACGACCTTTGTCTTAAGAGTCTGAGACTTTAGACGAAGATTTTACTTTATGCACTAGAGCATAAAAAGCAATTTTATGCAGCCTATACCCGACATAAACACGAACTTTACGAGCATGAGAAGTGAAAATATATGAACCACTTCTTCGGTCCGTCTAGACGGATCCGGCGAGACGGACGTCGTGGACAAACGGCCTTATGCTGTGACATTTTATATACTCATTGGTGATTAGAGTTTGTAACTAGTTTATTTTGAGTAGCGCCGTGTAAGAAGGGTCTAAAGTTAAAATCAATTTGACAAACATGTTAAAATCAATTTCTGAGTGAAAACAGTATAACATTTTAATTACCTGCTTTGGTTTAGCGCCCATGTACCCGGAACATCTCTTAGCGCCACACAAACAACGTTTCTTCTCGATTCCGACGCATTCCAAATTGTAGTTGAATGTTAGCTCGCTGTTCTATAAAGAGAAAATAATAAATTAATTATAAGCTCTTTATAAAGGTGACATTTTATTTTTCAATCCTATACTCACATACTTACATTTTGAATGTTAATGTTACATTCAGTCACGTATTAGCACTAAATATTTCAAAACAATAATTTGCTCTTACAACTTCCGTCTTTATGATTAACACAATAAAGTTTCAAATTAATAATCATTGGTACTTACGGCTGGTATATCATTGATGGCGAAGAGTCCCACTCTGACGTCCCCCAAAACTGTCCACTTTTGAGTTTCGCAATTGGGCTCGCAGCAGTGATTCATAAACCTACGCAATAGACAAGGATTTCATTGATACAAACATGATGCAGAATAGTAGATTGTACAACAAGTGCATAAAACATACCATTTTACCCGAGACGTATATATCCACCCGAGCCGTAGGCGAGGATGGATAGTCAATTCGAGGGTAAAATGGGTTTTATGTACGAGTTATACACTCTGCTTTTCACTTCGAGTGTGAGGAAAATAAATTACAATATTGCAAAAAAGAAAAAATAAAGACTTCGCCATATTGGCGGGAAAACTTTTTTTCTTTTTTTTTATACATGGAAGTGGCAGCACAGTTACTTAGCATGGATCGTAGTCCATAATGCTCTTGAAATACTTATTTCTTAAAAACTCATTAATTTTGCCTAGTTTTATTTATTTAGTAATTTGGTAACATGGATTATGTACAAAATTTAAGAAACAAAATGAAACAACAAGTTTATTTAACGAAGTTTAATTGCGTGTGTGACTGTTTACCTGACGACCTTTGTCTTAGAGTCTGTGACATAGACGAAGATTTTACTTTATGCACTAGAGCATAAAAAGCGATTTTGTGCAGCCTATACCCAACATAAACACGAACTTTACAAGCATGAGAGCATGAGAAGTGAAAAATTATTTATGTTGCACGAGATTAACTGGGGCCTGTTTCTCAAAAGCTTCTAACTTGTAATACAAGCGGATGTCACTTTTTGACAGCTTTTGTTAGAAAGGGACTTCCACTTGTACTACAAGCTACAAGCTTTTGAGAAATGGGCCCCTGA
This sequence comes from Crambus lathoniellus, assembly GCA_949710035.1. Lineage (NCBI taxonomy): Eukaryota > Metazoa > Arthropoda > Insecta > Lepidoptera > Crambidae > Crambus > Crambus lathoniellus. Next base: position 14,754,723 of record OX453318.1, read on the forward strand.
TCTTGATCTTGTTACCTGTAATTATCGAAGCGCAAGACAGAAACTTCGTTAGCACCCTCCATTTTACTCGATGCTGTCATGGCTGGAGAGAGGGTCGGGTATAACGAAATTTCAGATATTGCGTTTCGGAGTAGACCCTCTGATAAGTTTCTTATTCCCAGGCCGAGTCAGAGATATGGGTCATATGGGCATATTAAAATAGCTGATCATAACTCACCTGGCCAGGTTTCCTTTAGGTCCTGCGTCTATCATCCTCTCCTTGTCCAACGTTAAGAAGTAGAAGTTTTCGTCGCGAATCTCGTGTTTCCTGTTCATTCTCCGTCTGAACTCTTCTTCGTCTATTAGTTCTCCTACGTATTCTATCACGAACTGGCCTACAGAACAAAATGTTTGTGGCTAATGGGAATGTTAGATTTTGGGGTATCAGTGTTCAATAAGGGTGCTAAGAGCTTGGAAGAGAGGAAAAAAACCTTTTTAACTTAAGTTATCATGTTTGGTTAGAACTTCTTGGAAAAGAAGCGCCAAAATACCATTAAATGTACACTTAGCCGAGTGGAACGAGTCGAACCTTTAATATTATGACTTACCAGCTTTGATATCTTCTAGCGTTCTTAATCCCCAGCCTCGATGTGGCGTTTTGTACGGCGCCATTCGCGGGTAGAGGCGTTTTTCGAACGCGCGGTTATTGCAACGATCGCCCGCGCGGCACGACGGACCGCATTCCGTTAGTAGCATTCTAAAAACGAGAAGAAACGTATTATAGTAAAGTAGGGCTCGGAATACTAGTTAAAACTCACGAACGGTTCGCAAGAAACTTCATCCATACTAATGTACTCCATACTTTTGATAATTCAAAAGAGCGTTCAAGCATTTCGATATCGCTGTTTTAGAAATGAAATCATTTCGGTTCTATTCAAAGATCCAAACTAAACGATCCCTTTTCGAAATACCGGTTAATTTCGCTCGCTGATTTCGGCCAATCAGACATAAGCAGTGTGACAGTGTCACAGAGAGATAAGGCAGATTTCACGGCGCCCCGAAGCCCCGCCCATTTCGATAAACCAGGTCATTTCGAAGCGACTTTAACGCTCGCGAATCGATTCAGCACTGAGCGAGCGTTTTTGGAAAACCTGGTTAAGAGCTTAAATATTTTCGAACCGTTGTTGTTGCCAAGCCCTAAAATAAAGTACTAGTTTCTAAGTAGAAATTGATAAATAAGAGGCGCTAAGTGATAAAAGACAATGGTAGTAATTTGCGCCAAATGCGGGTAAAACGCGCGGCTGTCACACGGCACGACGGAACGCATTTTACAAGCATTTTAAGACTTCTTGGTGACAAAAGAATGAAAACCGTTTAACCGGTGCCTGTCCATTGAAGGTGAGCGAGCGAGTGTTGCGGAGAGGAGTTACGGACTGTGTCTGTCAATTGACGCGCAGCGAGCTGGCGGAGCGGAGTTGCAGACTGTACGGTAGGTTAGGCCCAAAGAGCTTAGACTAAATACTGAGGTAACTGGAGAGTGCAGTACTAACACTTTTTTGTGGCACTGTGGCTGTCTTCCGTCTCACCAACACTTTGAAAAAATACGTATGGTCGTAGGTATGCATGAAGCTCGACTTAACTGAGGTAACTGGAGTTCTCACCCTGAATAAAAAAGTGTACCCAGCAAATTTGACATTTATGTATGTAGTGGCTGTCAGTTGTCTCATATGACCATACGTATTTTTTTAAAGTGTAGGTGAGACGGAAGACAGCCACTGTGTAATTTGTGGTGACAAAAAATTGTTCGTACTGCACTCTCCAGTTACCTCAGTATTAAGTCGAGCTTCATGGTCGTATGAGACAACTGACAGCCATTACGTACTAAATGTCAAATTTTATTCAGGCTGAAAACTCCAGTTTCCTTGTACAAACTCCTTGGTTAGGCCCGAAAGCTGCGTATCGACTACGCGCTCCTGGCACGCGTGCCATGAACTACCGCGCCGAGAGTGCGTTCCGCGGGACGCATTCCAAATATTTGAAGTATATCAACTAAGCGCACTTCGCGCGCGTGGCAACTGTTCCAGTGTTTGACCGTTCACGGCAACTTCGGTTATCCATACCGCGCCACAGCCAGGGGGGTGTCACTCCGCAGTTTAGGCACAGTGTTAAAAGCACCTACGAGTTTAGGCTGTGGTTTAGGTACGTTCGGCCGGCGCGCCTGCCGGGCAGGCGTATGGCAGAAGGATGCCGCTCGGCTCGTACGCTCCACGTTGCGCGTAAAACGATCGATCATTTCTGTGATTTTTGTGCACCGAACAGTGACTACTAAACGTTCTTATAATCCGTATAAAAGATACTGTTGTGTTTACGGGTGTCTAAATAAAAGAAAGAACAAAAGAAACAACAAAACCGAACTCGCAAGTCGCTCGCAACCCTAACCAGCGAGCGAGCTGTTTGAGACTTTCATAGAAATTGAAACTCTCGCGCGTAGCTGTTGGATACAGTTTTGCTTGGATTCGCGAACTTTAGATTATTATAACAGTAGGCAAGCGACGACAAAGCGACCGGAATTGGACTTTATTTTTATGCAGAAAGATTTATTTGTATTTGAATGAAGTTGCAGAGTGCGCCTTCTGTACCTTAGTACTATTATATATTCTGTGCCACAGCGGAGCTGCCTTTGATACGCGGTTAAAAACCGACACCAGATATAACGGCCCGCTCCACGTTCGAGCGCTCCAACGAACACACTGGCGCGCGATCCAACATGGTATCTAGCTAAAAAACTAGCTCGCAAACCCCTGTCCACTGAAGCAGAGCCCAGGTTTTATGCAATCCAATTGGTTAAAATTTCTCCGTTTTTTGCTCTGCCAGCACGCTCGCACGCACGCTCGCCGCCAAGACTTGTGGGTACGGTTAACCGCCAGCCAGGCGCGGATCCTTTTTTTTTTTGCTTTATAGTGAGGGCAAATACAGTCTTTTCGTATACCGCTCGCTAACGGCATGTTGGACACAGCCAGACACAGGCCCGTCTCTCGCCGCGCCCAGCTGGGCGGTTCTAACCCCTAGCCAGACGCGGATCCTGGATCGGCAATACATTATTTCAAAGCCGGTCTGAATAAAATAGACCTGTAACACACGCCTCGACACAGTTTCAAGAGGATCATAGCTGTCTGACTACATACTGACCGACTGGCCTGTTCCCTTTCAGCTTCACGTAGTGGGGGGAGGGAGACAGCTGCCTGTCTACATACTGACCGGTTGAGACAGTGCGAGTACGGGCCGCAGGGGTCGTCGACCTTGGGGCTGCAGTCGCACTTCGTGAGCGAGTCAGCTTCACGTAGTGGGGGAGGGAGACAGCTGTCCGTCTACATACCGACCGGTTGAGACAGTGCGAGTACGGGCCGCAGGGGTCATTGACCTTGGGGCTGCAGTCGCACTGCGTGAGCGAGTCAGTCAGGTTCACCTAGTGGGGGGAGGGAGATAGCTGTCTGTCTACATACTGATCGTTTGAGACAGTGCGAGTACGGGCCGCAGGGGTCGTCGACCTTGGGGGTGCAGTCGCACTGCGTGAAGGCAATATTAGACGGTTCAATTCCGGTTCAAAATTGCTTTTAATTTCGGTTCAATATTGCTTTCAATTCCATTGCTTCAATGGCATTGATACATCTAAATACATTTCAATGCGATTGCGCAATCTCATTAAAAACTTTATTTCGCCGAACACTTTTAATGCAATTTGGTGATTGTTCAATGCCGTTGAAAAGTGTAAACAGTGTAGACAATAGACATAGATTGAACGATAACTCATCTGTGCAGTGTTGCCAACTTAGCACTTTCGGTACTAGATTTAGCACTATATTGCATAAGTCCAGCACGAAACAATGGCATATTGTAGCACCTAGCACCAAATTTTCTTTTTTTTATTATTAAACTCGTTTATTAAATGGTCGCAGATTAACGTAATTCGAAACACACGTACGAGTTGACGCGCCATCGCATTGCGCAAAGTGAACATAGAATGTAATTTTTAGGATTTATGTGTAAATTGGTAAAGTCGTTCAATGTGCAATGTTCAATGCTTTTCAATGGAATTGCTTCAATTTGATTGAATCATGTAATATCACCTTGAGCGAGCTCTCCTCCGCGTCCGCGCGCCGCGACACCACGGACCCGACTGGCTTGTTCACCTTCAGCTACGTAGTGGGGGGAGGGAGACAGCTGCCTGTCTACATACTGACCGGTTGAGACAGTGCGAGTACGGGCCGCAGGGGTCGTCGACCTTGGGGCTGCAGTCGCACTGCGTGAGCGAGCTCTCCTCCGCGTCCGCGCGCCGCGACACCACGGACCCGACTGGCTTGTTCACCTTCAGCTTCACGTAGTGGGGGGGTAAGAGAGACATCGCTAGGTCTGTCTCTTCCTCTTCGTTTACTACCGCTCCTGAGAAGATACGAATATAGCGAATAACGAATATATAATTTCGACGACCGATTTGGCGCAGGGGTAATCTGCCTTCTGCGCCAGAGGTCTCGGGTTCGATTCCCGAACAATACAAACATTTGTGTGCATGAACATGTCTTTTTGTTGAGCTAGTTGTGAGACGGGTCGATTTTTTCTAAATACTTCATTTTCCATTTTTCATGTCTATTTGTGTTGGCCTGGGTGTTTTCTATGTATATTAAGTATGTATTTACAAACAAAAAGTATTTAAGTATAAATTTATCCGTTATCAGTTCAAGTAGACACAGTTTCTTAAGAAATTTACTACGGGCTTAGATAATTGGTGTGATTGTAAGAAAATATTAATTATTTATTATTATAGCGTGAAGTCTGATTTTGGCGAATGCAGTGGTAAGGGTAACCCTTATAGGCGCCACACACGATCACTTTTAACTGTCAGTTTTCATTTAACAGTTTTAACTGACAGTGAAAACTGAACGTGTGTACGATGAAAACCGACTGAAAGTGAAAAGTGACAGTTAAAAGTGATCGTGTGTGGCGCCTATTACAGTGCACGATATTAAGTCCATTTTTCATTTCTGCTCATACACTGATTGAGTGGGAGCGGTGTCGTATTCGTAAAAGTGGGCTACGTACGACCTTAAGGCATAATTTTGAGCAAATTGTACGACATCAGCGACTCCTGTTTTCGACTTCAGTCGTGCGTGCTCTTTAGTCTAATCATCATCATCATCATCATCAGCCTATTAACGTCCACTGCTGGACATAGGCCTCTCCAAGAGTACGCCATCGAGCACGATCAGTGACTGCTCTCATCCAGCTCTTGCCAGCCACCCTGTAAACATCGTCGCTCCAACTAGTCTGAGGGCGTCCTACACTACGTTTGCCGATTCGCGGTCTCCACTCTAGAACTCGCTTACTTATTTGCTGCCAGAATACCAGCGTTGTCGTGACACATTATAGTGTCATGGTAACTCATGCTGAGGCAGGGACCTTATTGACCTAAAGTCCATACTTATTTGCTCTTTTAGTTTTAAGTTGTCTTTTTAATATCCTTATTGTGTGGTCTTTTGTGTAAATAAAAATATCTCTCTCTCTCTCTCTCTCTCTCTTATTTATTTATTTTATTTATCGTTTTTTGATAGCTAACAGCTTATAAACATACAGATAACAACAAACATATAAAACTAAAAGCTATTGACAAGCTACCCCAGCGGTTATCGGTTCTGCGGCTTATATGGCCGGCCCACTGCCACTTCAGTTTGCTTATCCGGTGGGCTTTGTCGATTACTTTGGTTCTCTGTCGGATTACCACGTTCCGGATTCGATCCTTCAGAGAAACTCCGAACATAGCCCTTATTTAAATACAGGTAAAATTTAGCAAGATGGCGGTCAAATGTTTAACCAGTTTTTAATTAAAAAAAAACTAAAAAATATATTAAACTCTTCAAACGTAATTAATGTTTTAGTTAATAACAAGTAATTTTTGTCCCTTCACTACATAGTATAAAACAAAGTCGCTTTCTCTTTCCCTGTCCCTTTGTATGCTTAAATCTTTGAAACTACGCAACGGATTTTGATGCGTTTTTTTTAATAGATAGAGTGATTCAAGAGGAAGGTTTATATGTACTTTTTATCCCGATATTCCCACGGGAACGGGAACCACGCGGGTGAAACCGCGGGCGGCCGCTAGTATTAGATAATTTAAGATTAAATTAATAAATATATTATTGGTTTTATGTTCGACATAAAGAGCATTTTTATAATAAAATAGATTACTTTAAACAAATCTAACTTAGATATTAAATTATTTTTATGCATTCACAATGCAATTTTTGTAAGTATAGAAAAAAATGTGATAGTAAACATTTGTAAAACATTTGTAAAAACGTTTGTTTCGGATGCGAGGGTTTCCTCACATTGATGAAACAACGCTGCCGCTGGCCTACTACAGCGTCACAAGTGATAGCAAAATTCGACGAGTCGTGTAAGCCTTTCGGTAGCTTAGTTGGTCAGAGCATCGGGCCGGATTCCCGGAGGCGCGGGTTCGAATCCCGCCTGAAAGCTACTTATAGGGCTCGTGGTTTTTTACTATCACCTTTTTTCCTATAAATCTAACTTACTTTTCATTATCTCACACGCCCTCTGCGCATGTTCCATAGCAGTTGTAAACGCAGCGTCTATTTTAGATTTCGTGCCCGATATTCTTCCCGAGTCACCTGCAACATGAAACGTGAATTTAACTTCACAGTAATTACACTGCTATTTACTCCCCGAATCGCCTTACCTAAAATTAATCATATTTTATGTGTAAACAAACACCATGCCGAAAATATGCGACCGAATTAAGTAAGACTGTAAACCATTTTTGTGTGATGTCTAATATGGCATGTATTGTTAGAGTTATCTTCTCTCTCCATCTATCAATCAATCTCTCTCTCTTTCTATCTCCCTCTCTTTCTATCTCTCTCTTTCTATATCTCTCTCTTTCTATCTCTCTCTTTCTCTCTCTCTCTCTCTCTCTTTTTCTCTCTCTCTCTCTCTCGTTATCTAACCTTCTTGGAAGGGAAGACACGCCCCCTATTAACCCAGAAGTGGTTGTATTGGCCGAAGAAGCCGACCACAAACTCTCTTTAGGAGTGTTTCACTAACATTATATTATCCGGGATCGCTTAAAATTAAGACTGAAAATGTAAACTCTAGTTACCTTCTTGGAAGGGAAAACACGCCCCCTGTTAACCCAGTAGTAGCCATACTGACCGAAGAAACGGACCACGAACTCTCCTTGAGAGTGTTTTACCGCTATAAATATTGTCCGGGATTTCTCAATATAAATAAGAAGATATAAACTCTAGCTTATCTTCTTTAAATGGGAACGCACGCCACCTGTTAACCCAGTTGTAGTCATACTGACCGAAGAAACGGACCACCAACTCTCCTTAGAGTGATTTACCGCCATTATATTATCCGGGATTTCTCAATATAAGTTAAGAAGATATCAACTCCTGTTAACCCAGTAGTAGTCATACTGACCGAAGAAACGGACCACAAACTCTCCTTGAGAGTGTTTTATCGCCATTATATTGTCCGGGATTTCTCAATATAAGTTAAGAAGATATAAACTCTAGCTTACCTTCTTGAAAGGGGAAGACACGCCCCCTGTTAACCCAGTAGTAGTCATACTGACCGAAGAAACCGACCACAAACTCTCCTAAGAGTGGTTTACCGCCATTATATTATCCGGGATTTCTCAATATAAGCACAGAATATATATTAGTACCTTACGGTACAGAAATTTCACTCGCGAGTTTAGGTATGGTAAACGCAAGTGTCCGGTCACCGGACTAGTCTCAATAGGCTGGCACTCGCAGACGGCAGACAGTTATTGTACTATGAACGCTATACGCAATGCAAAAGGTTGAAATTGGGTTGTTTCCAGAATAGTAGGTAAATATTTAACGCCGCTTGTTTGGACGTGAGACAGGCCTGATATAAGTTAAGAAGATATAAACTGTAGCTTACCTTCTTGAAACGGGAAGACACGCCCCCTGTTAACCCAGTAGTAGTCATACTGACCGAAGAAACGGACCACAAACTCTCCTTGAGAATGTTTTACCGCCATTATGTTGTCCGGGATTTCTGTCGGGTGCAAGATTAAACCGGGCCACCATCTGAAAGGGATATGGGAGTTACAGTTCTTTTATATCACGAAAGCACGATAATTTTACGAATTTTAACTTTACCGCATGGCTTCAAAAACTTTTCTACTTCGCAGAATTTTTACATACGTTTCGCGTCCTCTCATCTATATATACTAATATTATAAAGAGGAAAAATTTGATTGTTTGTTTGTTTGCATCGAATAGGCTCCGAAACTACTGGACCGATTTAGAAAATTCTTGGACCATTAGAAAGCTACATTCTTCCCGAGTGACATAGGCTATATTTTATCCCGATTTTCCCACGGGAACGGGTACCATACGGGTAAAACGGTGAGGTTCCGCTAGTTTAATTATATAACTTTAAAATCCCACCGATTTACTTTAGTTTGTTATTACTTTATAAGATTCGAATAAAGATTAATTTGTTGTTGTTTTATTGTTTGTTCATATTTATCTCCCGCTTAACCCTGTTACACTATACTATACATGGTAATTTTTTATCACCCTGGATAATTTTAGGGATTATTCTGCTCATGAAAACAAACAACTTTTATTAACAACTATTATGGGACTAACACTGAAATCGCGAAAAAGAATCTGCTGTTCCATACATTTTGATTAAATATTGTTCCATACATTTTGATTAAATATTGTTCCATACATTTTGATTAAATATTTTTGCACTTTTGTATGGAACAGCTGTTTTTTTTTGCGATTTCAGTGTTGGTCCCATAATAATTGTTAGTTTAGAATACTAAAAAGAATCTAACAAAGTAGAAACAGTCGAATTGATTTAAATAACCCTGTATACTTGATCTCGCCTCACAAATTACTATTTGAACACGAATTGAGAGTTCAGTGTAAAATTCGATACTTAGTGGATTTTGCACTGAACTCTTAATACGTGCTCGAATAGTATTTTCGAATTTTTCACATCACTAACCAGGGGGCCGATTCTCACGCAATCGAGAAAAGTTCACATTTATAAGCTCTAAATTCAAATATAACACAGTTTTTGTATTGTCAGAATTTCACAATCGAAAAAGTTCGATCGAAAACCAGTCGAACGCAACGAGTGGTACAGACCACTAGATGTTCGTATACGAACTTAGCTGTCAAAATGAATTTGTTGACATGTGGGACAGCATAGTTTGTTTGAAACATTCTAACTTTTCCATAGAAACCACAAACAAAATGTTCATATACGAATTACCACACTGAAAAAGTTCGAATGCCTGAGAATCGGGCCCCTGAGCGCCTACGCAAAACCCGAATTATACCCGTACCTCTCACTCTCCAGTCATGACAGAATGGAGTGAAAAAGGCGGGGCTAACCGATGTTTCGGATTTGCGTTTCTCAGTTCGGTCTCAGGTCTTTGGTAAGCTGACGAACTTCACGTTTGTTTACATCCAGCGACAATCGGTTTGGAATGTACATACTGTCTAGTTATTTGAAGTTTTATACAACTCACCTATAATTACCAAGCTTGACCCACACCATTTCGCCGTAGAGAGGTAGGCGGCCGGTTTCGCAGTCTTCACACATATATCCACCTATGAACAGATAATGTACCATGTCTTTTAAACAATTTATTTAAATAAATGGTTTCTGATTGAATTGTTCCGGATTTAAAAAATATTGTACACCATCACATACATTGTTCCAATCAAAAACAAAGTAGATTAAGCACCAGAGTTATGGGAATTGGAAACAACGACGGTTATTACCAAAGGTTGGTTAAACCATACAGTTTGCAATAATTAAGCGGCAGTAACGCTGTTCGGAGATGTTTCCTATTATTATTTTATTATTAACTTATGGCGAATAATTTTAAAAACACAATATTCTTACCTTCAGGTGGTTTTATATTAAGGCACTCGGCATGGAACGAGGTGGGACAGTATTCGCAGCAAATTAACGATCCGCCGAGCGCACAGATGAAACACCACCCTGTATTCACGTGACAAGGCACTTTGCCGGGCCTGCATAGAAAATTTATATCTATTACTAGGGCTGTAGAGCATATTATTATTTAAAAAAAAACTAATATTTATTTTTACATGACCAAGTTTGTTAGAACCTTTTAATAAGCCAAAAATGATCATCAATCATCAATTTGCATAAGTACCTGAGTGCTACTGAGAAAAATACTATGTTTGTTGGAAGAGCAACTATCCTACTTAATATTATAAATGTGAAAGTTTAGATGTTTGGATGTTTGTATGTTTGTTACTCAATCACGCCAAAACGGCTGAACGGATTTGGCTGAAATTTGGGACACAAATACTTTGTAGCCTGGAGAGGAACATAGGCTACTATAACTCGAGATAAACCCGGAAAAATATTACTTTCCCGCGGGATAACGTCCTGTAGACCACGCGGGCGAAGCCGCGGGCGGAAAGCTAGTTTTTAATTTACTTTCCGCACTGCAAACAATAACAATATAATGTATAAACCAGTAATAGTTATTGTATAAAAGAGTAATACATACCTATGCTCATCATAATGTCTTGGGCACACAATATGCGATCCAGTCAAAATCTGCGATCCAGCCGGTAAGCATTTCGTGAATGTGTGGTAAGTAGCCGGACATTTCACACATCGAGCCAACTTATCTCCACTAAATCTAGTTTTACAGCCTCTTGGGTCATCAGACACACAAGTGTGACAAACATGTCTAGGACACATAAACTCTTCGAAATTCCCAATTTTAGACAAATCTCTAGCATGGAATTGTGTCTGAGGCCAATGGTCCAAGCACTCCATATGGTAGTATCTATAACAGTGCGCTGTCTGGCAACGCTGTCTGTACTCAACTCCAGTTTTTGATGTCGCCAATTTACATACAGAACACACTGGGATATCATGCTTTACACACTTATTGCATTTGAAGTCAGAGTAATCTGGTTCGATTTTTGACTGCAATTTAACGTCTACAATCTCGCATTTGCCAGCCACTGCACTGTTCCATGTTATACCGCAATCGCTGAAGGAGGTGTCGTAATTAGCTTCAGTACTTATCAACTCTTTCATTTTAACCTCGAGTAAGGATTCGAAGTTTTCAGCGTCCACCGTATAAGTCTCTAGTTCAGTGATCTCTTCGATTGATTGGTTATTATCTTCAGAAAATTCTTGAGATTTCTCATCGCTTTGACTTCCCGATTCATCTAAATTCTTTAGTTTGCGAACGGTTTTCTTCTTCTTCTTCCTTCCTCTCGAAGCCAACAGTGCCTCGACTTTGACTTCAACTTCTTTCTTAACACAATCCACATGAAACATACAATTGCATCCTTTACATTTCACCAGGTTACTTGTTTTCTCACATATCTCACAGACTTTTTCTCTAAGTAATCCTTTAAATACATTAGGTTTTGGTTTTATCAGGTCCGAGAAATATAATTCTACTACGTCGACGACATGCTCGGCCTCATCAAGGGCTACAATTTCATCTGTTCCATCAGTTGAAAGTTTCGTCTTAGATTTAAAAATGTCAAACATTTCGATATCTTCTGAATCAGATAGGTCATCTTCAACATAATAGGGATGAGAAGATTTACGTTTTGGCTTCTCTTTTACTATAATATCGTCATCAGTAGTCACATCTTTTTCAACTTTGATCTTTTTATTTACTTTTTTCGGCTGTTGAGTATCGGTGTTTAATCCTTTCACTAAATTAGCTTGCTCAAGTTCGTCTGACTTTTTGATGTCCGATTTAATACTTTCTTCGTATAACCATGTTTTAAACAAGTAAGAAATTATCTCCTCTTCAGATAGTTCAGGGTGTTCATCCATAAGAGCATCTTGTCTAAGCTCTACGTATTTTAGGAATTCTGGGTCATTTTTGGTTGGTTGTTTGTCTGGATATTTGCGTTGCTTGCGTTTTGATACTGATAATGATACTTCACTATCTTCAGAATTAATGGACACTGTGTCAGGATCAAATTCTTCTTCAACTTTCACTTGAAACTCATTTTTTATTTTAGGGTTTTTGTTTATTTTCTCATTTTGCTTAAATATATCGAAATACTTGTTAGTTTCAGAGTCTTTCGTTGTATTATACGGGCTAGTTTTTCCAAAATCACCTACTTTTTCATTTTGTGTTTCGTGTTTATCACTATCTTCTTTTTGATTTTTAAGTGAAGTAGAATTTGTTTGCTTGTCTTTTTGAGAGGAATCTATTTTAGTTGACTTATTTGAGTTGATCTGTTGCTTAGTGTCAGTATGGTTTTCACTGATATCAGGTTTAACAGATTTACAGTTATCATTATCATCAAGTTTTCTCTCTGGACTTTTATAAATGCTTAGATTTTCTAACACTACGATTGGTGACTGAACGGAACGTTGACGCAATCTTCTTTTAACTGAAGAATCGCTTGTATCAGAACAAGTTGATATGGAATCTTCGGAGAAAGGTTTAGGTTTACGTTTTTTAAAACTATTTCTAATCGATTTTTGTCTGAGATTGTCATTTAATCCTTTCACTAGCCCCGATTGCTCTATGTCATCAGTCTTCATATAATCAGATTTTGTGTCTTCTTCGTAGAGCCATGCTTTATACATGTACTCGATTATTTCTTCCTGATTTAACTCTGGATGCTCATCTATGAGAGCGTCTTGGCGGATTTCTACATATTTTAAGAAATCGGGATTATTTCTATCTTTTACCAATTTCTGACGACCTCGTATTTGCAATTTTGACCTTACTACTGATAAAGGCTCACTATCTTCTGAATGAATAGACGACGTTTCAGCATTAAATTCACCGTCACTTACATCTGGAGTACAGTCATCAAAGGAGTGAAACCCATTTACTTTAGTAGGTTCTATTACGTTTTGGGGACATACTTCTTCAGGTTCACTGGTTTCACCTTCAAGGGTACTAGGATTTTCGTTGGACACCTTAACATTATCTGATTTGGTCGTTATTGATTTCAGTTCACCCGTTGTCGTTTGTTCTGTCACAATAGCTACATCATTGAGTAGAATACTTTGTTCTCCAAGGCTGCCAGAAATGTTATCAAGACTTTGAAATACGGAAACACCTTTTTCAGTAGGTTCTTCTTCTTTGTGACAACCATTTATAGTATGAGACAGTTCCAAGCATTTGCCATTTTGTAAATCCGAATCCAGGGTATCAATAGGAGACTCTTGATTATTGACAAAATTGTCAATCGATTTTATAATACTATCAACCTCTTCATCATTTTTTATCAGATTATTGTCAACAGCTTTTGATTCATTTTTCAAGTCATTGGATAAATTATTCATTGTTATTTGGGATGTCGACTCTAACGCGACTGTATTTGAATCTTCACTCTCTAAAGGAGAAATATCTTGATTATTTTGCTCAGATTTTGTAGAATCGCCATTTTGTACATTATCTGAAGTGGATGAATTATACTGACCATTTAACTCATCATTCTTTTGTTGTAAGGTATCTAATTTATTTGATCCTATGTTATTCAACAATTGAATCGGTGTTTTTTCACTTTCAGTCGCGATACTAAAGGACTCTTCTTGATTATGAGGGGCGACTGTTAGAGTAATATCTATAGTTTCTTTGTTCTCACTAAGTTTCTCATTATCTGAAGAATTGTGATGTAATGATGTTTTTAAGTCCAATTCAGAAACGGTAATGTTTTGTTTGTCTTGATCTGGAGTAATACAAACTGATTCTGAATCAGTGTCATAAAGTTCAACGATTTTTGAGCTATTAATGGTATTATTTTTATCACATTGCTCATCACTCTTTAAAGAAACATTAAATTGTGTTTCTGTGTCGGTATTTTCAATTTTTGTTTTAACGACTTCTATAATATTACTGTCTTTATTTAACAAATCAATAGTTGTATCTTCATTTTCAGTCGCGATGCTTTTCAAAGATTCTTTTTCATTTTGCGTGGCGACTATTATAGTACTACCTATTGTTTCTATGTTGTCACTGAGTTTTTCATTATCTATAGAAGTATGATCTAATGATGTTTTTAAATCCAGTTCAGAAACAGTACTGCTGTTGTGTTTTTCTTGATCCGGAGTAATATAAACTGATTTGGAATCCATACTATGAAGTTCCACGACTTTCGAACAATTTTTTGAATTATTTTGGTCACACGGTTCATTATTAGACTCTTCTTCATGATGTGTGGCGACTGTTATAGTACTATCGATAGTTTCTTTGTTGTCAGTAAGATTTTCCTTATCCAAACATCTATGAGGTAAGGATGTTGCCGAGTCCAATGCAAAGATATTACCGCTGTTGTATTTTTCTTGATCCGGAGTAATATAAATAGATTCTGAATCTGGGTTATGAAGCTCCCCGATTTTTGAGCTTATGTTAGAATTATTTTGACTACATTGTACATCACATTTCAAAGAAACATTCCGTTGTGATTCTGAATCCATATTTTCCATTTTTCTTTTTACAATTTTTATGATATTACTGCCTTTCCTATCAGTCTGGATATCACCGTTTACAGATTCACACGAAGTCATTTCGCAATCTAAGCTATGACAGATTTTATCATTGATTAAGTGGTTATCATTGTTATGTACTACAGATTCATTTGAATCATTGGAAGCTCCAATTTCATCTTTGTTTAAATTATTAAACTTAATAACAGGAAGGACACATGTTTTTTCTCCATTTTTGAAGGCGACACTCATATAATTATGCCGTAGTATGTCAGTTAAGTTTACAGTACAAACTTTCTTCTCTGCTTTTAATAAATGAATAGTACTCAATTTGTCATTGGTACTGTTTTTTTCGATGTTCTTGATGCCTTTATTATCAATGGTGTCTTTTTGTTTATCTTCTTTTCTTCTTCTTCCATCTTGCGACTTGGCAGTTAAGTTTACAGTACAATCTTTCTTCTCTGCTTTTAATAAATGAATAGTACTCAATTTGTCATTGGTACTGTTTTTTTCGATGTTCTTGTTGTCTTTATTATCAATGGTGTCTCTTTGTTTATCTTCTTTTCTTCTTCTTCCATCTTGCGACTTGGCAGTTAAGTTTACAGTACAATCTTTCTTCTCTGCTTTTAATAAATGAATAGTACTCAATTTGTCATTGGTACTGTTTTGTTCGATGTTCTTGTTGTCTTTATTATCAATGGTGTCTCTTTGTTTATCTTTTTTTCTTCTTCTTCCATCTTGCGACTTGGCAGTTAAGTTTACAGTACAATCTTTCTTCTCTGCTTTTAATAAATGAATAGTACTCAATTTGTCATTGGTACTGTTTTTTTCGATGTTCTTGTTGTCTTTATTATCGATGGTGTCTTTATGTTTATCTTCCTTTCTTTTTATTCCATCTTGCGCCTTGGCAGTTAAGTTTACAGTACAAACTTTCTTCTCTGCTTTTAATAAATGAATAGTACTCAATTTGTCGTTGTTACTGTTTTTTTCTATGTTTTTGTTGTCTTTATTATTAATAGTGTCTTTTTGTTTATCTTCTTGTCTTCTTTTTCCATCTTGCGACTTGTCAGTTAAGTTTACAGTACAAACTTTCTCTTGTGCTGGTAAATGAGTAGTAATTACTTTGTCTTTGGTATTCTTATTTTCGATTTTATTGCCGTATTTATTATCAATGGTGTCTCTTTGTTTATCTTCTTTTGTTCTTCTTTCATCTTGCGGGTTGTCAGTTAAGTTCACAGTACCGACTTTCTTCTCTGCTTGTAAAAGAATATCACTTATTTTGTCATTGCTACTGTTATTTTCGATTTTCTTGGGTTCTTTATTATCAATGGTGTCTCTTTGTTTAGCCTCTCCTCTTCTTCTTCCATTATGGGTTTTGTCGCGTTGTTCCTGTTGCGTAGCGTCTTGTCCTTCACCAGTTTGGTACTGCCAAGTTTTTTGTAAATATTCTATAATTTCTTCTTCTGACAGTTCCGGATTCTCATCCATAATCGTATCTTTTTGTAACTCTACATATTTAGCGAAACCGTCATGTTGACTCTTCTGAATATTTGATTTAGTGCGGTTTTTCAAACGCAAGCTGCGTTTTCTCAGTGGTTTTGATCGGCCTAAGGGTTTGGCGAAATTGTAGTAACTGTCATTTTGTTCTAAGCTTTGAGATAGGTTATCAATACTAGTATCAGCATCTGAATTTTCAATACTTTCCACACTCAAGCTAACTTCGAAACCATTGCATCGGGATATAATGGATGAATCTAATATACAAGCTTCAGATTCTTTCAGATTGTTAGGTGATACAGTATCTATTTTAGATTCGTGATCATCGCCTCCATTCGAATTGTACAAAGGTTTGTCAGTAACAGAAGCAACAGCACTGCTTTCACTATCTCCATTATCGCCATCTTTAATATCTTCTGAATGTCCATTCATATGTAAATAGGAAGGCCATTGTTTCGCTTCACTATTCATATTATGATCATTAAGAGTATTAGGGATTTCATTACATGTTTTAGTGCTATTATTTTCAAAAAGTTCCAATGACTGTTCTTTTATAATTTCTTCCATTTTATCATTATTCGTTCCTTCGTCTATGCTCATATTTATATCGTTTACGGAGTCACTATTGGCCACTTCAGAATTCATAACGTTTAGAGTATTAGAGACTTCAATACAATTTAGAATGCTATTATTTTCTAAAGGTTCCAATGAGCGTTCTTTTAATTTTTCTTCCATTTTGTACATATTTGTTCCTTCGTCTATACTCATATTTATATCTTTTACGAAGTCGCTGTGGACAACATCAGAATTCAATGTTACTTCTGAATTTCCGCATCTTTCTGTATTGATTTCATGCGCAAAAATTAAATCATCATAGTCTTGCGTAAATGTTGGAGAGTCACATGTACCATTGGTTTTGTTCATGTCTACTTTAGCTGGTGTAACATCTATTATTTCTCTTTTTTCTGCTTTATCCTTAAGTGATTCAACTTTTGTTATTATTCCTATAGTTATTCCAGGTAATTCAGCTTTATTCGGTGTACTACTGTAGTCGTGTTCATTGTCCTGAGACATTAAGTTACGAGATTCGTTAGACTTTCTTAAACTATAAGGCTTTTTAACAGAAACAATTCTTGGTGCTTCCCACCTTTTCTTCTTAGAACTAATAACTCTTTCTTTCTCTTTTGGTGGTACTTGAAGTTTGACTTGAGATTTCTCTGGTGTTTTAGATTTAGCCTTCTGGAGCCATCTATCCATGTGAGATTGTTTTTGTATTTTCGTCATACCTGTTTTAGCAGCCATGTTGTCCAGACAAGCGGTGACAACTTCTGAGACATCCAAAGATTTCCTAGTCTTACTTCTAGAGCCATTAGATTCCTCAGATTGTCTGTTGTTTTCAGAAAATAATGTGTCATACAAGCTTTCACTCAGAGATACATCACTATTTGTTCGAGCTACTTTCCCACTTTTCGATTTGGCGACTTTCATACTGCGAGATTTAGCGAGCATATCGTTAAAGATATCTATTCTTAGTCTTTTCGGCTCGCGCAGCAGAGTTTCAGCTTCCTCAACGGAAATGGACCACGGGGGCATCTTTTTTTCTGATACAAAAAAGGCGGCATATAATCTTGGATCTCTTTTCTTTGCCTGACAAATGAGAAAAACAGTTTTACATTATACCATACACATAATAAGCGTAGTTACATTTAAAGGTTTGATTGAAAAGCATTTTTTTTAGACTTCAAGACTACTTATTAGTTTTTCAAATAGACTTCGAACTTTTTTATATGGAGCCTGGCATACCTAAAGTGCGAGTATGAAATATTTTGGTGTACATCTACGAAACATGCGCCAGTCAACCAAAAAAAAAACCTAATTACAAACAAAAAATACTACTGACAAAATGTCGTAAATGATATACTTTTTTAAATAAGTATTTCACTTTGAATGTGTAAACTGCGTCACGCGGACGCCCGCACGGTTCCATACAAAAGTGCTCCGTCGCGGGCCCCGTCGCGGGCAACCGTCGCGGGGAGGCGGGCCCCGCACCCGCGCCTTGTGGCCCGTTTTCCCGCGACGGTCGCCCGCGCGGGTGCCCGCGACGGGGCCCGCCAGCGGTAGCACGGTAACACGCACGGGCTTGTTCAGTCAATAGCGCTATGTGATGCGGTCCCACGGAGCCCGCGCGCGTGTCCACGGACGGAGACACGCAACGTGTGCCCGTCGCGGGCGCCCGCTTTACGCAGTTTAGGCCCTGAACTGAAATATTTCAAAAAGTATATCATTTACGGCATTTTGTCAATAGTATTTGTCGTTTGTAATTATTTTTTTCGGTTGACTGGCGCATGTTTCATAGGTGTACACCAAAATATTTCATACTTGCACTTTATACTATAAAAAAAAAGTACCTATGCCCAATAAGGTTCGATGCCTTTTGAAATTACGTAATAATGTAATGTTGTCTTATTTAGAAGCAAATGAATCTGGTAAAATATAAAAGTATGGTCTGAGGTTTATTGTTTATGGTACCTTAATACTTATAAAATATGAACTGTTGCTGAACTCATTGAAATTCCTTATCAATGAATTCAGCAACATACTGATGCAACGTATGTGATACTCTGCAGCACTCAGAGACGTCAATTAACTTTAATTGGCATTAAAATCTATATCTGTCTGTTTTTTATATCTAGTATTGAATAAAGTAGGAATGATAATTTAATGCCCATTTAAGTTAATTGACGTCTCTGAGTGCGGCAGAATGTGAAGTACGCCCGCCCGTGCACGGGCGACGCAGGGGGTGCGGTATGACGAAGCGGGCCGCGAGGTAGCAGCAATGATGAAGTGAACGCGTGGTAAATGATGAATATTAATACTACAAAGTATTGCAATGCAGCTAGGAGATTTTTACAATATGTGTTGTTTCAATTAGATTTTGTTCAATTTATAAATATCCAATTTTTTTTTTCATATTTTGTGTTATTTGTACCGTCTCAAGGCCCTGTCAAAATAACAGCGCTTTTGGGTAATTCTGACCATCTACAAGCGACCCAGGAGGCTTTTTGAGCTGAGGCGGGGCCTTTTAGCTGCACACTTTGTAGTTTTATTGTTTTTTTTTCCCCTTTTTGTAAAATTTCTAATTTTTGTTTGTCATGTATTATAGCCAGTTAGAAGCAATAATATGTAAACCCAGAGGCGTATTTACCTAAGGGCCAAGGGGGCCATGGCCCAGGGCGGCAGGCTGCTAGGGGCGGCGCAAGCCGCCCCGCTCAGCTTCACGCGCCCACTTGTCATCGGATGTCGGAAGAAAATCAAAAAGCTTAAGTACTAATAAATTATTGTCAACAACATCTTAAACTCAAAAATCCAGTAATAATCATTGTTACGATTTTTAACTATATTTTATTTCTTATTTGTCTGATGCTTTGTCTGATGAAATTCAAAAATTTTACCAGTGCGGCTCGGGCCGCCCCGCTCAGCTCTGCACGGCCACCTGTTTTGATCTTTACTTAAATTTTACTTATTTCTCGTTAATTTCTCTAATGAAATTCAAAAAGTTTACCAGGGCGGTTTGGGCCGCCCCACTCAGCTTTGGGTGCGCATGTTATGATCTTTACCTATATTTTATTTCAAATCTGTCTGATAAAATTCAAAAAGTTTACCAGGGCGGCTCATGCCAGCCACCCCGCTCAGCTTTTGGTGCCGATTGTTATGATTTTTACCTATATTTTATTTCTTATTTGTCTGATGAAATTCAAAAAGTTTACCAGTGCGGCTCGGGTCGCCCCGCTCAGCTTCTGGTGCCCGCCTGTTATGATCTTTACCTTTATTTTATTTCTCATTTGACTGATGAAATTCTCAAAGTTTACCAGGGCATCTCGGACCGCCCCGCTCAGCGTCTGGTGACCACCTATTATGATCTATACCTTTATTTTGTTTTTCATTTGTCTGATGAAATTAAAAAAAGTTTACCAGGGAGGCTACCGAAGGCGTGGCTCACTCTGCAACTCAGTTGACTTATTCACCTACGCGCGGGCGCCTTCGAAGGATAGAATATCAGGCGGATGTCACGCGCGCTCTCTGTTGTGCACC
This sequence comes from Crambus lathoniellus, assembly GCA_949710035.1. Taxonomy (NCBI): domain Eukaryota; kingdom Metazoa; phylum Arthropoda; class Insecta; order Lepidoptera; family Crambidae; genus Crambus; species Crambus lathoniellus. The sequence goes on from OX453318.1 coordinate 14,774,826, forward strand.
CGACGCGACGTGTAGGTTACACAACACAAGAAGAAATTAGTTTATTTTCTCGCCAAAACACACGTGTTTGGCCCATTGAATATTGGTAATATTAAAACTTTATTGTGCGGCCTTCGGTTCTCTTAACAAAGACAGAAAGAGACTGGATTTAAAATTTCATCATTTTATATTTCTTTTAAAAATGACATAATTTTAAATTAACTTATAATTAAAAATTTCATTAACTTATTTTACGTTCGAGTAGCACTTTTAAAATACTAAATTACAAAATATCCACTTTCAATATTCATATGCGCTGATCATCTAGCTTTATATAGTATTGACACGGTGGTTATTCTCTTTAGTTACTCAAAACATTAATTTAAACACAGAATTTCGACGTTACATTGCAGTTGTGTGACCCTAGTGAGGCAACAAAAAGTACCCAAAGCCAATTTGGGATAAGCGTATCCGAGTAATAGAACTATTACGTATAGCTACGGTTCATTTTCGCTTGTAATGAACGGGTAGGCGTTTTAGACCTGATTTTCGCGTGGAAAAAGATTGATAATTTATAGTAACTGTTTCGGAAGTGAGCCTTCTGTACCTTTATATTATTCTGTGCTACATGCGTGCTGTGTGTCAAATATAGATATGGACATGGGCGTCATTTGACATTTTTAAGCCCAGCGAATATGCAAGCCGGAGCTTCCCAAACGCTGCCCATCCGAGCTGGATTCGACGAGAGATCTCTTTCTCGAAGTTGGAATTACCTAATTGGATTGTCTGTCTGTTATGATCTTTACCTATATTTTATTTTTAATTTGTCTGATGAAATTAAAAAAGCTTACAAGGGTGGCTCGGGCCACCCCCTCAGCTTTGGGTTCGAGCCAGTTATGATCTTTACCTTTATTAATTTCTCTTTGTCTGATTAAATTCAAAAAGTTTTTTGGTGCCGCCTGTTATGATCTTTACATATATTTTATTTCTAATTTGTCTGATGAAATTCAAAAAGTTAACTATTGCGGCTCGAGCCTCCCCACTCAGCATTAGGTGCCACCTGTTATAATCTTTAACTATATCATCATCATCATCAGCCATTTAATGTCCCCACTGCTGGGGCACTGGCCTTCCTTATGGATGAATAAGGAGAATGAGCCATGACCCACCACGCGGGCTCAGTCCGGATTGGTGGGTATTAACGACTGCAAGTGCAGCCGGGACCAACGGCTTAACGTGCCTTCCGAAGCACGGAGGAGCTCGAGATGAAAGTTTTTGGTCACCCATCCCGTGACCGACCAAATAAAAAGCAAAAAGAAATTGCCACTTTACCATCAATGGTACTGTCTAATGGTACCACGGTAAAGGAATGTTTATTTCTTATTTGTCTGAAGAAATTCAAAAAGTTTACCAGGGCGGTTGGTGCGTGCTTGTTACGATCTTTAAATATAACTTATTCCCAGTTGTGTAATGAAATTCAAAGAGTTTACTATGGTGGCTCGGGCCGCCCCGCTTAGCTTTGCGTGCCCACCTGTTATAATCTTTACTTTTTTTCCCATTTGTCTGATGAAATTCAAGAAGTTGACCAGGGTGGCTCGGGCCGCCCCGCTCAGCTTTGGGTGCCCGCCTATTATGATCTTTATTTTTATTTTATTTCTCATTTGTCGGACAAAATTCAAAAAGTTTACCAGGGCGGTTGGGTGCGCGCTTGCTATGATCCTTTATTATAAATTTATTCCCATTTGTCTGATGAAATTTAAAAAGTTTACCAGGGTGGCTCGGGCCGCCCCGTTCAGCTTTGGGTGCCCGCCTATTATGATCTTTATGTTTATTTTATTTCTCATTTGTCGGACAAAATTCAAAGAGTTTACCAGGGCGCCTCAGGCCGCTCCGCTCAGCTTTGTGTGCTCGCCTGTTATGATCTTTACCTATATTTTATTTCTCATTTGTCTGATTAAATTCAAAAAGTTTACCAGGGCGGCTCGGGCCACCCCGCTCAGCTTTGTGTGCCTGCTTGTTATGTTTTTTACATTAATTTTATATCTCATTTGTCTGAAGAAGTTCAAAAACCTACCTTATTGTCAACAACACCTAAAACTCATATTACAAGTAAACAAAAAAAATCAACTACAATGATAAGTTGATTTTTTTATTTTTTGTTTCATCTTAGAGCGCGTGCGATGTTTATTCTATTGAGTGTTTTTTTGTTATTAATTTTTTTTTCTTTAATGTATGGGGCGGCCCACGTAACTGGCCCAGGGCGCCGAATACCAAAATACGCCCCTGTGTAAACCACATAAAACCTTGAAACATTGAACCATTCCGATAGTAAACTATCTGTGTAAGTAAACTATATTGCTCATGACTGTAGTTTTGGGGGGCCAGTAAATCTTTTTTTTCTAAATAACAGTAAAATCTTACCGTAGGACTAAAATGCTCTCGTGTGGCCTCAAACTCTAACTGACCGAGGAATTTTCTCAGCATGCTGTCGACGATCCAACTGCGTCGTCCGTTATCACCGAAAAATGTAACATGTATGATGTCTCGTTCAATACGTCCAAACACTGAAATGTAGAATTAAGACTATTGGAATCACACATATTGTTTAAGGTCCGGTTCCAATAACTTATCCTCAGTAAGATCTCTTACTTACTCTAGTATGCCTATCTAGGCATACTAGTGTAGTTTCTTGATATTTTTGTTAATAAGTCTAAAATAGCAATGGTTTTTAAGTAATGTAACTGATAGGATCTTCTCAGGATAGGTTAGTAAGGATAGTCGTTAGCATTAAATCCAAAAATAGCAAAGCAATAAAAATACAATGGAAAGCTTGATTAATTTATTACTGAAAAATGGAAAATGAAGTATTTAGAAAAAATCGACCCGTCTCACAATCAGCTCCGATGGGACACGAACCCACGACCTTTCGCTTTCCGGGCGACTGCTCTAACCACTGAGCTACGGAGTCGTTACGAGAAGCGTCGAATTTATCAAATACTTCTTACTCGCTGTATAGTCAGCGTTAATTTCATCAATGTGGAGATATTACTACCCTCACACGCGAAAGAAATACCTTTCCAGGTATTTGGCAATTGCTTAAGATGAAATTACTATGGCAAGTTATTTGAATTTTTAGTTTTTTGCATTCACAATGCAATTTTTATCACTGAAAAATGGAAAATGAAGTATTTAGAAAAAATCGACCCGTCTCACCATCCGTCCGTCCGTCCACCGTCCCATCGGAGCTGATTGTGAGACGGGTCGATTTTTTCTAAATACTTCATTTTCCATTTTTCAGTGATAAAAATTGCATTGTGAATGCAAAAAACTAAAAATTCAAATAATTTATTACTAATCATTCTTTTTCCTCAATCTTCATTTGCCATTTGTTGAGAAAAGTGAAATAAACATCCAAACCATTTTTTAGATCGTACATATAAAGAAAGTGATTCTGTGACAGAAACAAATTTGAAATTTGTATCTGAAATGTCACAAAAAACTGCCTTAATACGCAAATACAAATCAACTTGAAGAGAAAACATTGTCGCTTTATACATTTATTTATAAACATATTGATATTTATTATACATTTAAATCAGCAGAATGAAGTTGAAGTACCTCTTCAACTTGAAAGTTTGAGCATTTGAGTAATAAGGCAAAAGAATACTATCTTCGATTTAAGATATACTTACACTTTTTCCGGACAAACATTCCAGAAACTGGTTCTCTAGTAACAATACATGGCCAGAATGGGTATGATCCCATTCGGGCCCATGCCAAATCTCCCACTTGGTATTCACATTTGGCTTCTAATTCAAACAATTCACTTTTAGACAGTGATGTTCTACTTTTCTCTTTTTTCTTCTTGTTGCTATCAAAATCTAGTGCTTTAACTACAGAAGAGTTATTAATGAAGCCATTGGAAGACGCTGATTTTTTAACACTGCTATTTAGACTGTACTTGTCCGAAGACCTTTCCAGCACATTGCTTAAATGGCTGTTACTCGCTCTTTGACCACTTTGTGGTGAAAACATATTCTTCATCAACATTATTGTTTCTTCTTTTTCTTTCTTCTGTATTAAATCCTTACGTACATACAGTTTGGGAACATTGCCTGGTGACAGTTTCCGTTTCTCGCTAGAACCGAAACGGCTGAGAGAAATATTCTCATTGTAAATGTTTTCTATCTGGTTTTCCAAATTCGTTTCAACATTTTCAATTTTAATGGGTGTTTTGTTGGTGTTTTCTACCTTTATTGGTGAATTAGAAGCATGCATTTTGTAAACTGGAGATGTTTGCAATTTAGCAGGTGTCTTTTCTGCAGCCGGTGACTTTGTTGATTTCATTCCGACTTTTTCAGAGCCTATAAAGTCTGAATCTGTCTTGAGGCGACGGGCTCGGCCATAGCGACTGGTGCCACTAGCTTCGCCATATGCCATTGGAGAAGTGAAATGGGCTGTTAAGCTCGTCTCTAACTCCCGTTCAACTAAAGATTTCTTTTTGGGTTTTGACTTGACCGATGTTGGAGTATGACCTATTTTAGTGTCAGCACTCATATTATCTTCAGATTCGTCCATCTCTATCATATTTTAGCCACGCGAGACTATTCTTATGGCTAAAACGTAATTATCATACAAGCAAAATCGAAATCCGATTTTTCCTACATTTATCATAATATGCCAATTAAATCCAAAAAAAATATTGGAATAATAACGCTAAACGTCGTTCTACATGAACCGATCACCAGAATCGCTCTCACATTGGCGACTGAAACAAAAGAAACAAAATGAAGTTTAGATTTAGTGGGCAATTAGGTTATCTCAATAATTGTTATAAAGTGCTGTCTTTTAGATTCACATTGACGAAATCCTGAATTAGAATTTATAAAACGACTCACCATCGCAATATGCCAATGTATGACCTCAGCAAGGGTAATTTGGGCTCATCAACCGCGTATGCTATGCGGTCTCCTTGGTACATCAGCCACAAACGAAACTTAATTTTCTTTTTTACACAAAAACTAGAAATGCTTTTGATTTTCTAAGCACGACTCTAATTTTATATATTCAAACCAGTACAGAAACAATAACAAGAAATAGCTGCGTCCCATTAACGTTCGTACAAAGTCTGAATTTGTTAAGAGAAATGAGCTATTTGCACTATCTCACAAGCGCCATATCAAGCGCAAGTATACACAAAAATACCACTCTTTTTTTACTGTTTCTTCATGATTTCAGGAACTTCAATTCACTCTTATTACTAACGACATCACATTTAACGTATTATCTACCACATTAATAATATTTTAAATTAAAATAAATTCAACAACGACGCTCATACCGCGAAAACCGATTGCATGAATTTTGAATGTGTGTGTTAGGTAGTGAATGTATGTCAAGTATCGTATGTGTGTGCGTGTGTGTGTGTGGTCACAGAATTTTATAAAGGCCCCCATATACGGTACGCACGATGCATCGTTATCGTTAACGATATCGCTTACGATACGATCGATACGATCTTGACATACACTGTCGATTCGTCGGTCGTTTCGATCGGTCTGAAGCGACGAATCGTACAAATCAAGCGATATCGTCTTCGATTAAGTAAATCGTTCACGAATGGGCGATTTTCTGAAAGCTCAGTCACTAGATGGCGCTGTCCCACCTATGCAGTTAGAAGGAACGGAACGTTATAAATTTTACTTTGACGCGACTTTTTTACGTAAAACGGAACGTCAGACAGATGTTATTTATTTACCTAAATCTTTAAATTTACCTATTTCGTTTCTGTTCCTCACAGTAGTACTTATTTAATATATTATTACTTTCCTTAGGGTTTTTAAAAAGTAATTAATTTAAATATGTTTCATACCAAAATATACCATAGACATGTACATACTTATTCAACGCCATCTAGTGAAGCAATTGGAAGCTTTTTTTTTTTTAAATGGCCTCTCAGAAAATCGCTCATTTGACATACACTGTTGGTGTTGATTCGTCTCGTTTCGATTCGGTCTGAAGCGACGACGAGAAGGGTCGTACAGATTAGTCGTACCGTATATGGGGCCCCAAGCGCTTTGTACCCCCAGTACAGGTTGGCCGACCATGGTCGGCGACCATGACCAATACATCGTACATTGACACTTTTGAACGAACAAGTTTAAAAAGGTTCTTTCAAAAGTGGCAATGTACGATGTATTGGTCATGGTCGCCGACCATGATCGGCCATCGTGTACTGGGGGCATCACAGTTCCAGCGGCCCTTGGAGCTAGACTTAATACTGAGGTAACTGGAGAGTGCAGTACAGTACTACACTTTTTTGTGGCCACAAATTACACTGTGGCTGTCTTCCGTCTCACCTACACTTTGAAAAAATACTTATGGTCATATGAGACAACTGACAGCCACTCAAGGAATTTATAAGTAATACGTACAACAGGAAGGTGCACTGCTGCTAAAAAACGGCCCTAATGAGATAGTAAGAACAAGTAAGAACGAGGCATAAACTTATTTATACTAGGGGTAATATAATAAGTTTATGGAACGAGGTCAGTTTTATCTCACTCTATTCCATTACCGTAATGGATTAGATTACGGCCTAGCCACGAACATGCGCGACGGGCGGCGAGCGGCGACGAGTGAATTGCGGAATCATTGCGCGCTCGCGACAGACGTCTAATCAAATAAGTCAATGAGACGCACCAACTGATGCGCAATTCGCTCGTCGGCACCGCGCCATCGCGCATGTTCGTGTCTAGGCCATTAGGGTGACCATAAGTTTTAAAAGAAAATACTTGTTTTGTTACAATTTGTTATAATTGGTTAAAATTATAAATGCGAAAGTGGTTTTCGATTGTGCTTTCACGCTTCGTGTAGTGAACCGATTTTGATGAAATTTGATCCATGAATAAAATACATTTTCTTTATATATTTTTTAATTAGAGTCAGGAATCTTTTATACTTAAGTCATTTTAATTTTTTTACAAAATCAACTCCTACAAAATTTCATACAAAACAAAATCAAAACTAGAGTGAGTGAGTGAGTGTATGGAAATAGGAATTAGGAATCATAGATATAGTATTTAGGAATGGATGGAGGGAAGAAACTTTCTCACCACGAGCAACCGACAAGATACGAACGAATCCCATTGACCGGACGAGTAAGTGTATAATAATAACAACGGACGGATGACTTCATGCATTGGTGTGAAAAAGAGAAATAGATGTTAGATTGAGGAGTTGTCCTACAAATTTTTTGGGAGTGCACACTCTGTTTCATGAACATTCTGAAAAATCACCTAAAGCGATTATCACACTGCTGCGGTTTCCATTCCGGGGACGGAGATGCGGCGGCGTGAGTTTGTTATACACTGCGGATTTTTTATGCGCATCAAGATTCTACAGCCATAATTAAGAAACGCACTACCACAAACCGGAACGGTGTGCGGTGCAGTGTGAGAACCACCTTAATGTAACTTAAACTAGAAGTGACCACGGAGCTAAAATAATCACCTAAAAGGAATCAAAAGTGGCTAAGTGCTACCCCGTTGTAGATAAAAAAAAAAAAGTAACCTGGCAACACTGGAGCCGGAATCAAGTGCCAACGATCGTTTGCTCAACATTTGTTGTTTGTGCTTTGTCCTTCGATAGCCAACGAGCGTGCGGTAGCCAACGCTGAATATCCTTCGTTGGCGTTCGTTGGCGCGGTGTGTACGCGGCATAAGGCAAGCAGAGAAGAGCAGACCCATTCCCACTGGCAGCACTCGTTCACGAGCATGACGCATAAGCCAGCCATCGCTTCGCCACTTTTTGGGCTGAATTCAATTTAAAAATTAAAAGGAAAAGTTTGCCCTACAGCGCTCTTTTGTTGATTTTTTAAAAAACAGCTGGGTAGGTAACTTAATAATTTTTGTATTCTTTTGAAAAGCTTATGAAACTAGTTAGTCATTTTACTTATTTGTACGCCAACTTCCATACAGTTTTTTTCCAATAGGGCGAAGTTGGAGAAAAATGCAAAAAATAAAAATTATTGTTACTAAAAATCTTTTATTTCTGAGATTATGTAAGTTTTGGGGAAGCGCTTTTTTTTAAATGATCACTAATTATTCAGCTTTCAGAAAAGTATTGATTCAATGTTAAGAGTAGAGTAGTTTATTCACAATTATTGATATTTGGTAACAATTCAGAAAAAATTTAAGAAATCGAAGAACCGTCATAATCACAGCTCGGTAACCATCTAGTTTTGACACCTGGTTCACTTGACTTAATTTGTTGCTAATGACCTCTAGTATAACCCCTTTCAAGGAATAGGTCGACTTTCCCCGTCAGCCTGTATAATAGTACCAAGACTACCAAGGTATATGGTTAGAAACACACTTACGCAGTGTGGCGCGACTCTTTCTGTCTCTGTCGTGTCCATACTAAGTGCATGAAACAGACATTCTGGCGTCGCGCCACACCACAGAAGTGTGTTTCCGACTTTAAACTAGTAGGGATGCCAGGAAATAGGTGCCAGTAAATAAAATAAATAAATCATATTAATAGTTTATTGTTACACAGATGTTTAACAAAACATGATTACCTATACATGAACCTATACATTACTGAATAAAATTGTAAGATACGAATCAGACAATAGTTTTAGGTATACACGTTTTATAGAATCAAATGAAAAGAAAAAGAAAATTTGTTGTCACCCTAATTGTTCCAAAGTAACAACTCGTAACATTTTCAATAAATTCTATATTTATATTTATATTTATATTTATTTATATGACACACCAACAGCATACACATTAAATTAACAATAAAAACATCATACGTCAATAACACAAATCTGATGTGTACACCAATGACAGGCGTGTTCAGCATTCATAAAAACCTTGTCGGTCAAAAACAATTATAAATTACATATAAAAATCGATACTTAATAAAAAATCTGCATAATAATTACAAAAAATACATTAATTTAATAAATTGTGTACACTTAATTAATAACATTTCATTACAATAAATTAAAATAATCACATTAAAGTTAATGAGGGATTTTTTGACAGATGATTAAAAAAGAAAAAAGTTAGTTCCAAAAAACTCAACAGATGGCGTTGATCAGACATGGGTTTGCTTTTTTTAAATTTGCTGGCAAGGGCCCTGTTTAACCATTTTTACAAGTCTACAATACGCTATTTTACTAATTTTTTTTATTTCTTTAAAATGTTTTTCGAAATATTAGCTACACAAAACAAGTTTTCATTTTGAATTATCTTGAATATTTTCAAAGATATAGGACTTCAAACTTTATAATTAGACAAGGACAGGACGCTATCTTAGTGACGTCAGTGGGTTAGTAGCGTCATAGTCACGCCATAGAAGATTTCGTTTTAGAAAGAGACAGCTATAGTCAAAATCAAACAGACTATAATTCTTTTATTATAAAACGGATTCAAATTATTTTTTCACATTTGGTATTCTTAATTGCAATATTTTTTAACGTCATCATTAAATATCTACATTTCAACAACAGTAAAATACCCTATTATGTAAGAAAGCTAGTGAAGTACTTGTATTTTTACTATAGTAGAACATCAGAATCACAAGTTGGCGGCCATTTTAGAAGAAATCATTCACTATAATTACGAGTGTAATGTCAGTGACATTGACGTTAAGATAATAGTAGATTGAATTACAAGGGAGCAAAATAGCATATTTACGACGAGGGCGCTATTTTTAATCCAGAGCGCAGTGAAGGATTCTAAAGTAGAATCCTGAACGCAGCGAGGGATTCAATATGGTGGCTGTCTTCCGTCTCACCTACACTTTGAAAAAATACTTATGGTCATATGAGACAACTGACAGCCACTCAAGGAATTTATAAGTAATACGTACAACAGGAAGGTGCACTGCTGCTAAAAAACGGCCCTAATGAGATAGTAAGAACAAGTAAGCACGAGGCATAAACTTATTTATACTAGGGGTAATATAATAAGTTTATGGAACGAGGTCAGTTTTATCTCACTCTATTCCATTACCGTAATGGATTAGATTACGGCCTAGCCACGAACATGCGCGACGGGCGGCGAGCGGCGACGAGTGAATTGCGGAATCATTGCGCGCTCGCGACAGACGTCTAATCAAATAAGTCAATGAGACGCACCAACTGATGCGCAATTCGCTCGTCGGCACCGCGCCATCGCGCATGTTCGTGTCTAGGCCATTAGGGTGACCATAAGTTTTAAAAGAAAATACTTGTTTTGTTACAATTTGTTATAATTGGTTGAAATTATAAATGCGAAAGTGGTTTTCGATTGTGCTTTCACGCTTCGTGTAGTGAACCGATTTTGATGAAATTTGATCCATGAATAAAATACATTTTCTTTATATATTTTTTAATTAGAGTCAGGAATCTTTTATACTTAAGTCATTTTAATTTTTTTACAAAATCAACTCCTACAAAATTTCATACAAAACAAAATCAAAACTAGAGTGAGTGAGTGAGTGTATGGAAATAGGAATTAGGAATCATAGATATAGTATTTAGGAATGGATGGAGGGAAGAAACTTTCTCACCACGAGCAACCGACAAGATACGAACGAATCCCATTGACCGGACGAGTAAGTGTATAATAATAACAACGGACGGATGACTTCATGCATTGGTGTGAAAAAGAGAAATAGATGTTAGATTGAGGAGTTGTCCTACAAATTTTTTGGGAGTGCACACTCTGTTTCATGAACATTCTGAAAAATCACCTAAAGCGATTATCACACTGCTGCGGTTTCCATTCCGGGGACGGAGATGCGGCGGCGTGAGTTTGTTATACACTGCGGATTTTTTATGCGCATCAAGATTCTACAGCCATAATTAAGAAACGCACTACCACAAACCGGAACGGTGTGCGGTGCAGTGTGAGAACCACCTTAATGTAACTTAAACTAGAAGTGACCACGGAGCTAAAATAATCACCTAAAAGGAATCAAAAGTGGCTAAGTGCTACCCCGTTGTAGATAAAAAAAAAAAAGTAACCTGGCAACACTGGAGCCGGAATCAAGTGCCAACGATCGTTTGCTCAACATTTGTTGTTTGTGCTTTGTCCTTCGATAGCCAACGAGCGTGCGGTAGCCAACGCTGAATATCCTTCGTTGGCGTTCGTTGGCGCGGTGTGTACGCGGCATAAGGCAAGCAGAGAAGAGCAGACCCATTCCCACTGGCAGCACTCGTTCACGAGCATGACGCATAAGCCAGCCATCGCTTCGCCACTTTTTGGGCTGAATTCAATTTAAAAATTAAAAGGAAAAGTTTGCCCTACAGCGCTCTTTTGTTGATTTTTTAAAAAACAGCTGGGTAGGTAACTTAATAATTTTTGTATTCTTTTGAAAAGCTTATGAAACTAGTTAGTCATTTTACTTATTTGTACGCCAACTTCCATACAGTTTTTTTCCAATAGGGCGAAGTTGGAGAAAAATGCAAAAAATAAAAATTATTGTTACTAAAAATCTTTTATTTCTGAGATTATGTAAGTTTTGGGGAAGCGCTTTTTTTTAAATGATCACTAATTATTCAGCTTTCAGAAAAGTATTGATTCAATGTTAAGAGTAGAGTAGTTTATTCACAATTATTGATATTTGGTAACAATTCAGAAAAAATTTAAGAAATCGAAGAACCGTCATAATCACAGCTCGGTAACCATCTACTTTTGACACCTGGTTCACTTGACTTAATTTGTTGCTAATGACCTCTAGTATAACCCCTTTCAAGGAATAGGTCGACTTTCCCCGTCAGCCTGTATAATAGTACCAAGACTACCAAGGTATATGGTTAGAAACACACTTACGCAGTGTGGCGCGACTCTTTCTGTCTCTGTCGTGTCCATACTAAGTGCATGAAACAGACATTCTGGCGTCGCGCCACACCACAGAAGTGTGTTTCCGACTTTAAACTAGTAGGGATGCCAGGAAATAGGTGCCAGTAAATAAAATAAATAAATCATATTAATAGTTTATTGTTACACAGATGTTTAACAAAACATGATTACCTATACATGAACCTATACATTACTGAATAAAATTGTAAGATACGAATCAGACAATAGTTTTAGGTATACACGTTTTATAGAATCAAATGAAAAGAAAAAGAAAATTTGTTGTCACCCTAATTGTTCCAAAGTAACAACTCGTAACATTTTCAATAAATTCTATATTTATATTTATATTTATATTTATTTATATGACACACCAACAGCATACACATTAAATTAACAATAAAAACATCATACGTCAATAACACAAATCTGATGTGTACACCAATGACAGGCGTGTTCAGCATTCATAAAAACCTTGTCGGTCAAAAACAATTATAAATTACATATAAAAATCGATACTTAATAAAAAATCTGCATAATAATTACAAAAAATACATTAATTTAATAAATTGTGTACACTTAATTAATAACATTTCATTACAATAAATTAAAATAATCACATTAAAGTTAATGAGGGATTTTTTGACAGATGATTAAAAAAGAAAAAAGTTAGTTCCAAAAAACTCAACAGATGGCGTTGATCAGACATGGGTTTGCTTTTTTTAAATTTGCTGGCAAGGGCCCTGTTTAACCATTTTTACAAGTCTACAATACGCTATTTTACTAATTTTTTTTATTTCTTTAAAATGTTTTTCGAAATATTAGCTACACAAAACAAGTTTTCATTTTGAATTATCTTGAATATTTTCAAAGATATAGGACTTCAAACTTTATAATTAGACAAGGACAGGACGCTATCTTAGTGACGTCAGTGGGTTAGTAGCGTCATAGTCACGCCATAGAAGATTTCGTTTTAGAAAGAGACAGCTATAGTCAAAATCAAACAGACTATAATTCTTTTATTATAAAACGGATTCAAATTATTTTTTCACATTTGGTATTCTTAATTGCAATATTTTTTAACGTCATCATTAAATATCTACATTTCAACAACAGTAAAATACCCTATTATGTAAGAAAGCTAGTGAAGTACTTGTATTTTTACTATAGTAGAACATCAGAATCACAAGTTGGCGGCCATTTTAGAAGAAATCATTCACTATAATTACGAGTGTAATGTCAGTGACATTGACATTAAGATAATAGTAGATTGAATTACAAGGGAGCAAAATAGCATATTTACGACGAGGGCGCTATTTTTAATCCAGAGCGCAGTGAAGGATTCTAAAGTAGAATCCTGAACGCAGCGAGGGATTCAATATACGTCGCCCGAGGTGAAAATAATTTTGTGGCCGGGTAATACACTCTACTTTCATTTCGAATTTATGGAAAGTAAATACACTTTGCTTTTCATCCCCCTATATAAGAAAAGCAACAAAAACAACTAAAACTACCTAGAAAAATAAAAGAATGGTGGCGGGGGGCATCGCCTTCTCTATTTTTTCTATTATATTTAAAAAATTTGAAGTTCAATTAAACAAAAAATAAAAAAATTATATGTTTATCGGATGCCTCCTATGTATCTCCGGTACAGTTGCTGTCGGGAAACATTCCGAATCATTCCCGTGGAATACTTACGAAATATTCTGAAGTATTACGAAACATTCGGAATATTTCGATTGTCGATAAATACGGGAGTAGGTAACGATAAAAAAGCAGCAATCGGTAAAAAAGCAGTAGAAAGCAGTTGACACTTATTTTTAAATACCTACCTAGCAAGAAAAATAGTCAATCATAGTAAAAGAAGTATGGATGGATATCTTACTATCTAGGTACCTCTTAAATAAAATTTCTGTGGAAGTTTTAAGTGTTGAAGTAGGTACTTAAGTAGGCACAAATACCCTACCTAAGTACCTATTATTTTAGCGAATTTTTAATGTTCTTGAATTGCTTGAAACGGATGAAAACATATTTTTAAACTATGATATTAAGGTAAGCCGATTAGAATCGGTTTGTAGGTATGTACCCTTTCGTTTCGCCACTGCTAGGTAGGGTACAAAACTCGGCACGGAGTATAGCCGTCATCGGTATAGCCGTCGAACCGAACCACAATAGAAGTGGTCGTACCTAGCAATACAAGTGCCGCGCCGAGGCTTAGGTCATCACTTCACTATCACTAGGTAGGTAAGTAGGTACATAGTATGAAATAAAGTCGCTCTCCGCCTCTGCCTGTCTGTTTCTAACCTTTCTTCTTTTAAACCACGCATCGGATTTCGATGCAGCTGTCACTGTTATTTAGAAAATTTATTCTCGAAGGTTTATAAATAAATACTTACATACAAAACATTCTAATTACGTATTTATAAAATAGAGAAAAATTACATGTTTTTTGATGAAGCCGTCAAAAACGATTTTTCGAGCGCTTACATTGCGAACGCTGCTGGCTAAGGGTGGTGGTATTCCATTTATCAAAGATCTTTGTCCAATATGCAATATGCAATGGATCCAAGAAATTGGACGCATATTGGACGACTTTGACGTCCAATTTATACATTCGACCACAGAATAACATTCGACGTCCAATTTCTTGGACAAAGATCTTTGATAAGTGGATTGTGGTTTTTGTGGTTTAAGAACTTTATTTATCTCATAAAGAATAATACAAATTCACTTACTGAGACAAAAACACTTTTCACTTATATCTAAGAAAGCAATGACGAGCGTACATTAAGTACAAGAAAACAATAATTATTTAAAATACAGAAATTTTAACTTAGTCGAAATATGTATTTATCTTAAAGATTTTCGGGTAGTCGCTAAATAAGGTAGTCCAGCGTACTCGGAACGAGCAACCACGGATCTAAGCGTGCTTGCATTCTGGATGTGGCAAATTAGTAGGTACTGTAATTAAAAGTTGAACTTTGTGTTTATTTTTTTTCTGTTTTTTACTTGTTAATTATATATTTAAGTTTGAGTAGTATTTGGGCAAAATGTAATTGTTTTTTGTAAAATTATCATTTTAAAATGGAAATAAAATTTTATTATTAGTTTAATAACAAGTTATTAATAATATATTTAAAATTTGTAAAGTTTAGTGCTTAAAATATTTCATCCAGTACGTATAACTAAAGTTGTCTTTTAAAACTAATTAGGGATTTAGAATTTTTTATTTCCGTAGGTAATTTATTGTATAGTTTCACGCCTTCAAATTCAATAGATTTTATACCGTAGTTAGTCCTCGGAGAGCGTGAAATTAGATGATTCGCGTTTCGTAATTTCATTTTTTGATTTATACCTTTTTTATGAAATGTTAATGAAGTATGGATGTGGTTATTTAGTATTTTATAGATTAATATACATGTATAGTAAGTGTATGTTTGTTTAATATTCATTATTTTGGTATTTTCATAAAGTTGTTTTGTAGGCGTCCGAAAGTTATAATGAAATAGTGACTTTAATAATTTGTTTTGGGCAATTTGTATAATTTGTAAGTTTGTTTTAGCTGCGGTTCCCCATACTTCAATTAAATAATCAATATGTGGCTTTATTAATGAATTGTAAATAATATATTTAACTTTTTGTGGAAGGCAATTGGCTATATTACGTACTGTACCAGTAAGTGACATCAGTTTACTTTTGACTTTATTTATGTGTTGTTTGAAGTTTAGACGCTGATCAAGAACAAGGCCAAGATACTTCTCATGTGTTTTTTCTTTAAGTGTTTCGTTATTTATTTTTAGTTGTATGAAATCATTGATTGGTTTATTTTTTGCGGAAAATATGACAAAGTTAGTTTTGTTTGTGTTAATTGTAAGCAAATTTGACAGAAACCAGGTATTAAGTAAGTCAAGATCATTTTGAGCTCTAGATGTTATGGCTTTAATTGAGTGACCAAAGTAAAATAAACTGGTATCATCTGCATAAAGGGAGATATCAGCTGTTAGACCAATATGTTGTATATTGTTTATGTAAATTAAAAACAATAGCGGACCCAAAATTGAGCCCTGAGGGACACCGAAGGTTATTGGTCTAGCAGAACTTTGATGAAATCCAATTTTAACAATTTGTTTACGATTTTCGAGATACGATTTCATAACTTCGTGAGCCTTTCCACTTATACCGATCTCAAAAAGTTTGTTGAGAAGTATTTCATGACTTATACTGTCGAAGGCCTTTTTGAGGTCTATGAAAACACCAACCGCTATTAGTTTTTCATCTATTTTATTTCTGATTTTAGTTACAAGATCGACTGTGGCAGATAGTGTATTAGATCTTGGTCTAAAGCCATACTGTTTTCTGTATAAAATTTGCTTGGAGTCTAGATATTTTTCTATTCTGGAATAAATAACTTTTTCAAATATTTTTGATATTACTGGTAGAACCGAGATTGGGCGATAATTTGATGGATCAGTTCGTTGTCCGGATTTGTAAATTGGTTTTACTTTCGCGATTTTAAGGCTGTTTGGAAAAACGCCCTGCGCCAAACACTCATTTAAGCAATTGGTGAGCGGAAAAACTATTAGTTGTTTTATACATTTTATCGATTTTGTACTAATGCCATCAATACCACAACTTGTGTTTGGGTCTAATTCGTCGATTATTTTAGCAATTTCATCAGTGGTTGCTGGTTCGAAGTTCGTCAAATCACTAGTTTCCGGCGTATTAGTATGTTTGAAATTGGGAGTTGCACTTGGTAGGTTGTTATGTGGGATTTTGCTTGCCAATACCGAGCCAATAGTTGAGAAATAATTGTTGAAGCATTCGCAGATTTCTTGTTCATCTGTGATAGTAGTCGAGTCTATTATCAACTTGCTTGGGCCAACTGCATCTTTTATTTTATTTTTTGCTAGATTGTTAATGGCTTCTTGCATTTTCTTGGGCTTCTTTGCATTTTGTTTGAAATAGTTATAATAATATGATTTTTTTGTGTCTTGAATTGTTTTAGAAACTTTGGCTCTAAATTCCTTAAATTTTGCTTCTAATTTTGCATCCGATTTGTTCATTTTGTAGTCGTGCCATAATGTGTTCCGTCGATTGATATCATTTATAATATTTTTATTTATCCAATCTTGACGGGGTGGATTCAAGAGTTTTACTTTCGTAATTTTACTCTTGGATAGGCAGTTCAATATTTTATGTTCTAGGTTGTTAAAGTGCTGTGTATGTTCTTCATCGTTAATTATAGATTTTTCAATAGTTTCATAGAATTGACTGTAGTTTATTGAAGTGTAGGTAACTTTTTTCACTGGTGTAGGCTGGTAATACTCAATCCCTATATATATCTGTTTGTGGTCTGATAAAGCAGTCTCAATGATGTTAAAATTGAAGTTGTTAACTTTTAAATTGGTGCTAACATGGTCTAGTATAGTTTTTGAGGTTGGTGTTTCACGAGTACAGTGCTTTTGATTAATTTTGTTCAAAATCCTGTAGTCACATTCTTGTAATATATCTTTGTATTTAAGTGTATCTGTGTCCGTACTAAGTAAATTGAAATTGAAATCGCCAAAAACTACAGCCCTTTTCATTTTCTGCAACTGCATGGAGTAACTTTCAAGGAAGTTTTCTGTATTTTTCTTATTCGGGTTGTAAATAGCGCCAATATTCAAGGATTGTTTCTCTAAGTGAATCCAAAGGTAGTGGATATTATCTTCAATACAATGTTCTTCGACAAAGTGGTGCTTTAGGTCATTGTGCACGAAAATTGAGACTCCACCTCCTCTTCGGTGTTGCCTGTGGTTATAGTAATGAGTGTAGCATTGTATTTGGAGCATTTGGAGATCACTTTCATTTTTTATCCATGTTTCTGTGACTACGATAACGTGAGGCTTAAGCGAAACAACAATGCAATTAAGTTCGTCCAATTTTCCGGACTTGACGAGACTTCGAGCATTCATATAAAGGAAGTTTAGACATTTTTTGGAGCTTATAATTTCATTGTAGTTACTGGCGATTTTATAAGTAACTTTTCCTGTTGAAGCAATTAGATTACCACCCTTAACCGTATGAGATACCTACATCAAAATAATTTCATTTCATTTCATTTCATTTATTTCATTGCATGTCACAAGTACATAGATGGAAAATTTTGGTACAGATCGTGTGACACCCTGCAAGGGCGTAGTATAAAAGAGGCCTACAAAAAAGACCCGAAGTCGCCTTATTTCTATAGGTTGACTTACAGTAATTTTTATATTTATTAAGTTATTTAAAAGTATTACTTTATTTGCAAAGCTAATTTCTCCTAATCAGTATTAATCCTTATCCAAATAAGTACCTAGGTATATAAGTTACCTTGGCCATTTAATGTAAATTATCCTTTACCGTATTTCATTTAAATGAACACTTTAGAAGTTATCATAGATTCGAAGCACCCACAAATTGTTCAAACCGTACTTTTGTTGTTAATGTCGCCTTACGTACTATTATATATTCTGTGGCCTTACATAGGTAAGGAATAAAATAAACATTAAAATTTTACTTACGCTAATTACGCTAGGTACAATAATAATAACAACCAATTCGCCATCAATCCATCACTGAGCATAGCACTTCGTTTTTAAAAACAACGCTCACGTTTATTTTTATCAAAATTGAAATATTTTCTTAGACCGCGAATTATTGCGAAACATTATGAATCCTTCTCTGCGGGGAAGGAGAGCGGGCGAATAACTCCCCGGGGGGCATCGCCTCCCACTCCCCGCCCCGCTAATCTCGCCCGCCCGCCCTGCGCGCCGCGCGCGCCGCCCGCCAATCGCCACTAGATAGAATTTGTTCTGCTGTCTCTGGCGGGCGCCGCGCGCCGCGCACGAGTTGTTCGTTCGTCCGTCGTCGTCGTCGCCCGCCGGACTCGGGCACGATATTTTCTAGCAAGATTGACCTAAGATAAAAAATGCCAATATTTTCAAACAAATTTATTTTGAAAAATTCTGATGGAAAGAAACTTTATGAGAAGTATTACGTAATTATTCCGAATACTTCAGAAGTTTTGCAACTGTAATCTCCGGGGCACCATAGGGGGTTGAAAATTTTGTTAGATTTTAGCTTCGACGCACCGTTTTTGAGATATTCTCATTTTTATAAAATTCATTTTTTAAACAGTTCCGGCCCCCCCACCCCATACAACATCAGTAGAAAACTTTTTCATTGCCGATGAGATAACTCTATGGTTGACTCAGTTGACTGTAACCAAATTCAGTTCTATTTTTAAAAATACTTTTACACCCTAGGGTGCAACGCAGAGTTTTGAACCCACTGCTCAGTTTAAAGGCCTGATCAGACGAGGGACTGTCCACCGAGTACTTTTTTGTCCATCGATATAGATCTCTTATAAATTGTATCGAATAACGCACACAAGGAACTAAAAGTACCGTTGACAAAAAGTCCCCGAAAGTACGGCGGACACCGAGAGACTGGACTGGACAAAAGTTCGCGGTAGTCCCCGAAAAAAATAGAACAAACGTAAATTGGCGTAACAACGCACACAACGAACTTTAGTCTGCATTGAGCGCCCGATAGTGAAGTACGTCTTCGGGCAACAAATGACCGCACACTATATGCGTTGAGTCCGCGACAAGTACCCGGAGGAAATATTTTGGACGTACAGGGACTTTTTGTCCCACGGGGACAAAAGTCCTTCGTCTGATTAGGCCTTAAATATACATATCACTTTTCGAATATGAGAGATGAAAAATATTTATCAGCCAATGCATTTATATGTCATTAGGTATTCCAATAACACTCTTTTTTGTTACCGTAAAAAACACTTGTTATTTACTTCGTGAAACAGAATTAACAAGTCCATGTTACATTTCGAAGCTTGTGATCTTGTAAACTTGTATCTTTCGAGAAATAGGCCCATCTCTGAGTGGTAATAAACAATAGAGGTGAGGGATTCATGTCAGGTCAGCGCCATCTATCGAGCTAATAAATAAACTTTTTTTTTTTTATTTGCTGGTAGAAAATCTCTCATTCTATCTCACCTGTCAAAAGAAATATTGCAACCAGCAAATGTTTCATTTCCACAGCCCAATTTATTAACGCAACACCTTTTCACGATATTGCAAAACCACCACTACAAGGCAAAATATTTACGCATGGTTGTGCGTTTCTGTTCTGTGGTTGTGCGTTATGCGTATAGAACGAAGACGGAAGACGTCATTCAGCTTGTCATGTTGCCACTATAACATTCTGAAATCTATCATTCAATTTTTTTCTAGGATAAGCAGTAAAAAACTTGAACGACCTGATACATTTTTATGCACAATACGCTAATACCTAAATTAATATACGATGTTTTCTATTGACTAAAAATAATACGAAGCGAAAATTTTACGAAATTTTATTTTCATAACGAAAGTTGTGTACCATAAATCTACTAAACCTGTTATTTAAGAGTGCTGGCAATTTGAAAGAAAGGGACACCCGGCGTTGGAATCACCCTCAGAACAGTTATTGTTCTGAGGAATCACCCATAGAATAGGTCAACACTTAGTAATTAAAGTAGTGGGGATGCCCCCATGGTCATACATTGGCTATAACTACGACCGCCATTTTGTTGGGGTGCCCCATTCCTGGGGTGCCCCCATTGGCTAAAATTATGACTGTCACTTTTATATAATTTGTGGGGACACCCTCACCTCGTCTCGTTCCTCTGAGTACTGAATCCTAGTTCTTGCCTCGTTCTTGCGGTCTCAGCTGGACAGTTGGCATTTTGTATTGAAATATAAACCTTATCTTCTAAAGTTAAAGTGTATTTTTAAATACACAGAAATACGGAGTGCATCTTCCTGTTGTAATATAAATTCCTTACATACTAAATGTCAAATTTGCTGGGCACACTTTTTTATTCAGGGTGAAAACTCCAGTTACAGTGCCACATGCTTTTCTGTTCCGGAGACAGCCGTGACAGAGGATCCACTTGCAATACGAAATTAGCTGTCAAAATGGACTGTCGTATGAAAAATGTTTTAGTTCCAAAGATAATCACCGGAACAGAAAAGCTTGGCGCACTGTACCTCAGTATTAAGTCTAGCTCCATGGCAGCGGCCTGTCCGTTGACTGAAATCGGTCGACGTCGACCACAGTTTCGTAAAAGGTTTATATGCTGGCTCCAAACTGTCCAACCTTCCACGTGTGGAGAGGTAGGTAGTTCGTGGGTAGTTCGTGAATGTATGACGACGTTGGAACGTGTTGGGGCGAGATCGGTCCGATGGCGGTAAATCGTACCCAGATCAAAGGGGTTGGCCAACTCGCACAAACAGACCCTCCACACATCAGTGTCGTCACTTCACTCAATGAGCGATTTTCTGAAAGCTCAGCCACTAGATGGCGCTGTCCCACCTATGCAGTTAGAAGGAACGGAACGTTACAAATTTTACTTTGACGCGACTTTTTTACGTAAAACGGAACGTCAGACAGATGTTATTTATTTACCTAAATCTTTAAATTTACCTATTTCGTTTCCGTTCCTCACAGTAGTACTTATTTGATATATTATTAGTTTCCTTTGGGTTTTTAAAAAGTAATTAATTTAAATATGTTTCATACCAAATATACCATCTTTTCCATAAGCTATTTTATCTTCCATAAGTTGACAGAGTCACAAAAGAAATAACCACGAAATTTAAGACGATCCCTTCGCTGCGCTTCGCGATCGCCTTAAATTTCTAACCTATCACGTGTTCTACAGGACTTACTGAGGGGTACATGCTGCCATACTTAAGGGCCGCGGTAGCGGCCGGCGAAGCGCCGGAAGCGACTTTAGACATATTCCCATTTCCTATTAAACTGAAGTAGGGGGTAGGGGGTGTATGAAATCAGTTCTGGCGCTGTTCTAATAATGAATTTAAGTATATATTTATCCGTTATCAAGTTTTCCATGATACAGTTTCTTAATGAAATTAACATGGGCTTAGATAATTGGTGTGAATGTAAGAAATTATTATTATATTATTATTTAATGAAACGAGATGGCGCTGACAAATAGCGATGTCTGTGTGACCTGAAATAAACTAAAATGACGAGTTGATAACATTTTGATTTGTTTTCAAATTCGTAGTTACCTAGCAAGTAGGTAGCACTATGTCTAATATTAAAACAGTAAAATAACAATGAAGTAACAAAAATATCAGTGAGAACGCAACGTAAATCTACTAGTTGAAGCATAAGCAATCAAAAAGTGTGTAAAATCCCCGCGCTCGACTGACATGGCATGAGAAACATAGCCTGGCAACGTCGTGCGTGCGTTTTTTTGAACTAACTTCTAGTCTTTTATGCTGAGGCTTCACCTGCGTGACGCCTATCGGCGTTAATAATGGCATGCGCATCTTAGCGCGCTAATTAAAGCAAATTAGTGCGTTAAGCGTATTATATCAAATAGCGCGCTAATTAATGGCATTAGACGCAAGTGAAGCTATTAGATTACTTTTGATCATTTCGTTATTTGCGAGGAGTGATGGGTTTTTATCCGGATAAATACTAAAAATGGATGAAAAGGTACTCATAAATATCCATTTTTACTCGAGTATTTATCCAAAAATGCGGATACTCTTTGAACATTTTTATTTCTATTTAACGTAAATTTTGAAATTAGAATGTAGGTAATTACTATTTTTAAGATAAAATATGTGTTTCTGCGTTTTTAAATTACAAATTCTACTATATATCCTACTAATATTATAAATGTGAAAGTTTAGATGTTTGGATGTTTGGATGTTTGGATGTTTGTTACTCAATCACGCCAAAATGGCTGAACGGATTTGGCTGAAATTTGGAACACAGATACTTTGTAGCCTGGAGAGGAACATAGGCTACTTTTTATCCCGGAAAAATATCATATTCCCGCAGGATAACGTCGTGAAGCCCACGCGGGCGAAGCCGCGGGCGGAAAACTAGTAATATTATAAATGTGAAAGTTTAGATGTTTGGATGTTTGTTACTTAATCACGCCAAAACAGCTGAACGGATTTGGCTGAAATTTGGAACATAGACACTTTGTAGCCTGGAGAGGAACATAGGCTACTTTTTATCCCGGAAAAGTAGCACATTCCCGCGGGATAACGTCGTGAAGTCCACGCGGGCGAAGCCGCGGGCGGAAAGCTAGTAATGAATAATAGCAAAAGAACTATCTAATATTTCAAGTTATTTATATTTTTTTCTTCTTGCATTCACAATGCAATTTTTATTATTGAAAATTTGAAAATGAAGGACACTACGAAAAACAAAGTTATTTTTCGCTGGTTAAAAAAAAATGTGGTACTTATACCCGACTCTATTACGACAAGATTTTGGTACTTTGGTTTTGGATTTTGGTACTATTTTGACAAGAAAATAGCAACGCAATGTCAAAAATATTAAAAAATCCAAGATGGCAGCCAAATTCTTTGTTTGTGGGCAGATTTTGATGAAACTCGACTTTTTGTCAGTTTTGACATTGTGTTGCTGTTTTCTTGTCAAAATAGTACCTAAAACCGAGTTTCATCAAAATCAGCCCACTAACAAAAAAGTTGACCACCATCTTGTATTACCTATTTAATATTTTTAACATTGCGTTGCTGTTTTCTTGTCAAAATAGTTCCAAAAACCGAGTTCTATAAAAAGCGGCCCACAGTCGTCAAATCTAGTCCAGCAAAACAAAAGTTGGGCGTGGATACAGCTAAAAAGATATTTATCCGTCATTTTGAGTAAATATCAGATAAAAACGGACAAAAATGAGTATTTATCCATTTTCAATAAATATCCGAGTATTTACTCTTTGAGTATTTATCCACTGCCCATCACTATTTGCGAGCGCCATCTGTCGCCACTTTACGGTCATTCTCACGACAAGGTGTTCTTTGCATAATTTCCATCACGGTTTTTATTTTTCAACTAATTATCTAAACCAACAAGAAAAGAAAAGACGTTAAACTGAAGAAAATTATGTATTTGGCACTTCAATGTAGTGTCTGGTTTTGGATTTATGAACTAACGAAGTTTTGGGCGTGACGGAAATTAGAAAAATGCTAAATAAAAATGATATGTCTTATTGTTATATGACTCAAACAGAAAATGAATACTGTAACATATCATTTTTTTAATATGTTACATTCACAATAAACTATGATAGTACCAACCTTCATTTCTGTTTTTTATCCTATATTTGGATCCTATATTTTACACAACACAGTTTTTATACATCCCTTATTGCAAAGTACATACATTCTCATTAACTCAATTCCAAGCAATAATTGCTAATTTTTACATCTTAGGTACACTTAAATTTGTCAACAAACATCTATCACGTCTGACGTTTGACATTTAATTTTATCAGAGTAAACATCATAATTTTTGAACCATTGGCTCAATCTTGTGAGGAATAGAAGAACTATTTCCACGAGCAATTATCCAGAGATATACGTCTTCTCATTCTTGCATGGATGTCCAGATATTTCCATCTCTTTTTCTTATAAAGACACCTTGCGTTGAGAGTCCACACTTCATCAAACTTTAGCGCCATCTGGTGTCAAATAGTGGCAAAGTATGTCGCACATATATTGTCATCTCTCTCACATCACACCTAAATGCATAGCCATCCTGTCATCTCGTTCATGCAACAGCACCGAAACTGACATCTGGCGTAGAGTAGCTCTCTTGCTTTAATAATTGAACTTCTACATATTGAGTCCAGATTATCTATGGTACCTATAAACTTTTATCAATAACTTTATGAATATCTAATTTACAATGAAAGTAATTAGTTATTTATAATCTACAAATCTTCCTTTATTTGATTTTATATAATTCTTCATTTATCTTTAGCTAATTTTCTTAACCATAGACTATATTCGGATCATTCTAGAAATGTACAAGTGAGCATTGTCTATGCGACTGACTTTGGAAAATTCGAGATTGATGGTAAAGCAAAATTAATTAAAAACAAGATTCTAGAAAATTCGTGGCAGAACATATAAATAGGGCCCATCTCGCACCAGTGTTTTTTTCTTCTGGAACCTCTACTTAACTGACTGTGAGAAAGACTGTGAAGCAAAGTTACTGTGAACTGTTATTGCATAGACATTTTTTACCTACGTAGTTTATCCCTGATAAACCTAACCGTCCTAAGCTGCATCATTGTGTACAGTGCAATTTTCTTGATTGATCCTCGATCTTCAGCGTCCGGGTAAGTCGATCTGCTAAACGGCAAACAAATTACCAACATCTCTTTATGTCACTGCTTTGGCATAACGCTGTGTTTTCTTCTTCCTCGACAGTTCTTATTCTTGACTGGACTACCTGTCCGGAGCGAGCACCTGCGAAGCTGATATCATACCGGCGAGCCCTCGTTCGCTGACCTTAGGCCTTGAGAGACCGGCGTTCGCAACCCCTCCTCGGAATATAATTCTCAGGTGTAATCGTTCTTATATCTTTATCTCTTACTACATCTCTCCATACTCTCTTCGTTTATGAGTTATTCATAAACGTGGCGCCCATTAAGCGTAAGCCCGCACAGCGATTAAAATTCGCGCGATTAAAAATCGCGATTTTGTAACACATGGAATTGTATGTAGGTACACGCAATCGCGATTTAAAAATCGCGCGAATAAAAAATCGCTGTTTGCTGTGAAATAATCGCGCGTCTTAACCCGGCGGGAGGCGTGCCTATTTCTAAAATATATTCTGTCGCTACCGGGTAAAAGTTATAATACAGGAGTGTTTTTTTTTCATTTTTAAATATCAACTATCTGTATATTTAAACTTTGAAGTAAATAAGTAAAAATTAAAGTTTACTTATTTTATTATATTTTTTTGTTTATCATTTTAACTTTCACAAAATATAAAACTCTTGCGTTACTGGCTGACTGACAGACAACGCACAGCAGAAACTACTGGGCGCAAGAACCTGAAATTCGACATGTATTTTCCTTGGGGAGTGTAAGGGGGGACTAAGAGAGGATTTTTGGAAATTCCTGCTCTAAGGAGGTAAAAAAGGGGTCCACGCAGATGAAGTCGCGAGCGTATGGCTAGTATTTTGTCAAGCCCCGAATCGTATCGACTTGATATTAATGGTAGGTATGTACAGTCACGAGCAATAATATGTATACAACATAGGACTGTGTCATATTACAATATTGAATGACTTCTGTGAAGTTCTGTGACACGGATCGTTTTCTTTCGGAACGCTTCAATGTGACAAAGTTCTATATTGTATACATAATTATTGCTCGTGACTGTACGTGCCCTTGAAAATGTCAGTTTTCTGCATAGTTTAATTTACAAAATAATAAGAATTTTGCGAAAAACCGGATATATAGACATAGATTATGACATTTCTCAATCTTACTTAATAAAGGGTAAATAGGGTTTAGGGTATTAAGTCATTGTGTAACTATCCGTGTTTTTGCAAAATCTAGTATTTTCACAAAAATCGATTACTTAATCCATTCATCCTACGACATAATATTAAAGGCAACAACCGTTACTGACTGATCTATTGACGCAAAGCTCAAGTCACTGAATGGATTGCGTTGAAGTTTGGCATGCAATAGTTATTATACCTAGGCATCTGCTAGGAATGTATTTCTCGAAATTCGAGATCGAGGGAAACGGGGTCAAACGTTTGTATAGAGAAATAGGAAAGAATATCCATACTAATAATAGAAAGAGAAAAGATATAGGAAAAATGTGATATTAAAAAACCAGGAGCCCTATAAGTAGCTTTCAGGCGGAATATACTTATAGGGCTCCAGGTTTTTTACTATCACATTTTTCCTATACTTACAGAAAATGCATTGTGTATGCATAAAATAATTTAAAATCTCAAAGAGAAAAGATTTATATTTTTGTTTGAAACGAATAAATTCAAATACTGGACCGATTTTGAAAATTCTTTCACCAGTAGAACGCTAAATTCTTCCCGAGTGACATAAGCTATATTTTATCCAGATATCCCACGGGAACGAGTACTACGCGGGTAAAACCGCAAAGAAGCCACTAGTTGTTAGTAAAAAAAGATCTAACGAGTGAACTCCGTTACTCCGGGTCCAACTCGAGTGAGTGAAGCCGCGGGTGAAATATAGCTTTAAAATAAAGTATGTTTTTTACTTTCAAGTTTAATTCTTAATAGTTTGGAAACTATTTTATTCTTACATAGGGACTCCACGGTGTTTTACGTGGTACCCATTTTCGTAGGAATATCGTGTTAAAATACATTCATGTCAATCAGAAATAATAAAGCCTTGAAAATCAGTCCAGTAGGTTTATTGAGTTTAGGCATTACAAACAAACAAAAAATCTAACTCGTACTCGTAGTTTACTCTGAAAGATCTAATCTTATCTTAATTAAGATCTCTCTTTTTAGTATGCTAAAAAACTTATTAAAAAATTTTTTAAAGCGTATTAAAACACAAAAATATAATAGTAATTATTATGTCAAACTTATTATAAAATCTTCAACTAAATCATTCCGTCCGCCGCCGCTGCTGGGTTAATTTGACGTCCCGCTCATCATACGCATGCGTACTATAGATAGTCAGAGTGAACTACGAGTACCAGTATTCTATTTTCATATAGAGGTCTGAACGCGACGGTATACTTCTGATTCTGACTCATTGTCTGGCCGACGACACGTCGGTACAAAAACGCGTTTTAACGTTCGGTACCAGTCAGCCGCAGTTTTAAACGGTCAAACGCTGTTTTGACGAACAGAAAATACCTACGTAATTAATGTACTTTATATTGTGTTGTTTTGATGTCTAAATGGATGTAAAAAAGGTACATCGAGGTGCTGAGGTACTTATACCAAAACGCCACGATATCAGTCCGATTACAAAATCAGAGCTCTAATCCTATCCAACTACAGCGAGGTGTGAGACAGGGAGACGTCATCTCTCCGAAACTGTTCACAGCTGCGTTCCAACGCACGCACGCTTAAAAATATCCTCCAGGATATTTTTAAGCTTCTGGACTGGAAAGGATGCGGCATCAATGGCGAGTACCTAACACACCTACGGTTTGCCGATGATGTAGTTCTTATGGCTGAGACCTTGGAAGACCTGAACACAATGCTCGAAGATCTCAGTAATGCTTCTCAAAGAGTGGGTCTTAAGATGAACATGGATAAGACGAAAATTATGTCCAATGCCCATGTTGCACCTGCTCCAGTTAATGTTGGGAACATTACACTCGAAGTTGTCGACCACTATGTTTACCTGGGACAGACGGTCCAGTTAGGTAAGTCCAACTTTGAGAAAGAGATCTCTCGTCGAATCCAGCTCGGATGGGCAGCGTTCGGGAAGTTCCGGCATATATTTGCGTCCGAAATACCTCAATGTCTCAAGACGAAAGTCTTTTACCAGTGTGTGTTACCAGTAATGACCTATGGAAGTAAAACGTGGTCTTTTACTATGGGTCTCACAAGAAAGTTCAAAGTCACCCAGCGAGCAATGGAGAGAGCGATGCTTGGTATTTCCCTGCTCGATCGAATCAGAAATAATGAGATCCGCAGAACTAAAACAGCCGACATCGCTCGAAGGATTGCATCATTGAAGTGGCAGTGGGCGGGACACATAGCGCGGAGAACCGATGGTCGTTGGGGCGGAAATGTTCTCGAATGGCGACCGCGTACCGGACGACGTTCCGTGAGCAGGCCCCCTACAAGGTGGACCGACGATCTGGTCAAGGTCGCGGGAAGCCGCTGGATGCGGGCAGCGCAGGACCGATCGTTGTGGAGATCCTTGGGAGAGGCCTATGCCCAGCAGTGGGCATCGTTCGGCTGACATGATGATGCTGATGGATGTCTAAATTGTCATAAAACGCACCCAACATAACATTTTTTGAAATAACAATAAAAGAACTCCAAACAAGCTCGAAAACTAATCTACATAAACACAAAGTGTATCTTTGTTATTAAAATTTTTATTTCTTTGCATTCACAATGCAATTTTTATTATTGAAAAATGTCGTTTAACGACTCCGTAGCTCAGTGGTTAGAACAGTCGCCCGGATAGCGAAAGGTCGTGGGTTCGACTCCCATCGGAGCTGGTTGTGAGACGGGTCGATTTTTCTAAATACTTCATTTTCCATTTTTCAATATATTATATTTTATCTCAAGACAAAGGTTTTCAATCAATGTGTCTTGCCTTCTTCACCTATCGGATGGAGACAACCACCCTGACGGAGAAATCTGCCGAAAAGCTCCATGTCGCACTATGGCTATGGAGCGCTATTCTACTGCTTCTTCTTATCCTGTGACTATTAGTATACTAAGTAGTATACTACGCACACATGCACGCATGATACGCACACATACACAAAACAGCCAGTCAGCCCAGTGATGCCAGAATGAGGAGATTCTTTCAAAATTTTGGAATTTTAATATTTCTAGTGAGCAATTATTTTATCAAAAAGATTTAAAAAAATATTGTTTTCTATGTTAGGAAAAGTATTTATTGATTGATTACTGTATTAATTGATTGATTACTCGGGGTTTTAAATTTAAGCCGGTATTGGTCGAAGCGTGGATTTTATCAGTCGCGATCTTTCAAGCTTGACGTTGATATTCAATGTGCCTCTGACCATGCGGTGATCGCTTCCTGTCTTAACAGCGTTGATCACAATGACATCATTGAATATGTACTTCTTTGTCGACATGGTAAAATCGATCTCGACTTTACCGTCGGGACTAATCCAGGTCCATTTGCGGCTTACGGGCTTGTTACAGAAGGAGTTCTCCCTCTCCATGAAGTCTGCCAGCATCTGGCCCCTTTTGTTCCGTTGCCCAAATCCAAATTGCCCCACTCTCAACTCATCACCGCAGCGTTGCCCCAGCTTTGCATTAAAATCCCCCATCATAACCGTGTTAATTTAATGGCTTTATAGTTATGCATGGCTTTAGAGATCTCCTCATACATAGCCTCCACTTCGACATCGTCGTGTATCGAATCGAGGTCGGAGCGTAGACCTGGATGACATTCAGATAATATCGTTTCGATTTTCTGAGTATCAGGTATGCTACCCTGCTCGAGACACTTCCGATGGTGATCACGTTGTTGACAAGGAACTTGTGGACGATGAACCCGACACCACCTAGGGACTGTTGGTCGCCCTCCCGGTGGTATAGTAAGTTACCGGATTGCAGGATAATCGAGTCCTACCCCTTTCTTCGGACTTCAGATAACCCAATGATATCCCAATGTAACTTACTAGTTGCCTCTTCCAACTCTATTAGCTTCCCGTCGAGCCTTAGTGTACGTGTGTTGTAGGTTGCCAGGTCAAATCGTCGGTGTTGGTAGCCGGATCTAACCCCGGGGATTATCGCAGTATGGCCTGGTGTTTCAGGAGGCGCCGCTGCCCATCTCCTAGAGAGTTATTGCTAATAAATGATTATAGGTACAATGAGTTATTAGTAAAAATAAGAATAGTGCTAACGAATATTAAGACCAAGGATAAATGCAAATGAAATTAGGGTATTACAAGGAATATTATGAAAAACAAGACAATACCTTTTTTATACTAGTATTTTGGGGGATTTCAGAGAGATCTGGGGGAAAGCCAGACGTTCGTAATCTGGCAACACTGTAGTTCGTGTATTTCGCGATTTTTTTATCGCAGTGCGTGGTAGCAAAAATTCACGATTAAAAAATCGCGCGAATTTTTAATCGCGCGATTAAAAAATCGCTGTGCGGCCTTAGCCTAATTGTCTCTAATCTTCTCCTCTCTCATAAGTTTAACTTAACTACATACATATAAGTATTACCTACCTACCTTTCAATTTTGTAACACTCCCAACTTGATTTAAACTACACTTGTGAACTTATAAAACGTTTAATATTGAATAACAACCATATTTTAATTTGTGTTTGTATTTGTATATCCAGTCTGACACGTTGTAAACCTATTTTAAGGATAGCGATAGCCTAGGTCTCCTATTCATATAAATTTCTTTTGAAACCTTATTTGTCTAGTTTAAACTTCATTACCTGTTTATGTAATTTCCAACTCAGTGAGAATATTGTAATTTAAGTCCCTCTGACAGTGCAACAAGTGAGCTGCAAAGTAGAATAATTATCCCCACGCCCTGTACTTCTTATAAGAACCTGATTTACATATGTTATAAATAAAACTTCATATTTCATTGTATTTTAATTTCTTTTATTTTACATCAAAACCCATAGTTAAAAATACTGGTTACATTTAGCGCCCAACGTAGTTTGCACTCAATTCTTTGTTGACAGTTTCTCACTGGGTTTCTACCTCTTTTATATTTATTTGTTGTATCTCTCTCTCAAATTGTACCTGTATCAATTTCAGTGATGGAGCATACTGCGTTCTACGGTCTCCTCAAGGACGAGGTCAGCTATGAGCTCAACTAGCGGGGAGTGGAACACGAGCGTGGTGCCACAGCGGAGACGTTGGCTGCCCTGCTGGAGAAGGCTGAACCGGCCGCTGCAGAGGTCGAGGACAAATTTATTGGTTCCCTTTATACGGGAATAGAAATAGAGGTATGTGCACGGAAGTTGGCCGAACTAAGCGCTCTTGTCCCCAAGTATTCTACCACTACACATTTCCAAAAATGCTGGGCAAGGTTGACTCACGTTATAGACCGACTAGACAGACTGACCGGGCAGACCAGGGAGCAAAGGCGTATAAAATCTTCGTCACTGGAGGAGTTATACAGACTCCGCTTTTGGATGTCAAATAATCCACCGCGCAGTAGAGGTCATTCCCCGTCAAGACAACACCTACATCCGACTGCTTCCCGTGATGAAGAAAACCGCATCACAGACGTTCGGAAGAACGGTGTCGATGGGGATGTACACTCTGAGGGAGCATCTATCCCTGTCCCTCCTCCTCATCCCTCTCACTCCTCTCCTTTTCTCAGAAATTCTCCTATATTGAAGTGGGGTGTAACTTTTGACGGACACACCTGTGTCTTAGAATTTATTACTAAAATTAAAGAATTAGCTGCCTCCTGCTCTGCCCAAGACCATGAACTGCTCTCAAACTTCTCACATCTGCTTACTGGTGATGCATTGGTGTGGTTCCGCGGTTACAGGGACAATATAACTTCTATGTCTCAACTTTTTGATTATCTAAAAGAGGAATTTATACCTGTTGATTATGACAGACGACTTCTACTGCAAATAAAAGGCAGATTGCAAGATAAATCTGAAGACATAAAAATTTATATCAATCTCATGCTTTATGAGATGTCTAAACTATCTAAACCACTCTCTGAAACTGAGAAGTTGGATATAATATTATCAAATATGAACACATTTTATATTGCAAAATTAGCTCTCCATGATTTCTCTTCGACTGCGGAACTCAAATCAGTGTGCTCCAGGCTAGACATAGCACAGCACAGATGTGAGAATAGGGTGCCTTAAATCCTGGCAATACTGCTATTGTTCCCGGTTTCACAGTGAAATCTAATCTTACTAAATCGGTAAATCAACCGTTTATTAAACAAAAACCTTTATCGGGAAATGTTGCTACCATCTCCCATAATGCTTTTAATTCCGCCATGCTACAAAAAGATAGTGTCACTTGTTTAAAGTGTAGTGGCAAACATCACTATTCAAAGTGTAATGTATACAATACACCTATATGTTTTAAATGTAAAAAACCTAATGTGCTTACACGCGACTGTACTTGTTCAAAAAACTGAATGAGCGGTCAGTAGCATGTTCTCTCTCTCTTAAAACTTAACCTTCTAAACTAACTAAACATACTACTGACCGGGAATGGCAGGAATATCTAATTTTCTTAAAAAACTTTTTCTCCTCTCAGAAGATAGCTCCACTTTTTGAGTCAAACTTGCCTGACAACCGTGCGTTTATCAAAGTCAACATTTTGGGAACAGAGTGCTTGGCCTTGGCCGATTCTGGTGCATCAACTTCTATACTCAGCAATGATGCGCTAGGGACGCTTAGGGAATTAGGTCTACAGACTCATCTTCAGCCATCTTCTAAAACTCTTAAAGTTGGCAATAACGCTAAACTTAATATTTTGGGATCCATTACGATACCTATTACTTACAAGTCCAATCTAAGACTAATTACTCTCAATGTATGCACAGATATCAACAGTCCTCTTATTTTAGGTGTAAATTTTCTTAGGGCATTTAACCTATGTCAGGATATTCTGGAATATACGACCGACTCTCAGTGTACCTCTGCTTTCAACTCTTTAATTGACACAAACACACACTTACATGCTTATGAGGATCTGTCGGTTGTACAAAAATCTCAGATTGATAACATTATCACTGATTTTAAAAATATTTCTGCTGATTCTAACAACTTAGGTCTCACTGATCTTGAAGAACATGTCATTGACACTGGTGATCATCCCCCAGTGAAACAAAAATACTACCCTATACCAGTTCACTATAAACAGCGGGTCGAGGCTGAAATTAATGATATGTTAAGAATGGGTATTATTGAAAAAAGTAATTCACCTTGGAATTCCCCTCTCTTAGTAGTTCCCAAACCTAACGGAGACTTAAGGATCTGCCTAGACAGTAGAAAACTGAATAGTGTCACCAAAATAGATTCATATCCTATGCCGCGTATCCAAGACATACTTGATTCTCTTAATAATGCTAAATTTCTAAGCTCTATTGACCTGAAAAGCTCGTTTTTTCAAATTAATTTACACCCAGACTCGCGGGAGAAGACTAGTTTCTCCATTCCTGGGGTTGGGGCTTTCCAATTTTGCCGCATGCCTTTCGGACTTGTCAATGCATCTGCTAGAATGATGAGACTTATGGATAAAGTCTTTGGACCAGAGTTTGCTGGCCGTCTGTTTACCTACGTTGATGACGTAATACTGGTCAGTAATTCATATGACGAACACGTCGAGCTATTGAAGCGTGTCTATCAACGTTTAAAAGAAGTAGGTCTCACCATCAATTTTGACAAATCAGTTTTCTGCAGATCTTCCCTTAAGTTTCTAGGGTTCATCGTCGACCGACACGGACTACGCACTGACAGTGACAAGGTTAAGGCCATTTTGGAATACCCTGTCCCTACTAACCAAAAAGAAGTCAGACGTTTTCTAGGCATGGCGTCATGGTATAGGCGTTTTATCCAAAACTTTTCTTTAGTAACTGCTCCTATAAACAACCTAATTAAAAAACAGCCCAAGGGCAAAGCTTTTAGTTTTCCGCAGGAAGCTCTCCTTGCCTTTAACGAGATTAAGCAACGTTTGGTATCTGCACCCATTCTTTCTATACCTAAATTTGATAAGCCTTTTATCATCTCTACCGATGCCTCTGATTTAGGTCTCGGTTGTGTCCTCTCTCAAAAGGACGACGAGGGTAAAGAACATCCTGTCGCCTTCGCTAGCCGTTCTCTTACTAAACCAGAAAGAAACCATGCCACTACTGAAAAGGAACTAAATGCTTTAATCTTTGCTCTAGAAAAATTTAGGGGTTATATTGAAGGCTCTCCCTTCCCCACTACGGTTTATACAGATCATAGTAGTCTGAAATGGCTTGTCAGTCTTAAATCTCCTACAGGAAGATTGGCGAGATGGGCAGTCCGGCTTTCTCAATTTAATCTAAAAATTGAGTATCGTAGGGGCTCTGATAATGCCTTGGCCGACGCTCTTTCTCGTTCATTTCCCGTAAATGTCACTTCTGATGACGATCCATCTCAAAACTCCCCTTCTTCTTCTTCTACTACCAAAGACTCTTGGTACCTCAAGAAAGTACAAGACGTCAAATCTTCTCCCCACAAGTTCTCTGATTGGAAACTAATTTCTGATCGTCTCTATAAAAGGATGAAAAATTCCAACCCTCTCTCTGCTGACTGTGAGTGGAAACTCGTGGTTCCTTTCGAATCGCGGCATGACGTCATAGCTAAATGTCATGACCACCCGAGTGCAGCCCATTTAGGCATCTTTAAGACTTTGAAACGTCTCACTCAATCTTATTATTGGCCATCTCTACACAGAGATGTCAAGAAATACATCAAAAATTGTCAAGTTTGCTTGGCGTATAAGAGCACGAATGAAGGTCCCCCAGGCATCATGAAAAATCCCAAACAGGTCCAACGTCCCTTCCAAATGATATCTACAGACATAATGGGTCCCTTACCTCGATCTTATCAGGGCTACAAATTCATTCTAGTAGTTACTGACGTTTTCACTAAGTATACATGCATATTTCCTATGAGGAACTCACTTGCCAAGACAGTTGTTTCCATTATTGAAAACAATATATTTATGAAATATGGGATTCCTCAAACAATTGTCATGGACAACGGTCCCCAGTATATCTCTAATGCCATGAAGGATTTAGTTGCAAAGTATAAAGTTCCTAATTCTTTTTATAACTGTAGGTTCCTGCCACAAAACAACCCTTCTGAAAGGACGAATCGTGTCATTGTCACTGCCATATCTTCCTATGTAGGTACAGACCACAGAAAATGGGCTGAAGAATTACCAAAAATTGAGTTTGCAATCAACACAGCCGTTAGTGAATCCACTGGTTTTAGCCCATATTTTCTAAATCATGGCCGCGAAGCTGTACTCTCTGGTGACTGGTACCCTAACTCTCCACTTAAAGAAGAAGATATTTTGTTTGCCGACAGGACTTCATACTCATCTACTCTACTTCATCTTAAAGACATTTTTATTAAAGTAAACTTGAACATGTCCAAAGCCTACTCCAAATATAAAATTCATTACAACAAAAATAGGCGTGATATTGAATATCAGGAGGGCCAGACTGTATGGAAGAAAGAATATCCACTTTCTGATGCTAGTAAATTTTTCACTGCAAAACTTGCTCCTAAATTCACTAAATGTATTGTGAAAAAGAAGATCTCTCCTCTTACATACATTCTGAAGGACTTTCACACATCCAAGGATTTAGGCACTTGGCACATTAAGGACATTTTAAAATCTGTACCTATATAACTACACCTATATTTTGCTTATTTCATTTTATTTATGTATGTGATTATCTATAAGTATTTTTCTCTTTTCTCTCTCTTGCTCTGCATCTAGGTACTATCTCCTACTTACCTTATCCGTATGGTTGCCGGAGAAAGAATAGTACCATCGCTCTCCCCTTGCGCGTCGTAAGAGCCGACCAAAAGTCCCATTTTCCCATCCCATATTTTCCTTCATCACGACACCCATTCCCTTACCTTATCCGTATGGTTGCCGGAGAAAGAATAGTACCATCGCTCTCCCCTTGCGCGTCGTAAGAGCCGACCAAAAGTCCCATTTTCCCATCCCATATTTTCCTTCATCATGACACCCATTCCCTTACCTTATCCGTATGGTTGCCGGAGAAAGAATAGTACCATCGCTCTCCCCTTGCGCGTCGTAAGAGCCGACCAAAAGTCCCAGTTTCCCATCCTACATTTTTCCTCATCTTCATACCCATTCCCAAACCCTATTATATATTCTTTTATGTACTCTATTTTTTTTGTATGGTTTTTATTATATATATATTAAT
This sequence comes from Crambus lathoniellus, assembly GCA_949710035.1. Lineage (NCBI taxonomy): Eukaryota > Metazoa > Arthropoda > Insecta > Lepidoptera > Crambidae > Crambus > Crambus lathoniellus. Next base: position 14,811,174 of record OX453318.1, read on the forward strand.
TTTATAGTATCTAGTTTATTCTATGGGACGGCTGGTAATCCCATAAATGAAAAATCAAAAGCCTTACTACTCAGAGCGGATTGTAACTCTGTATAAATATGCCTTAACGACAACAGATTATTCTTATCACACTTGTATATTATACTCATCTATATATCAGAGCGGCAGCGACTCTTAAAATAGGCCATCGGCACTCCATTTATTTATGTATATCCATATTTATCTAGTATACGCACACTTTAAATTTTCGGCAAGGGCGCATGGTACATAGGCCAGAAGTAAGACCCACCGTCGATATCAATTATCTGTATCGTTTATGTATTCCGTTTATTTATATAACTTATTTGTTTACAGCTGGCATGTAGTATACGTATATAGATTATTTTTTTTGTTTTTGTTTTGTTTCCTTTTGCCCTTTCCTTTCCTTACTTGATTCCCAACCTACAACTTTCTTTACTTTCCCACTCTACTATACCGTGCTATCCATTCCTTCTTTCTCTACACAACCTTTTCTTTTTCTACACAACTTTCCTTTCTCTACAATTTTTTTTTCTCCTCTTGCTCTATTCTTGTTTTATCTATTCCCTTCATGTTTCCTCACGCTTTCGCTTTCTTTTCTTTACTGTGTGGGGATAGTGACCTGTCCTTCACTCACCTCATCCCAGTTCCTTTCTTTATTTTTTTTTCTTTTTTTTTTCTCAACTAATGAGGTATTGTAACATATCATTTTTTTAATATGTTACATTCACAATAAACTATGATAGTACCAACCTTCATTTCTGTTTTTTATCCTATATTTTGTACCTTTACACAACACAGTTTTTATACATCCCTTATTGCAAAGTACATACATTCTCATTAACTCAATTCCAAGCAATAATTGCTAATTTTTACATCTTAGGTACACTTAAATTTGTCAACAAACATCTATCACGTCTGACGTTTGACATTTAATTTTATCAGAGTAAACATCATAATTTTTGAACCATTGGCTCAATCTTGTGAGGAATAGAAGAACTATTTCCACGAGCAATTATCCAGAGATATACGTCTTCTCATTCTTGCATGGATGTCCAGCTATTTCCATCTCTTTTTCTTATAAAGACACCTTGCGTTGAGAGTCCACACTTCATCAAACTTTAGCGCCATCTGGTGTCAAATAGTGGCAAAGTATGTCGCACATATATTGTCATCTCTCTCACACCTAAATGCATAGCCATCCTGTCATCTCGTTCATGCAACAGCACCGAAACTGACATCTGGCGTAGAGTAGCTCTCTTGCTTTAATAATTGAACTTCTACATATTGAGTCCAGATTATCTATGGTACCTATAAACTTTTATCAATAACTTTATGAATATCTAATTTACAATGAAAGTAATTAGTTATTTATAATCTACAAATCTTCCTTTATTTGATTTTATATAATTCTTCATTTATCTTTAGCTAATTTTCTTAACCATAGACTATATTCGGATCATTCTAGAAATGTACAAGTGAGCATTGTCTATGCGACTGACTTTGGAAAATTCGAGATTGATGGTAAAGCAAAATTAATTAAAAACAAGATTCTAGAAAATTCGTGGCAGAACATATAAATAGGGCCCATCTCGCACCAGTGTTTTTTTCTTCTGGAACCTCTACTTAACTGACTGTGAGAAAGACTGTGAAGCAAAGTTACTGTGAACTATTATTGCATAGACATTTTTTACCTACGTAGTTTATCCCTGATAAACCTAACCGTCCTAAGCTGCATCATTGTGTACAGTTCAATTTTCTTGATTGATCCTCGATCTTCAGCGTCCGGGTAAGTCGATCTGCTAAACGGCAAACAAATTACCAACATCTCTTTATGTCACTGCTTTGGCATAACGCTGTGTTTTCTTCTTCCTCGACAGTTCTTATTCTTGACTGGACTACCTGTCCGGAGCGAGCACCTGCGAAGCTGATATCATACCGGCGAGCCCTCGTTCGCTGACCTTAGGCCTTGAGAGACCGGCGTTCGCAACCCCTCCTCGGAATATAATTCTCAGGTGTAATCGTTCTTATATCTTTATCTCTTACTACATCTCTCCATACTCTCTTCGTTTATGAGTTATTCATAAACGTGGCGCCCATTAATTGTCTCTAATCTTCTCCTCTCTCATAAGTTTAACTTAACTACATACATATAAGTATTACCTACCTACCTTTCAATTTTGTAACACTCCCAACTTGATTTAAACTACACTTGTGAACTTATAAAACGTTTAATATTGAATAACAACCATATTTTAATTTGTGTTTGTATTTGTATATCCAGTCTGACACGTTGTAAACCTATTTTAAGGATAGCGATAGCCTAGGTCTCCTATTCATATAAATTTCTTTTGAAACCTTATTTGTCTAGTTTAAACTTCATTACCTGTTTATGTAATTTCCAACTCAGTGAGAATATTGTAATTTAAGTCCCTCTGACAGTGCAACAAGTGAGCTGCAAAGTAGAATAATTATCCCCACGCCCTGTACTTCTTATAAGAACCTGATTTACATATGTTATAAATAAAACTTCATATTTCATTGTATTTTAATTTCTTTTATTTTACATCAAAACCCATAGTTAAAAATACTAGTTACAATACTATCCTACTAATATTATAAATGTGAAAGTTTAGATGTTTGGATGTTTAGATGTTTGGATGTTTGTTACTCAATCACGCCATAACGGCTGAACGGATTTGGCTGAAATTTGGAACACAGATACTTTGTAGCCTGGAGAGGAACATGGGAACACCAACAATACTTTTTATCCCGGAAAAATATCACTTTGCCGCGGGATAACGTCATGTAGTCCACGCGGGCGAAGCCGTGGGCGGAAAGCTAGTACAATATAAAATAAAAATTTACAAGTTAAGAGTCACACCAATGATTTTTGTTATCAGCATATCTAAAAAATATGTTACTCGAGAAAAAAGAATAGGTTTTATTTTTTTTCCTATCTTCAAAAATGACTGAGATATTGAACGTTAAAGTACGGCCTCCGAGAAAAATTCGGGTGAGCCAATGGAATTAACGTGTGACGTCACATCGCGATTGAGAGTTGGCGCTTCCGTATTTCTCCTTTGGATAAGAGTTGCGCTCTCACGGTTTCGCAATAAATATATTTATTTTTCTTATAGTCGATCAATAAACAATTTTGTATATTGAGGCCATGTGAAAAAACACCTTCAAATACATATAAGTTGTATTTTCGTGATTTATAAATTAAATCAACTTTCGTAATGGCGGGCGGTATCCTGTCAATATAAATAGCAACCGTCAAACTTCGATCAACAATAACACGAAGCCGTCAAATGGACAGTAGGTGACAGTTTTAGAGTGCGGCTGCGCGCGGTCGAAATCGAATACTAATCATTTACCATAACCTTAGAAGGAAGAAAATGTACTGTAACTAGCGCCAAAAATGCACCAGTTGCGCGAAGATTGCGCACGGACGGACTCTATGTAGGTACAGTTGGACGGAAATCACCCGCAGCAGCCGCAATCGGAGATGTCACTGCGACATGACGTCATAGCGCAATAGCGCGCAAGGAAAGCAAATTTACAAAAGCTGGTGAAACTTTGCAACGCTGTAACTTTGGAAATCCTGGACAGATTTCGATGAAACAAAAACTGTTATTACTTGCACGAGTAGACGCATTAAATGCAGTAATTTTTATAGTCATGTGTTGATGTGTTGGTGGGACTCATTGTCTAGTCTACAAAATAACTGAATGAACAATTTTATCATTTCCGTCACGTTTAGCGTGGTATTTTATAATTTCTGTCACGTTTAGCGTGACGGAACCGGGTGACATAAATTAGGACCACGACGATATTTATGAGATAAAATTTGAATGGTAAGGAATACGGTATATTGATTCAAGCATGAGGTCAACAACGAATTTCTGCATATATAATAATCTAAATAGCTAAATTTGTATGCATTTCAAACATTTATATATACATTAATTAAAACAGCGAACGGAAACTAGAATAGTAGTAAACAATGCGAACAGAAATTCGATATTTACAGTCGTAGCTCGCCAGCGGAACAGGTGACACAGGACCGTGTCGGTTGCCTGCCTCGGCACTAACAGAAGAAAGACGACGTTGCGGTAGTGATGCGAATTACTTACTTTGCTAGTGAGATATTCGCTACTTTTTGACTGGTGACGGAAATTATATATAATGAAAGGACAAACATATATCTCGTTCTAGCTAAGAAAATATACTATTTAAACAGATTATTTTTTGTGAATAATAAAATGTATTTATTAACTTCCCCATTGTATCGACTGAAATGTACCAATCGTAGCTTACTTCGCGACTGTTGAAGCTAGAAAGCTTGATTCTGGGTATCGGACAGCGAACGGAAATTAAGAGAACAACTTAGAAAAAAATATTTTGAGTGTTCTTTTACTAAATTATGTGTATATAATACCAATTCATAAAAGGCAATGAGCGATTTTCTGAGAGGCCATTTAAAAAAAAAGCTTCAAATTGCTCCACAAGATGGTGTTGAATAAGTACCTATGTACATGTCTATGGTATATTTTGGTATGAAAAATATTTAAATTAATTACTTTTTAAAAACCCAAAGGAAACTAATAATATATTAAATAAGTACTACTGTGAGGAACAGAAACGAAATAGGTAAATTTAAAGATTTAGGTAAATAAAAAACATCTGTCTGACGTTCCGTTTTACGTAAAAAAGTCGCGTCAAAGCAAAATTTATAACGTTCCGTTCCTTCTAACTGCATAGGTGGGACAGCGCCATCTAGTGACTGAGCTTTCAGAAAATCGCCCATTGCTAGACGTAGTCCCAAAAAAAATTCCAGCTCGAAAATTATTAAAAACTAGTCAGATATTTGTATGGAGGCTCAAAAAACAGGTTTGCTGAGAATGACTGTTTAAATCAACTTTTTTTTTCTTTATTGCTGTCAGAAAAATCCCCCATTAACTTAATAACTTTATAAAAAAAAGAAAAATGGAAAATGAAGTATATAGAAAAAATCGACCTGTCTCACAACTAGCTCCGCTAGCTTAGCTTCCGATAGCTTTTTCTATATACTTCATTTTCCATTTATCTTTATTAAAAATTGCATTGTGAATGCAAAAATCTAAAAATTAATATAACTTTATAAAAACCCAAAGGAAACTAATAATAAATTAAATAAGTACTGATAGGTTCTACTGTGAGGAACAGAAACGAAATAGGTAAATTTAAAGATATGGTAAATAAATAACATCTGTCTGACACAAACAAACATTCCGTTTTATGAAACAAAAGTCGCGTCAAAGGAACGATCCGTTCCTTCTAACTGCATTGGTGGGACAGCGCCATCTACTGAGCTTATCGATACGATCCACAAAAAGCTTTCAGAAAATCGCCCATTATCAAGAAAAGTACAGACCAAGGAATTAATGAAGAATACTGAATACAAATTCAAGACTGATGACTAGGCTGTATGGGCATTGATCTGTTTGCGTACCCAGAATGAGTAAACGTAAAAAAAGTAGAATGTCAAAGTCAATTTGTGCGTGGTAGTGTCGTCGCCTGTCAGTCAAGTACTAGTTTAATTTGTGCTGTCAATGTCAACAAGTTGTTTTCGAGTTCGACTAATAATTATTTAAAAATAAGAAATAACTAACTTATCAATTAATTATGTCGGTTACCGCTAAAACGAAAGATAATAAACCTGAACCCGTGGCTTACAGTGAAGCTGCGCTGAGGAACAACGCAATTGTCGTTGAATACTGTCGAACTTCTATGGCAGCGCTTTCTGGGTCCACAGCAGGTTGGTAACATAAAAGTTCTACAAATTACCCGTAATAAACGTAAACCCGTTCATATATTGTCAAATTTACAGACAGTTAGTATTACAATACAGAAGACTGGTAACATTTGCCAGTAGCGGAGACGATTCATTTCTATTATCTGTAATGCCTGATAGTCCTGATACTGGTAGCATTGTGCACGAGTTACGCTTTGACCATCGTCTCCACGACTGATGAATGTTACCAATCACTAGTCTTCTGCAAGTATCGTAATGTACGACTGGGCCAAATCTCACCCTTCAAATCACAATTAAATATTATTATATGGCCAACCCATACTTTAACCCCCTTGAAACGTGAAGTAGGAGGCCTTTGCCAAGAGGCACTCCGAAATCAGAGATCTGATATAAAACCGAAACCATTTGTTCTCACTTGCATAACTAATTTTGGAACGAAAGGCTTATCATCATATGGCCAACCCATACTTTAACCCCCTTGAAACGTGAAGTAATGTTACACCTGATGTAATGCTGTTGTTGCCTCTTACAATCCGCGTCACGAAAGATGAGACCTTGGGTTACCACTGATTTGACTTGCGCAGTGGATGATTTCTTATGTTTATCTATAAGTAATTGTGGGTTGGATCTTAAAACAAGTCGCCTTCTTTGAGGTAAATTGAGGCTGTGGACGTGTTTTTGGGCTTCGCCTAAAATGCTTTAAAGCAAATTTAGCTGCCGGAAATGAGTCAATTTTTTTTAATGAATTTTTATGAATTCTATTTTTTACGTGAAATGAAACGTTAATTAAGTAGGTACTGCATTTTATGAAATATGTTTTTTAACTTGAATTTTGCGTGAAACGAAACGTAAAACAAAAACCACCATTTTGATCAGTTGACTGACATAACATTAGACAGATTGCGTGTGTCATTCATTCCATTGCTTCTTTCTTGGTGTGAAATTGCTAAGTATTCAAACTCGTGTTATTTTCATCATAGTAATTTTCATTCTGCACCGAAGGGGGCACTATGGGGCTAGGACTTAGAAACCATAGACCGTAGGTCACGTGATAGGTGCGAGGAGCGTAGCGACGAGCGTGTTAGGTTGACATGAACCAAGCGCGCGAGCCGAGCGAGCGAAGCGAGCGTGCCGCGGCAGTGGCCGGCGAAGCGCCAGAAACGACTTTATGCGTACTCTCGAGCGAATTTTGAAAGTCTATTATCTCGGAAACTAAATAGGCGGCAGTGATTTTCATACTAAACTTCTATCGCTCATAACTCGAAAACTACGCAACTCCGGTAGGTGGGATTTGAAGAGGAGGGTCATCTCCCCCTCCCCTTCCTCCTCCCTCCCAAAAAATCCCTATTGAGGCGACTTGTAACGATTTTCATACTAACTTCTATGGCTCATATCTCGAAAACTACGCATTTCCGGCAGGTGGAACTTGAAGAGGGGGGGGTCCCCTGACCCTCCCCTCCCCCTCCCACCTCCTAAAAAAACCCTAGCGAGGCGACTTATTTTAAGATTTTTACCGTAATTGTTACCCCGCAAGTCAAACCATGTGATCCGTCAAGTCTCATCTTTTGTGACGCGAATTGTACTTCTTTTTAGCGAACAAAAATGACAGCAACAGTTTAAAACTGTGTAACTTTATTCCAATTTTATTAATACGGGTGATAATGTTTTTTTCTTTTGACTTAAATCTTAATATAAAAAAGTTGAACAAATAATCTCAGAAAAGGTACCTGCTTAGATATCATCCACGAAAGTAACAGTTAATAAGTGGTTTATGAGCTTAAGGCTAGCTATCATTATATCAAATCCGATTAAATACTTTTTAACTCAATATTTTATTTTAATGTATCTAAGGTAGGTACCTACATCAGGCTTTCTATATATTAGCTTTCTTGTAAATACTGTTAATTAAATACTTTTCATTATCTGTATTCGCATAGACATTGTTAGCTAATCTAGGCAGACTTATTTTTTTTGTGTACTTATTTAAATACTTATTCCTAAATTACGGAGATACTATTCCTTGATTAAGTTGAAAATGAATTATAGCGTTCGCATTTTTGGTTGTTCTTAAATAAATCAATATATTTTAACAGGATTTTTTATTATTTCAGGAGTACTCGGTCTGACAGGCCTCAATGGCTTCGCTTTCTATGTGCTTTCCGTTGTTGCACTCTGGGTGATGTTCATGGTAAAAGCAGGCCCAAACTGGCACAAGTATTACGTTTCAAGGCAAAGTTTATTGACCAGTGGTTTCTTTGGAGCTCTTTTCACTTATGTATTATTTTGGACATTTATATACGGAATGGTTCATGTATATTAGACATTAGACAATATATTACATTAACTATAAAAATACTACAAATGTAATTGAGTTATCTAAGTGTTTATCTTTGATTAGTAATATTTTATTATAAGCCTTGGTTGCTTTAAGATATTTACTGACAAAGCAAATATGTGTACCTACTATACCGACACCCTTAATTTTTTATTAGTACTTGCAAATATTTCAAGGGATGAACATCAGTAGAAACAACTTTTACAATGTTGCTGTTCCATGGAAAAGAACAAAACTGACTTTACCAATATGTATGACTGTATTTGTACTTATTGAAAATTAAGGTTGTATGATGGAAAAAAGTGAGGTACTTATGTACCAATTTTTTTATCACCCTGGATAATTTTAGGGATTATTTTACTCATGAAAACAAAAAACTTATATTTTAAAGGACCAAAACTGAAATCGCGAAAAAAAAATCAGCTGTTCCCATGCTGTTCCATACATTTTGATTAAATATTTTTGCAATTTTGTATGGAACAGCTGATAATTTTTTCCGCGATTTCAGTTTTGATATGAAATCATAATAAAAGTTGATTGTTTTCATGAGAAGAATTTTTTTTTTGGGGAACTGGGTGAAATGGTCCCGACCTAGGTGACTGATCACCCGTCCGGCTTCGCTAGCCCCCTATAAATATAGGGGGGACCCCTATAAATAAATAAATAATAAATAATAATGAGAAGAATAATCCCCAAAATTATCCAGGATGATAAAAAAAATTACCGTGAATAATGTATGTCTTATAAATAGTGGTAAATTGAAGTGGAAAGAATCATTTTTATTTAAATATAATTTGATTATTAGATAATTAAATAAGGTATAATAATATCTTATTTAAGTATACCTATGTATAAAATATGTTAATACTTTTGGTGAAGACTACTGGGGCTATAAAATATTGTATTGATCCAACTGTTATTGGTATGTCAATTTTTAATAGTGAACTTATTAAAAAAAATGTTTTAAGTATAACAAGCAAGTTATTTAAATTTTTACTTTTTTGCATTCACAATGCAATTTTTATGATTGAAAAATGGAACCATAGTAATTTCTTCTTTAGCGATTGTCAAATATCTGGAAAGGTATTTCTTTCGCATGTGGGGGTAGTAATATCTTCACATTGATGTAATTAACGCTGGCTATACAGCGTGTAAGAAGTATTTGATAAATTCGACGCATCTCGTAACGACTCCGTAGCTCAGTGGTTAGAGCAGTTATCCGGGCATAGCGAAAAGTCGTGGGTTCGAGTCCCATCGGAGCTGGTTGTGAGATGGGTCGATTTTTTCTTAATACTTCATTTTTCATTTTTCAATTATAACAAGTTATGAACTGCTGAATTGTGATTGTGACTCTTGCCACACGGTGCCTGTATCACAATGTCCGATTAGGAGATACTTTCTAGTTTAATTGACAGTTTTGTATGGACTATAAGTATCTGTCAGAGCCAGCGCGCACTTGTGATTTTTAATCGGGCGATAGTGTGATCGTTCTCGGATTCAGTATAGAGTTAAATAGCAGTGCGCGCACTGACGTTTAAAAATCGACCCATCAAACTATCGGCCCATCAAACTATCGGCCCAGCCGGCCTAGCATGAGCGGCTTATTATAGCGCGCGATATGATATGGTACGGCAAGTTGTCTTGCTTACACCTTAGTGGAGTAAGCAAGACAACTTGCCGTACCATATCATATCGCGCGCTATAAGCCGCTCATGCTAGGCCGGCAAAGTTGTTCGATCAAACTGTCGCACAGCACAACTATCGGCCGGTCGGTAATGTTCACGAAGGACTACTTATGTGAGCGCGCGCACTGCATTCAACTAAACTATCGCCCAACTATCGGCCGACAGTTTAATCACGATCGTCTTACGATTCCGACTAAACTATCGGTCGACTAAAAATCACACGTGCGCGCTGGCTCTCAAGTACCAGTTAATGAGAACTTACGTCTTAGACATTGTGAAACAGGCCCTTAAGGTACAGAAGGCTCACTTCCGAAACAGTTACAATAAATTATCAATCTTTTCCACACACTTTCCACACGACAATAAAATTAGGCCACGTTCGCACGGACGGACGTGCAGAAAGGCGTTGCGTTAGCGGGGCGATATCGCAACGTCAACGCCTAGGAACCAGAGGTGTTCGCATACCTAGACGTAAAAAAATCACTTGTCTTTTTGTGTTCACTTATTTATTTATTTATTATTATTTCGTTATCTTACTGGTCAATTTTACACTCGGCAAGCAAGCTTCAACGATTTCCTCAAAAATTCTTCGATTAGGTACCTATTATGAGAATGTCAATCAGCTTTTTCGATGAACTACTGCTTATTTGTTCAGTTGGCCCTAAAATACAGCGACAAGATTCCCAAATGAGTCCTTGGGTTATTTCGGTATCGCCTAAATGAAAATAAACCTAATGACGTAAAAATTGATAGTTCTTACCCACTGGCAGTAGGAGCGTTCAAAAAGCGCTTATGTATGAACGCCAATAAGGCTGCCCGTATGTTGTATTTTCCATCGCGTCCATCGCGTCGCGCCGTCAAGCGGGCAATGTGCGATAAAATAAAATAACTCCGCGTAAAAAAATCGCTCGCGTGTGAACGGATTAGGGAAAGTCCATAAGTTCTGTTTCAAAGCGTCAAAAAATCGCTTCAACGCGCGATACCTAATATTACGTCCGTGCGGACGTGGCCTTATCTAAAATAATTTGCACCTCACGCCTGCCTAAAATGGCCTAAAGATCAATCGTTCCGATTTTCCTGCTTTTAACACCATTTGCACTGAATTTCGGGGTGTACTTACCTACCGCTAGCACTATCAAGTAGGTACAACTGATATTAAATATAAAATTTTTATGCTTGGGATTCTACTGAATGTATTAAAAGTCGTCGTGGATTTATTTCGTTGATGTTTTAATTTAGTTATTATTATTTGAATAAAGCCAAACGGAACCAAATTATTTTTTTGCTACCAATGAATACCTATACCCTAATCATAAAATTATTACTATTGGAAAATAGTATTATTTCTATAATAGGTATAAGTATCCTTTTTTTCCTACGCATATTTCATTAAAATCACAGAACCGGCAATTTGGTGGGAGCACGAACGATGGGTTTGAAAATGTGACACGATAATTTTAGTGAGATTATTATTTACGTATGTACGTAGGTAAGGTACCAAGGGGAGACTGTTCTAAAATCGGCTACCAAGGTAAAACCGTATAGTGCACTTATATTCTATAATATTTGTAATTTCGCTCTCAAATTCCGCATGCAGCCGCCAACCGCCAACCAATAAGAAGTCGTTAGCCACAAAAAATGGTTGGAGCATGTTCGCTGTGTGCAAAGTTATCAAAGAAATCTTGTTTTGAGACGGTTTCATCTTATTTTGTGGGTGAAGAAAAGTGGGAATAGTTTTGTCTAACTAAATACCAGGTCAGTAGGTACTTAACGGTTCGTGAATTAGGGGGCTGATGAGATGAGTCTTGTCATTTTAGGAAGGATCCGAGACACAAGTTTACTTAAATTCAGAAGCCAGGATTTTTACTGATATGTTATCTGGTAAGTAGGTAGGTACTTATCTGTTGTAATAGGTACTTATTTAAAGACATTTCTTTTTTTTTCTTTTTTCACTACCTAGGTAGGTACCTACTTTTGCCGATACGCGGTCATCACTCAAGGACCCGTCGAGTGTAATTTTTTCGTTGATATGTAGGTAGGTAGGTATTATAAATCCACAGATCCCACAGTATTATTTTTTATGTTGTAGTTGAACAAATAAATGGGCATATTACCCAATGACAGCACGTGGACAGATTGAGTAATGTCCGCATTGCGATTGAGGATCGCACCGACGTAATTTATAAACACCGCTTTGTGTGGTACAAGTCATATACTTAAGCTATGAGCGTTTTTTGCATACAACGAATAAATGTAACTGTGAACAAACCGTCAGGTTTGGTTCACTACTTCACAAATTAGTCGCGTCGGCGTCATCATCATTTATAGGGTCTACACACGTTCCGATCCGACAGCCGATTTGGTCTGCTTCCAGACCAAATCTGCGCTACACACGTTCCGATTTGGTCTGCTCCAGGGCCGCTCCGACCCCCCACAGCGCCTGTGTGCGAAACCTATGAAGCGCCTCTTTTTTTCACGAATCTTTATCTTAATGTTTCAACTTATTTTTATTTCTATTTGTTATGACCGATTATGTTCTATCTAATCGTATATCGTCATATAACAAACAACCGTATATCAATAACAGTTTTAACTATTAAGTAGTATTCTATGTTAAAAAAACAACAACCCCCTTATTACAAAACGTGGACTAAAGTTAGACCTGGTTTAAAATTCATGCTAATTCTGTCTTTCATTTGGAAAATGAAAGTGACAGCACCAGTTTATTACCAGGACTATTTTAGTCCACGTTTTGTAATAAGGGGGTTAGAGTCTAAAATGTGTAAGAATATAAATAAACATATTTAAATTATATTATTTCTACTCTACTAGCTTTTTTGGCGAAATATTGAATAGTTTCGTGAATGTCTATATGGTCTAATAATATGGCCTCCTCTATGGATATTGTTGCTAAATTTGACAATCTTCCCTGGCTCATGTTTGAGCGCAGGTAATTTTTTATTAGTTTTAATTTAGAAAGTGACCTTTCCGCACTTGCTACGGTAACTGGCATATGCTATTGTGATGTTAGAATATACAGCTGTCAAATTGTTTAAATACAGTGTGCCTCTCGATATGCACAAACGAAAAGGGCGTTCACTTTACCCGATTTTATACAACAAATAAAATAAAAAAAATATATAATAAAAATAAAAAAATATATTTCACATGTTACGAAATACCTATTTAAAAAAATATTTTTTAAGGTCCTTTTGACATACAAAATTAATCATTTTCGAACCAGAAGATATATCGTTATGAAATGCATGAAATGCAACTTTATTTGGTCGATTAACGCTATTCAACATTGATTTTTTTTGTTGACGTCCGCAGTTAACAGTGTATAGAAAGCAAACGGGACGGGATAGAGCGTTGTTTTTTTTTTATTACAAAGCAGATGCAATGAATAACAAGAAAATATGGACAAAAAAAATGTATAATGGGATTATTTTGCAAAAATCGCTAATAATGAAAAAGAGGGTAAACAAAATCGAAAATGTTTGATTTTGTCTCTTTTTTGTAATGTTAGTCATCTTTTAGGAATTCATTTCACTCTTCCACTTATTTTCCAATCCTTCACAAGTATTTTAGCGTTTATTTTATGACGATATCTCTTTTGGTTCAAAAACTATTAACTTTTTATGACAAAAGGACCTAAACGGAATTTATTTTTTTAAATACATTGTAACATGAGCAATTTTTTTTTTTTTTTAATATTTATTTTGTCGATGAAATCCGGTATAGTCAACACTCTTTTCGTTTGTGCACCATATCGAGGGGCACACTGTATATAAATTCGAGAATGTTCGCCACATCATTTTTTTTTATTTTTTAAAGATTGACATGACATAATTTCTTCACACAAATCATCGGCGTTAATGTCCAACGAATCATTTGCTGTAAGTTTTTCCTGCAAACAATGACAGCTAATTCTTAATTAACTTTGTTCTTGGTCATCACTTAGTTTAGATAAAAAAATAAACAGGTCATTTCGTCGTCGTTAAATCTTTCGTCTACGGAGGATAAAGTTTGATCCAATATATAAAAAAATACATTAATTTTAAAAGCAATTTTCGGATCGTTTACATTTTGATTATTCAATAAATTAAATCTTTCGTCTACGGAGGATAAAGCTTGATCCAAAATATAAAAAAAATTCATTAATTTTAAAAGCGATTTTCGGATCATATATAAGTAGTGTGGTCTTCGTGTTCATAATCAAAACTCTTTGGAGTCTTACGACGTCTTAGGGGTCTGGATCTGGAAGTTTCAAATTCAACCTCGACATCAAATTTTTCGGCAATTTTCATGGCATCATTTAAAATTTCTTCAAAATTTGCGTCAGTTCTAATTTGTATCAAAAACTTCTATAATTCCGTTAATATTATTCATATCGATGAACTGCAGAATTTTGCTCACAAAATATACTTTTGTCAATATTAAACCTATGCAATATTTTATATTATATTTTTTCTGCTATATATTTAGCGTCATATTTTGCCTTCTGCCACCATTATTAAGAACGTGACACAAATCTGTAAATTTTTTAAAATTTATTGAAATGAGCAGAACTTTTCTCATGTCTGCTGCAATACAAAGCTAGATGTTGCCAATCACCAACTCCCTCGCAGAATCTATTTTTATGTTTTGAATCAAATAGCTTTCAAAAGAAGCAATAAATTAAATAAATTATTAAAATTATTAATTAATAAATTTGTTGTTTACGAGGCATTTGTTGCGCCTATTATACCGTCTTATATGTCGATACTCCACTGCAAAGAAATATGTTGTTGTGTAAGTGTAACAAAAATAATTTCGATAATTATAATAATTTCGGCGCCCCTATTGTCTTGGCGCCTGTGTGCGCCGCACACTTCGCACACAGGGGCGGCGCGGCCCTGGTCTGCTCCAGACTAAATCTGCGCTACACATGTTCCGATTTGGTCTGGGAGCAGACCAAACCTATTAGTATATAGTATTTCATTATAAAAGATAAAAGAAATTGTTGTTAGCATCCTTAAGGCGCCGATTCCCGAAAATAGGGTACCTAGGTATTTTAAACTATGGATTACTCGTTAACCACAACCTGCTATATTTTGGTGAAATAATATAATTATATGTTATGTTTGATTCCGAGTCATAATTACAATTCTGAATAGGCAGTAATAATACAGGATAGTTTTTTTATCAGTGCACAAATTTTTAGGATCGTCTGAGAGTCGGTAAGTGAACATCTTTCTCCTAGAAACATATGTCGAAATATGACAAAAATTGTTTGACCTTTCATACAAATCGGACTGATCACGTGATCGAATTAGTATGGGAAGTCCAAAAATTTTTGTCGTATTTCGACCCATGTTTCTAGGAGAAAGTTGTTTACTTATCGATTCTGAGTCGATGCAAAAATTTGTGCACTGATAAAAAAAATATCCTGTATATGTATTAGTGGGGTCGAAGGCCGCGTCTCCCACACCCAAAATCAAGTAGTTCGTAGAAGAGTCTGGTATTTTTTCACAGTCTTTCAAAATCTGGTGAATTGACGCTGAAGGTCTGGTAATCGAACTAATTGAGTATTTCTCATATTTCTTATTAAGTCTTGTCATACTAAGCTGTGAAGCCAACCCAACACATCGTTCGTCTCCTAAAATAAATATATTACGCGAGTCTTTAGTCTCAAACTTTGACGTAGTTTCTTTGCGTGATACGTTCTCTTCCACCATATCGTTTTGTATTAAGTCGGCTGCAGAAGTAGATCTCGTCTCTAAAGACCTAGGTCTTTTGTTACAGTTTTAGTGCGAAATATGTTCTTAATATCAATGTCTGTGTCATTTTGTATAGCAATTTTTCTCGTATTTGTTTGATGTGATTTAGCTATTTTAGGTGATCCATAAAACACACTTTTGTAATGCAATAATTTATATTGCTGTTCACATGTGAGTTTTTTTAATGATGTATTTTCCATTGTAAGTCACTAAGTTTTCAATCTCCGCGTGAGCTTTATTTAATTCCAATGTCAGCTTCGTTATTTGATCTTGCAGTTCTTATGGAAGAACTGCAAGATGTCATGAAGAACTGCAAGAACTGCAAGACGTCAGCTCAAGACATGGGTCTTGAGCTGACGTCGAAATATCCGGCAAGCTCTTTGCTAACTAGTCTGAGTTAATTGAATTTGTAGAGGAGTTAAACGAGTTATTCATACTAGTGGCTTTTCTTACGGTAATATTGTCATCCTACTTAATATTATAAATGTGAAAGTTTAGATGTTTGGATGTTTGTATGTTTGTTACTCAATCACGCCAAAACGGCTGAACGGATTTAGCTGAAATTTGGAACACAGATACTTTTTATCCCGGAAAAAGAACACATTCCCGCGGGATAACGTCGTGTAGTCCACGCGTGCGAAGCCGCGGGCGGAAAGCTAGTTATTTATAAAACTCGATCTTGTTGTGGTGTTTTGTGATTTCCGTTGAGGTGTTTCTTGTATTTTTGGCGAATTATTCTTTTTGTTACCACACTTTTATTAGCTTCACTTGTAACTAAGTCACAATGTAAGAAAATCTTGGAATTCAATTTTAACCTACTTCTAATTGTTGTATTGATTTGAAACTTTGCACGTCTATATGAATCCGATGACAATACAATAATTTGCTACCTTCGAGCTGATCTGATGATGGAGTCAAGAGGTGGGCAATAGAGCTCTTCAATGGCTGCTAGGAAACCCTTCGAGTTTAGGCTCATTTGTTTTGTTCTGATGAGACCTATTCGCTACACTTAATGGTGAGGGTCTGATGATGGAGCAGGGAGGAAGCCAGTGGCAGTTCTTAATGACCACTAGGAAACCCCTCGAGTTCTGGCTCATTTGTTTCGTTCTGATGAGACCTATTCGCTACACTTGGTGGTAAGGGTCTGATGATGGAGCAGGGAGGAAGCTAGTGGCACTTCTTAATGACCACTAGGAAACCCCTCGAGTTTGGGTTCCGTTGTTTCGTTCTGATGAGACTTATTAGCTGCACTTGGTGGTGAGGGTCTGATGATGGAGCAGGGAGGAAGCCAGTGGCACTCCTTAATGACCAATAGGAAACCCTTCGAGTTCTGGCTCATTTGTTTCGTTCTGATGTGACCTATTCGCTACACTCGGTGGTGAGAGTCTGATGATGGAGCAGGGAGGAAGTCAGTGGCACTCCTATTACTACTAGGAAACACCTCGAGTTTTGGCTCATTTGTTTGGTTCTGATGAGACCTTTTCGCTACACTTGGTGGTGAGGGTCTGATGATGGAGCAGGGAGGAAGTAAGAGTTCGGCTCGCGCATCTGGTAACTAATAGACTCCACTTGAATTTGTAAAACTAAATACATACAATCACGGCTTTGAGTTATAATATTTACGGGGTGGGCAGAGATATGAGTGGACTGTGAAATCGATTACCATCCCCATCCATAGCTTGCCATTTGTAAAACAAAAAGTAAAAAATAAATATGTAGTTTAAAAAACTATAAAAACACACTTTTATAGGAACAGGCTAAAAAGTACAAAATAACCGTCTATTCAGTAACTGAAATTAAAAAGCGTGGTGCGCCCTTTGCAAAGCATGCATTCAAGTACCTACTTAATATTAACAACGCGCACCACGCTTTTTAATTTCAGTTACTGAATAGACGGTTATTTTGTACTTTTTAGCCTGTTCCTATAAAAGTGTGTTTTTATAGTTTTTTAAACTACATATTTTTGATACATGTGTCGCAAATCCATCGAGCTCGGTTTTCTTTTGTCATTAGATAGAATCGCTTAATCGTGACGTTAGCGCATTCTCAAAAAAGCTGAAAAAATGGTTGACGCAAAACTGTTTCTACTCAATTGACGAATATTTTAAGCACAAAACGTAAGGAATTTCAATTGTTTTTGTGTGACTAATTATAATTATTTTTAAATTTTTATGACATACTTACCTAGGTATCTAGTTGACATGACATTTTATTATTAATTTAAATTTTGTTATGTAGGTACAATGACATGTGTATATTAATTTGGTTTCTATATTCTGCTTGCCTATAAATCGGTGTAACGTGCAATGGACATGTCCTAATATAATATTAAGATCTTTTATAAATTTTACCATGTTACTTGCGGAATAAATATTTTTGTATTTGTATGAAAATATTGCTTAGCAATATTACTCCTTACGTTTGACTTTAGAGCAAAGAATATAATATACACTAATGCCCGAATACTCGTACGCTACTTATCTTTGGCATGAAGCTCGACTTAATACTGAGTTACCTCAGTATTAAGTCGATCTTCATGTTTGGGAGCGTCTCACACATCGCATTGTCACGTTAAATGTCAAACATATGAAAGAGATGCCATGATGTTTGAGACGCTCCAAAAGATGATTTGCGTTCGAGAATTCGGGCGTAACCCGGTTAAAGCGTCATCTCTCTCTCTGGGGTCGGTCCCTCATGTCTGAGGATCGTGGTCAGCATTAGGGTTGCATCTGGAGCGGATGATTTGCCTCCACCGGTCACGGTCCAGCGCGTCTCTTACGACCGTGTGTAGTTTTGAAGATGACGAGTCTTTTGCTTGGTCGGTCCATCTTGTAGGTGAGCGACCGCGCGATCTTTTGCCTTCGGTGCTCCCGACCACAATTAGTTTTTCTAGGCTGTCGTCACCTCTGCGTACCGTGTGACCGAAATACGAAAGAATGCGTTGCTGGCATATGGTTGATAGGCGAGTTTTAATTTGGAGCTGGGTTAGGATTGATGCATTAGTGCGCTTCGCTGTCCAAGGTATTCTTAGCATTCGCCTCCAGCACCACATCTCGAATGCATCAATCCTTTGCCTTTCTCGGGCCAGAATTGTCCACGTTTCAACCCCATACAGAAAGATTGGGAATACCAAGGCTCTTATCAATCGCATCTTTGTTTTTATACCAATTCCTCTTTTCTTCCAGATGTTGTTCAAACGGGTCATAGCATCCTTTGCCATCCCGATGCGCCTTTTTATCTCGGGTACACAGCTGCCGTCGTTGCAGATTTGGGAGCCGAGATAAATGTAGTGGTTGACGGTGCTAATGCCAGGAATGTTGCAGGTGACATTTGATAACGTTCCGGCTCGATCCACTATCATCACTTTGGTTTTCGCTCTGTTTACTGCGAGACCAACGTTGCCACTCTCCACCTCGAGTCTATGGAATAGCTCACACATATCTTCCATAGATGTTGCCAGAAGTACCGTGTCGTCAGCATATCGAAGATTTGACAGTCTCTTTCCGCCTATAGGGAAACCCTTCTCCCAATCTTCAATGGTCCTCCGAATGATGTGCTCTCCATATATGTTAAACAGTGCAGGGGATAAGATGCAGCCCTGTCTCACTCCTTGTTTAGTTGTAAACATATTTGAGCAATCAGTACCTATCCTAACGAAGGAACGATTTTCCGAGTACAGGCTTTGGATTATGGCAACGAGGTGTTCAGGAGCTCCCATTTCGAGTAGAATATGCCACAGTTTGTCCCATTGCACGCAGTCAAAGGCTTTTGTGTAATCGATAAAGCATAGAACCACGGGGCTGTTGAACTCCCTGCTCTTTTCGATGATTTGGCGGATGTTAAGAATTTGTTCCCGTGTTCCCTTGCCCTTAACGAAACCTGCCTGCTCCTCGGGTATCTGTCGGCTTAAAAAGTGGTTAAGACGTCGATTGAGTATATGGAGGAGGATTTTACTCGCATGAGATATCAACGCTATGGTCCTGTAATTTCCACAGCTTTTTGAAGAGCCTTTCTTATGTAAAGGTATAAACACCGATTCTGTCCAGTCTTTTGGCCATCTTCCAGTACTCCAGATGGTATTACAGATCTCGGTGATAGCCTTTGTGCCTTGTTGACCTAGGTTTTTAAGTAGTTCGGCTGTTATAGCATCCTTACCCGGTGATTTTTTGCACTTAAGAGCTTTGATGGCGTGCTCAATTTCGGATGGTAGAATATCAGGCTCTTCAGTCGACCATGTAACATTAGCGTGAGTAGGCTTTCTCGTGTCATATAACTCCGCGCAGTAGTTCTTCCAGCGCTCTAACACTTTATCCACACCTGTAAGTAGACGTCCGTCTTTGTCTTCAATGGCACAGGTTCTCGGTTTACGGGTACCAGTCAGTTCTTTTACTTTCTGAAAAAGATATCTGGATTCATTTCTCAGTGAGTGCTGTTCGAGTTCGACACAGATTTCGTTGATGTGGTTTTCGTAATCTTTTCGACAGCGCAGTTGCACTTGCCGGCTCAGTTCTGCATACCGCTCTTTTTTTTCAGTTGAGCATAAACCGTTCTCCTTTAGTTCACGTCTCTCAAGGATGATTAGAGCCGTCTCAGGTGTGATGAAATCTTTCATGGCGGGTTTCGCAAGCTTGTTGTCCCTAGCTGTTTCCTCTATCTGCCTTTTCAAGTACTCCCACTTACTGTCGCTGTTTGTCACATCGTTAGGAAAGCCTTCCATTCTCCGTTCAAAACCTTCTCTGAAGCCTCTGATGTTGGTCCGATCCATATTCACAACTTTAGACTTTTGTATCCTCTTTAGTCGCACGCGAACTGTTGCTACAAGAAGTTGGTGGTCGGATCCGCAGTCAGCACCGGGGAAAGTTGTGGCGTTTGTCACTGAGCTTCTCCAACGTGTTCCTATAAGAATGTAGTCTATTTGATTTCTACATCTGTCACCAGGTGAAATCCAGGTGTATAATCTACGGATATGATGTTTGAAACAAGTGTTGGTGAGAGTGAAATTTTCTTCACAACAAAACTGTAACAAACGCTCACCCCTATCATTACGTTCTCCGATTCCGTATTTACCCGCAACACGACGAAGATGGTCATCGTCTGTGGTATCTCCAACTTTTGCATTAAAATCTCCCAAGATGATGGTAATTTCTCGCTTTGGAATTTCTCTAAGTGCCGCAGTCAGCGTATCGTAAAAGCCCTCCACTTCTTCCTCAGTAGATTGTGCTGTGGGGGCATATACCTGCACGATGTTGAGCTTGCACGGTAAGGTATTGAGTTTGAGCGTTATGATACGATCGCTGACAGGGTTATATCCCACAACGCACTCGTTCAGTGTTCGCGGCACGATGAAAGCCACTCCTCTGCAGCTTTCGTCTTTTGGGCCCGAAAAATATACTGTACTTCCGAGGTCAGATGTAAGGTGACCCTGACCTTTCCAGTGTGTTTCGCTTAGCCCAAGCAGGTGAACATTCTTCCTATGCATTTCGTCTTCCACGATTCGCAGCTTGCCAGGTTGGTTGAGGCCGCGCACATTCCACGTTCCGATGCGATGAGCATGACGCATCGACTTGCTGGTGTTATGTTCATCAGTAACTGAATTTCCATGCGGCGCCTGACGAGTCACGGGCGTATGGCCGGTAGCATATTTCACACCACCTCTCCCGGGAAGATGGCGCCGGGCGTCAGCCGGATCGCCAGACATACTATTCTCTGTTCTTAGACCTTCCATGCTGACTTTCTTGGGAAAATAGAAGCAGTGGTTTCCCGTTGCCTTCTGCCCCGACACTTTGGAAGTTATTTAAGCTCCCAGGCCGTTGCTGCCTCTTCGGTCGGTTTCCCGACCGGTAATATGGTTATACCGCCATTGCTCATAAATATCATCATAAAGCGTCATATTCCTAAGCAAACTCTTTGGTTTGAGCTAGGTGTAAACCATAAACTTATTTATACTAGGGAGTATAATAAGTTTATGGTGTAAACTTACTCTTCGTTTATTAATAAGGGGGGTAGGTGTTTCTGTGAATAGTCAAAATGCATTTTTGTCATCCATTCCGCTTTATCTTATTGTTTGGGCTTGCGTTGGAATGAAATAACACATAAATATTTATATCATGTATTTTTGTCGCGCTCCACGCGAGATCAGTCAAGTTTATTTAAAAAATGCATCGAAATTTAAGGCTGGATTTAGGATGAAACGGTAAAGGAGATGTTTTATTTTGTATGGACCAAATGCCAACACCAAGAACAGCCTACCGAAAGGTACCTATGTTACGGGAAATGTGTGTAGTATATGTCGCTGCTGGCCATGCAAAGAATAAAGCTCTGTTATTTAGGGTCGGGTCGGCAACAGTGGGCAGGCCCCCTACAAGGTGGACCGACGATCTGGTCAAGGTCGCGGGAAGCCGCTGGATGCGGGCAGCGCAGGACCGATCGTTGTGGAGATCCTTGGGGGAGGCCTATGCCCAGCAGTGGGCGTCGTTCGGCTGACATGATGATGATGACGGCAACAGTGGCTCCGATTTTTTCGGACACACAAATTATGAAGAAAAAGTTGGAGTACCTTGGTGTGAATGTAAGAAGTTATTTATTTAGTTATTAAAGTTTCTTCCTACATTATTACTTTTTTAAGCAAGGCATTATTAAAGATGCCTGAATAAAATGGGAAATGAGCCACCGTGTACCGGTACTGGGCTACTGTGACTCGACCCTGTAGTACACAGAGACTCTAACAGTACACAGTTGCTCACCAGTACAAAATTGAATGAAATACATATTTTATTCGTTTAGGTATGTCAGAATTATCTTTTAAATACAGTATGCATCAAAATCCGTCACATCACACAAAATACTTACTGATAAATTGAGATCAACCAATTTCTCTGACCTTTTTCTATGAGTCACTGCATACCTTTTTTTTTGAGCCACTGAACACGCCGTCGCCATTTTGATTTCAGGAGCGTACAAATTTTAACAGATTTGACGAAAGGCGAGCAATTCTATGCCAATGCCAGGTATAATAATGCCACTTTCCATCCACACACTAACAATTATCAAAATCTTATAATTTTAGTGTATAAAAAGACGTGTAACTTACCTTAAATAGTATTTTTCAAGCATGAATACCTACAAATACAGATTCGTATCACGGTGATACGAATCTGGTGGGTGATACTATCACCCACCACTGAACGGTGTCGGAGCGGCCGAATCATTGGTTTGTATTGTACTTGTACATGTTTGGCTGTCAAACGCTACCAATAAATGAGAACGACAGTTATATAGAGTTGTTCTATATAGGAAATATCGTCGCGAGTCATTGTACCCGACTGAGCCACCGTACCCGACTGAGCCACCGTTCCCGACCCGACCCTATTGGAAAAATAGTTTAAGTTTAATGAAGTGCTTTTTAAGAGCGTGAGGCCCTAGAACGGTATCAGGATGGGTTACCATTATTTATTACCAGCTTATGTTTGTGGGCAAACGAAAACGCTAGCGAATGCTTTACAAAAAGGTTGATATTAATCAAATCTAATGTAACTGCGATTAACTCTGACTTTAAGTGACGATCTAGATATCCTATTGACATTCTTTCTAAGACTAGGTTTTAGGAAACGAATTATGAGTTCGTGGGCCACGCTTTAACCGTGCAACTTCTGTAAACCGAATGCCAAGCTCCAGAGCTCGCATCCATATGCAACAAGTTCGCATGCCATAGTTTTTATAAATGTCTCATAAATCATAATTAATTGCGGGCCCTCGACCACATTCAGTGTGTGATAATAAGATAACACCGTTTTCGTTCCCAGAACGTTTAATCAATATCATGACTTCCTCCCTGTACGGTCTGTCGCCTTTATCATCCAGCTATTGTCCGCTACCTTTTTAAGATCGTCGGTCCATCTGGCTGGGGGGCTTCCGACGCTACGTTTGCCGACACGTGGTCTCCATTCGAGAACACCGCTACTCCACCGCTCGACAGATGTAGCCAGCCCACTGCCAGTTCAGTTTGCTACATTTTTGGACTATGTAAAATTTTCCGTCACTTTGGTCATTTTGGTTCTCTGCTGGATGATCTCATTTCGGATTTTATCCTTGAGAGATACTGCAAGAATTGACCTTTGTTAAATACATAATTGTTATCATCTTTGTTAAATACTTAAAAATCCATAAAATGTTCGGTTTTTTTTTCAGTTTTTGTAAATTTTTACCACCAAGGACCTGAGTTACGGCTAATATTTCTATGCACTCTTTAAAGTAGTAAATTTGCAATAAAAAGAGAATAATTTGGTAGTTTTTAAGATACGGCTATTTAAAATTTTGCAAAATTTCAAAAAAAGGAAGTATTACAGTTTTTTTAGTTTTCGTCAACTTTTACCCCTAGTAGGTAGTGGGTTTATGGCAAAAGTTTTTTGTTAGTTATTAAAGTCCATTAAATGATATTAATTATGGGCGAATATACAAAAGTTGGGTAACTATTCGGGATATTTTGTTTATGATAGTTTTTAAATCAAATTCCTGAAAATTCTAGGTTATTAAAAATTCAGTCGCGCGCGCGCAACCCCCCGTGCGGGCGTGTTTCTAACGAACGAAGTGACGGTTAGTGTCTAAGATGTCGAAAGCGGTGAAATGTGTTTCCTGCAATATTGTTATTGACGAATTGTTATCGTATGTGCAAAACAAGCTATCAGTGATTGATGAGGATACGCTTGTGAATATATGTTCATCTGCGTTCACCACTGAAGAGATTGAAAAATCTAAGGAGCTGTTGTTCGAATCAGTTCCTACGGAAAAGGCCAAAATAAAGCGTAAAAATAAGGGAAAAGAACAAAGAGATCTTGTGGATATAGTGAGCGTGTTTAAATCTGTGGAACCTGATTTATTTCCAATCATTGTGGCTAAAAATCTGGAACGGTTGCCGCCGATTCTGTTTGATCACCTCGACTGCACGAAGCTACTTAAAGACCTCCTTCGAGTGCAAAATGAACTTAAAGAAGTGAAAGAAACGTATGTGACACAGGCTCAATTGGAAGAAGTTAAGACGGAGATTTTGAAAACGCAGAATGACTCATTAATTTCGGCATCTGTGTGTAAAGTTAATATGAAGCGAGGCGGATGGTTAATGGATAGTGGCCCTATTGGATTATCACACGTACAAGATTCGTCATTGGATGTGTGTACAGGCGTAGTCGAGGAATCACCACGATTTAGACTTGATAATGATAATAGCATACAGCGATCAAGAAACATAAAGACGGTAGACGGGGAAATATCCGACAATAACATAACGGCTACGTTGATGCAGCGCGTGCAAGGCGCGGGAGGTAGCCCCCCACCCCGCGTCGCGTCCGTCTCTGGCCCGAGCGTAGCAGTTTCGCCGCGGCCGGCCGTGACGTCACCGCGGCAACAGCAGTCTTTATCAGCTGTTACGAATAATATTGAATGTGAAAACAAACAGGGAATTACGAATCGCACGAGTGAAACTATGAAGGCCTACAAACCCGAGCCGGCTCACAGGGATGATAGTGAGGAATGGCAAAGAGTTTCATATCGTAGGAGACGTATGAATTACCGTTATCACGGTGAGGCCGGCATTGCCAGAGATAATACAGGGAATTTCAAAGCCGTTATGAAAAAAGTGCCGATATTTATAACAAAGGTGGACAAAGATACGACAGATAAAGATATTGCCAATTACGTGTATCAAAAAACGAAAGAAGTTATAACACTAGAACCAATATTTTTTAAATATCCAAAAACCTATAACGCATTTAAATTCCTTGTACCGGAAGCTAAATAATCATTATTTCTGAGTAATAGTCTATGGCCTGAAGGAATTATTTTCAGACGCTTTGTGAATTTCAAATTCAGGAATTCGAACACGAACGGTGTAAACAAAGGCACCGTGACCGGCCCATTGTAACTATTAAATGGATTCAAAGTCTATATATAAGCTTGTTAGTTACAACTGCAAGAGCGTGAAGCGTTCCGTGGAGAGTATAAGGCAGTTATGTAGCACATCGGACATAATAGCCCTACAAGAAACATGGTTGATGCCGGGAGATATTCCGTTCCTGAGCGGGATCGACATGGAGTACGGCTGCACCGGGACGTCGGCCGTGGACACCGGCGCCGGCATGCTGCGCGGCCGCCCCTACGGCGGCGTCGCGTTGTTGTGGCGGAAAAATGTGTTTACCGACGTATCGGTTGTGCAGTGCGATAACCCGCGAGTGTGTGCCGTTAAGATAATCGATGGTCAAAGATCTTTCATGGTGTTCAGTGTGTACATGCCAACGGATACTGATGTGAATCTGACGGAGTTTACGGATTGTCTCGGTCTGGTGAGCGCTATCATAAACAATAGTAGTGTAGAATCGGTTTATATACTCGGGGACTTTAACTCACATCCGCACGAACGTTTTTATGTTGAGTTAGAGAGTTTTTGTGTGGAATCACAATGGTTATGCGCGGACGTCGAGATATTAGGATTGGATTCTGGAACTTATACATTTATAAGCGAGGCGAACGGATCAAAGCGCTGGCTTGATCATTGTGACTTGTGACTCAATCGGCTCGGGAGACTATTATAAATGTGCAAGTTAAAGAAGACGTGTTGTGGTCCGATCACTTTCCTTAAAGGTCGTCACAGACGGTGAAGATACTATAATATTTTATCTTAACATAGAATATCGCTCACCATACAATTCAATGGACCATCACACACGACGAAGATAACATATATTTTCATATTAAGTATCTTAAGATGCTAAGCGATACGGAAAATATATATTTCGTATGTTAAGATACGGAAATATATATTTTGCATGTTAAGATACTATCTTAACATACGAAATATATATTTTGGATACGAAAAGATGTGTATACAGGTTGTCCCGTTTTTGATATGTTGTCTAGGATGGTTAGTGAGTATTAAAAATGCAAAATGCAGCATGCAACATTGTGAAGAATCTTTTCTGGCTAAAATGCACCTAAACGAAGATATTAGCGAAAGTTTTTAGCTTATTTCAAGACTTTTGAACTACTCTAACTTTTTAATTTTCACAACTGAACTTCGTCGCCATATAATAAAATGATAAGGTTTCAAAGTGCTACGACTCTGGGCCCATTTTGCACCTTGTTCTTTAAGAGTTTGACAAATTTCTGGAAAACCATTTAATTAAAAGTGCATATAACTATATAACTATCTGTCCTAGTAACAAAATTTAATGTGTTAATTATAGAAAATTTAATTTTCTACAACATTGTGAAGACTCTTCTCTGGCTCAAATGCACCTGAACGAAGATTTAAGCGAAAATCTGAAAAAAAAAATTTTCAATATGGCGGCGGGGGCAGAGGGCGAGGAATTGTGCATTTTGCATTTTAAATACTCACAAACCATCCTAGACAACATATCAAAAATTAAAATCTACCGGACCACTTGTAAGCTGAAAACCCTCTATTCACTGGACTAGTACTGTTTTAAGTTTTTTCAGTGTTATTTCGTTCCAATCCAATACCATTGTGCACACACTATGGGTTAAGTACCTGTTTTATTTAAATTGTTTGCTTTTTCTAGGTATCAACTTATGAGTAAAAATAAAAAAATAAACAAAAGTAGTTTGTCTTATTTTACTCACCTTATGCATTCTGCAAGTCGTTCTTCAGTCGTAATACTTTCTCGCATGTTTGTATTTTTTTTTCATAATATCTTCTTTAATCAGATTGTGAATTGCAAAAAATGTTTCCTTTGATTTCCTAAAATACATTTGAAACTTTTTCGTTGAGAGATCTTCGTAAAGATTAAATTCCCCGCGTTCTTTTCTAAACTTAATATGATTTTCTATCGAAAGTATCCAAACTGACCTAGACTTCGAATTAGCTATAGCAATTTTTATATCAAATTCCAGGTTAGAATCATCGTCTGATGAGCTGTCCAATAAGTCTAATAGCAAATCCGAATTGCTCATTTTTGATCACCCTGTATAAGATGTTTTACAGAATATTCGTCTGCTACCTAGGGCAGATATCGAGAGAGTGAAAAGATTCCAAAATATATCGTATCTTAACCGTGTGTGATAGCTTAAGATGCTATAATATTTTATCTTACGATATCTTAAGATAAAATATTATAGCATCTTCACCGTTTGTGACGCGCTTTAGAGATTGAAATTTTGTTAGATAGCATCAAACCTAAATCTCATAAAAATTTTAAACAATATAACAGAGTGCGCTGGGGTGATAGAAACTCTGAACAATGTGACATGTTTAGTAATTTATGTAATAATAATTTAAAATTAATTGACTTTCCTATTGAAATGACTAAATGTTGTGATTATGTATGTAAAAATTTGGACCACCATCTTGTTATTGATAATTTGTATGATAAAATAGTTAACTTATTAAGTCGAACGTTGCTAGCTAGCTATATCGTTATACCCGAGGTCACTAAACAGGGAACTGAAGGTGGCTATTTGTTTTATAAAATTGATTTAAAGTTCCAAAAAACGTATGAAGTTCATATCCATAAAGTTACGCGGTAGCCCTCCAGGGATCGAACCCGGGACCTCTAGAGATAGCGGCACCTTGAAACCGGCGCGTACACCACTCGGCCACGGAGGTCGTCTAATAATAATATATTAATATATACCTAGTAATATTATTAATATAACTAAAATAGGATGGGAAGGCATTTTGCATGGCAAAACTACGATTCTGCGGTGAAGTATGCATATTAATTTAAGTAAAACTCCGAAGAGATTTTAAATCATTTATTATACTCTAGCGACCCGGACATGCTTCGCACAATCCTTTGAACAATTTGTTGGTGCTTCTACAGTTTCACTTCTCGCGTCTGGAAATATTTTTCATCAAAATGTCCAATTTAGTCCAAGTGTTTCTGGTATCCAAGGTAGTATGAAATCTGAAAGATACTTATATTACTAATGATAGTATAGGTGCCTATTCTAACAGTCAAAAACGGATACCTATGGATCAGTTAAATATCTTAAATGGGATTACATTCCCAGGTAATTCATATCTAAACGTAATATAGGTACTTTAATAACAGTACCTAACACATATTCGTTTACCGCGTGATAGACAGTGGACACGAAATATCGATAACTTGATGCAGCCCTAGTGTAAAACGAAAATTATTTCTTTACACAAAATATTCGTAAATTATGCATTACTAGCTTTCCGCCCGCGGCTTCGCCCGCGTGAACTACATGACGTTATCCCGCGGGAATGTGACATTTTTCCGGGATAAAAAGTAGCCTATGTTCCTCTCCAGGCTACAAAGTATCTGTGTTCCAAATTTCAGCCAAATCCGTTCAGCCGTTTTGGCGTGATTGAGTAACAAACATCCAAACATCCAAACATCCAAACATCCAAACATCCAAACTTTCACATTTATAATATTAGTAGGATGTGTAATCAGTATTTGCTTGTTATTTAATTTTTTACTTTTTTGCATTCACAATGCTATTTTTATCATAGAAAAATGGAAAATAAAGTATTTAGAAAAAATCGACCCGTCTCACAACCAGCTCCGATGGGACTCGAACCCACGACCTTTCGCTATCCGGGCGACTGCTCTAACCACTGAGCTACGGAGTCGTTCGGTTGTGAGACGGGTCGATTTTTTCTAAATACTTTATTTTCCATTTTTCAGTATTTGCTTGTTACAATAAATGTTTATTGAAGAGCATTATCACACTTCGTGCTTTAAATTCGAAGCGCATTTGCAAAAATAAACCTTAGGAAGGGAGGTGTCGGTTTAGAATAATTTACCTGAGAAATGAACATTTTGCGGGATTATTTCATTGTGTTGTACAACAATCAATAACTGAGCAAGTCACCATTTTTCCATACCAATATTGGCTAAAAATATCTAAGATTGCACGTAAAATCCGAAAAATTTACAATAGGTACCTAAATTCTCAGCGTGCTGATAAGTGCTGACGAACTGTCAAACAGTAGCCAAAAACGGTTCTGTTCACAGCCGTCTCTATCGTCTTCTACAAGCCATGCTATGATACGGAACGGCAACATTGCTGTGAACCGGTTTACTCCTCTGAGTACTAAATCCTATGGAGGTGGCATACCTTTTTTTTTTTTTTATAGTGAGGGCAAATACGGTCTTTTCGTATACCACTAACGGCATGTTGGACTCAGTCAGACAAGGCCTGTCTCTCGCCGCGCCCAGCCCTCCCGCCAAGCCTAATAGGCTTCGCGTCAGGGCTGGGTGGTTCTAACCCCTGCCCCGCCCCCTGACGAGCTCGAAAGCTCGACACGAGGCGGGGCAGGAGGAGAGAGCCTCCTCTCAATCTCCCCATAAGGTTACCCACTCCGGGTGGGCTGACCAGATGGGGTGGTCGAGAGCAGACACCACTACCAACTAAACCCCTCACTACTTGCTCTCCGCCGTCAGTTTTAAGCACATCGGCTGTGGGGGGGCCGTGGTGGTATGCACCCCCTGCGGCCTGACGGTTGGCCCGTTTCCGGGCCCCTGCGCGGCGGGAGATGGCCGAGCAAGCGGGGCCATCTCCCAAGACAACTGGGGGGGGGGGGACCGCGCGATCCGGACGGCAGTTAACCGGCCGTTAGGCCAGCCAACCCGCCCGGACCGCACCGCCCCGCTAGAGGGGAATGAGGCGCGCAAAGCGCAGCCACCTTCGCCCCGGCCGCCTTTGTCGAAGACGGTCCGCGTGAGCCTCCTGCTCGCGGATCCGCTCCGACGCCTCCTTCTGCGAGATGACATCCTCGCAGAAGGAGATTATGGAGGTGGCATTCCTACGAAAAAGTGAGGTGTAACTAAGTCACAATGTAAGAAAATCTTGGAATTCAATTTTAAACTACTTCTAATTGTCGTATTAATCGGTCCAGCCGTTTCAGAGATTAACCGGAACAAACAGACATATTATAGACAAAAATTGTAAAACATGTCATTTTGGTATATGTACCGTATATTTAATCATATGCACGTAGTAAAAAGCGGTTATTTAATGTTACAAACAGCCTTCTTAAACACCCTAGACTGCATCCTGTCTGTTTAGCAAGATGGCGGTCAAATGCTTAACCAGTATTTATAAAAAAAAAAAAAAAAACATACTTACCAAAAATATTGTTTTTGAATGTTTTGTCTGTCTGTCGGTTGTCCGCGTTTCACGCAAAAACTACTAAGCTGATTTTGATGAAACTTTTTTGTTATATAGCTTTCAGTCCTCGCCAACATACCTACGTATCCATACTACCTACATTATAAATGTAAAAGTGTGTTTGTTTGTTTGTTTGTCCGTCTTTCACGTCAAAATAGAGCAACTGATCGACTTGCTTTTTGGTATGGGGATAGTTTGGAAGCTGGAGAGCTAGGCTACTTTTTATTCCGGAAAATTATAAAATAAAAATGATAATTTTGTATAGAAAATAGTTTTGACTGTCGTGTCGCAAAAATAAATCGAATACTAATCTTTTCCATAAGATTAGAACAAGTTTACGTTAACTAGCGCCAAAAATGCCCCAGATGCGCTTGCGCGCAGACTTATCTGTCACGCACGGTACCTCTAGAACTTCTTCGTGATTATTTATTTTCATGTGTTTATTACCTAATAGTGATACGAAGTATTAAATTAAAGTATAGGTATGTACTATAATTTAAATGGCAAAACAACGTTTGCCGGGTCAGCTAGTTCTCTACTAAAAGGGTCTGAAGAATAGGTAATGAACACGTAGGTTAGGGTATGAACATGGTAGGTATGTTGAAAAATGGAAAATGAAGTATTTAGAAAAAATTTACTCGTCTCACAACCAGCTCCGATGGGACTCGAACCCACGACCTTTCGCTATTCGGGCGACTGCTCTAACCACTGAGCTACGGAGTCGTCTAAATACTTCATTTTCCATTTTTCAATCATAAAAATTGCATTGTGAATGCAAAAAAGTAAAAATTTAAATAACATGGTAGGTATGTTGTTAAAATATGCTGCATGAACATAGAGTCGAACCCTCATAGATCTGTCCGTCTGTCAAGAAGCTCGGAATTGTTGGGTACCTATGCTGACGACAGCACCGTCACAGAAAGTTAAATAATTATCTAGCGCAAAAGCCAGCAGTGGGGAAAAGTCCGTTCTTTGGAAGGTCATGGTAGAGCAAACAAACTCTTTCCCTTTAACGGGCAGAATTGCGTGATAGTGAAAAAAATTCATTTGGCGCCTTAACAAATGAAATTCGCAAACTTCATTCATGTGGTTACGTTTTACGTTTGTGCATTACGCCCGTTCAGGAGGAACTAAAAAAAATACATAAGAGCTACCATATGGGCAACAGTTTCTATAAAATCAAACTTAGACATGTGATGTGGTTACAGCCGCGATACTAATTTTGCTATGCCCTAGGGTTAAGCCATGTCGCTTAATGGGGTGACGATAATAGGGTAAATTTTAATGCCACCAAAACACAGGCGTGTACGTCTTTTTACCGCAAAAAGGAGTCCGTCCTTTTACCTCAATCAGAAAATATTGAAATAAGTAGGTCAAGGATCTTATATGTTAGCCTAATAAAAGCTTACACAGCATTCGCTAAAACAAAGACAAACGTTACAACAAGAAAAACATAATTACTAAGTACTAAATTAATTAATGAAATTGAATTGAATTACAATAATTATACAGACAAAAAGAATATAAATTAAACAAAACTGAAAATGTCTAAGTACTTAATACTAAAACACATAATTTATTAAAATTTAAAAATTGTGGAAATAAAAAGAAATTGTCAGCAATTATAATCAATAAAAAACAGAAACAAAAATCAAACAAATAAAATCATTAGTATGTAAGTTTGTACAAATAAAATAAAATGTCAACTATTAACATGTTAGATAATTGTAAACAAAATCGAAAATGTCAGATTAAAACTAAAATAAATAAATAATTAAAATTACATATTTAAAATACAAAACCAATAGAAATATAAAAATGTCAGAAAAAAAAATCTTAACAATTATTATGGTATGTGATCAAATAAATTATTATGAATATATTCGTTTATTTTGTTTTTGTATTTATAGAAAGAGTCAGAGAACACGTCGAGGTCAGGAAGAGACTCCTGAATCTAATTATATTCCTTACAG
Organism: Crambus lathoniellus; assembly: GCA_949710035.1. NCBI lineage: Eukaryota > Metazoa > Arthropoda > Insecta > Lepidoptera > Crambidae > Crambus > Crambus lathoniellus. Next base: position 14,843,900 of record OX453318.1, read on the forward strand.
ATTCTAACGACTGGACTGTGATGTCCAAGATTTGTCTTGCTTGCGGGAACCTGGAAGACCTTAGTTATTGGTTTCCTAGGCAGATGGTATGGAACAGAGAGAGAAATCTGACTCAAAATATGTTCGCACTTGGAGGTGTTGTTAACAGTTTTGTGCAGAAATGCTAGGTCATGAGATTTGCGTCGATCTTTTAATTTTTCTATACCAAAAAACGACCTACGCTGGTCGTAAGGACATCTATGAGAGATTCCAGGTGAACCGAAAGCAAGACGTTTAGTAAACTTTCTTTGAACACACTCCAGCCGCTGAGAATGGATGACATGTTGAGGGTTCCACACTACGCTACAATACTCTAAATGGCTACGGATAAGAGAATTAAAGAGTAGAATTTTTGTTTGAACATTGAAAAGTTTAGTATTCCTCATGATGAAACCAAGGCCCTGGAAAGCTTTTGAGACAACGTGTGAAACATGTGAACTAAATTTAAGTTTGTTATCTAATATGACGCCTAAATCACGAATTTCTGTTAATTCTTCCAATTGATCTTTGTCTATCTCATATTGAGACTCGATCAATGATTTTTCTCGAGAACCTGACGAAACTGCATTTCTTTGTATTCAGCAACATGTAGTTAGATTCACACCATAACTTTATTTTGTCTAGATCCTCCTGCATCAGTGCGACATCTTGACAGGACTTAATCTCTCTATAAATTTTAAGATCGTCAGCAAAAAATTCTAATTTGCAGTTTTGAATTTGAGTGTTCAAGTCATTTATATATGCTACAAACAACAATGGTCCCAAGTGGGATCCTTGAGGTACACCGGATTTGGCATAGGCCCCTGACCTCTACTACCTGAGGCCTGAAAGACAAATACGCCCTGAGCCAAGCTAAAACGGAACCACCAATACCATAGGCTTCAAGTTTCTCCAAAAGGAGTATGTGATCCACCCTATCAAATGCGTTACTGAAGTCCGTGTATATAGTGTCCACCTGGTGACCATAATCAACGCTATGACAGAGGTCAGAAACAAAACTGACGAGATTTGTTTGGACAGAACGACCCGTGTTGGTGGGGTGAGATAAACTTATCGAGAAATAAACAGATGACTGGATATATTAAAGCCTCGAACAGTTTAGCAACACATGATAAAATGGAAATTGGTCTGTAATTCTTAAAATTATCGCGTTCCCCTTTTTTGAAGATTGGAATTATTTTGGTCTTCTTCCACTCACAGGGAAATACACCATCAGCCAGTGAACGGTTAAATATTTCAGTAAGAGGAGCGGCAAGAGATGACGCACAGCATTTAAAGAAGATCGGGTGTATTCCGTCCGGGCCAGCTCCCTTTTTGCAGTCTAGATATTTGAGTTACGTCAGAACATCACTTTCATTTATTGACAGACTTGACAACTGATCCCCATTAGGTGATGACTGATCTCATTAATAGAACCAGAATTATGCCTGCCGCTATATGAACCATTGTTGTAGATCGAAGAGAAGTGTGTTGCAAAGTAATTAGCTACATCGTTGCCATTATCAGCCTTCATATCATTTAAGTACATCAGAGCTGGTAGTTGAGAGCATGACGTTCTTTGATTATTTATATGCCGCCAAAAGACCGTTGGGTTACTCACTATCGCTTGTTCAATCTTTCTTAAATAATTGGTATAGCAATGGGGTAGATAAACTTTACATCTATTACGGAGGAGTTGAAATTCGATCTTATCACGGGGGTTTCCAAACTTATTAAACCGTTTACGAAGTTTGTTTTTTTCTGCCAACAATTTTCTCAACGCAGGGGTGAACCAAACAGGATTCTTAGATTTATTAACACGATAACGTGGTACATGACGATCAATTACAACCTTAAGGCATTCATAAAACACCATCACCATATCATCCACACCGTCATTCAATACATTCAATGAACTTGTTTTTCCAGTCTATGTTCTCCAACTCTTTCACAATAGCATCGAAATCAGACTTGAAAAAATTATATTTTACAGTTTCCTTGTCGTCAAGTTTAGGAGCAACAATATCATTAATCTCATACACCAAACATGGATGATGGGAATCAATTTTACTTATACAGTCAGAGGCTCGGGTTACGTCACCAACAGGTGCAGAGCTTAAAACAAGATCTAAAATTCTATTTTTATCGTTTGAAATGCTATTCAATTGATACAGTTCATTAGCTGCAATAAAGTCGAGAAGATTCATTTCTAAAGCGTTACGGGCATCTGACGGTTTTAAGTAAGGAACATGTGGAACTTTAGCCTATTCCAGCCCAGATACATTAAAATCACCTAAGATTATAACATCATCGATATGATTCAAAATCTGTGTTACATTTTGAGTAAAATTTTTTTGAGTTCCCAAAATGGCTGGCGAAGGTAAGTACACTGCGCAAATTTCTAAAGATCTAGTAACATTGCCAGTTTTTAGATTAACTACTATCCATACATCTTCACATTCAGATTCCCAGTTAAATATGCGACGCGATTGAATATTTTTGGAAATTGCTATGAGCACCCCTCCGCCATCCATCTTGGAACCCGTACGAATCTGTCGATCTCTTCTATAGACCACATACCTGGTGTCAATGAATTCGTTATCACTAATATTAGAATTAAGCCAGGTTTCCGTTAAGATTATAACATCATAAGAACATGAAAGAATATTTTGATAAATCTCATTTGTTTTAGTGCGCATTCCACGCACATTTTGATATTATATCGAAAGCTCTTTTGTACACTTATACACCATAGCACTTTATCGAGAAAAGTTATTTACAACTATTTTATGTCATTAATTTAATACTATCAGAAGAGCGTATGAGCAAGGCCTGACTACTTTCGTCTCTACGAGCGTAAATTCGTCCATTGCGCACCCACACAAATTTATAATTGACCTCTTTAGCTTTTATTCTCGCTGCAGCATGGAGGGATTTGTTTTGAGGTGTCAGATGTTCAGCAACAAATATCGGTGACTTCGTTCCAGCAATGCCCAAGTGATGGGTGCCGAGCTTATCTTTGGGTTGCTTTTTATTGAAGTTGTAAACAGCAGCCAAAAGTGAATCGCGCAAACGCGGGCTACGGAGTTTTGCTATAACAGTACGAGGTCTTTTGCTATCTTTATCCATTTTTGCGATTCTGGTGACATGTAGTATATCGGATTTTTCAATAGATGCACCTACTGTTTGAACCGAGAAACAATTGACTAAGTTCTCAGTCCGATGTTCAGGGATGCCATTGATCTCAACATTACTCTCGCGTAGATGCTGCTCGGTCAAAGTAAGTCGATTGTTGAGGTTGGTTATTGTATTTTTGATGTCTAAGTTTTCAGTTTTCAACTTTTTTGTAATTTCAACGCTGCTTTCCAAGTCCTTTTTAAGAGTCTCGATTTGACAGTTAAAGTAAGATATCGAATCTTGAAAATTTTGTATTTGTTCAAATATTGAGGCAAATTTTCCCTCAACAACATCTGATACTGATTTTCTAATTATGCTAGATAATTCTTGCTTAAAGCCGGTAAACATTTCTTCCATAAGTTGTTTCGTTGTCAAACTACAATCATGAGATGGTGATCGCCTACGAGATCTTGTAGTAACATTGTTAGGCTCAGGTGTTACCTTACGTTCAAGGTTATCGTGTTCGCTTGATGGACTGACTTGCATTTGACGAATCGGGGTGTTAGAATTATTCGTTTTTGGTAATTTGTTACGACAAGCTTGACACTTCCAGCTTCCTTTACTTTCAAGTGTCATTGCGTTAAAACGTTTTTCACTTATATTGGCACACAATAAATCGTAAACAGATTTGCACTGTTGACAAGCAATGTAAAGCTTGTTAGGAATATTATTACAACAGCCAGCACATAAATTAGGCATTTTAGCAAATTTCAACAGCAACTTTTAAATTATTTAATTAATTATAAGCTGTACTAAGCGTAAAATATGCAGCGCTAGCGCTTGAGCGCTTTATGTTAACAAGCGGCTGTGAACGAAGCGGGCGCTCACTCCTGTGAGTTGTCAAGGTCAGTGACACTATCCGTTTTAAGGCGATACTCGCAAAAATTATGCTAAAGCGAGATAGCAATGAGAAAACGACGCGCGCGGGAGCGAGACCGATTTTGCCGATTACGCAAAAAAACACAAAATCACTTCGTATTAAAAAACTATAGCGATTTTTAAAAAATGCTTCTATACGATCCTAAATCTTATTGGTGTCCACTAATTAAACCAATTTTCAATAGTATATGTATCCCCATTTAAGAATAATCTTGATATTTCTTATTTTTTAGAGGTATTTTCGAAAATAAAAAGTGTCGAGCCAAATTCATAAAATCGTGTTTCTGAAACTATACTATTCTAGATAAAGTTATGAAGAAGTATATATCTTATTACCAGATTTATAACAACTCTAACCGTCCTATAGTTTTATATCAAAGAGTCCATACTTTTTCCGAATAGCGCCTTAATAAGGTTTAAAATGTTTTTTTATTACTCACGAACTACGATGCGTCCAGATTGAAATAAACACCATTTGAAAGGTAATTACAAGCCCTTCAATAATATATATAACACTTATCACTATTTTCACTTTCTACACTATTTTAAGATTAAAAAACGGGGAGCAAATATTGTACGCTGTTGCTTTGAGCGGCACAGGGTTGCCAGTAGATGTAATGTAATACAAAACCTCTTTTTTTAAATCGGTTAAAATACCAAAACCTTCTAAATGTAACAAATACTTTCCTGAAAACCGCATCAAAATCGGTTCAGCCAAACGCGAGATAATCGCGGATAAACATACATAAACAAACTGAGAACCTCCTTTTTTTGGAGTCCATTAAAAAGGGACAGGAAAGTAAATTTTGACAATGTGATTGAATTGAATATTTTAACAAAATAAAGTGACGTAAGCACGTTTGGTTTATTTTGTAGTTTTATTTTGGGGGTGCCCAATAGAAAACCGCCCCGGGTGTCAACCCATGCTACGCCGCCTCTTCCTCAACTCCTACTTTCCGTGGTACAACCTGTATCAGTTACCGACAACATAGATCTTCTAGGTATGAAGTTAACATCGGACCTTAACTTCGGCGACAATATTGAGTGTAAGGCTCAAGCTGCGGCGAAAAAGCTGGATATCCTGAAAAAGGTTAGGCGATACTTCACGCCGGGGCCAGCTTTTGACTCTTTACAAAGCGCAAGTCCGGTCATGCATGGAGTATTGCTCTCACCTCTGGGATAGTGCAGCTATATACCAGTTAACTGTACTTAACTCAGTGGAACGCAGAGCCAGAAAACTAATCGGTGGTAAAAACCAAGCTCCATAGTCTAACCCATCGACGTAAAGTGCCTTGCTTGTCGATATTTTACAGGCTGTACTCCGAAAAGTGTGCTTCTGAACTGCATGAGCTCATTCCGCCATGACTTTTGCGACTTTATGCTTGGATTTATAATGAGAACATCGTCTGATTTTCGTAATTTAAAATCAATTAAAGTTTTATACTGTGCATTCGTAAGAAGTCACCTAGAGTATGCTAGTCAAGTTTGGAATCCGCAATATGAAATTTATAAATGTCGTATTGAATCCATCCAAAAAAGATTTCTTAAATATCTCTATTACAAGGCTCATCATCACTCGGTCGACTACGAACACCGCTGCAAGCATTATCATTTTCTGCCATTGACATTGAGGCGCAAAATAAGCGATATTGTTTACTTGTCTAAAATTGCAAATGGATTAGTGGATTGTGCTGAACTTCTGTCTAAGCTATCACTACGAACAAATGTGTCGCTAAGACCACGGCCTATTTTATATGCACCGACTGCACGAACTAATTTCCGGCAAAATTCATTTACCATAAGGGCAATCACAAGTTTTAATAGTGTTACATCCGAAGATATTGACTTGTTCTGTACTAGCTGTGCAAAGATTAAGCAAATTTTTTATGAAGAATACTTTGATTAATTATCATAAAAGTTATGTCTTCTATGTAATTACCTACTTTAAGTACCAGTCTATTTACGACATCTTCATGATTTGATTACAAATAGTTTAACTTTAACTTAAATGTGAGTTATTTAGTTTACATTTTTTTATAACTATGTGTGGAAATTTTTTGTTAGCATATGATTGTGCATAGTACTATATTTATATAAGTTATTTGGCTGTAAATTTCCCTAAAATAATAAAATAAAATAAAATAAAATTAATAAGGTATACTAAGCAATTTCTTCTTCCTTTGTGATGCGCACCGCCAATGAATTGAATGCCCTGCCTGCGTCAGTTTTCCCGAATAACTACAACCCCACAACTTTTAAAGCTAGAGTGAGTAGGCTGCTTCTGGGTAAGCTCGCCTCATCTTAGGTTTAACCCTAAGGTACATAGTAATATTATAGTATTCTTTGCCTAAGGTTTAGTGTGAAGCCAAGAGCAAGCCAATAAAATATATAAAAAAACCTTTTTCTTAAGGAACCCGTGGAGGTATCATGCTGAAATCAATATTAAATTAAATGCTCAAGTCTGTAATCCCTTAAAGCTGTGAGAAAATCAAACTTCTAAGTCAACAATCAAAATATACAGCCGTTTATGCGCCGCATATTTTGACCCTCGCATTGTAATCAAAATCTATAGGGTACTTCCTGTTGACTAAGAATCATAAAATTTGGCAAGAACTAAGATCTTACATTAAAAATTAGGGGAGAAATCCGAAAACTGGTAATTTAAAGTTATATCACATCACAGATAAAAACTATTACAAACTTATATTTGTAGTTCATTTCATACAAAATGACCGCATACGCCAGCAAATATAAGTTTGTTCAACGTTTTTTAAGATATCAAAAAATCTTCCCGCAATAAAAGGTAGCCTATATGTTGACCCTGGTGATACTATCACTACACAAAACTTGATAAAAATCCCTTAAGTAGTTTTTGCGTGAAAAGTGAACAGACAAACAGACAAACCGACAAAAAGACAAAAATTTCAATATCTATCGTTTTGGGGTCTATATCCTGTGCACATCACATAGCAATAGCAGTAATTATTTCTTAAAAATATTTCATGAACAGACTTTTTCCGTTTCTGTTTTATTATATGTACTTATAGATATAGATTATATTATTTATTTATTTAATATATATTAGTAAGTACAGAGCTATGCCATATCCTTCCGCCCGCGGGTTCGCCCGCGTGTAGTACACGACGTAATCCTGAGGGAAAGTGATATTTTTAAGGGATATAAATTAGCCTTTGTCACTCTCTAGCTCCTAAACTATCCACATCCTAATAGCCGCTACACACGCTCCTATCCGACCGCCGATTTGTTGCGGGCGAACTTCACTGCAGATCTGATCCGCGCCTACACACGTTCAAACCAAATCTGCTGCACCAAATCGGTCGGCGCTACACACGTTCCGATTTGGTCTGGCCGACCTCTAGCCGTTGTTGCAGTGTTGCCAGCCACTGCTAATCTACCAATATTATTATTATTTATAAATACTGAAAACATCAATTTGCTTGCAATAAATAAATTAAAAAGAAAAATATTTTCGGTTTTTAATGTTTTATTACTATAAAAACGTTTTTGAAAAAAAAATGTAACCGCCTTCAAAACGGATCTTCAAACAAAAATTAACAAACACTAAAAAACGAAAAAAATAATAAGATTTTTTAATTCAAAGGACGATGATACGTGACTTTTTCTAATTTATGTTGGTACTTACTGAACTGTTTGAAGTCGGTGCCGTCTTATACGTATTGAGGTAATTACGTCCTACACCTCACGCTTGGGACCAGGTTTTTTTTTTATATGTTAGTTATTTCCCGCAGTATATTTTCGTTCTTATTCTTTTTGGCTTGGCACCGACTTCAAACAGTTCAGTAAGTACCAACATAAATTAGAAAAAGTCACGTATCATCGTCCTTTGAATTAAAAAATCTTATTATTTTTTTCGTTTTTTAGTGTTTGTTAATTTTTGTTTGAAGATCCGTTTTGAAGGCGGTTACATTTTTTTTTCAAAAACGTTTTATTTTTCGATTTTTAGTGAAGTAGCTTAAGAAACTACATGGAGATTATGATAAATTGTTGTAAATATCCTATCCGTTACGGAATTCAGCTTTCCATCTTTAGCTACTTTAGATACCTAACTTGAAGGAATACAACTGAAGGTCCATTCGTGCATATGGTATTTATAAAACATCATAATATAACTCCTAACTGTTGAGGAGTTTCACCTCTCATCAGCAGCTCACCCTAATAACCTGAAAGAATATAACTTTTGGCCCATACGTATAGTATTATATTATCTGTGCCCATACGTACGATTAATATTTAAAGAAATATTATCCAGCTCCTAACCGTTAAGGAGTTGTAGCTTCCATCACCAGCTCATCACCATGAGATGATGACTACCAGATGCAAATACTTGACTAACTTCAAAAATAAATGGAACGCATAAGGCTTGCCTATATTTGAGAATTTCTCTCAATTTTTCTGGGATTTGATCCCCTGGTCCTGACTTGGTGAATGTAAGAGCAGTTCAGAAGTACCAACTTTGGAAAAAAAAAATTTGAAAATGATCCCCAATTTGATGAAACTATGAAATCGTCCATATACCCAAATAAAGTCTGAATACACATTTTTCAGGATAACACCTGAACTTCTTGCCAGTTCTTGATAAAATTTGAATGGGACCACACGAGAAGCGTCACCTTTTAAATAAAAAAAGAATTATCCAAATCGGTTCATTAACTAAAAAGTTCTGAGGTAACACACATAAAAAATAAAAAAAAAAAATAAAAAAAAAAATATACAGTCGAATTGATAACCTCCTCCTTTTTTGAAGTCGGTTAAAAAACAATTTCATTATTTTTTAATTTTCTGTTATTTTCATTAAAATACTAAATCATGCTAAATATTTACTAAAAGCAGCACTTATTAATGAGGTGTTATGCCCTTTTTATATATATTTAGTTTTACGACAAATTGCTAGTTTTTAAACAAAATATTCTAAAAAAAACAAAAAGATAAATAGAATCTTTTCATAAATGGCCATATTTAAACCTTTCGTTCGTTCAGTCCTACGTTAAAACTCATGAACGAGCATTAAATTGAATCCTCTAAAAATCCTTTAAACGTAATTTACCTGCTTTAAATATTTCCGCTTTTACATATTTTCTCCCTAAATCTAGGAGAAAAATCCAAAATTGTCAACACTGTCAAGTTGGTCCGGTCGGAAGCCTACACACGTTCCGATTTGGTAGGAAGTGAAGTTCGTGCGAACCAAATCCGGCCGACCGCGTCAAACACGAATAATAATAATTATGGTCGGACGACTACGCTACACACGCCCAGATTTGGTCTGGAGCAGACCAAATCGGCGGTCGGATCGGAACGTGTGTAGATGCTATAAAAAACACGTCGATCTGTTGCTCCGTTTTGACGTGAAAGACGGGCATAGTACACGACGTTATCCTGAGGGAAAGTGATATTTTTCAGGGATATAATTTAGCCTTTGCCACTCTCTAGCTCCTAAACTACCCACATCCTAAAAAACACGTCGATCTGTTGCTCCGTTTTAACGTGAAAGACGGGCATACAAACAAACATACTTTCACATTTATAATATTAGTATAGATTGTGGGTATGTTAAAATAAAAAACTTATCACGCTGAACAACTTCTCTTAAAATGTTATATTTGTATCTCTTATAGTTTAGCTGGGCTAGGGTTTCACCTGGTGTACTGTACCAGACTTTCGATATTTTTACGTCAAAAGAAAATGGTTATCACCTTAAACCACTTTTCTTAAGACGCTATGTTTGTATCTCTTATAACGGGTGTCCCAAAAGTAGGTATAGGATGATATGTCTCAATAAAATGCGAATGGATTGGAATTTCTTCGTAGTTTTATTTTATTTTAAAGAAGAGACTTGTACAATTTTATCTGAATAGAATATCTGCTAAATGGCCGCCACGGGCATTTTTGCTGTGTGCAAGTTTTTCATGACACTTTAACACATTTCGCTGCTAATTTCACACATTTCGCTTTTTATTTCACCAATAACTCGGCGAATATTTTGTCTATATTGTCTGTATTTTGTGGATAGTGGCGTAGACTTTATCTTTCACGTAGCCCCAAAGAAAGAAATCCAGTGGCATCAGATGGCAAGATCTCGGTGGCCATTTGAAATCACCTCTTCTTGAAATTACGAGATTTTTCGACCTTTCGACGAGTGTTTGTAATTGATCGTGAATTTTCGTTAAATATTTGTATAACTTCTATGCGCTGTTTTAATGTGAAACGCTCCACGATTAATTTTACGTGTTAAGATGACGTATGTCAAATTTCAACCCGCCATTTTGAATATTTCGGAAATAGCGCGAAATTCAAATCCTATACCTACTTTTGAGACACCCTTTAGTTTAACCTGGCTGTTAGGGTTCCACATCAGGTGTAGCAGGCAGACTATCAAAATTCGTACATCAATAGAAAATACTTATCACGCTGAACTACTTATCTTATGACACTATATTTGAATCTCTTATAGTTTAGCTGGGCTGCAAGGGTTTCACATCAGGTGTAACAGACCTTCGATATTTGTGCGTCAATAGAAAATGTTCATCACGTAAAACAAATTTTCTTAAGACGCTATGTTTGTATCTCTTATAGTTAAACCTGGCTGCTAGGGTTTCATATCAGTTGTCCCAGACCTTCAAAATGTGTATGTCAATAGAAAATGTCATTAACAATTTTCCTTAAGATGGTTTTTTATATCTCTCATAGTTTGGCTGGATTGCTATGGTTCCACATCAGATATTGCGATCTTCAAAATAAATTATAGCCTGTATGTTGGCGAGGACCAATAGCTTTATAACAAAAAAAGTTTCATTAAAATCCGTTCAGTGGTTTTGGAGTTATTGGCGTACATACAAACAAACAAACAGACAGACAAACAAAAAACTTAAAAATTGTTCTAAAATGTTCAGTTTCTGATTTTAAGTCGCCCTGCTTGGTTGTTTTCCGAATATATTCAATGTACAGACTTTTTTGGGTTTACGATTTTATTATAGGTATAGATTTCAAAAATTAAGCAAATCAATATTAATTATAAAATGTGGATTGGCGCCAAACCCACTGATAGGAGCATAGATATAGTATATTAAAAGATAGGAGTCTATACGGTCTATAACTTCTAAATTCAAAATTCTAATTTTAAAAAAGTTTCTTATTGTTGCCGGCTAAAGCAAAGAAGGGCTTGAAAGAGTTGGAAGTCAGGGCCGGTAAATCCTACGGTTGCCATGGAGATTGTAAAATTAAGAAAAAAAAGTGTTTTATAATGAGTGAAAGCTGTATCCGGTTGTGTCTTAATGACCATTACAGTGCCACAAGCTTTCCTGTTCCGGTGACAGCCGTGACAGAGGGAGGAACCACTTGCAATACCAAATTAGCTGTCAAAATAGACTGTCGTATGAAAACTGTTTTAGTTCCAAAGATAATCACCGGAACAGAAAAGCTTCCTGCACTCAAAGATATTATAATATAACTAGCTTTCCGCCCGCGGCTTCGCCCGCGTGTACTACACGACATTATTCTGGGGGAATGTGATATTTTTCCGGGATTAACAGTACTTAGCTTATGTCACTCTCCAGCTGCCAATCTACCCCCGCCGTACCAAAAATCACATTGATCCGGTGCACCGTTTTGACGTGAAAGACAGACAAACAATTAGGTATTACCTACTGATTTTCCCGTGGGAATATGATACTTTCCTGTGGTAAAAAGTACTTAAAAGTAGCTTATTATAATCCTTCCCAGCAGGGTTCAAATTATTTATTCAAATACCAATTTCTGCCCGCAAATTTACCCGCACTTAAAGTGATTTTCCCATGGGAATGACATTTTTCCCGCGGTAAAAAGTTAGTTTTGTCCTTCCCAGGGCCTTAAACTGTCTCTATTATAAATATAACCCTTCCCATGAACACAAACTTTCACCTTAAATACCAATTCCCTTCCACAGCTTTGCCCGCGCTAAAACTTATTTTCTAAACCAATCCAAATGCAGCCAAAACCTTCGGCTTATCGTGTCTACCGAAGCACCATATATTTTTGAACAGCCATCCCGTGATAAACCATTGCGAAAGTCACATAACCTCAGCGATCGCAGGCTGAGCACGCTTCCCTACAACCACTGCTCTATATAGGTACCAAATTCCATGGAAGTCAGATCAGTGGTTTAGGCATGAGAAGGTAACGATGCCTAGACAAACAGGCAGGAGCTACTTTTGCATGAATAATATTCGGACATTCTCCTACTCTTAAACTTAGCATGGGTCCTATGACAGATCATTCATGCAAAGCAAAAAGTTGCATTGGAATAAAACTCAAGAAAATCAGTATTTACACATTTTTAATGCGGTTTAGGCTAGAAAGTTAGACCTTCTTATTTCTTGTTGAAAAACAACATTTTGCACATCTTAGATTTCTGCGCGAACTGTCCATATAAATAAAACACTTTCACGGATTTTTTCACGCAATTTATTCAACAACTTGGTTAAATTTTAGTTGTTTTTTGAGATTTTTTGGTTTATCCGACATTTTGGCACCTTTCCATGGGCAGTTTTCCGTGACCACGGCCCCTGGAAACGTCGGATAAACCAAAAAATCTCAAAAAACAACTAAAATTTAACCAAGTTGTTGAATAAATTGCGTGAAAAAATCCGTGAAAGTGTTTTATTTATAACAACATTTTGCTTTGTACGAAAATGATTTGCATAGGACCCATGCTACATTGAATAAAGTAAAGTGAGAAAAAAAACTGTATCCCACGGGAATCGTACTTTTTCCCGAGTTAAAAAAACCGTATGAAATTTTCCAGGCCAGAGCGCTATTTATCGTTTTGTTGTGATTGAGCCACAAACATCTTTTAGTTGTTTTTTTGGTTTATCCGACGTTTCGGCACCTTTCCATGGGGCAGTTTTCCGTGACCACGGCCCCTGGAAACGTCGGATAAACCAAAAAATCTCAAAAAACAACTAAAATTTAACCAAGTTGTTGAATGAATTGCGTGAAAAAATCCTTGAAAGTGTTTTATTTATAACAACATTTTGCTTTGTACGAAAATGATTTGCATAGGACCCATGCTACATTGAATAAAGTAAAGTGAGAAAAAAAAAACTGTATCCCACGGGAATCGTACTTTTTCCCGAGTTAAAAAAACCGTATGAAATTTTCCAGGCCAGATCGCTATTTATCGTTTTGTTGTGATTGAGCCACAAACATCCAAACTCCGTATCTTTAAATACCCCTCAATATAATATAAACTTTAACCCGCCTTTCTACCTTATTAGGGTTTTTTTTACTTTGACTACGCAGATAATTTTTAATCCGGACCATTATCCTACATATCAATTTCCATACTCCTTAGCCCAGAAATGCGAAAGTTTCCATATAAACTTCAACCCCCTTTTCTACCCGATTAGGGGAGGATTTTTTAACTTCGCATACGCAGATCATTTCAATCCTGGCCAGTATCAAAATACCAATTTTCATACGTCTAATTTCAGAAATGAGAAAGTTCCATATAAGCTTAATCTCCCCATTTTACCCCATTATGTGGGAGATTTTTTAAACATCGCTCACAGATAGTTTTCAATTGTGACCCTACGTACCAATTTTTATACTTCTAACTCTAAAATGAGGAAGTTCCATATGAACTTGAAACTCACTTTTTACCCCATTTGGGGGGTTTTTTTTAACTTCCCCTACAGAGATCATTTTCAATCGTGATCAGTATCCAACATACCAACTTTCATACTTCTAAGTTCAGAAATGAAGAAGTTCCATATAAACTTTATCTCCCCATTTTACCCTATTAAGGGGGAGAATTTTTTACTTTGCTTACTCAGATAATTTTCAGTCGTAACCAGTATACAACGTACCAATTTTCATGCTTTTAATTCCATAAATGAGGAAGTTCCATATAACCTTAACCCCCCCATTTTACCCCTTTAGGGGGAGGGTTTCCTAAAATCCGTTCTTAGCGGACGTCTCCTAGTCATAATCTACCTTCCTGCCAAATTACATCTTCGTTGGTCCAGTAGTTTTCGAGATTTCGTGATGAGTGAGTTATGTCCCCTCGATTTTATATATATAGACAAGATTGCGCACTCATGAGTTACAGCCGAGCCGAGCGAGATAGCCCTTTTACGGTGTGCATCCCTCTCTAATGAGAGAGACGTGAGTGACTAAAATATACACGATTTGGTTTTTTCGAGGACAATTTATAGTTAACCAGACTTGGCTCACGTAGGATTCGAACATCACGCTTCCTAGGGAGCTCTTGTAGCTAAAACAAACATACATTTAAACATCCGAACTCACTTTCTATTTATAATATTAGTTAAGACTAGCTTTCCGCCCGCGGCTTCGCCCGCGTGGACTACACAAAGTTACCCCGCGGGAATGTGATATTTTTCCGGGAAAATAAGTAGCTTATGTTCCTCTCCAGGATATAAAGTATTTGTGTCCCAAATTTCAGCCGAATCCATTCAGCCGTTTTGGCGTGATTGAGTAACAAACATCCAAACATCTAAACTTTCACATTTATAATATTAAGTAGGATGAGGACTCCGCGAGGCAAAGCATAGAGGGTACTTTGCATCACTTATGAGGCAATAATGTGACAATCGACACATACAGATATGCTTTATAAGCATACTTACTTTTGAACCGACTTCAAAAAAGGAGGTTGGTAGTTTGACCTGTATGTACTTATATGAAATGTAGGTATGTCTGTATTTCTAAAAGGCGTATTTTGCTAAAATGGATAGAAATAAAAAGTCTACGTACAGTAATAAAAATCTGTTTATTAGTTAGACTATACATTGCTAAACAAAATTGTCTTGCGGATCTTTATACGCATGGAGGCTTTGTGTCCAATTAATTTTAAAGATTCGTTTTTTGCGTACCTACTTTTTTAACCTTAAATTAAAATACAGATGTTATAATACATTTAATAAGTTCTGTTTTATGCCTCTTTTCTGATAAAGTTCTTCTTTTTCTTCTTCTGCTGAGTATTGTGTAATTTTTCAGGTATGACGTTAAGCCAACCTTTTTTAATTTCTTCATCTTTAGGAAATCTGGAAACAATGAAAATTAATGTTTGGGTTAAGTAAGAAAGTAAATTCCAGTCTATAGATTACAAACGAAATGGACACCCTACTATACGCAAGAATAAAACTTTGGCTAAATACTTAGCTACTTATGAAAAGATACACCGCTACGTTTATATGATTCGCTTTTGCATCCTTTCACACATCAAGTGAGAACCATTTTTATTGATTTAAACGTAGGTAATTTTAAAATGATAATTAAGATCCACACACTAACTTTACACACATAAATTAATTTGCCGTCGCCATATTGATGATGTTTTTAGTTTTATTAAAATTTTCCAGACGCAAAGTGTTGCATATTTATCATAATTAAAACTACCATAACACCGACTCTTACATTAAACAAGTAGTTTTTCAAGCAAAACAATACAAATGATATGGACTTTATTATTTTCAGCTTAACATTCCTTTTAATTAAATAATATTTAAAAATTCTCGAGAACAGGAAAAATGAATTTGAATTAAGTTCTACTACAACCAAAAATATTTAATGGTGGCAGCCCAGTAGACAAGGATGCAATCCTATTTAGGAGCCTCTCGCTCGGCTCGTTTTTCAGTTTATCGAAATGTCATACGAAAATAAACCTTATTGTAACTGCATAGAATCGAATTGACATTGCTTTTATTTTCATAGTGCACAATCTTGTTATATTATAATATCTTTGCATGAGTGTAGATAAACATTGTTATAGCCGCTACACACGCTCCTATCCGACCGCCGATTTGGTGCGGGCGAACTTCACTGCAGATCTGGTGGCCTACCACAAGCTCTTATAGCAGTTATTTTTAAGTTGAGAGAGTGAGACGCCGCTCTACACGCCGTATAGCGGCGTCTCACTCTCTCAACTTAAAAATACTGCTATAAGAGCTTGTGGTAGGCCACCAGATCCGCGCCTACACACGTTCAAACCAAATCTGCCGCACCAAATCGGTCGGCGCTACACACGTTCCGATTTGGTCTGGCCGCACCTAGATGTTGTTGCAGTGTTGCCAGCCACTGCTAATCTCCCAATATTATTTATAAATACTGAAAACATTGATTTGCTTGCAATAGATAGATAAAAAGAAAAATATTTTCGGATTTTAATGTTTTATTATTTAAAAGAATTCAATTTCATTATTTTTTAATTTTCTGTTGTTTTCATTAAAATACTAGAACATGCTAAATATTTACTAAAAGCAGCACTTATTGATAAGGTGTTATGCCTTTATTATAAATATTTAGTTTTAGGACAAATTGCGAGTTTTTAAATAAAATAAAAGAAAAAAACCAATAGATAAAAGAATCTTTGCACAAATTGCCATAATTAAACCTTTCGTTTGTTCAGTCCTACTTAAAACTCATGAACGAGCATTAAATTGAATAGGTACTCTGAAAATCCCTTAAACGTAATTCTATCTACTTAAAATATTTCCGCTTTTACATATTTTCTTCCTAAATCTAGGGGAAAACCTCCAAAATTGTCAACACTGCCAAGTTGGTCCGGTCGGAAGCCTACACACGTTCCGATTTGGTAGGAAGTGAAGTTCGTGCGGACCAAATCCGGCCGACCGCGTCAAACACGAAGAATAATAATAATGGTCGGACGACGACACCTGTCGGATCGGAACGTGTGTAGAGTCTATTAGACCACATCGGTATAGGTAATTTATCTACCTACATCGGCGATTACTATAGAAAAAACCAGTGCACTTTTTAAAAGTTTTATATTTCACAATTCTACAGTTTTTCCAGCAATTTTCACATTTCATTTCTTGCCAAGAGGATACAAGTCTCTCCATATCGTCCAGGCCGGAATGTAGGGCCTATTGCTATTGTCGTCGCCAAGAAGACCCCCAGGAACACCCCATTGAGGATATGCGTATTCATAATAATCGCCTGGTGTAATGTTTGCGTAAATATGGATCCAGTCAATGTAATATCGGAGGTCCGTAAACACCATTATTCGATCTTCATTGTAGCGGATCTCGAAGCAACCCAGGCCGTAAACAAAATCTTCATAAAAAGACCTTGTTACAAATAATCCCATACCATTATTCACTCCAGGAAAGTGGTAAGCATTTATCATGCAGATGAATTTCCCCCACCATTTAGGCAGGTATTTGGAGCAATCTACGACGTATTCTCTCAATACCCCAGTTGGTTTTATCTTGTAGTTCTCTCGAATGTCCTTTAGGCTTTCATAGCCGGTTCCTGCGATCCATAACCGTTCTCCATTGAGTATGTCGTGCTTGCCAGGAATCAAAGCTCTGTTGGCGTATTCCCAGCGGTTAGAAAAGCCATATACGTACATTTGATCGAGGGTGTGTATAATACACACATCGTGGCGAGGCACGTGGTCTCCAGTGGAGCCGTGGTAGTGTTCCGGGTTGTTACTCTTCGGTAAAATTCTTCGAACCCTCCAAACCCTGTACCGGTACGGAGTATTGTATCGACCAGCTCTTCCAAGCGCCCAGACACGCAAGTCCTTTTGTCTATGCATATAAGGTTCCAAATAGTTTGCTGATGATAATAATGTTCTCCTATTCAAAATAATAGCACCTGAAAGAGTTAATTTATCTGAAAGAGAAATAGCACAATATTACCTACGTTGCAAATCTTTGATTTTACAAAGCGAATTTTAAAGATACAAAAGCAAATGTGATTGAATCATCTGTTATTTAATTCTAATGAAGTAAGTAGGTATAGATGCAAGATAATGTCTAGATTGATACAGCACACATGGTTTTTCTGACTAAATCCTGTGCATGCATGATGTTAAATTATAAAATTTTACATCAAAGGACAATGTTCAATAAGATAGGTACCCAAGGAGGTCCGCCGCAAACAAAATTTTCCATAAGTTTATAGGTAAACATGAGTGATTAAACACTGTAGTAGTAGGTTAGTCATCGAAATAGTAATTTTATTTATTTAGATTTAAAAATGGATTTGAATATTTTCAATGTGAGGAGACCCTCGCATCCGAAAGAAACATTTTTACAAATGTTTAACAATCGATTAATATGAAACGGCCATTAAATCGAGATTTTAAATTATTTTTATGCGTTCACAATGCAATTCTGTAAGTATACGAAAAATAAATTAACGGCTGTTTCACCTTAATCGATTGTTAAACATTTGTTAAAATGTTTCTTTCGGATGCGAGGGTTTCCTCACAGGCTGACATTGATGAAGCAACGCTGGCCTACAGATTCGACGTCGAGTCGTGTAAGCCTTTCGGTAGCTTAGTTAGAGCATCGGGCCGGATTCCCGGAGGCGCAGGTTCGAATCCCGCCTGAAAGCTACTTATAGGGCTCGTGGTTTTTTACTATCACATTTTTCCTATACCTAGGTACTTACAGAGTTGCATTGTGAATGCATAAAAATCATTTAAACTCTTAAAATATGACTTTTCCATTTCGTGAGGCTGTAGGTTCACTGTTGTTTCTGGCTTCAGTGTCTCGTCCAGATATTTCATTTGCAGTTAATTTAATATCACGCTATGTAAATAATTCTAAAATGTGTCATGTAAATGCAATCAAACGAGTTTTGAAATATTTAATTGGAACAAAACATTTGGACATTGAATATACAATGAAATTGTAAGATATTCTGACTCTGATTATGCAAGTGATTTAGAAAGTAGGACAGAAACAACAACAACAGGCTACATTTTCTTATTAAATAATGGCCCAATCACTTGGAAAAGTCATAAGCAACAAACAAAAGCATGAAAGCTGAATTCATGGCAGCCTGTGATGCAACAATAGTAGATTGTATTACAAGGGAGCAAAATAGCATATTTACGGCGAGGGCGCTATTTTGAATCCAGAGCGCAGCGAAGGACTCGGGATTCTAAAGTAGAAACCTGAACGCAGCGAGGGATTCAATATACGTCGCCCGAGGAGAAAATAATTTTGGGGCCGAGTAATACACTCTACTTTTCATTTCGAATGTAAGGAAGAGAAATATACTCTGCTTATCATCTCCCTAAGAATAGCGATAAAAACAACTAAAACTACTTTTTTTTTATAGTGAGGGCAAATACAGTCTTTTCGTATACCGCTAACGGCATGTTGGACTCAGTCAGACAAGGTCTGTCTCTCGCCGCGCCCAGCCCTCCCGCCAAGCCTAATAGGTTTCGCGTCAGGGCTGGGCGGTTCTAACCCCCGCCCCGCCCCCTGACGACCTCGAAAGCTCGACAGGAGGCGGGGCAGGAGGTGAGAGCCTCTTCTCAATCTCCCCATAAGGTTACCCACTCCGGGTGGGCTGACCAGATGGGGCGGTTGAGAGTAGGTACCACTAACTAAAACTACCTAGAAAAATAATGGAATGGTGGCGGGGGGCTTCGCCTTCTCTGTTTTTTCTATTATATTTAAGGATATAGCATAGGTAAAAAAAAATATCGTCGATGGCCGTTGCTTACTCAAGCGGGGGGGTGCTGGGATCGGTAAGACTCCGGCCGCGGCACTCTCGTAGACTGAGAAATACGTGTAGACGCGGCATGCAGCGCGCATTCTATTTACATCTAAAATATCACCTATGTGCGCTTTTACTAAGGAAATTATATTATGTAGAATACAAGAAGAATTATTATGAATATTTATTGTAAACGTCGGTTTGTAGGAAGAGTAGATCTTTGATATTATTCGTATGTAGTAAAAAAAGCTTTTTCACTTCTCATGCTCGTAAAGTTCGTGTTTATGTTGGGTATAGGCTGCATAAAATCGCTTTTTATGCTCTAGTGCATAAATTAAAATCTTCGTCTAAGTCTCGGACTTTAAGACAAAGATCGTCAAGTAAACAGCCACACACGCAATTAAACTTCGTAAAATAAACTTATTATTTCATTCTATTTCTTCAATTTCGTACATAATTCATGTTAAATTACTAAAATAATAAAACTAGGCAAAATTAATGAGTTTTCTAAGAAATAAGTATTTCAAGAGCATTATGGACTACGATCTAATGCTAAAGTCACTGTGCTACCAATGCCACGTATAAAAAAAAGAAAAAGAAAGTCTTCCCGCCAATATGGCGAAGTCTTATTTTTTCTTTTTTGCAATATTGGTATTTATTTTCCTCACACTCTAAGTGAAAAGCAGAGTGTATAACTTGTACATAAAACCCATTTTACCCTCGAATTGACTATCCACCCTCGCCTACGGCTCGGATGGATATATACATCTCGGGTAAAATAGTACGTTTTATGCACTTGTTGTACAATCTACTATTTTTAACAAAGATAGTCACTTCAAACGATTCTTCAAAATGCACAGCAGCAGCTATTTATATTTATTTTCTATCCCTAGATCATTTCGTTAATATATCCATTATCGAAATGATCTTCGCAGGCAAAACTACAACATTTGCTACAAATTACACTTAAAAAAATAAATAATGTATACTGCTCTAACCAGTAGGTACCTACATTTTCAGATTTATTCCAATCAAATTAATAAAACTTAATTTAATATGAAAAAATATAAATAACTCATACTAGCCCATCTAATACTTTTTTACAAAATAAATCTACTTAGTTAATCAATATTTAAATAAGTATACCGTTTATATAAAATCACGCTATCAATCTATAATATAAATCAATATATAAAAAAACACTTAAATAAAAATATTGTTTAAGTACAAAAAAGTTAAATAAAATACATATTATTCCAATACCAAAAATGATAATATCAAATAATACAATAACTTGTGTCATTGAAAATTGGAAGCAACGATCACATACACCCAGATACAAGAAAATATCTAAAAGTTAGTTTTCGACATTTACCCGTCCGAGAATCGAACCCGGGACCTCAGAGATAGTGGCACCTAGAAAACCGGTGCGTACACCAATAAGCCACGGATATCGTCGAATTTGTTTAAACAAAATGTAGCGCAACTGAAATAATTGATACTTTGTTTACTGATGTAAACTTGCCACGTAAGGTTATAAATCAGCCACTTTAAAAAAACCTTTTTTCATTACTCATTTTAAAATATCTTTATTTTTAACTGTCACTATTTTTCGCCATGTACGCATCATATCCCTTGTGCTCTAAAAATGGGTAAAAAACGTAAAAACTTGCCTTACGTCAGGTTCTTTTTTCTGTTTAAATATTGCGATATGCGATATGCTGAAATATTTGTACTAATTAAAAATTAATACCGAAGCGACAGCAACACAACTATATGTTAAAACTTTGTCATATTCATTAACATGAATCTCAAGACAATTTTGTGGTATGTGTGACATGACAACCAAAGGCGACAGCAAAAAAGACAATAATGGGTGCATCCATTGCATTGTAAAGTGATTGACTGATATTCGGAAAATTCTAAACAGTTAAACAATGTTTATTAAATTAGTCGCGTGAATTGAGTGAACTCACAAAGGTAGTTTTATAATGTGGTTGGTTATAGTACTTGAATAAAATTTTGTGTGAATAGATTCACCCAGAAGATGCCTATTCACTTGCGACTTTAAGAGGTTTGGGTTGTAGGTACTCGGGCAAACAGAAGCCGGCAGGGTATTCCAGGCATGATGAAGGAGTACTTAATTCTCTGAGCGTGAGTTTAAAGGAGAGGGCGGAATGCGGTTATGCAACTCAGATGCACACTCGTTAAAGCATATCTGACAAGTGACTCAGGGGATGAAACTCATAGCTTAGGTCCCCCATCGACAGTATGGGAGTGCTTATTCGCAAGGCCAGATAAAGAGGTACGCACTGTGTATCAGACTAACACCAGTAACATATAGATCCTTACTACCGAACTTAGTAACTGTACGGTCACTTCAGTCTACAAACCTCCCAATGCACCGTATTACTTCAGCTGTCCGCCGACCTTTAACGCCGATCCGGTAAGATTCGTTCTTGGTGACTTTAATAGCCATAGCGAGAACTGGGGATACAGAACCAGTGATGACAACGGAGTGAAGGTTGAAGAATGGGTTGATGGACACATAACTGAAAATCAGTCAAAGTCAAATCAGTGTTTTTGCCTCCGGGCATAAAACTACACTGAGCCTTGGCCCAATTTTGCTGCTGCACATACGTACAATTCTTTGTTTATGTAGTACCCCGTTCTAATTATTATTAAGTTTTCTGTGTCTCCCTTGCCTTGCCTTTTTTGCTTTTATGCTTACCTTGTTTATAATTGTATGCGTGTGATGTAGCAAATAAACGATCTATCTATCTATCTATCTACCTACTATTCATGATCCAAAACTTCCGTCATCATTCAACAGCGGTTGCTGGAAAAGGGGTTAAAACCCTGATCTAATCTTTGCCAGTGATCACATAGATCACCAGTGCGTGAAGGCAGTAAGTGGTGCAATACGGAGGACCCAATTATGTACCAGGCCTTACGACCTGAAGGATAAAATAATAAAATAAAATAAAAAATATCTTTATTCAACTTGACTTAATAAATAAGCTCTTTTGAATCGTCAATATTTTCGTTCAAGACTTTTTTAACAGGCGCAATAAACTTATCAGCTTTAATAATTGGAGTAACGATATTTCCAAAGATTTATATCGTTAACTTTTACAACTTTTTCATTATAATATTACATTAGTTCAGCTAAGGTTATGTGTTACATGAAACCCATGCATTACGGTCTTTCAAATAGTCGTCTACTTTATAATATCCTTTGCCCATGAGCGATTTTTTGCCATGACTTTTGAATTTGTGCAAAGGCAGCTCTACTAAATTCTGTGGAACTTTATTAAAACTAGCTACGCTTTTCCCCAAAAACGAACTTCTTGTTTTTTCAAGTCGAATCCTTGGAACGGCAATCTTATTTTTATTTCTTGTTTTGAATTGATGTATATTGCTACGTTTTACAAATGTATTGAGATACTTCTTCACATATACCATATTCTCATATATGTATTGTCCTGCAACAGTTAATATGTTGATTTCTTTTAAAGAATCTCTTGGCCGAAGTCTGTATATGGCGCGAATAGCTCTTTTCTGAAGCACAAAAATACTTTCGATGTTAGCTGCTGAACCCCAAAGTAATAGGCCGTAGGACAATACACTCTGAAAATAGCTAAAATATATTAACCTTGCCGTTTCAATATCGGTTAAGAGCCTTATTTCTTTAACAGCAAATGCCGCAGAACTGAGTCTACCGGCCAAGGCTTCAATATGAGGGTCCCATTGAAGTCGATAATCTAATGTTATATTTAAAAATTTAGTACTGTTAATTAATTCTACTACATTGTCATCCAATTTTATGTGAATATCAACCTGTCTTTCATTTGGCATGGATTTTTTTTTCACATTTTGTTTTTTTCGAGTTTACTGATAGATTAATTGATGGTACCACGGCAAAAAGAAATTGCCACAGTACCATCAATGGTACTGTCTGTGGTACCATGGTAAAGGAATGGATTATTGCTATGAAACCAATGCGCAACTTTCGATAAAGTACTATTTACTTCGTCAGAATATTACCTCTGTCAACTTTAAAGACTAGAGGAAGTGTCATCAGCAAATAGCACTGTCTCGCATAAATTCTTTGCTTAAAAAGGAAGGTCATTTATATAAATTAAAAACAGCAAAAGGGACCAGTATTGACCCCTGGGGTACGCCCATGTTGATAGGGGCTCCAGTAGACTCAGTTTTGTTGATAACTACTTTCTGTGTTCTTTCACATAGATATGATTGCATAAGGCTAACCGATTTATCATAGACACCATAATGTTTTAATTTCCTTAAAAGCGTTTGGTGATTAACACAATCGAAAGCTTTGGAGAGGTCACAATAAATACCAACTACATCTCGCTTGCTTTCCCAAGCATCAAATATATGTTTTTAAATATAATATGATAGGATGACATACCAAGACCAGTATGAATTAGATCCCATCTCACAGGACACCATCGATTTTGGGAATGAATTGCTAGAAGCCATATCCGAAACAACGAGAGAAAAGTGGAACAAGCTAATCGTAGGCGTAGATATGACGCATAAAAGCAAGAAGGCATGGTGTTTTATAAGGAAACTAAATAATGATCCTAAAATAGCTGATCGTCATTCCAATGTGACCACAAACCAGATCGCTCACCACTTACTCCAAAATGGGAAAGCTTCCACGAAAAGTCTCCAGAAGAAATTTACACGAGACCCTGGTAAAAAGGTTAACCACTTGGACGAGGCTTTTACAGAAACAGAGCTCAAGTTTGCCCTTGATAAGCTCAAAGAAGGTAAAGCCGCTGGCTTTGACAACATCAGGGTCGAGCAGCTGAAACGGTTTGGTTTCGTACTACTTATACAAAACTGTCATTTCTTCCATGGCCGCTTCCAAAGGGTATGTAATCTAATCACTGACGTTTTAGCCACCTACTTTTAATAAATGACATTTGTGGCAGAGAGTGTATATAAAACTTCTTCGAGATTATTTATTTTTATGAGTTTATTATCTTTGATATAATATGTTAGTCAGTTTAAAGTTAGCCCGCCATTTCTTTATACTTTGTGTAATGAAATTTAAATAATGAAATAAATATTCCTCCTTCGGAAGTACTTGTACCTATGCAATATTTCATTAGAGTATCAAAAATTTTACTCCGACTATGCATGTCTCCTTACAGAACTCCGCAAACTTATCTGACGCGGTGGTTAAATTTGAGAGTTTAAACTGTCAATACAGCTGACAGACCTTTCATTCTTTTTTATTGCTACTGGCACCTCAACCCAAAGATATTATAATATAACAAGATTGTGCACTATGAAAATAAAAGCAATGTCAATTCGATTCTATGCAGTTACAATAAGGTTTATTTTCGTATGACATTTCGATAAACGGAAAAACGAGCCGAGCGAGAGGCTCCTAAATAGGATTGCATCCCTGTCTACTGGGCTGCCACCATGAAATATTTTTGGTTGTAGTAGAACTTAATTCAAATTCATATTTCTTGTTCTCGAGAATTTTCAAAATATTAATTAATTAAAAGGAATGTTAAGCGGATAATAATAAAGTCCATATCATTTGTATTATTTAAAACCTTGAAAAACTATTTTTTTAATGTAAGAGTCGGTGTTATGGTAGTTTTAATTATAATAAATTTGCAACACTTTGCGTCTGGACAATTTTAATAAAAATAAAAACATCATCAATATGGCGATGGCAAATTAATTTATGTGTGTAAAGTTAGTGTGTGGATCTTAATTATCATTTTAAAATTACGTTTAAATCAATAAAAATGGTTCTCACTTGATGTTTGAAAGGATGCAAAAGCGAATCATTTAAACGGAGCGGTGTATCTTTTCATAGGTAAGTATTTAGCCAAACTTTTATTCTTGCGTATAGTAGGGTGTCCATTTCGTTTTTAGTCCATAGACTGGAATTTACTTTCTTACTTAACCCAAACATTAATTTTCATTGTTTCAGATTTCCTAAAGATGAAGAAATTAAAAAAGGTTGGCTTAACCTCATATCTGAAAAAATTACACAATACTCAGCGGAAGAAGAAAAAGAAGAAGAACTTTATCAGAAAATAGGCATGAAACAAAACTTATTAAATGTATTATAACATCTGTATCTTAATTTAAGGTTAAAAAAGTAGGTACGCAAAAAACGAATCTTTACAATTATTTGGA
Organism: Crambus lathoniellus; assembly: GCA_949710035.1. NCBI lineage: Eukaryota > Metazoa > Arthropoda > Insecta > Lepidoptera > Crambidae > Crambus > Crambus lathoniellus. The sequence goes on from OX453318.1 coordinate 14,869,688, forward strand.
CACAAAGCCTCCATGCGTCAAAAGATCCGCAAGAAAATTTTGTTTAGCAATGTATAGTCTAACGAATAAACAGATTTTTATTACTGTACGTGGACTTTCTATTTCTATCCATTTTAGCAAAATACGCCTATCAGAAATACAGACATACATTTCATATAAGTACATACAGGTCAAACTGACAACCTCCTTTTTTGAAGTCGGTTCAAAAGTAAGTATGCTTATAAAGCATATGTATGCGTCGTATGTATCGTCGTATGTATGTATGTGTCGATTGTCACATTATTGCCTCATAAGTGGTGCAAATGCTTTGCCTCGCGGAGTCCTCATCTTAACTAATATTATACAAGAGCTCCCTAGGAAGCGTGATGTTCGAATCCTACGTGAGCCAAGTCTGGTTAACTATAAATTGTCCTCGAAAAAACCAAATCGTGTAGTCACTCACGTCTCTCTAATTAGAGAGGGACGCACACCATAATAGGCCTATCTCGCTCGGCTCGGCTGTAACTCATGAGTGCGCAATCTTGTTATATTATAATATCTTTGCCTCAACCATCGGTTTTAGATATTGTTGTGGGGATTTCGAATTTCGAATTTCAAAACCGCGAGAGCATTTCTTGCAAGAAATTGTATGCATGCTGTATTTTGTACTAATAATGGATAACAGAATCAGTAATAAAAATATTTTGAACCTGAAATTTACACAAAATGGTGCGGTTTATGTTCCTCACTCAAAGGAAAGAAGCTGGACTTCTCACAGTCTCATAAAATTGGTGTAATGGTGATAGATCAACTAGGTATATACAATTCTTACGTCGGTTTTATTTCAAGAATTGCTTATACATTATGTCTCTGTAAAAAACTTTTTCAACAAGCGAATTTCTTATTTCTTGATGCAATTTTTTACACCTACCTATCTTAATTTTCTTACATTTTCAATTTTGAGGAACCTAAAACGAACATAAATTTAATATACAGTAGTAGAAGTTAGAAACTTAGACTAATTATGTACCTACAACACAACAAAATATTGGTACTCAAATAGGTACAACTTTTATGGGCTCTTAAGTATCTTAGGCAATACTATCCGTCACTTTTATTTCAAACTATTGATGTTTGCTTTAGGTAATGAGTAAAATAATTTGTCCTAGGTTACATAGGTCTATGGTTATGCAATAAATGGCAAAGCACTCATCTATACCCAATCCTGAAGCGCTATTTCAATATTTCCTAACAAAATAAGCATCTTTAAAAAAAATTAGGATCCTAGTGTGAGTTTTTTTTTCAATTTTGGCGCAATCGGAGCGATACAGTCTCCACGTCCAAACGCCGCCAATGCCAGGCGGAGACTGAATAATTATGCTGCGAAACGGTGCACGATGCATTTTGGGATATTAGTTATTGACTATAAATATAACAAAAAAAATTTTTAGTAACTTCCCTAGATATGACTAAGAACTACTTACACAAAAAAAGTTAGCTTGATTACTCAAATAGTTATTGAGATAATTGAGTTTAAGACGGAAAAAGGGGGTCTTGAAAATTTTTTTTTTTAGTACATTGTATTTATTTGATTCAAATAAATTTTAGTAACTTCCCTTCATAAAGAAAAGATCTATCACATATAATATTTTGGAAGGCCTAGCAATGATACTTTGTCAGGAAATTTAATTTAAAAACATTGAAAATTTTGAGTTTGATCGCCGCAATAGCCTTAAAAAATTTGAAATTTTGATTTACAAAGCGTTGCGGGGGGTTCTAGCGCTCCCCCCGCAACTTCGTCCCCGTGGAATTGAGTTTACAAAAGTTGCATCCAACATCGAACTCCTTTTTTACCCCCTTAGAGGAAGAATTTCCAAAAATCCTCTCTTTGTGCTACCCTACACTCCCTAAGGAACACACATATCAAATTTCAGCTTCTTGCGCCAATGTGTGCAGAATGCAAACAATTATACGCAGCGGCGAGAAAATTTTCTCGAGATCAACAGTATAAATACGTATGGGCTAAATACGGGAGAGTGTATCTACGTAGAGACGATAAAAGCGGTAGTATTTATGTTAAGAATGTTGATACTCTAAATAAACTTATTAATTAAGTATTTTTTTATTTTCTGTGTTAGTATTTTCTTTTATTAATAAAATATCTTAAAATGATTTAATGTAAATGAATTGATTCCCCCTATTTAAACATGTTAATTTTCTATCAGAATGTTAATAGAATCCGATCGAAAATCACTGAAGTATATTTAAATGCACTATCCTGTAATTACGATATTATCTGTCTTACTGAAACCAATCTCAACAGAAGATTATCCTGTAATTACGATATTATCTGTCTTACTGAAACCAATCTCAACAGAAGTATATTTGACGCTGAGTTGTTTGATTCTCGATACAATATTTTCCGTCGTGATCGGTGTGAAACTGCTCTAAAGAAAACTGAGGGTGGTGGCATTGCCATTGCTGTCAAAAAGGACATTGAGGTTGTCAGGCATTCATCGTGGGATAGCGATGTCGAGGATTTGTGGATAACTATCCCGTCCGGTAATGGGAAAACTATTAATATCTGTTTGTGTTATCTACCTCCTGACTTACCAATAAAACTTGAATCGTATTACGAGAACGTACACAAAATATTTTTAAGTTTTAATGAAAAAGAGAAATTTCTTTGCATTGGCGACTACAATGTCCCTGAGCTGACTTGGCAAAGGGAACACGACTCGTTTGCTTTGTATGCTAGCACGCCATATGATCACAAATCTCGGCTTCTGTTTCAAACTACATCTCTCTGTCAACTCAAGCAGTTTAACAGCATATTAAATGGAAATGGCCGTCTCCTTGATCTGGTTCTTGCTACGGTCGATGTCCGGGTGTACGGCGTGGATCCTCTTAGTCGTCTGGATAGCCATCACCCTGCTCTAGCTGTCGATATTGATGTTAATCCTAGGGCAAAAATCAAATATCTAAAAAATAATTTGGATAAGCGTTGTTCACGCGCGCTTGCGAGCGGGCAGTTGTCATTGTCAAGGTCACGAGACAATGCGCTCGGGCCGCGTGTAGGACCAGTACGCCGTACGCCACCGTGAGGCAAGGTTGTGTGTTTCTGTAGCGACGTGCCGCGCCAGTTACCTACCCGTATTGTGACCGAGATCTCGAGCGTTTGCACCTAGGAGCGCCCGGTCGGGGTACGGACTTGTGACCCGTGTGTGTTCGCTTTGAAAAGCGCCGGGAAGTTTTAGCTGTCTATTAGGGCATTGTGTAGTTGTAAGAGTGTTAGCTATAAGAGTTTCCCATCGGGGGTCAGGTGAAGATCTTTGCCAGGCGCGCGCGCGCCGGCGAGACAGCGACCAGCCCCCCTGGATTACGGACACTATCTTCTAGTAAGGTAGGCCTAGCTTAAGTAACTTAATTTTGCATGAGAAACCTTCGTTTCAATAAACTGTGGAACACAGTAGATGATCATCACAATTGTGCGTGATCATATTTTTGGTAGCAGAGCGTACCTAGTTGATATAATTAGTTAATTTTCATATTAAAATTAACTAGGTACATAAAATTTCATAGTAAAAATAAAATTATTTTTTTTTGTTAAAATCTCGAGGGTATTTCCGATCCGATTCCCGATCCGATCCGATCCGAGACGAGAAGTACTAAGAAATTGTTCTAGTAAATTCTCGAAGCGAATGTTTCTCACTTGGTGGATCCGATAATAGATAGACACTTATATAATTGTTGTCACATACTAGTGATTTGATACGAGTTTACTCGCCTAGATGTGTATATTTTTTTTGTGTGTCCGGATTATTTTGACGAATAGTTTCGTTCGAAAGTGTTGTTTATTAGTACCACATACTAGTGTTTGTTCCGAGTCCGCTTGCCTAGTTAAAAAAGTGGAACTAGTTTTAATTATTAGTAGTATTAAATTACGAGTATTATTATTAAAAATAGTTTTGTTTTTGTTTGTTGATAACGGTTTAGTAGTTGATTTGCGAGGTTGACTTGGCCGTGCCGTGTATGCCATACCGTTAATCCTATACGTTTTGTTTATACCGTTATATTGTTAGCCCTTGAAATTGGTAAGTTGTTAATAATTTATGAAAATAGTAGGGTCCGTGTATGTCGTCCGAATTTTAATTGTGTTTTATATTATCGTGACGCGACCTATTTCTATTGTTTTTTTTTTGTTGATGTTTACCACTTTTATATTTCTTTGTTTGCTTTGTTTATTAAACGGATTATAAATGGCTCCTACGAATCCGCTCGCCGTATCCAGGGCTGGCATCCAAGGAGTTTTGCGTTGGCTTGCTTGTGCGGTCACATTAATAGACCGAGCCGACCGGGTAGGCGCGTTGCTAGCTCGGTATGGCGGGCTGGCAGCTCGGCTGCAAGACCTGGAGCGCCACGCCATGGAGTGTCGCGCGCATTATTTGGAAAACCCCCCAGCTGATGATGCCGTGTCGGAACAGCTGGAGCAGGATGTAGCCCAGGCCTATGAGCTGGCTGACCAGTTCACGGAGGCGGCTGAGAGGGCCCTGGCTGTTCGGAAGGGGGAGCCGGTTTTGAGCGGGGAGGTCAAACCTACCCCGACGGCGTTGCTAGGCCGATTACCTACGCTGGAGATTCCCACTTTTAATGGGGATCTGTCAGCCTGGATGGGCTTCATTAATTTGTTTGACAGTTTGGTGGATTCACGACGGGACTTATCCCCTAGCGAGAAGTTGGCCTATTTGCGCTCCTCCCTGCGAGGAGAGGCCAGCGCGGTAATCCAGCACCTGCTCATCAGTGACGACAACTACCAGGTGGCTCGCCAGCTTCTGGTTAGCAGGTACCAGAATGTCCGGTTACTGGCGGACACCCACGTGGCCACGATTTTGGCCCTCCCGCGAATCACGCGGGTACACCTGTTACGGAGGGAGTTGCTGAACCCGCTACTGTCAGCGGTCAACTCCCTAAGGCGATTGGACCTGCCGGTGGATCAGTGGTCCTTTATACTGCTGCACATAGTCCTCGCCAAATTGCCCGCTGAAATGAAGGGGCGTTTCGAGCAGAGGTACGGAGGCGACAGCGCCTCGTATCTCCCGCCCTTCGCGGACCTCCTTCGTTTTTTGGAGGACGAATGTAGGGTGACGGACCACCTGGAGCCCGCCCCGGTTCCAGGTGTTGGTCGTATGGTGGCGGCGAGGGAACAGCCCCGTCGCCCGACCAATCGGTATGCTGCCTTCCAGCAGTCCCCTCCCCCCCGCACCGAGTGAGCGGTGCAGGTATTGCAGGGGAGATGGGCACGTGGTGCGCGAATGTGCCAAATTTAGAGGCCTCCGCCCAGAGGGACGGAGGGCCGTTGCTAGACAGCGCCAATGGTGCTATAGGTGTTTGGGGGGACACATGCAGTCGGCGTGTCCCCAGACAGAGGATTGTCGTCTTTGCGGAGGGAGGCATCACCCCCTCCTTTGTTTGGACCGCAAGGACGCCGGGAGCGACCGGGGTTCGAATTCCTCGCGCACGGGCGGGGGCCCGGCAGCCCGGAACCGGTCCCCTAGAGATTCGGCGGGGCTTAGCCCCCCCGTTCAGTCCCCCCCGGAGAGGGGGAACTATAGGAGAGACGCCCCCGCCACGGGCGGGGGTAGGGGGGTACCACAAGGGTACGCCACGGTGGCGATGGGCACGGGCCCTATTTGCTACTCCCCCCCCCTAATGGAGAGGCCTCGATTGGGGTACTATGTACCGAGGCACGCCCCACACGGGTATTACCCTGCACCTAGGAGTGCTGTTGGTCGGGGCCAGTATGTACCCGATTGGGACCCGCTCGCCCGGTACGAGCGTCCCACATTTGGCGCGCCGACTCAGGCGCGAGGGGGACAAGTACCCCCCCAAAATTTTTAATGGCGCCCCTGTCGGACCCAACCACCCCTCCGGAGCTTGTGCTGTTGCCAACAGCCTCCGTGAATGTTTGGGGACCTAAGGGCAATGTTGTCACGGTGCGTGCCCTTTTGGACTCAGGTGCCCAAGGGTGCATAATGTCCAGGTGGCTTGTCCGACAGCTGGGTCTTTTGCTTGTGCCGCATCACGAAGCGGTACGGGGGGTGGGAGACTCGCGGATCCCTGATCCGATTGGTCGAGTTGAGTTCTCCTTCTCCCCCCACTTCACGCCAAGGCCGAAGATCGGTACTTCGGCGATAGTTTTTGATAAGGTGGTTGGACCACTCCCGCAAGTGCGAGTGCCGCCATCCACGATTGAGCTGACGTCTGGACTGGCTTTGGCTGATCCTTCCTTCCACCGACCGGGCCCAATACACTTGTTGATTGGTGCGGATGTCCTCGGTCGTGTACTGTGTGGAAGCAAGCGAGTTTTGCAGACAGCCGATCTTGTCGCCTTGTCCTCGTCGCTGGGTCATGTGGTGATGGGAAAGGTACCACAGACACCAGAGACGCCGTCGGTAGACCGCCAGACCATTGTCGGTTCTACTTTGTCCGACGTTCTCCAAAAGTTTTGGGAGGTGGAGGAACCCCCCACTGCCAAGCGGTTGGATCCGTTAGCCGAGGAGTGCGAATTGTTCTACCAGAACAACACTGGGCGCCTCCTCTCGGGTCGCTTGATTACCCGCTTGCCCTTCTTGGCGGTTCGCCCTCCGTTAGGGAGCTCCCGACCGATGGCCGAGAAGAGATTGTTGTCCATGGAGCGTAGGATGGCCAGGGATCCCGCATTCAAGGAGAAGTATATAGACTTCATGCGGGAGTATTTGGACCTTGGGCACATGTCCATCTCGCAGTTGGACTGGCGTAATGTGGAACATTACTTCCTGCCACACCACGCAGTTTTGAAGACTTCCAATGAGAAGATCCGCGTGGTCTTTGATGGTTCAGCGCCCACGTCAACCGGAGTGTCGTTGAATCAGTGTCTGCATGCGGGGCCGAAGTTGCATCACGATGTCTGTGATGTTTTGACCAACTTCCGCCGGCACGCTGTCGTCTTTGTGGCCGATATCCGCATGATGTTCAGACAGACCGTGATTCACCCGGAGGATAGACGATACCAGCTCATCCTTTGGCGTGAGGATCCCCAGGATCCGATGTTGGCTTACGAGCTGAACACCAACACTTATGGTTTGCGGTCGAGCCCCTTTGTGGCGATCCGTTCGCTTTTGGAGCTCGCAGAGCGCGAACGGCTACGCTATCCCCGGGCATCTGCTCTTATTGAGGGGGGGGCCTTATTTGTCGACGATATCTGCACGGGGGCCTCGAGCTTAGATGAGGCTCTCGTCTTACGTGATGAGCTGATTGCGCTCTTGAGGGCTGGTGGCTATGAGTTGCGGAAGTGGCTGTCTAACTCACCGGACCTATTGGCAGATTTGCCTAAGGACCACCAGCAAGAGCCGCTCCTCTTTGAAAATCCGGAGACTCCAGACATGCTGTCTGTTTTGGGAGTCCAGTATCGACCAGTCCCGGATTTGTTCACATATAGATTGGAACTGCCAGACCCAAAGGTCTGGACTAAACGCACGGTGCTGTCTACTGTAGCCCGTACCTTTGATCCGAACGGTTGGCTCAGCCCTGTAGTGTTTTCGATGAAGTGCTTCCTACAGGAGCTCTGGGCTGCGGAATTGTCATGACAATGAGTGGGATGAGCCCCTCTCTGGTAGCCTCCTACGAGAGTGGGTGAGGTTCGTGTCATCCCTACCCGACGTCAATCGGGTTTGTATACCGAGGCAAATGCTGCCTTCGGGAAAGTTTAAAGCCTCCCTGCACGGCTTTTGTGACGCGTCCGAAAGCGGATACGCGGCAGCCGTTTACATCCGAACGGTGGATGCAGCAGGCGTTGTCGCCGTACACTTAGTTACGGCCAAGAGTAAGGTCGCCCCCCTTCGGACTAGGCTAACCATTCCGAAGTTGGAGTTGTCCGGCGCCACTCTCTTAGTACGGCTACTCAATCATGTTGCCGACACCTTGGGAAACGGTGTCGACTTGGAGTCGATATTTGCGTGGTCTGACAGCCAGGTCGTCCTTTGTTGGCCGAAGAGTTCAGTCCACACCCTTGAGGTTTTTGTGGCCAACCGGGTCTCACAAATTCAGACTTCAAAGGCCCCGTTGATTTGGCGCCACGTACCGGGCGAATTGAACCCCGCAGATTGTGCCTCCCGCGGCTGCGAGGCGCCTGAGTTAGTGGACCACCACCTATGGTGGAGTCCATCATGGTTGTTACGGCCTGAGCGCTCATGGCCTGCCACCCCGGCTGTGGCCAGATTCCCAGATCTAGGCATGCGTGTTCACGCCGTAGAGACGGTGGCGGCTCCGCAGATGGAGTTTTTGTTAGACCGCTACAGTTCTCTTGATAAGTTGCTCGGCGTGACTGCTTGGATGAGGCGCTTTGTGCGAAATTGTCGCCAGCCTCAGGAGAAATCGTTGTCTCCGGTCCTCGCCCCACAAGAGCGGCAAGACGCTCTGTTGCATTGGTTGCGAGTGACGCAACAGCGAGAGTTTGAACCGGAGCTGAAAGCCCTGCGCTCAAGTAAGTCCAAGTTGAAGGGACCCTTGGTGCGGTTGAATCCCTTCTTGGACAGTACCGGATTGCTGCGTGTCGGAGGTAGGCTCAGACATGCCAACCTGCCGTACGGATCACGCCACCCTTTGTTGCTCCCCAAGGATGGACCGTTAGTTAGACTGTTGATTACAGACCGCCATGTAAAGAATGCTCATGCCGGTTGTAATGCTTTGACCGCGCTCCTCCAACGAGAGTTCTGGATTTTGTCAGCGCGGAGAATAATCCGATCCGTTATTTTTCGTTGTCTCCCGTGTTATCGTTTGCGCGCCGATACGTTGCAGCCCCAGATGGGTGATTTGCCTGCCGATCGAGTGAACGAATCGATGCCCTTCTCAGGAGTTGGAACGGATTTTGCGGGGCCATTTACCGTTAAGACATCGCGGCTTCGTAATGCTAGAACGGAAAAGGCTTACTTGTGTGTATTTGTTTGTTTGGCCACTAAAGCGGTCCACCTGGAGGTGGTTAGTGCCCTCACCACAGAAGCCTTTGTAGCCACGTTGAATCGTTTTGTGTCTCGCCGCGGAATGCCGTCGTTAATCAGGTCCGATTGTGGAACCAATTTCAAGGGCACCGATAGGTATTTAAAGGAAGTTTGTGAATTTTTGGATAGGAATAATTTTGAGATCGGATCCACACTCTCTCGCAGAGGGGTACGATGGCAGTACTCCCCGCCATCCTGCCCCCACTGGGGAGGGATTTTTGAAGCAACTGTAAAGGCCGCTAAAACTCACCTTCGTCGCGTTATTGGGGAGACGGTCCTCACGTTTGAGGAACTCGCGACCGTATTTTGTAAGGTTGAGGCGGTCCTCAACTCGCGTCCGTTGTGTCCGTTGTCTTCGGACGCGAATGATTTAGAGGCCCTTACGCCGGGCCATTTTTTGATTGGCAGACCGCTTAACGCCTTGCCGGAATATCCTTATTCCGAAGTGCCCTCCGGACGGCTCTCGCGATTTGAATTGCTCCAGCAGCTTACGCAGAGTTTTTGGCGCCGTTGGCATCTGGAGTATTTGCACATTTTGCAGCAACGCGTTAAGTGGTCGGATAGGACGACCCCAGCCAAGACTGGAGACCTCGTGTTGGTAAAGGATCCAAACCTGCCGCCCCTCCGCTGGCGTTTAGGACGCATTGTTCAGCTTCATCCGGGGTCGGATGGTGTGCCCAGGTTTGCCGAGGTCCTGGTGGGGGACTCTGTTTTGAAGCGTGCGATCGCTACCCTCTCTCGCCTGCCCTTAGATTGAGTTGGCGGACAGTTTGCTACTGTCCGGGACGGGGGGATGTTCACGCGCGCTTGCGAGCGGGCAGTTGTCATTGTCAAGGTCACGAGACAATGCGCTCGGGCCGCGTGTAGGACCAGTACGCCGTACGCCACCGTGAGGCAAGGTTGTGTGTTTCTGTAGCGACGTGCCGCGCCAGTTACCTACCCGTATTGTGACCGAGATCTCGAGCGTTTGCACCTAGGAGCGCCCGGTCGGGGTACGGACTTGTGACCCGTGTGTGTTCGCTTTGAAAAGCGCCGGGAAGTTTTAGCTGTCTATTAGGGCATTGTGTAGTTGTAAGAGTGTTAGCTATAAGAGTTTCCCATCGGGGGTCAGGTGAAGATCTTTGCCAGACGCGCGCGCGCCGGCGAGACAGCGACCAGCCCCCCTGGATTACGGACACTATCTTCTAGTAAGGTAGGCCTAGCTTAAGTAACTTAATTTTGCATGAGAAACCTTCGTTTCAATAAACTGTGGAACACAGTAGATGATCATCACAATTGTGCGTGATCAAGCGTTATAATAACTTTAATAAGTGCAACTATGAGGCAGTCAGATCCGAGCTTCTAAATGTTGACTGGAATGATGTGCTGTCTTCGCCTGATATTGATACCAAGGTTAGCAGCTTCTATAACATACTGGACGATATAATTACCAAAAATGCTCCTGTTTATAAAGCTCGTAATGATAAGTACCCAGTATGGTTTAGCCAGGCTCTAAAACACAGTATTAATATAAAGCTCAAATACCATAGGCGCTTCAAAAAATACAGCAATCCTCGTGACTATGATGAGTTTAGCTATTATAGGTCCCCATGTAAAGTCATGATCGACACTTGTTATAAAAATTATGTGGCGTCAGTGGAGAGCTCTCTCAAAGATGATCCAGCATCATTTTGGAAATTTATCAATAGCAAAAAAGGCACAAACTCAATCCCATTGAAAATGATGTATGACGGTGTTACCTCAACTAACCCTTCTGAAGTGTTTAAGCTATTCTCAAGATATTTTAGTTGTGTTTTTGTGGATACTTCGTTTGTACCTAATACATGCCTCCCCTCTCATTCTCAAGCTAACGCTAATGTTTTGAGTAGCATGAAAATTTCGTACGATTCCATATTAAACAAGATTAAAAAACTGGATATAAAAAAGGCTACTGGTCCCGATGGCATACCTTCTTTGTTTATCAGAAACTGTGCAAAAGAGCTTTGTACACCCTTACAAATATTATTCAACGCATCCATCGAGTCTGGATCTTTCCCTACCGTCTGGAAAGTTGCTCACATTACTCCCGTGTACAAATCAGGTAACAAGACTGATTGCAAGAACTATAGACCCATCAGTATATTGTCTTCCTTTGCTGTTCAAAAGTGTAGTAAATGGTGTCATTTACAACCATGTCAAGCATCTTCTTCACCAACAACAACATGGATTTCGATCTACCACTTCTAACTTTCTTGTATATAAAAATGACCTGTGTGGTGCCTTTGCTAAGAGAGTGCAGGTAGATTCCATTTATACTGACTTCGCAAAAGCCTCTGACAAGATCAACCACACTTTACTATTAAGAAAAAATTCAAATTTCGGTCGGCAATCTTCTGCGTTGGTTCCAGTCATACATAAATCGTAGGAGTCAACTCGTAGCGGTGAAGGGTTATCTTTCTGAGCCAGCCCTAGTCACATCTGGAGTCCCCCAGGGTAGTCATCTGGGCCCATCACTGTTTGTCATATTCATAAACGACCTAATTGATATTCTATCCTGTCCCTGTCTCCTCTATGCAGACGACCTTAAAATATTCAACACCATAGAAGGGATAACAGATGCATCTAAGCTGCAGTCGGATCTAAGGTCTTTATGCAATTGGTGTGACCTAAACTTTATGCATCTTCTCCAAGTGTTTTGTCATGACTTTTACCATGAAGACTCAAAAAATCATGTTTGATTATTCAATCAAGGGCGATGTACTGGCTCGCAAACATATTGCTAGAGATCTGGGAGTGATCTTCGATGAGAAATTGAGCTTCCGCGAGCACTATGAAAATATAATTGACCGCAGTTATCGTCTCCTCGGGTTTATCGCGAGATCCACTAAGCAATTCAGACAAAGTAGTAGCATTGTCAGTAGCATAGTCCATATAATTACTCCTGAATTACTAAAATCTACCGAGGATGCTGTAACTGCATTGAGTTCGCTGGTAGTTCAGGAAGTGGACAAAAATAATAAATGTATGGCAGTATTCTTGGACCTAAAAAAAGCGTTTTACACCGTGTCGGTTCCCATGCTTGCACGCAAATTGGAAATGATTGGTATTAGAGGAGTTACTTTAAAGCTATTTTTAGACTATTTGTCAAACAGACAACAAATGGTAAGGCTAGGAGACTATGCCAGTGGAAGGCTGGATGTGTCCTTTGGAGTTCCGCAGGGAAGTGTTCTTGGCCCAACACTATTTTTAATCTACATACCTAAGCGACTTGTGTGAGATGAAAATAAAAAATGCCAAGATATTTTCCTATGCGGATCACACAGCCATCGTTTTCACTGGTAAATCCTGGGAAGATGCTAGGCCTCTGCCTAGCTGCTGAGAAAGATTTGGAAAAAATAGGTTCCTGGCTCTGTGTAACTTCCTTACATTCAATACTGCTAAAACGCACTACATATGCTTTAGTATTTACGACGCTACTCAGTCTGATACCGATTTTGTTGTCAAAATACACCATTGCAACCCTTTCACTGGAAAGCAAACATGTCTATGTCCCACCATCCGTCCTAACAGCACTGGAGGCCAACACGATCAACTCCAGTATCGTCTACGAATGCCACAAAGTTTTGGATCGTTTAGCATCCAACAACGGAGTAATCCTACAATGGATTAAAGGGCATAGTGGATCACACGGGAATGACGCCGCCGATGAGCTGGCTAGAATGGGATCCTCCACAATAGTAGCAGGACCTACACCCATTCTGCCACTCCCATTCAGCCAACTGCGCTCATGGGTAAGGCAACGAACTCGTGCTGCACATAATACTCGTTGGGTAGCTCTAACAAGCTGTAGACAGTCTAAGATGGCGATGACTGCAGTCTCGCCGCGTTTGACCTGCAGGCTGCTCAGCCTTAATCGTCCAGACCTCCGGATAGTTGTTGGTACACTTACAGGTCACCTAACCTTAAACCGACAACTTTTTATTATGAATGCGACGGACAGTCCTCTATGTAAACGTTGCCTGAACGCAGAGGAAACAGCCGCCCACGTGATCCTGGAGTGCGTGGGTTTGGCCGCACAACGAACAGAAATCCTCACAGAGGTGAGGTCGCTCCTAGAAGCCTGTGAACGCCCCAGGAGGCTTCTGCGCTTCTGGAAGGAGCTAGGATGGCTCGACTAGCCATGTTCACGCATAACGGACCAAATATGAGTCTAAATGCGGAAAAGTGTCAATACCAAATACCAAATACCAATGTCCCACCATCCAAAAAGTTGTATAAGGAAATACCTAGGTATTCTGGTTGACCAAAGACACACACAACTACACAGTCCTCTTAACTCCAAACTTAGCTAGCGATTTCGATGATTCTCTCTATGCAGTGTTTAATCACTTATAATTTAAGGAAAATTTCGTTTGTGCCGGGGCCTGAGTTTTTTGAGCTTTCTCTTTTAATAAAACATTTAATTTTTTAACCTACTTTGCACAGGATTTTATAAGGCAACCCATGTGCGATGTATTATTCTAGCTAGGCAGTATCTAATTTTGTGGTATCTATCTAGCAGTTATTTTTGGTTTGAATTAATAACAGATGAGGGTAGATAAATATCTACCCTCATCTCCTCACTTAAAACGGATCTCGTACTATAAAGGGAATGGGTATGTTCAGTATTTTTATTATACGAAAAATGTTGCATTGTGTAGAATGCGAAAACTTTCAGGCAATGTATGAATAGTTCATTACAGCCGAGAACGGGAAGCTATTAATTTGCATTGTCGAGGATGGTTTTGGCGAGGGCTTTAATCATTTAAGGCTTTAGTCAATGCAAATAGCTTCCAGTACAAGGCTTGTATAAAACTTTTCACACTAAATGCGAGGAAATACATATTTTTTGTTAACATGGAATGTTAACATTTCAGAGCATGAGTGAGAAAATATTATTTCCATCCCATCGATTCGAAAAGCGATGATTGTTTTTCTAATATCAGGGCCCAAAACGATTCATTGTTTATCTGTTATGACAAGAGGGTAACAATGGGATTTGAATTTTGAACAGCTTCATAACAGGGTCCAAAACGATTCATTGTTAACCTGTTATGACAAGAGGGTAATAATAAGATTTAAATTTAGAACATGAATAAAGAAGCATTGGTTGGAGTGTGGCAAAGGGTATGCAGTACTTTTTTTATTTCAAAACTTTTTTTTTTCAAACAGGCGTAGCCTCTGCCCGACTAGCGCTATGATGTATCCGAACGCCAAAGAATAGTTTGAGTTGTCTTTATTGCTTTTCTTATAGAGGGGGATGAAAAGCAGAGTGTATTACTCGGCTGCAAAAATATTTTCACCTCGGGCGGCGTATATTGAATCCCTCGCTGCGTTCAGGATACTTTAGAATCCCATTCAAAATAGCGCCCTCGCCGTAAATATATTATTTTGCTCCCTTGTAATACAATCTACTATTTCAACTCTCAGATTCGGAAAGTGATGTATATTTAAACTGAGCAGCGGGTCCAAAACTATCCGTTTCACCCTAGGGTGGAAAAGACTTTAAAAAATAGAACTGAATTTGGTTACAGTCAACCATAGAGTTACCTCATCGGCAATGAAAAAGTTTTCAACTGATTTTGTATGGAGACGGGACTTGAAAATAAAAAAAAATGATTTTATAAAGACGAGTTTTTTTATTTTTATTTATACTTAGCTTCAAAAAGAGAATATTTGAGAATATCTCAAAAACGGTGCGTCGTAGCGTAGCTAAAATCTAACAAAATTTTCAACCCCCTATGGTAATCCGAAGATACTTAGGAGGCATCCGATCCGATATACATAAAAAAAAATTTTTTTTGTTCTTAATTTTTTTTGTTACTTATTTCAAAACTTCAATTTTTTTACATACCTGATATAGAAAAAACAGAGAAGGCGAAGCCCCCCGCAACCTTTCTTTTATTTTTCTAGGTAGTTTTAGTTGTCTTTATTGCTTTTCTTATAGAGGGGGATGAAAAGCAGAGTGTATTTATTTTCCTTATATTCGAAATAAAAAGTAGAGTGTATTACTCGGCCGCAAAATTATTTTCACCTCGGGCGACGTATATTGAATCCCTCGCTGCGTTCAGGATTCTACTTTAGAATGCTTCACTGCGCTCTGGATTCAAAATAGCGCCCTCGCCGTAAATATGTTATTTTGCTCCCTTGTATTGTAATACAATCTACTATTATGTACCTACATACCCATATGATAGAGATTTAAGTACGTTTTACTTTCAACTTTTTCTGATGATTTAACTGAATCGTTATGTTTGTTATCTTCTTTTTATATCAACAAAAACGTTTTTGAAAAAAAATGTAACCGCTTTCAAAACGGATCTTCAAACAAAAATTAACAAACACTAAAAAACTAAAAAAATAATAAGATTTTTTAATTCAAAAGACGATGATACGTGACTTTTTCTAATTTATCTTGGTACTTACTGAACTGTTTGAAGTCGGTGCCGTCTTATACGTATTGAGGTAATTACGTCCTACACCTCACGCTTGGGAGGAGGTTTTTTTATATGTTAGTTATTTCACTCAGTATATTTCGCTCTTATTCTTTTTGGCTTGGCACCGACTTCAAACAGTTCAGTAAGTACCAAGATAAATTAGAAAAAGTCAGGTATCATCGTCCTTTGAATTAAAAAATCTTATTATTTTTTTCGTTTTTTAGTGTTTGTTAGTTTTTGTTTGAAGATTCATTTTCAAGGCGGTTACATATTTTTTCAAAAACGTTTTATTTTTCGATTTTTAGTGAAGTAGCTTAAGAAACTACATGGTGATTATGATAAATTGTTGTAAATATCCTATCCGTTACGGAATTCAGCTTTCCATCTTTAGCTACTTTAGATAACTTGAAGGAATATAACTGAAGGTCCATTCGTGCATATGGTATTTATAAAACATCATAATAGAACTCCTAACTGTTGAGGAGTTTCACCTC
The DNA here is from genome assembly GCA_949710035.1 of Crambus lathoniellus. Classification (NCBI taxonomy): domain Eukaryota; kingdom Metazoa; phylum Arthropoda; class Insecta; order Lepidoptera; family Crambidae; genus Crambus; species Crambus lathoniellus. The sequence goes on from OX453318.1 coordinate 14,885,651, forward strand.
TCATCAGCAGCTCACCCTAATAACCTGAAAGAATATAACTATTGGCCCATACGTACGATTAATATTTAAAGAAATATTATCCAGCTCCTAACCGTTAAGGAGTTGTAGCTTCCATCACCAGCTCATCACTATGAGATGATGACTACCAGATGCAAATACTTGACTAACTTCAAAAATAAATGGAACGCATAAGGCTTGCCTATATTTGAGAATTTCTCTCAATTTTCCTGGGATTTGATCCCCTGGTCCTGACTTGGTGAAAGTAAGATCAGGTCAGAAGTACCAACTTTCGAAAAAAAAAATTGAAAATAATCCCCAATTTGATGAAACTATGAAATCGTCCATATACTCAAATAAAGTCTGAATACACATTTTTCAGAATAACTCCTGAACTTCTTGCCAGTTCTTGATAAAATTTGAATGGGACCACACGAGAAGCGTCACCTTTTAAATAAAAAAAGAATTATCCAAATCGGTTCATCAACTAAAAAGTTCTGAGGTAACACATATAAAAAATAAAAAAAAAATATACAGTCGAATTGATAACCTCCTCCTTTTTTTGAAGTCGGTTAAAAAGGGTAGCACTTAGTCTTCATCACACCTGATGTTAAGAGGTGATAAGGCTGAAGGTGGAAGAGCACTCCTCCCGGAATGCTCAATCACCGCCTTTCAACCGCCTCTGTGGTCTAGTGGTTCATACCACCGATTTCAGACCCAGAGGTCCCGGGTTCGATTCCCAGTGGGGGTACATATTGTATTCGGTTTGGTTGGTGGTAGGACTTGTTCTTAGTCCGCCTGGCTAGCTACCACCATCTTATCTAAGTCTGACGCCATAACAATGATGTTTTAAGCATTATTGTGTTCCGGCAGTTAGAGATAAGATAGCCAGTTCCTCAGTTATTGAGGATTCCGGGAGTAGTGCGCTTCCACCTTCAGCCTTATCACCACTTAGGCACTTATCATCAGGTGTGATGAAGGCTAAGTGCTACCCCGTTGTGAATAAATAAATAAATAAATCACTAAGGAACTGGCTGGCTTTTAACTTATAACTTCAACAACTATAAACGCAATTGTATTTCTAGTATTAGTGTTGTGTTTAATTAAAATAGTAATTGTATACATACCTATTGATATACCAGCAATAACTCGACATCTTCTAAGATTGTCGTCTTTTGTAAAATCATAAGACCAAGTCCATATATTCAATAAAGATAGAAGTGGTCTGCCTTGAGCTTGAGGCCATTTAAAGAAGCTGGTCCGTGGTTCTGTATCATGGTCGATATTTCTCAATGTTGAACTTCCTAAATCCCAAAAGCTGGTCACTGGCCTCAGCAAAAGTATTTGTAGTAGCAAACATTTAAATTGCCTGAAAATTATTATAAAATTATTGCCTTATAGCTATAAGCTACACGCACACAGACCTAAGGGGCTACCGGCTAAAAATATGGATATGCACATGCAGCATTAGCTGAGAAGGGGCCTGATTGGCCTTATATTTAATCTATACATCTATATCTATACATATAATAAAATCGTAGACTTTCCGTGTCTGTACATTGAAGATATTTGCAAAAAAAATACCAGAACATGTTAGAAATAAGCAATAGAGCGTATAAATCTCTTTTTTTAATTTTTTGTCTGTTTGTCGGTTTGTCGGTTTGTCTGTTTGTTTGTGCCGGCATCACGCAAAAACCACTGAACGGATCCTTATAAAATTCTGTACGAAGAAAACTGGTTACTCTGGAAAAAGTATAGGATACTTTTTGAAACGTAAAAACCCCCTCTTTCCTACGGGAAAATACAATAACTGATTCTTGCTGAAATAGATGTCGCCACATGATTATGAAAATACGTTATATTTAATCGTTTTCTTTTTATTAATTAATAATGAATTATGTATTTTTTTTACCTACTTCACAACGTAATATCAATTAAAACCCATCCAGGCCCATAAAAACATAAAAAAATAATTTTGTGTTATGTTCGTCATTAAAGCTACTACGCAATAGATGGCGCAGGTAGTCAGTAAGAACGATGCTTCTCGCAAAATTACATTCGAATGATTATATATTAAGTAGGGTGAAGTTCCCTTCTGTTGCCACTTAAAGATGTTTCTCACTTTTTTCGCTTATGCTCATAAGTAGGTACCTATAACCTATAAAAGACAAAAATTATATCAAATAAATTATTACAACACAAAAAGGGAACATAAAACAAATTTACCGTGTAAACTAAAACTGTAAAATATTCTCTTTAAAGTACCTAGCTTTTTGAGGTCGGTGCCTTTTTCTAGCTTTTTTTGATCCTGGCTGAACCCGAGAAATTCGTAGTAGAAATATATACAAAATACTTACAAAATTTAGCACACGTGCCTGGAAGCCCAAATAGAACGATATAATCAAATGTTATCTAATTTTAATTACATCACGTACATACAGGTCAAACTGATAACCTTCTTTTTTGAAGTCAGTTAAAAATCTGCTCTTTACACAATTTGTTCGAAGGGTGCCGATTGTTGTGATTTTCGTTAACCAATTTTTTAATATACAGCGAGAATACAATCCTTATATAACTAAGATTAAAAAACGTTTAATTTGATTTGAACTAAATGCCATAGATAAAAATTATATGAATAAGGAAAAGTTATTAAATGTTTTAAGATGTGGCCACACTCGGGGCAGTAGTGGCCAAAACTGGGGCTTCCACCCTATGGATGGATGTAATATTTCTATTTCGCATTTCTACTCGACGCTAGATGACGCAACAGTGGGTATAGTGCCACAAACATATCTGACACGGTGACAGTGGTGGTGGAAGAGCTACTAGCAATACAAATTTAACTATGAAAATGGACTGCCGGCAGTCAACATTATTAATTTTGTTTAGTAATAAATAATTACCACCGTGTTTTAAGTTTGAAGAGTGCACGCTAGATATGTCTGCGCGCGGTCAAAATCGTATACTAATCATTTACCCTAACCTTAGACTAAAAAAATGTACTTACTGTAACTAGCGCTAAAACGCCCCAGTCGCGCGCAGAGTTAGCAATGTAAACAAAATGTCACTAATGTCATTTTACAAAATTTGCTCATATAAACGAAATGTGGCCAGTACGTTGGTACCAAAATTTTTTTATGCAGTTTAACCGGCCCTGGCTTCTTATGTCTTTAGCTGTAGATTCTTACCAAATAAATAAAATAAGGGTATGCCACAAATAAATACTTTTCATTCTAACTAATCAATCATCAATCAATATTTATTTACTAATAATTTCTTGGACAACATCTATCTATCTATCTTCTATACATATAAAATCCTTTGTCCTGAATCACTGACGGATAAACGCACAGCCTAAGCCGCTGATCGTAGAGACCTGAAACTTGGAGGGTTTGTTACTTGTATGATGTAGGCATCCGATAAGAAAGGATTTTTCGAAATTTCGTTTGAAGGTCTCATTTTTTTTTCAACCCGATTTTAGGACAAACTAGTTTTTCCTAGGCCAAACTGGTAAAATATATACAGTATTATACAAAACTTTTAGCCCAAACAAAGTTCCAAAGTCAAAAATTGTGATCCAAACATTTCCGTCTATATCTCTTCGTTGACTAGGCTAAACTTGATATAATATAATAAAAAAAAATAACTTTCGCCGTAATTCAATTCACATCTTAGATTTCTGCGCGAACTGTTCATTTAAATAAAACACTTTCTCGGATTTTGCACGCATTTATTTAACAACTTGGTTAAATTTGCTTGTTACAAAATAAAAAGAAAAATCTATTATTTTTGCACATTTTGGATAATTTTTTTATCTGGATATGGCAAGTCGGAATACTCTTTGGTCATGTCAAGAAACGTTGCTGTTTGATTTTCTTGATTGCTGTTTGGGTGTTTTAATACAATATCTATTGTATAATTAGTGCATATAAATACGTGATCATTGTTGGAAATTACTTATGAAACCTTGGATCTCGAAAGATTTGGATTCCCGAAGGAGGAACACTGCGTCAGCGATGGATTCGTGCGATGCCTCGAGCCGACTGGGAGCTTACAACATCAGTAGGAGTGTTTAATAAACATTTTCGTGACTGTGATATAGTTAAAATAAAACAACCCTTAGTTATGTACGCGTATTATTTGATTTTAAGGCGCTATAATCAGGAATTCATCTCATCACATGCATACAAGAAATTAGGATTAGTGGTGCGACATTGACATTTATGACGTTGCCAATCCGAGCAGCATGGCCTGTAGGAGCGCAAGCAGCCGAGAAATGATAGCGGGCTATGGCTTGACACATTGTCAATGTATACCATAAAGTTATAATCAGCGAGCATTCAGTGAGCGCAATCTTCAGAGCGCGTGTCAGATAACTCTGCAACTGGGGCGTTTATGGCGCTAGTTACAGTACATTATTTTGTTCTAAGCTTATGGAAAATATTAGTATTCGATTTTGACCCCGCGCAGACTTATCTAGCGCACACTCTAAATTCAACTAGTAATCGAACACACGTCCCAACCCGACAGCCGATTTGAATTGGTAATTTGATAAAGAACATGAGTCCATGTCACATAATTGCTCAGGAGAGTCAGGAGACAAAAAAACTGTCTGTTAAAGAAACATACCAAGCAGTAAAAATGTTTGATGCAGTTTTGAAAAGTATGCAATAATATACTATTTACATAAATTTGAGATTATCAATAGTAGATTTTATAACGAGGGACTAAACAAAGCAATTATATACCAGAGGTGGTTTGGAATAGAATAGAATAGAATATTTATTAATTGCATTTCATGTGGTACATTTGAGATCTTAAACTAAGTTTTGGCGTCCGAGCGTGCGAGGGAGTCAATGAAACCGAGGGTATATTAAGTTGGCGTTTAGTCTCGAGGTGCAAACTGAACTTTTCACTTCGAGTGCGAGAAAACTAGTCAATTTAGTACAAAAACATTTAACAAATTCTGAAATTTTCGCGGTCAGTAGTAGTCATCATCATCATCATCATCATGTCAGCCGAACGACGCCCACTGCTGGGCATAGGCCTCCCCCAAGGATCTCCACAACGATCGGTCCTGCGCTGCCCGCATCCAGCGGCTTCCCGCGACCTTGACCAGATCGTCGGTCCACCTTGTAGGGGGCCTGCCCACGGAACGTCGTCCGGTACGCGGTCGCCATTCGAGAACCTTTCCGCCCCAACGGCCATCGGTTCTCCGCGCTATGTGTCCCGCCCACTGCCACTTCAATGATGCAATCCTTCGAGCTATGTCGGTTGTTTTAGTTCTCCTGCGGATCTCATCATTTCTGATTCGATCGAGCAGGGAAATACCAAGCATCGCTCTCTCCATTGCTCGCTGGGTGACTTTGAGCCTTCTTATGAGACCCATAGTAAAAGACCACGTCTCACTTCCATAGGTCATTACTGGCAACACACACTGGTCAAAGACTTTCGTCTTGAGACATTGAGGTATTTCGGACGCGAATATATGCCGGAGCTTCCCAAACGCTGCCCATCCGAGCTGGATTCGACGAGAGATCTCTTTCTCAAAGTTGGACTTACCTAACTGGACCGTCTGTCCTAGGTAAACATAGTGGTCAACAACTTCGAGTGTAATGTTCCCAACATTAACTGGAACGGGTGCAACATGGGCATTGAACATGATTTTCGTCTTGTCCATGTTCATCTTAAGACCCACTCTTTGCGAAGCATTACCGAGATCTTCGAGCATTGTGTTCAGGTCTTCCAAGGTCTCAGCCATAAGAACTACATCATCAGCAAACCGTAGGTGCGTTAGGTACTCGCCATTAATGTTGATGCCGCATCCTTTCCAATCCAGCAGCTTAAAAATATCCTCCAACGCAGCTGTGAACAGTTTGGGAGAGATGACATCTCCCTGTCTCACACCTCGCTGTAGTTGGATAGGATTAGAGCTCTGGTTCTGTAATCGGACCGACATGGTGGCGTTTTGGTATAAGTACCTCAGCACCTCGATGTACCTGTAGTCTATTTGGCACCTCTGGAGAGACTGCAGCACCGCCCAAGTCTCAATCGAATCAAAGGCTTTCTCATAGTCCACGAACGCCAAGCAAAGTGGCAAATTATACTCTTCGGTCTTCTGTATAACTTGCCGCAGCGTATGAATGTGGTCTATGGTACTGTAGCCTTTCCGGAACCCGGCTTGTTCGGGAGGTTGGAAGTCGTCGAACCTGCGAGCGAGACGATTCGTAATGACTCTCGAAAACAACTTATAGATATGGCTCAGAAGCGAGATGGGTCTATAGTTCTTCAAGAGAGTTTTATCACCCTTCTTGAAAAACAGCATCATATCGCTTCTGCCCCATGCCTTTGGCGTTTTGCCCTCAAGGATGACTGAGTTGAAAAGCTTCTGGAGGACCTTAAGTATCGGCTTACCGCCCGCTCTCAGAAGCTCTGTTGTGATTCCGTCATCGCCCGCCGTCTTGTTGTTTTTAAGCTGCTTGAGAGCCATTCTAATCTCGTACAGGCTGACGTCCGGGATATCTTCGGTATGGTGTCGGGTAAGCTTGGCTCTAGGGTCTGTAGCCTTGCTTTCAACAGGTGTTTGTGTAGAATATAGCTGTCCATAGAAACTCTCAATCTCCCTCAGGATTTCAGGTGTTGACGAAACGATGCTACCTTCCTCAGTTTTCAGCCTCGTCAATTGACTTTGCCCGATAGACAGATCTCTCGCGAACACTTTGGAGCCTTTGTTCCGCTCAATGGCTTCTTTAATACGCTCGGTATTAAATTGGCGAAGGTCGCGTGTCAAAGACTTAGATATCTGTCTATTGAGCTGTCGATAACGATGGGCATCCGCTGAGTTCTGCAGCTTCATTTCGTGTCTCTGATCCATGAGTAGGAGAGTCTGACTGGAGAGTTTCTTCAATTTGGGACGGCGGGTTTTATAGTACTTAGACCCTACCGTGCGGACAGTATCCACCACCATGTTGTATAGATCGTCCACGTCTATGCTGTTCTCAAGGGCTTCGAAGCGGTTTTGAAGCTCGAGCTGAAAGCACTCGGGGTTTTGAATTTGAGCTGGTATTGGTCGGAGCGTGGATTTTATCAGTCGCGATCTTTCGAGCTTGACATCGATATTCAATGTGCCTCTCACCATACGGTGATCGCTTCCTGTCTTAACAGCGTTGATCACACTGACATCATTGAATATGTGCTTCTTCGTCGACATGATAAAATCGAAATCAGTAGTAGTAGTAGTAGTAAAAATATTCGCCCTTTTGTAGGACAGGCCCATACTGCCAATTCTTGAGTATTATTAATTTATTATAGTTTCTTAAGTTTTCATAGGAATGTAGGTGTGTTACATTCCAATGCTCCTTGGAGTATTTGGCGTCAAGTGTGTCAAGCCAGCCTTTTCGATAATTCTTGCTGAGGTAGTCACCACTATAATAAAACACTCGGCATCACTTTACCGAGATAGCGCCTGTTTTAATCATTCCACATATCTTCCAGTTGCGTAGACACTTGGGGCACAAAACCACACCTATCTTTAGTCACAAAGTCCACTATAAAACAAATTGCGGTAAATTAAAATATCCACTCAACCTAACCCGCCAAAATGGCGCCAAAAAGTCTCAGTCAGTTTTTTCCGCTAAACCAGTCACAAAACTTTTGCACAAAGCACCTTCCTTGCGGAAAAACCATGAAACAAAAAACGTCTTAACATTTTCGCAATGAAAATGGTCCACATTTCACAATTAATAGTATATTCACTGGCTGTTTGAGTTTATCTAATGTCACATGAAGGAAATTAAAAAAGTAGTTACATTTTACTCCCTAGGGACTAAAGTGGTTATTTAGTCCCGCTTCGTAGGGCTATATTTGCGTACTTTTAGAGCATGAGAAGTGAAAATTATTATTATTTCTATTAAGACATTAATTTAAAGCCCCTGGACTTAGGCTTCTTCCCAATTACTTACTTAAAAAAAAAATACATTTAATTAAAAATGAAGTTTCCCTGTCAGTTACAGGCCACTCGAAATGGTTTTGAAGAATTTTTCGTCATTCTTTTGTGACAGGTACCGTTCAATTTTTTTCAAATCCAAGACCTTTTTTTGTTAATAGGTCTTTTTCTTTACAAGCCCGTTGCATTGGCAAATCCAGGTGATTTCTGTAAGTACCTATTTGATAAGAAAAAGTGATGTGATACAAGGCCTTGTCCAGTGATGTGATACAAAGCCTTGCCCAAGGCCAGATTTGGTGTAGCTTTTTTGATTTGATTTGATTTTGATTTGGTACGAACGTGTGTAGCACGGATTATATTTGCTTTACAGCAAAGTTCATCCGCACCAAATCGGCGGTTAGGTCTGGTCTGGACGTGTGTAGCGGCTACAAGAACTATAGTGCAACAAGCTTTTCTGTTCCGGTGATAATCTTTGGAACTAAAACAGTTTTCATACGACATCGACAGTCCATTTTGACAGCTAATTTCGTATTGCAAGTGGCTCCTCTGTCACGGCTGTTACCGGAACAGACAGGAGTGTGGGACTATAACGAACGAACTATAAAAAGAAGCAAAAAACGCGAAGTTGCTATATTCAGACCATGAAGTTCGACTTAATACCAGTATTAAGTCGAGCTTCATGATTCAGACCCTACAGTGTTTTCTGTTCCGGTGACAGTCGTGACAGAGGAGCCACTTGCAATGCGAAATTAGCTGTCAAAATTGACTGTCGTATGAAAACTGTTTTAGTTCCTAAGATAGTCACCGAAACAGAAAAGATTGGCACACTATACTAGATGTCACTTTGAACATAAATAGTTTACTAAAGTCAACGACAGATGGCTCCAAGTTAGGTAATACAACCATAGTCTACCTACAGAAAAGAAAAATCCTTTTTTTCTTTATGTATTATGTTTATCAACTTTGATAGAAACTTAAATGTGTCTTGTTCTTTAATATTTATTTTTGAAATACTTACTAAACTGAAAATCAGCGTTTGCTTGCGTTGTAAGACAAGTAATATGACGCTGAACTGCGACCATTGAGTACTGCTGCGGCACGGCACACACACATTTTTATTTGGAACTTTTTGTCTTATTGGGTCTAATTTTGTTTTTTCTATTCTTGTTCGTAATACAGTGCTACCTTCTCTTATACCTATGTGAATATGCCTTGTATTTAATGAATATGTGTGTGTCAGTAGTAAGAATCTACAATCTCTATTTGGTGGTAAAATATATTTGTGCTTGCAGACTTGATGCAGTTGAAGAGCTAAACTGTAATAAATTAACTAGCAATCGACTATGCAATAATGATGCATTAAATGAAATAGACTTAGAAACACGTCCAATAATAACTAAAAATACAAAAATAAATAATATTTAAAAAAACCTTTTATTTAAAATCAAGCTTTTATTCGAATGTCCTAAAAAGAATAAAATAAACTTTGTATCAAGTCAAATCCCACAAATTTATTACATTCAACAAATTAGATGTTTTAAAAGCTTGTCGCGAGATTTTATTGTTACTGGGCTTGCACTAAACACTGCTTTAACTTATATTTGACATATGAAATTAAAGCGACAAGCTTTTAAAACATATAATTTGTTTAATGTAATAAATTTGTGGGATTTGACTTGATACAAAGTTTATTTTATTCTTTTTAGGACATTCGAATAAAAGCTTGATTTTAAATAAAAGGTTTTTTTAAATATTATTTTTAATTTCATTTTGTTTTGAACTTTTGACACATGTTTGAAGACTCAATCCGTTTTTACCACTGACTTATGACTGACCTTGCGACGTAACCTCATTGCCACCAAAGGTGTACAGTGCCACAAACTTTGCTGTGCCGGTGGCCAAAATGTGAAACTAACGTGATTTTTTTTAATGTCATTTTGCTGTCAAGTTGATGTCCAACCATAGCGCTGCTGGCGGCTGAAGTTCTTAGAAGTCAGGGCTGGTTAAATTACTACAAAAAAAAGAAAAACGTAAGTAGCGCCGCCATGAAGTTTGACTTAATACTCTGAGGTAACTGGAGCTCTCACCCTGAATAAAAAAGTGTCGCCAGCAAATTTGACATTTATGTATGTAGTGGCTGTCAGCTGTCTCATATGACCATACGTATTTTTTTAAAGTGTAGGTGAGACGGAAGACAGCCACTGTGTTATTTGTGGTATTCAAAAAATTGTTCGTACTGCACTCTCCAGTTACCTCAGTATTAAGTCGAGCTTCATGAGCGCCGCTGTTACCGGCACAGAAAAGGCTGTGGCACTGTATATATTCTTTGACCAAAGAGTAGTTATGTATCAACCATAAAGCCATCCGCTTACTAATATTATAAATGTGAAAATGTGTATGTTTGTTTGTTTGTTTCTTTGTTTGTTTGTTCCATTTTCACGTCAAAATGGCTGAACCGATTTTGATGAAATTTAGAATGGAGATAGTTTATGGCCGTAAGAAGGACATAAGCTAAGTCGAAATGCAACTTTAAAAAACAAATAAAATCGTATTTTCTTGACAAACAAAAGACGTAGCAGGGATGTTGCAGGTAGCGGACTATCATATTTTAATCTACTTTAAAATAATTAAAATTATTCTATGTAAGTATAAGCTCAACAATTATATAAATTTTATTATGAATATTTTCGTATTATTATCTTTTTTTATTTATGACAATTATAGTACAATATTGATTATTATTATTCCTACATTATAATTAAATAATATTAATGAACTGTATTTTTAAATAATTCCTCCTTCAATAATTTAATGTTATTATTTTTTATTCTATCATTTATTATGACTTTTCTATTTTTCTTCATAAAACACCGATTTTTTGGTACTGACGGCCACTCACGGTTACAGCTGAAAATCAGCGATTTGCTTGCGACGCAACTGAATATGACGCTGAGCTGCGACCCTTGACTATTGCTGCGGCACACACACATTTTATTGAACTTTTTGTGCTAGGTCGAATATGTGTTGATTTTCCTGGTCTCCTACTATACAGTGTCTCCTATTTATAAATGTATGTCGTGTAATGTAATTGATGAATATGTGTGTGTCTGTAGCAAGAAATTAAAGCAATTATCTATCTATCTATATTTTTTTCCCATGGACATGAGCTTTATTCACAAAGCTCATGTCCATGGGAAAAAAATTTTTTGCGGGCAAAGCTGTCGATTAGAATTGGTATTTAAGGCGCTACTCGGAAAAAGCATGGACTTTTTGATATAAAACTATAGGACGGTTAGAGTTTGTTACAAATCTGGTAATAAGATATGTATTTCTTTATACCTTTATCTAGATTCGTATAGTTTCAGAAACACGAATTTATGATTTTGGCTCGACACTTTTTATTTTCGAAAAGACCTCTAAAAATACGAAATATCAAGATTATTCTTAAATGGGGTTACATATACTATTGGAAATTGGTTTAATTAGTGGACACCAATAATATTTAGGATCGTGTAGAAGCATTTTTAAAAAATCGCTATAGTTTTTAATACGATGTGATTTTGTGTTTTTTTTGCCTAATCTGCAAAATCGCGTCGTTTTCTCATTGCTATCTCGCTTCAGCATATTTTTTCCGAGTATCGCCTTAAGGTGTCAGTTTGAGGTTCCAGGAGAGAATTATATTTATAATAGAGACAGTTTGATGCCATGGGAAGGACATAACTTACTTTTTACCACGGGAAAATATCAGCTCATTCCCATGGGAAAATCACTTTTAGCGCGGGCAAAGCTGTGGAATGGAATTGGTATTTAAGGTGATAGTTTGAGTTCCTGGGAAGGATTATATTTATAATACGGACATTTTGTGGCCCTGGGAAGGACATAACTTACTTTTGACCGCAGGAAAAAATCTCATTCCCGTGGGAAAATCACTTTAAGCGCGGCTTTGCAGCTGGAATTAATATTTAGGTAAATAGTTTGAGACCCGGGGGAAGGATTATAATAGGCTACTTTTACTTTTTAGCAGAGGAATGTATCATATTCCCACGGGAAAATCAGTAGGTATTATTTATTTGTCCGTCTTTCATGACAAAACGGAGCTGTTTATCCCGTAAAATATCACATTCCGTCAGCATAACGTCATCTAGTACCTACACGCGAGCGAAGCCGCGGGCGGAAAGCTAGTATTTAAGGCGAGAATTCCCGACCGAAATAGGTACGCTAACGCTTGCTCGGCCGCGCTCGATACACTTCACGCGGACGCAGCGGCAGCCGGCAGTGAACTGTGAAATCGCGAGCGCCCCGCGAATCGAAAATCACTTAAAATTAAATTAAAAATTAACTAATGAAAAATTTAAAATTATAACGGCCGGAATTCCTCGGTTAATCAAAGACAATCATTTTCGTATATTTTTCATTAACTAAAACCAAGTATACTGCAAGTAATACGATATTTGGATTACAATTAGACGGATGTTTGGGATTTTATTTGACACAGTAAAATATCACCAATAAAAAAAAAACGACCGGAAGCACTAGATAAAAAACTGTAAAATAACATATATTTTTTCTAAGTTTTAAGTACTTACTTGTGATTTGCGAGTAATCCATAATTTAAAATACCCAATTTTGGGGAATCGGCGCCTTAAATAAGTTTGTGATTTGAGTTTTTTCTTTGTGTTTTTTGTTTCATTTCTTATTTGTTGTTTTGTAGCCAATAAAGAACTTACATTTGAAGCCCATATTATGACTATATAAGGACAAAACATGGGCTTCAAATGTCATATGAAGCCCATGTCCATATTCATATTTTTTGCCGGTAGCCCCCCCTGCCTGGCGAAAAGAACTGCTGGTGTACTTTAGTAAGAATAGGCACTGATTGGATAGATCAGGCAAGCAAATCTGCGCCTGGGGGCTATCGGCTAATTTAAAGGAAAAATTTAATACGAAGTATTTTCAATTTTTATAAATCGACCCGTCTCACAACCGGAATCGGGGGGGGGGGGGGGGGGGGCTACCGCGTAACTTCCCCTCCCCCAGTTTCAAATAAGCATCAGTTGGTTTATCGCATTGAAGTAGGTACCATTCCTAAAGGTTTGAATCATAAAGTTAATATACCTACCTTAGCGGAAATTAACTTTTCACTTCTCATGCTCGTAAAGTTCGTGTTTATGTTGGGTATAGGCTGCATAAAATCGCTTTTTATGCTCTAGTGCATAAAGTTAAATCTTCGTCTAAGTCTCTAACTCTAAGACAAAGGTCATCAGGTAAACAGTCACACACGCAATTAAACTTCGTTAAATAAACTTGTTATTTCATTCTGTTTCTTCAATTTTGTACATAATCCATGTTAAATACCTAACTAAATTAATAAAACTAGGCAAAATTAATGAGTTTTCTAACAAATAAGTATTTCAAGAGCATTATGGACTACGATCTATGCTAAAGTCACTGTGCTGCCACTGCCACGTATAAAAAAAAGAAAGTCTTCCCGCTAATATGGCGAAGTCTTTATTTTTTTCTTTTTTGCAATATTGTTATTTAATTTCCTCACACTCGAAGTGAAAAGCAGAGTGTATAACTCGAACATAAAACCCATTTTACCCTCGAATTGACTATCCACCCTTGCTTACGGCTCGGGTGGATATATACGTCTCGGGTAAAATGGTACGTTTTATGCACTTGTTGTACAATCTACTATTATCTACACTCATGTTATAATATTCGAATTATGAACTCATGCCTGAACGTCTAATGATACACTTTATGCCATAGTCAACTATAAAAAATAAAACTGCTGTATCCGGGTGTTTCATAATGACCATTGTTATGAAACACCCGGATACAGCTGTCACTCATTATAAAACACTTATATTTTTTAATTTTACAGTCTCCATGGCAACCGTAGGATTTACTGGCCCTGACTTCCAACTCTTTCAAGCCCTTCTTTAGCCGGCAAAAATCAGAAACTTTTTTTAAATTAGAATTTTGACTTTAGAAGGAATAGACCGTATAGACTCCTATGAGTGGGGTTTGACATGGTTTGGCACATTCACATTTTGTAATTAATTTTGATTTGCTTTATTTTTGAAATATATATTAAATGTAATGAGTGTAGATAAAGTAGTGTATGAGACTGCACATAACTCGGTATTAAAACACTCGTGGAATACTATTAAGAAACTCGCCAATGCTCGTTTTTTAAACTCCCACTCGTGTTTTAATACCCCTCATTATGCGACAGTCACATAAACTACTATTATGGTTTGAATTGAACTTGCTATGCGCATGAAGTTCGCAAGCGGCGCATTCGCTAGATCGAGGGCCTTACCACAGGAACGTAGTAGTTTTTATTTACCCCGTGGCCTTAAGGGCTTATTACACTTGGCTAAATTCAGCATCTGAATTTAGTAGTTAGAAAAGAAGGCTATTTAGAAGGTTCTGATTAGACTTGACTAAATTTAGCATCTGAATTTAGAAGAAAGCAATCAGTGTTGCCAATTTAGCATATAATATGCAAAACTTGGCATATTTGCTTTCTATTAAGCATATTTTTTTGCATAATAACTTTAAAAAACAACACTTAAATGAAATAGAAAAACACGAAAGAAATGACTAGGTTAACTAATAAATCTATTAAATCCCCATACAAACTGGAACACCCTGTAGCATTCTGTATAACGGGAATTTTCCAAAACCTATTCTAGTGCTCACAAATGTAAAAGGAACCTACCTACCTTCCAAAAATGGTGTATCTATTTCAGGCCTATACAAATCCCATACGAAATCGAATTCTATTACACCCATTTTCATGCTTTTTGTAGCATTCGAAATCTGTGTTGCCAATGAATTAGTTTCAAAATCACAGAAAATCTTTAAAAATTTAGCAAAATGCAAGTAAACACAAACACTTGTCATGTGATTGTCAGTGACGACCTTGTGACGACATTTTACGGCATTTTATGATTATTCAAAAATACCGATTTTAGGAATTCGCATGAGATTTTACAATTCCGAATGCGAATTTAAACTCGAGCGCTACGGAAATACGTCTCCTGCTACGCAGTACGCACCAGAGAAGAGGTGAGTTTCACGACTGTGTTTGAATCGCACTGTAGGTGCTGTAGGTACAGTCACTTGCAATAATATGTAAACAACATAGAACGTTGTCACATTAAAGCGTGCCGAATCATTTGGACTTATGATTTCTATTGCCCTAGAGCGAAGAACTGTTATTTTTTTGAAATTATCAACAAGGTTCAGTAATCTCAGTATCTCGATCCGAAAGAGCTTTTGAAAGGTTCTCGAAAGATTCTAGTTAAGGGCAGGATGTTCCAAAAACTCTGTCTTTGTCTTTTTCTTTATTTGTGAAGAGTAATGAAAATAACCTCACTTTTTAGTTTTTCTATATTTTTGTTAATTTGGAGCATAAATTCACTTTTTAAAAAGGAGCCTGAGAATAATCTACCTACTATAATAGGTAGGTAGGTACCTATATAATTAAAATTTTCTTTGTTTTTGATATTTTTTAAAGTCGAGTGAAGATACGAATATCGTGTATCCAGCCACAAAATAATCAAGATCGTTTATGAAACTTCAACATATATTTTTATCTGCTCAAAATAAAGGATAATTTTGATTGTTTACTTTTGAATAAAAAAAAGGTTGATTTCGAAGATCGTGCCCTAGAAACTAAACAGTTCGGTACTTACATTGTGATATTGACTGGAATCTGTATTTAATTATTGAGTAAATAGTAACTACATGTGAAAGTCTTCTACATTACCTACTGCGTTTCTTACAGTTGTTACCTGCCTTTTATAATAATAATAACATTAAAACCAGGGATGTCGATAAGAATGGGTATCGGCAAAACATCGATATTTTGTACGGATAGTAATTTGTCACCACTTAATACAAGAAATAGGTTTTTTTAACCACAAAAGCACAGCCTTGTCTATCGTCTTCTACAAGCCATGCATGCGCATAAAGTTGGCAACGTCGCATTTCTAGTTTTACGTGAACCGATTTGATACCGTTACCGTTTGACAGGTAAACAGCGAGTAAACCTCGAGTACTGAATCCTATGGAGATGGCATATCTTCTATACATCTATATTCTATACAAATAAATAAAATTGGAGTGTCTGTTTGTAATATTAAAATAACTCCTTTTTACTACGTTTATATCTATACAAATAAATAAAATTGGAGTGTCTGTTTGTAATATTAAAATAACCGCTTTTCACTAGATGCATATGATTATATATACGGTACATATACCAAAATAACATTTTTTACAATTTTTGTCTGTCTGTCTGTCTGTCGGTCTGTCTGTCTGTCTGTTTGTTCCGGCTAATCTCTGAAACGGCTGGACCGATTTTGACGGGACTTTCACTGACAGGTAGCTGATGTAATAAGGAGTAACTTAGGCTAATTTTTATCCCGATATTCACACGGGAACGAGAAGTACGCGGGTGAAACCGCGGGCTGCCGCTAGTGATTATATATACGGTACATATACCAAAATGACATGTTTTGCAATTTTTGTCTGTCTGTCTGTTTGTTCCGGCTAATCTCTGAAACGGCTGGACCGATTTTGACGGGACTTTCATTGGCAGGTAGCTGATGTAAAAAGGAGTAACTTAGGCTACTTTTTACCCCGGAAAAATATCACATTTCCTCGGGATAACGTCATGTAGTCCACGCGGGCGAAGCCGCGGGCGGAAAGCTAGTTGTTCTATATGAACTATCCGTTATACAAATATAAGCTAAATCGACATTGTACCCATAAACCTGTAGCCATCTTGTTCTATCTTACCTCCAATAGGTACTCCATGTAAAAAGAGACAGCAATATATTTACTCGACCTATTTTTGGAAACATTAAAACGTGACGTCATAGTAATGCATGATTGAGGCCAGTCGCCATTTTTTTTCTCGGTATGTGTAGGTATGTATGCCTCACTTTTTCATAGGTATGCAATAAGGTAGAAACACATTTCGCTGGCGCAGCGCAGCGCAGCGCGATCGGTTTCATACATTTAGTATGGCTAGAAACACATTTCCCTAGCGCAGCGCAGCGTTTCCGCCCGGCTCCGATTGCGCCAGGCCCCCCACCACTTTCTAGCATTGTATCGTCAGATGGCTCGGTAGCGGACTGCGTAGCGGAGCTCTGCATTTTGCTTTTTACTACTTATGTTCTCCGATTTCTCCGTCAATAATGGGCCAATTTAAAAAAATTTTTTTTTGTTTAGAAGAGTCACCAATTCATTATCATGTAGGGTTGTTAGATATACTGTTAAAACAGTATTAAAGTGTTTTTAGTACACTATACTTTTTAATTTTATAACAAATTGAATGTATAATTCTGATTTGAAAATAAATTACACTAAATATTTCTAAAATCGGTTCAGTATTTTTTGAGTTTATCTATTACAAACAAACAAAGTGTATTTATAGTATTAGTATAGATATAAATTGCATCTCGTAATCATTCATCATCATCTTATCATCGTAATCATCAACATATTTTTTTTTGGATTTAATATGTTCAAGTAAGAACAGAAATTGTTTTCAAAATTAGAAGAAAACATAATGCAGATGTTAGCTCGGCAACGACTCGATTGACACTGATCAAAAATTTCGTCAGGAAACGCTGCGCCACGCTAGTAAAGTGTGCACACCCCGGTCGACGCTGCGCTGCGCTGCGCTGCGCCAGCGAAATGTGTTTCTAGCTATATCCATAGGATTCGTACTCAGAGGAGTAAACCGGTTCACAGCAATGTTGCCGTTCCGCTTCATAGCATGGCTTATAGAAGACGATAGAGAAGGCTGTGACAAAGGGGTAGTAGCTCTTGGCCTCTCGTCACACCTGATATTAAGTGAAGATAAGGCAAGAGGTGGAAGCGCACTACTACCGGAATCCTCAACCACTGAATTGTGAATAAATAAATAAATAATAAATAACTTCTTACATTCACACCAATTATCTAAGCCCATTTTAATTTCATTACGAAACTGTATCATGGAAAACTTGATAACGGATAAATATATACTTAAATACTTTTTGTTTGTAAATACATACTTAATATACATAGTAAACACCCAGACCAAGACAAATAGACATGTTCATGCACACAAATATTTGTCTTGTTCGGGAATCGAACCCGAGACCACTGGCGCAGAAGGTGGGTAGCCTAGCCCTGCGCCAAATCGGTCGTCAAAAAAGTCACTGAATAAGTGGCTATCTTATCTTTAATTGCCGGAACACAACAATGCTGAAAACGTCGTTGTTACTTGTTATGACTTAAGGCATAATCAGTCGAGGGACTTTTGTCCCCGGCGAACAAAAAGTCCCTGTACGTCCAAAATATGTCCTACGAGGACAGCAGACCAAATCGGCTGTCGGATCGAAGCCGCGGGCGGAAAGCTAGTGGTTTATAAATACAAGCAAAAATATCCTAAATATAAATTTAATTATTAAACATTAAAGCATTGAACAACCACAGATTGAACTATACTTACAGGGTAATTTTTTTATCACTGCACAAATTTTTAGGGTCGACTCAGAATCGGTAAGTGAACAACTTTCTCCTAGAAACAATGGTCGAAATACGACATATTTTTTGGATACTAAATCAATCACGTGATCAGTTCGATTTGTATGAAGTGTCATATTTCGACCCATGTTTCTAGGAGAAAGTTGTTTACTTACCGATTCCGAGTCGATCCTAAAAATTTGTGCACTGATAAAAAAATATCCTGTATGTAATGTTATTATTATTATACTCTTTAGTGCACTTAAAAAAAAATATACATAGAATTAAATTTAAAGAAATATGTTTGCAACGGTGGACTTATCTCTAAAGAGATCTCTTCCAGCCAACCCAAGACATGTGTGAGATTGAGAAAATAGAAATAGAAGTTGCAAAGTGCAAGAGACACAATATTCTGAATCTAAATATATTTATATAGCTATATAATACATAATATTAATACGTATATAATATAAATAATATATAAACAAATTGCAATAAATACACATGAAATATATAATAAAACTAGCTGACCCAGCGCGACTTCGTTCCCGTGGCCCTACCCCCTACTCCACCCTACCCTACCCCTACCCTACCCTACCCTACCCTACCCCTACCCTACCCCTACCCTACCCCTACCCTACTCCTACCCTACCCCTACCCTACCTCTACCCTACCCCTACCCTACCCCTACCCTACCCCTACCCTACGCCTACCCTACCCCTACCCTACCCCTACCCTACCCCTACCCTACCCCTACCCTACCCCTACCCTACCCCTACCCTACCCCTACCCTACCCCTACCCTACCCCTACCCTACCCCTACCCTACCCCTACCCTACCCCTACCCTACCCCTACCCTACCCTACCCCTACCCTACCCCTACCCTACCCTACCCCTACCCTACCCCTACCCTACCCCTACCCCTACCCCTACCCTACTCCTACCCTACCCTACCCCTATATCCTTCCTTGGACTTCCACGAACATTTCAAGACCAAAATTAGCCAAATCGGTCCAGCCGTTCACGCGTGATGTCGTGACCAAGGGAAATAGGGATTCATTTTTATATATATAGATATGACATAAATATAATAATAAGATCATTCAAGTGTGAGACAACTGCATAAGTAAGTGCTTTTTAAGTTTCCACTTAAATGAGTAAATACTTGGACTGTCCTGAATGCTTGACGGGAGTTTGTTCCAGAGCTGTGCAGCTCTAAAGGAAAAGGAGTTAAGGAGGAAGTTGGTGTTGCATCTAGGTAGCTCTAGCATCTTGGTGATGCAAGGCCGCCTAGAGCGAGAGGGAGGAGGAAGCATCTGGAAGCGGGAGAGGAGGTACTTGGGCGAGTTAGGGTTGTTAAGGATTCGGAATAAGGTGGAAAGGATGTGCATATCACGACGGAGTCTTACGGGGAGCCATTCAAGTTGATTACGGAAAGACGACACGTGGTCATATTTACGTAGTCCGAAAATAAAACGTATCGCTAGGTTTTGAAGTCGTTCCAATTTGTTCAACTGTTCCTCTGTGGCATCCAAGTAGCAAACGTCGGCGTAGTCGAGAAGAGGGAGAAGGATAGATTGCGCCAGCATTATTTTAGTTTGAAAAGGAAGGAAGTATTGAAGTCGCTTGAGAGAGTGAGAACTATAGTGCATCCGTTTACTGACTTCACAAATATGCGGGTACCAAGACAAAGTACTGTCGATGATGAGACCAAGGTTTTTAACTTTGTCAGTGTATGGGATGGTAACATTATTATAAGTAAGTGGTGGAACTGACTTTATATCTAGTTTGGTCCTAAGTCGACTGCTACCTATAATAATGGCTTGGCTTTTACTTGGGTTCACCATAAGGCCAAATGAAGAGGCCCAGTTTTGAATTGCGATTAAATCCTTGTTTAAGGAATTGATTGCTTCCGCAGCCTCAGCAAGAGAAAAGTGCCTGTAAATCTGAAGGTCATCAGCATAAAGGGGGAAAGAAGAAGAGATAACATTGGAGATACTGTTAATAAAGATAGAGAAGAGTAGAGGAGAGAGAACACCGCCTTGGGGTACACCAGCTGATATAAGAGACCAATCTGAAGAAGAATTATTATAAAGTACCCACTGGAAACGGTTGTGAAGATAGGATTGAAACCATTCGATGACAGGGGTAGAGATGTCAAAAGAACGAAGTGTACCTAGGAGAAGATCGAAATTAACACAGTTGAATGCATTGCTGAAATCCAGCAAGACCATTGCAGTGAGTCTGGTATTCTCCATAGCACCCCGAATGTCCTCAGTAATGTTCAACAATGCACCAACTGTGCTGTGAGAGGGGCGGAAACCGGATTGGTAAGGACATATGAGAGCATTGGACGATAGGAAAGAGTATAATTGGTTGTGGACAATGGATTCGAGGACTTTGGAGAGGATAGGGAGGATGGAAATAGGACGATACTGAGTTAGAGAAGTTGGATTAGGAATTTTGGGTAGATGTATAACATAAGCTTTCCTCCAGGATGAAGGAAAAACATTGTGTAGCAGTGAAAAATTAACAATGTGTGTGATGACTGGCACAATGTCACTGGCACTGGCAGTGTTAATGAACTATTATTCGCTTAAGCACATCTTAGATTTAGAAATAAAACCACTTTTTTACGGATTGATGCACGCATATATATTGCACACATAAATTGGTAACTTTTAGTAAATTTATGTTTTAAAAGGATTTTTAGTTTTTTTCCGACATTTCGGCACATTCCCAGGGGCCGCGGTCACGGAAAACTACCTACTATTTTTTGAATGTAAAACTTAAAAATCCTTCAAAAATAAAAATACAACTAAAAAAAACTACCAATATGCGTGAATTAATCCGTAAGAAAGTGGCTATATTCGCCCGTCAGATCGCTTAAATTTTATCGATAAATATTGATTGCTTATACCTACACGACACATCTCTCAATTGAAGTTTATTTGTTGTGAAAATGTTGCCAGATTCATAGCAAATGACACAAATGTAAACACATGCCTTTTCAATTCGTCGAAGATGGTGACACATTTGAAACGCATACTTACACTTGAATGTCTTTCATTTGGCATACCTACATCTTATGGCATAATATTGAAAAGCATTTTATTTCTTGGCATACATTTCATAACCCATAATGATTATATAATAATGCATAATAATTTCAAAGCGTTATATTAAAAACCATAATCTTTGAATTTTGTAAACGTAGGTCGGTCTTTGGCTAATAAATTGGTTAATAATAATCCCGACAGTGTTACTACAAATATAATGATACCTCAAACAAGTAAAAACGAATCGTTTGTCCTGCTGGACACTGACTGGAAAGAGCTAGAAACGATTATATATTGTAGCCTAAAGACCGAGTGCTCGGTTGGAATTGATAAAATACCTAATAAATTAATTAAAAACATAAAAATTTGATAATACCGCCACTTACGCATATATTTAATATGTGTCTGCAAACAGGTATAGTCCCAGATAAACTCAAAGGATCCCTTATCACGCCGATATATAAGAGCGGTGACAGATGCAGTGTCTCAAATTATGAACCGATCTCAATTTTACCCTCTTTCTCAAAAATTTTAGAAAAAATAATAAATAAACAAGTAACTAACTATATTGAAAACAATAATTTACTATCAGATAAACAATTCGGCTTCGTCGAAATAAATCAACTAATGACGCTGTGTCAGTCAACTATCACGATATTATTTGCGTCATCTCTTGATAAAAATAAAAAAACCATAGGAATATTTTTAGATTTGGCGAAGGCGTTCGACACTGTATCTGTCCCACTTTTAGCAGTCATTAATACCCACCAATCCGCATTGGGCCCGCGTGGTGGGTCATGGCCAATTCTCCTTATCCATCCATAAGGAAGGCCTGTGCTAATGATGATTGTTAAAATTATGGTATTTATAATCTATGCTTTACATTTTTGTTTCTGTGAATTGAATAACTTTTTTTTAATTGTTGATCGAAAAGTTCATGCCATTCTTTTTATATCTGTAACCATGAAGCTCGACTTATAATACTCTGAGGTTACCTCAGTATTAAGTCGAACTTCATATCTGTAACCATCTGAACGTATTGACTGACGTAGGAAAGTATTGTTACAGTGCATCAGTGCCACAAGCTTTCCTGTTCCGGTGACAGCCGTGACAGAGGAGCCACTTGCAATACCAAATTAGCTGTCAAAACGGACTGTCGTATGAAAACTGTTTTAGTTCCGACGATAATCACCGGAACAGAAAAGCTTGCTGCACTATAACACATGTTGTAGATGTGCTAATAAATATTTCGAAGCAATTTGGAAGTCTATTTATTTGGAGCCATCTATGGTGTCTATAGGAACATTAGGAACGCGTCACCCTCGCACATGTCTGCTCATCAAAATGATGATGAAGTAATTTGTATTACCGTACTTTAAATGACGATGTTTCGTTGCAAAGCTAGGGCAGGGGCACTCACCTCTTGATCTCACCAATATCAAAGCGAGCCGAAACTTAAGGCTAATGTGAAGTCTAAACAGCAGTATTATCCGTCCTAGCTAATAAAGAGAGGCTCTCAGACTAACCGTAACCTATTGTAGTAAGCCCAGATAGAAACAAAGGCTCTTTACAAAAACTGTTTGAGCGTAAGCCTGATCGCAATTTGGCAAAGTGCAATTTGTGGAACGCCCCTCGTATAAGCGTTGCTATGTTTGATGGCAATCAAAGGCTTTCGTGGCAGGGGTGCAGCACTTTTTGGCAAACTTACTAATATTTTAAATGCGAAAGTTGGGATGCTGGTTACTTAATCACGGCGAAACGGCTGAAGCAGAGATAGACTATAATATAGCCCAGCATATCATATGGGCTACTTTTTATGCCGGGAAAAAATCTCATTCCCACGAGAAAACATCGTCTAACACACAAAATGTGTGGGGGCAATTGGAGAGACACATTTTTATTTATTAATTTTTATTTATTTAACTTTTGTACAAAATACACACAGTAAAATATGCAAGGCGGACTTAATACTAAAAGTATTCTCTGCCAGTCAACCTTTGGGAAACAGAGAACAACGAATGCGGTACAAAACCTAATAATACACACTGAAAATGAAAATGAAAAATGAAAATGAAAAATATTTATTGAGTATCTTTTTTGTGTTACATTTATTAGTCACTGGGTTCTCCTTTTAAGTTAAACCTGTGTTAGGAGTCCCCGCTCTTTCTTAATTTCGGTTACAAAAAAGATTTTACTATTATTAATTAAACATTTGAATTCAAAAACACTTGATTATTATATTATCTTAGAACTATTTTCAATTTAGGAAACAGATTAAGAAATTGACAGTAAATGATTAAAACAGTAAGCGAATTAACTAAGACTTATACTTAAATAGTTTTATATGTATAATTATAATAATTATAACTCACTTGGGTGTGTACTTGTCTCGGTGCGTCTCTGTGTGTGTGTGTGTGTGTGTGTGTGTATGTGAGAGTGTGTGTGTGTGTGTGTGTTTGTCATGTTTGCATAATGTAATTTTGTATGTTTTAATGCTCTGTAATTAAAATATGTAAATAATTATATTTAGCGCAGTCTAATACAATATTGAGTTTAATATCTATATAAAATAAACGTATAATATCACTTGTCCTTTTTTGATTTTGTTTTGATTTAAACATTTGTGTTGCTAATAATATTTTCAATCTCTATATAACTTCTACTATGTAGCCAATTTTGTACTATAAACTTACATTTATGTAGAAACTAAAATAAATAAAATATACAAATATCAATAAATATAATATAGATAGATATATACTTATATTTATTATTTTATTATAAAAACTAGCTTTCCGCCCGCGGCTTCGCCCGCGTGTAGGTACTACACGACATTATCCTCAGGGAATTTGATATTTTCCGGGATAAACTACGTCACTTTCCAGCTCCCAATCTACCCCCGTACCAAAAATCACATTGATCCGTTGCTCCGTTTTGACGTAAAAGACGGACAAACAAATAATACCTACCTACTGGTTTTCCCGTGGGAATATGATACTTTCCTGTGGTAAACAGTAAAAGTAGCCTATTATAATCCTTCCCAGGGTCTCAAATTATTTACTTAAATAGGTACCAATTTCTGGCCGCAAATTAGCCCGCACTTAAAATGATTTTCGTATGGGAATGAGATTTTTCCCGCGGTAAAAAGTGTTATGTCTTTCCCAGGGCCTTAAACTGTCTCTATTCTAAATATAATCCTTTCCATTAATTTAAACTATCACCTTAAGGCTGCGATTCCCCAAAATAGTGTATTTTTAATTATGGATTACTCGCAAATGACAAGTACTTACTTAAAATTTGGAAAAAATATATGTTATTTTACAGTTATTTATGTAGTGCTTCCGGCCGATTTTTTATTGGTGATATTTTACTGTGTCAAATAAAATCCCAAATATCCGTCTAATCGTAATCCAAATATCGTATTACTTGCAGTTTACTTGGTTTTAGTGAATGAAAAATCATCATCATTTCAACCGTACGACGCCCACTGCTGGGCATAGGCCTCCCCCAAGGATCTCCACAACGATCGGTCCTGCGCTGCCCGCATCCAGCGGCTTCCCGCGACCTTGACCAGATCGTCGGTCCACCTTGTAGGGGGCCTGCCCACGGAACGTCGTCCGGTTCGCGGTCGCCATTCGAGAACCTTTCCGCCCCAACGGCCATCGGTTCTCCGCGCTATGTGTCCCGCCCACTGCCACTTCAACTGAGCAATCCTTCGAGCGATGTCGGTCGTTTTAGTTCTCCTGCGGATCTCATCATTTCTGATTCGATCGAGCAGGGAAATACCAAGCATCGCTCTCTCCATTGCTCGCTGGGTAACCTTGAGCCTTCTTATGAGACCCATAGTAAAAGACCACGTCTCGCTTCCATAAGTCATAACTGGCAACACACACTGGTCAAAGACCTTAGTCTTGAGACATTGAGGAATTTTGGACGCAAATATATGCCGGAGCTTCCCAAACGCTGCCCATCCGAGCTGGATTCGACGAGAGATCTCTTTCTCGAAGTTGGACTTACCTAATTGAATTGTCTGTCCTAGGTAGACATAGTGGTCAACAACTTCGAGTGTAATGTTCCCAACATTAACTGGAGCGGATGCAACATGGGCATTGGACATGATTTTCGTCTTATCCATGTTCATCTTCAGACCCACTCTTTGGGAAGCATTGCTGAGATCTTCGAGCATTGTGTTCAGGTCTTCCAAGGTCTCAGCCATGAGAACTACATCATCGGCAAACCGCAGGTGTGTTAGGTACTCGCCATTGATGTTAATGCCGAATCCTTTCCAGTCCAGTAGCTTGAAAATATCCTCCAACGCAGCTGTGAACAGTTTCGGAGAAATGACGTCTCCCTGTCTCACACCTCGCTGTAGTTGGATAGGATTAGAGCTCTGGTTCTGTAATCGGACCGACATGGTGGCGTTTTGGTATAAGTACCTCAGCACCTCGATGTACCTGTAGTCTATTTGGCACCTCTGGAGAGACTGCAGCACTGCCCAGGTCTCGATCGAATCAAAGGCTTTCTCATAGTCCACGAACGCCAAGCATAGTGGCAAGTTATACTCTTCGGTCTTCTGTATAACTTGCCGCAGCGAATGAATGTGGTCTACGGTACTATAACCTTTTCGGA
Organism: Crambus lathoniellus; assembly: GCA_949710035.1. Classification (NCBI taxonomy): domain Eukaryota; kingdom Metazoa; phylum Arthropoda; class Insecta; order Lepidoptera; family Crambidae; genus Crambus; species Crambus lathoniellus. Next base: position 14,911,817 of record OX453318.1, read on the forward strand.
ACCCGGCTTGTTCGGGAGGTTGGAAGTCGTCGAACCTGCGAGCGAGACGATTCGTAATGACTCTCGAAAACAACTTGTAGATATGGCTCAGAAGCGAGATGGGTCGGTAGTTTTTCAAGAGAGTCTTATCACCCTTCTTGAAGAACAGCATCACATCGCTTCTGCCCCATGCCTTTGGCGTTTTGCCCTCGAGGATGACAGAGTTGAAGAGCTTCTGGAGGACCTTAAGTATCGGCTTACCGCCCGCTCTCAGAAGTTCTGTTGTGATTCCGTCATCGCCCGCCGCCTTGTTGTTTTTGAGCTGCTTGAGAGCCATTCTAATCTCGTACAGGCTGACGTCCGGGATATCTTCGGTATAGTGTCGGGTAAGCTTGGCTCTAGGTTCTGTAGCCTTACTTTCAACAGGTGTTTGCGTGGAGTACAACTGTCCATAGAAACTCTCAATCTCCCTCAGGATTTCAGGTGTTGATGAAATGATCCCAACTAGCAAAATACGGTTTTATAATTATCCTAGAACCATATTTTATCAGGACTATAGAGGATTTATAACCAGTTATAAGTCCGGAAAAGGGCCCACTTTATAAGTCTATCTGCACTTGTAGGGTATTTATAATGGTCCGTGAATATGCCATTTACGCCAACATTGATCCTAGTTAAGAGCCACATCAACCCAAACAGACTTGCGGTATCTACTATTAGTGTCTTACAGTATAAAATGAGACTATTGAGCTCTCGGCAAATTCTTTGGTAAGTTTATTTCTGGCAAGTCGCGAGATGCAAACTAAATCGTCACGAAGTGATTCTGTTTAATTAAAACAGGTTGAAAAATAAGTAATGGGGAGAATATACATTATCTCTTCTAGAGGAGGTGTCCTATAAATTATTGTGTTGTTGAACTACGTACCATGTTTTCGTCGGGAAACTTGAATTTTGTGTGAAACCCTATCACGTTTATAGTTAAAATTTTAACGCGCCACATAAACTTTGCATTTTGACATATTATTATTTATTAATTATTTTAAGAAATACCCGAGGTAGCTGTCATTTTTGCAGCTGGCATTCAGAAATGCTTTATAATGCTGTTATAGGATATTTAGTTTTATAAAGGCATGTGTCAAAACCGAAGAAATCGCCATGTTTTTTAACTTATAATGGCCATTTAATGTTATCCTATAATCGCTTTTAAGCCTAAGTAATAGGTGTAATTAGTCCTGAGTGTATTTACTCCTAACATTAGCTCATATAAGAGCAGTGAGACTATAACAGCACGCAGATGTTCTCTTTTAAACGCCTACAAGTCAAAGTAATCGGAGTAATTACTCCTCAGTTTTATAGGCGTATATACTCCTAGTATTGGCTCTTATAGGAGTCTACGATTATAATGGCATGAATATGACCTCTTATAGGCACTTATAAGTCTATGTTACTAAACTAATTACTCCTCAGTGCAATTACTCTTGAATTATGCTTGTATAGGAGTCTTGAGCCTGTACTGGTCAGGGGAAATGATCTTATAGTCGTTTACAAGGTAAAATTATAGTAGTAAATGTACTTAAGTAAAAACAGCATTTGCTTATGCTGTTACAAGCGCAGTCGGTAAATTTGGAGCCACTTTAGGAGGCTTACAAGTCCACATAGACTTATAAAAACGCATTCCAGGATAATTTTGCTTGTTGGATACTACCGTCCTCAGCCCGCAGCGTCGTCAGTTGACTTTGCCCTATAGCCAGATCTCTAGCGAACACTTTGGAGCCTTTGTTCCGCTCAATGGCCTCTTTAATACACTCGGTATTAAATTGGCGAAGGTCGCTTGTCAAGGACTTGGAGATCTGCCTATTTAGCTGTCGATAACGAAGGGCATCCGCTGAGTTCTGTAGTTTCATTTCGTTTCTCTGATCCATGAGTCGGATAGTGTGGCTGGAGAGTTTCTTTAATTTAGGACGGTGGGTTTTGTAGTGCTTGGACCCTACCGTGCGGACAGTATCCACCACCATGTTGTATAGATCGTCCATATCGATGCTGTTCTCAAGGGCTTCGAAGCGGTTTTGGAGCTCGAGCTGAAAGCACTCGGGGTTTTGAATTTGAGCCGGTATTGGTCGGAGCGTAGATTTTATTATTCGAGATCTTTCCAGCTTGACGTTGATATTCAATGTGCCTCTAAGCATGCGGTGATCGCTTCCCGTCTTTACGGCGTTGATCACAACGACATCATTGAATATTTGCTTCCTCGTTGACATAATAAAATCTATCTCGTTTTTGACTTTACCGTCCGGACTAATCCAGGTCCATTTGCGGCTTACGGGCTTCTTAAAGAAGGAGTTCATCATGTAGAGGTTCTCCCTCTCCATGAAGTCTGCCAGCATCTGGCCCCTTTCGTTCCGTTGCCCAAATCCAAATTGCCCCACTCTCAACTCATCACCACAGCGTTGCCCCAACTTAGCATTAAAATCCCCCATCACAACCGTGTAGTGGGTTTTATAGCTATGCATGGCTTTAGAGATCTCCTCATACATAGCCTCCACTTCGACATCGTCGTGTTTCGAGGTCGGAGCGTAAACCTGAATGACATTCAGCGAATATCGTTCCGATATTCTGAGTATCAGGTACGCTACCCTGCTCGAAACACTTCCGATGGTGATCACGTTGTTGACAAGGGATTTATGGACGATGAACCCGACACCACCTTGGGACTGTTGGTCGCCCTCCCGGTGGTATAGTAAGTTACCGGATTGAAGGGTAATCGAGTCCTCCCCCTCTCTTCGGACTTCAGATAACCCAATAATATCCCAATGCAACTTACTAATTGCCTCTTCCAACTCTATAAGCTTTGCGTCGAGCCTCAACGTGCGCGTGTTGTAGGTTGCCAGGTCAAGTCGTCGGTGTTGGTAGCCGGAGCCTACCCGGGGATTCTTAGCACCCCCTGCCCCGCCATGAAAAATATACGAAAATAATTGTCTTTGAATAGCCGACGGATTCCGGCCGTCATAAGTTTAATATTTTTATTATTTAATTTTTTATTGAATTTTCGCGCGCGGCCGAGCAAGCTTTAGCGTGCCTATTTCGGTCAGGAATCATCGCCTTAAATACCAATTCCATTCCACAGCTATGCCCGTGCTAAAACTTATTTTACCAAGGAAATGATCCTTATTCCCGCGGAAAGGTTCATTCCTAAGGTCACAAAATATCTCCAATCCAAATTTCATCTGAATCGATTCAGCCGTTTTGACGTTAAAACAGAACATACGGACAGACAGACAAACAAAAATAAATTTTCGGATTTATAATAATATTAGGGATAGTAGAAATATGAATATGATTGGCCGGCCGCGACTATATCCGTCCGTGAGTAATTTAATTGGGTACATCGCAAAATATCATGTCAAAAAGTAGGTAGGTAGGAGTTCTCTAACGTCTCATCAGCACCATCATCAATCCATTTTAATGTCCCCGCTGCTGGGGTACAGGCCTTCATATTGATGGATAAGGAGAATGGACCATGACCTTCCACACGGGCCCATTGCAGTTATGGGGTATTAACCAATCCAAATGCAGCCAGAACCATCGGCTTATCGTGTCTTCCGAAGCTCCATATATTTTTGAACAGCCATCCCGTGAAAGACCACTGCGGAAGTCACATAACCTCAGCGATCGCAGGCCGAGCACGCTACCTATACTTTATACCAAACATAAAGTCAGATCAGTGGTTTAGGCATAAGATGGTTACGATACCTGGACAAACAGTAGCTACTTTCGTATGAATAATATTCGAACATTCTCCTACTCTTGAACTAAGTACCATGCAAAAAATCAAGTCAATATTTTGCTAAGGTACTTTTTAATATGGCATGGGTTCTATTCTATGACAGCTAAAAACGGATTGAGTTTTCAAACATGTGTCAAAACAAAATGAAATTAAAAATCATAAGCACTAAGGAGTATTGATATCAACTTCGATGCAAATTACCCCCAAAATAACATTCTATCAGCAGTTCCGAGCCAAGCGACATTGACGCCGCGTCAGTGCGTCAGTAAACGCTGCGGCTCTATCGCAGCGTCTCTGACGCTCTGTTGAATTCCGAGGGCGGCGGCAGTATCACTGCGGCCTTCAGTCAATTGGCGACCAGTGACCTAGACAGTCGAGTTTTTTGCGTTTACTGCATACATACGGTGAATAAAGGCTCACTCACGCTATTGTGAAAGATTTGCAACAAATATTTGAAGAAGAGGAAGAAAATGATGATCTGCTGCTTTTGTATTTACTGAGTACTAGAGATCGAACTGACCCGATTTATGGAACCCGCAGCGACCAGGGTCTTTATAAATCAAACAATAATGGATGTTGATAGACACTAAATTTATAAGCAGCTCATCTTCTTCGGTAAAAGATTTTCAAAGTAATTGCACTATAACCTAAAAATTACCACGCGTTGATCGTGCGATGGCGCGACACTACGAGGGGAAGCGCGGCTCGGCCGCTGACGCCTTGCGACAGTGGCGCCGCGGCAGTGACGCTGCGTCAAGTATCGCCTTGTTCGTACACGCCATCATGTATTTATATAGAACATTGTACTATCGCTCTGTCGCGGCGGTACTAACGCGGCGTTAGTCGCGTCAGTGTCGCTTGGCTCGGAACTGCACCTTTAGGCGATGAGTTTCAATGAAATATGAAACACATCTTCGATTAATTCTGTTAAAGAACGTTTATGCAAAATTTGAAGAAAATTGGACAAAGGAATCACGTTGTCCCATACAAACTTTACCCCCGTTTTTCACCCCCTTAGGGGTAGAATTTCGAAAAATCCTTTCTTATCGGATGCCTACATCATACAAGGAACACACCCTCCAAGTTTCAGGTCTCTTCGTTCAGCGGCTTAGGCTGTGCGTTTATCCGTCAGTGATTCAGGACAAATGATTTTATATATATAGATATAATTCAAATACATGCATTAAATAAATATATAAAGAATACGTAAAATAATATACTACATACTAAAGGGATTAAATCAAAAGTGAAATAAATACATCGATGATGATGAGGAGCTTATGATGTAAAAACTACGAATTCAAGCCATCCAGTAGAAAAAGGCGAGCATTCTTTTTAAAAGAGAATTTGCTGGGAGACCTCCTGATAGCATCAGGAAGGAGGTTCCAAAGACGCAGGGCATGCAGAGTGAAAAACTCAGACATATAGCCAGAATGAAAGAGAGGTGTACTGAGAGAGAGAGAGTTTGTGGAGCGAAGAGGGCGAACTATACCTAATTTTTACATAATTAGGTATATTTCTTTATTCGTCATGATAATTAATCAATTCTTTACTCAATTTAATGGCTGTTTCATCGTTAAAATGTTTTTTTCGGATGGCGGGTTTCCTCACATTGATGGAGCAACGCTGGCCTACAGCGTTAAAAACAGAAATCAAAATTCGAAGAGTCGTGTTAGCCTTAGGGCGTTTGTGCACTACACTGAATTTTACCGATCCGGCGGTCCGCTTTTTTACGGACCGGCGTGGCATGAAAAACACGGATGATTGGCTTGTGCACTTGTCCGGTTTTTTACTGGCCGGGGCAGCGCAGTGATCTCTTTGAAACTACACTCTACGGACGCGTTTTAAACGAGAGGAATGAGTTCCTTGGAACGTCGGCAATTGCTTGCGTTAATTTATTTGCGATAACTCCTAAGATATTAATTTAAATTATATGGTGTAAAAAAGTAAAATAATGTGCATGAAATACTTAAAGCAACTAAGGTATTTAGATTGATAAGGGTTAATACTGTATCCGTTTAAATAGCTTTCCAAATTACCGCATTGTTCGTAACCATTTTTTAAGAGATAATAATTAATAAAGACATAAAATATAGACATATGCTATCGCGGACTTTTTTGTAGATCTATAGAAGAGGAATATCCCAACATGCATTATTTTTTTAAACCTCGAAAGGATTAGGAAGCGTTTTTGCTGAAAGCTACCGGGCGACTTGCCGTTTGTCGGCACTTTCGACAATTATCATTATATTTCTACCAATTTACACAAAACTTTCATAAATTATATATGAAAACCTTCCTGAAGAACTACGCCACCTATTGGTGAAAACCGCATGAAAATCTGTTTCGTAGTTATAAAGATTTAAGCATATATAGGTACAGACAGACGGGAAGCGACTTTGTTTTATACTATGTAGTGATTTATGATTAAAATACAACCATCCGTTTTTTTCCGGACGGTAAAATTCAGTGTAGTGCACAAGCGCACATATGTTTTTCATTGCCGTCATCTCGGAACGGAAAAAAACGGTCCGGAATGGGGAAAAGTAAAATGACGGACGGTAAAATTCAGTGTTGTGCACAAGCGTCCATGTTTTTCATAGCTGCCATATCGGTCCGGAAAAAGACGGATGCTTGTATTTAATTAATTACTAATATAAATGATTAATAATTAAAATACAAGCATCCGTTTTTTTCCGGATCGGTAAAATTCAGTGGTAGTGCACAAACGCCCTTACGGTAGCTTAGTTGGTCAGAGCATCGGGCCAGATCCCCGGCCGGAGGCGCGGGTTCGAATTCCGCCTGAAAGCTACCTATAGGGCTCGTGGTTTTTTACTATCACATTTTTCCTATAATATAGACATGTTTTTTTTGTGTATATTCCTGTGTTGTTTGTGCAACAAATAAACATATTCTATTGTATAAAACTGTGGAGCACCCCTGCTTTGTTAGGAGCAACACTCCAACGTGCGTTTGCTCTCACTGTTGCTTTATCGATCAGAAGTTGGACTATTTTATTCCTTTCACTATAATCAACTTTATACAACTCCTAATAAATCAGTTATAGTTTTTGTCTGAGATTTGCGAGCAAGGCGAACGAACTGTCGATATTTAGATTCTTTTTAGTCTGTCATTTTTGAGGCCCTAAACAAAACCGTGGCGCAGTGGTTAACGTGCTCGACATGCAATCGTTGAAGTTAAACAAACGGGTTCGAAGATTTTGGATTAGTAAAAGTCCGCCATTTTTTTTAAATAGCGGCGCACGATAATTCCCACATATTATATCGCTTGGAGACACTCAAATAAACAAAAAAAAACTATGGTCATCAATTCATCATATTCCTAAAGTGTCACGTTACAAAGTTATTTGCAAAAAAGATCAATGTGTACCTAATTAAATTAAAAAAAGTTTTTAGTTAGGACTACCTAGTGATCATATATTTTTTTGTTTGTATAAATATCCCTAATCGATCTATGTAGGTTTTATCGTGCGCTGCTATTTTGAAAAAAAAAAACAAAATGGTGGCGGGAGCACTAAGCCAGGATTCGAACAAAATCTTCGAACCCTTTTCGCAATGGTCACGAGATCACCCATCCCGTGACCGACCATTGCGAACGACCAAAAATTTATTATCTCGAGCTCATCCGTGATTCAGAAGGCATTGATAAGCCGTTGGTCCCGGCTACTACAGGAAATTTTTTTGACCAGTGCACAAATTTTTAGGGTCTACTCAAAATCGGTAAGTGAACAACTTTCTCCTAGAAACATGGATCGAAATATGACAAAAATTTTTGGACTTCCCATACTAAACCGATCACGTGATCAGTCCGATTTGTATGAAGAGTCAAAAATTTTTTGACATATTTTGACCTATGTTTCTAGGAGAAAGTTATTCACTAACCGATTCTGAGTCTATCTTAAAAATTTGTGCACTGAGATTTTATATTATTTTTATGCATTCACAATGCAATTTTGCAAGTATAGGAAAAATGTGATAGTAAAAAAAAAACCACGAGCCCTATAAGTAGCTTTCAGGCGGGATTCGAACCCGCGCCTCCGGGAATCCGGCCCGATGCTCTGACCAACTAAGCTACCGAAAGGCCTACAGCCATTTTTTACTATCACATTTTTCCTATATATTTTTTATTTTTATTTTATTTTACTTTTTTATTTTATTTGTCGATAAATTCGGGTATAGTCAACGCCCTTCTCGTTTGTGCACCATATCAAGGGGCACCCTGTATATGGCCCATGCATGTGCCTTACTGCGAGCCGTCAAACAATGTTATAGTAATGTTGATTGCAGGACGGAGCTATACACTGCGTATAGCGCCATCTCGCTTACAATGTTACTATAAACAAATATTATTCTGTGCTATAACTATTTAGTAATATGTGCTTTAGCATTGTTCGCAGTTCGCAGTTGATGGCTCATGGGCCATTCATATTATGGCCAGTCCACAACTAAATATGAAAAAAAAAGAAAACATATTTTGCTAAATCTACATTAGACTATGTGACCATAAACTATTACAAAATAAAACGGATAAAATCGGACAAAATTGAGAATCGAAGTTAGCAATATGATTAAAACAAAAAATATACAGTCCGCGCCTGAACTATTCTGAAACGCAGAACCCGAAACTTCGGTATACCCGTCCCTCTCACTCTGTAGTCGGGACAGAATCGAGTGAAAGGGGCGGGCGGGGCTAACCGAGGTTTCGGATTAGCGTTTCAGAGTACGGTCCCTGGTCCGCGCCACATAACTTGGCAAATGAAGAAGGGCGCTGATCACAGAACAGGGAAAGATTTTTCGTGAGCGCTGATCGTCGTGGTCGGTCGGAAAAATAAGCTTATTTCATAACTTCAGTTCCAGAATTTGAGACGTTCCACTATGTAGCGCGTTCTCTAGTGCCAAAAACTTATCAGACGGTGGTAATTTATGAAACTAGAGTGCGCGGAAGAGAAGTCCGGGCGTGATCGAAATCGAAATCAATTTTTTTATACAGGGAAAATTTTTAATCAGTGCACAAATATAGGAAAAATGTGATAGTAAAAAACCACGAGCCCTATAAGTAGCTTTCAGGCGGGATTCGAACCCGCGCCTCCGGGAATCCGGCCCGATGCTCTGACCAACTAAGCTACCGAAAGGCCTACACGACTCGTCGAATTTTGCTATCACTTGTTACGCTGTAGGCCAGCGTTGCTTCATCAATGTGAGGAAACCCTCGCATCCGAAAGAAACACAATGCAATTTTGTAAGTATAGGAAAAATGTGATAGTAAAAAACCACGAGCCCTATTTTTACTATCTTTACTATCACATTTTTCCTATACTTACAAAATTGCATTGTGAATGCATAAAAATAATATAAAATCTCAATATGGCTGTTTCATCTTAATCGATTGTTAAACATTTGTAAAAATGTTTCTTTCGGATGCGAGGGTTTCCTCACATTGATGAAGCAACGCTGGCCTACAGCGTAACAAGTGATAGCAAAATTCGACGAGTCGTGTAGGCCTTTCGGTAGCTTAGTTGGTCAGAGCATCGGGCCGGATTCCCGGAGGCGCGGGTTCGAATCCCGCCTGAAAGCTACTTATAGGGCTCGTGGTTTTTTACTATCACATTTTTCCTATATTTGTGCACTGATTAAAAATTTTCCCTGTATAAAAAAATTGATTTCGATTTCGATCACGCCCGGACTTCTCTTCCGCGCACTCTAGTTTCATAAATTACCACCGTCTGATAAGTTTTTGGCACTAGAGAACGCGCTACATAGTGGAACGTCTCAAATTCTGGAACTGAAGTTATGAAATAAGCTTATTTTTCCGACCGACCACGACGATCAGCGCTCACGAAAAATCTTTTCCTGTTCTGTGATCAGCGCCCTTCTTCATTTGCCAAGTTATGTGGCGCGGACCAGGGACCGTACTCTGAAACGCTAATCCGAAACCTCGGTTAGCCCCGCCCGCCCCTTTCACTCGATTCTGTCCCGACTACAGAGTGAGAGGGACGGGTATACCGAAGTTTCGGGTTCTGCGTTTCAGAATAGTTCAGGCGCGGACTGTATATTTTTTGTTTTAATCATATTGCTAACTTCGATTCTCAATTTTGTCCGATTTTATCCGTTTTATTTTGTAATAGTTTATGGTCACATAGTCTAATGTAGATTTAGCAAAATATGTTTTCTTTTTTTTTCATATTTAGTTGTGGACTGGCCATAATATGAATGGCCCATGAGCCATCAACTGCGAACTGCGAACAATGCTAAAGCACATATTACTAAATAGTTATAGCACAGAATAATATTTGTTTATAGTAACATTGTAAGCGAGATGGCGCTATACGCAGTGTATAGCTCCGTCCTGCAATCAACATTACTATAACATTGTTTGACGGCTCGCAGTAAGGCACATGCATGGGCCATATACAGGGTGCCCCTTGATATGGTGCACAAACGAGAAGGGCGTTGACTATACCCGAATTTATCGACAAATAAAATAAAAAAGTAAAATAAAATAAAAATAAAAAATATATAGGAAAAATGTGATAGTAAAAAATGGCTGTTTCATCTTAATCGACTGTTAAACATTTGTAAAAATGTTTCTTTCGGATGCGAGGGTTTCCTCACATTGATGAAGCAACGCTGGCCTACAGCGTAACAAGTGATAGCAAAATTCGACGAGTCGTGTAAGCCTTTCGGTAGCTTAGTTGGTCAGAGCATCGGGCCGGATTCCCGGAGGCGCGGGTTCGAATCCCGCCTGAAAGCTACTTATAGGGCTCGTGGTTTTTTACTATCAAATTTTTCCTATACTTACAAAAATTGCATTGTGAATGCATAAAAATAATTTAAAATCTTAAAAAATATATATTTCACATAGGATTATTTAAAAAAATATTTATATTATGTCCTTTTAACCTTCAAAATTAATAGTTTTCGAACCAAACGAGATATATCGTTATGTAATGCATGAAGAGCAACTTTATTTGGTTAGTTCACGCTATACAACGTTGACTTTTTTTGTTGATAGCAAGCGAACGGCAGGCTTATTACCAAAAAAAGCAACCAGTTGCTAGTTGTACAATTGCAACGCGACTGCTACTAGTTGCGGTTGGTTTGCAATCGGTACAGAACGGTACGGTACCTTTCATGCAATTTTAGTTCACAGATCGCTCGCTTGTGGCGCTATCGTCAGCGATCTACGTTCCGTAATACGGATATGTGTTTTGGGAGCGATGAATTGTTAATTGTCGCGATTGCAACTGTCACTTTAAGATCGGTAATAAGCCTGCGGGACGGGATAGAGCGTTGATTTTTTTTTTGTTACAAAGCAGATGCAATGAAGAACAAGAAAATATGGATAAGATAAAAATTTATAATGGGATTATTTTGCAAAAATCGCTAATAATGAAAAAAAGTGTAAAAACATCTCGAAAATGTTTGATTTTGTCTCTTTTTTGTCATATTAGTCATCTTTAATGAATTCATTTTACTCTTCCACTTATTTGCCAATCCTTCACAAGTACTTCAGCGTTTATTTCATGAGATATCTCTTTTGGTTCGAAAACTATTTGTTTTTTTATGACAAAAGGACCTAAAAAGAAATATATTTTTTAAATACATTGTAACATGAGCAATTTTTTAAAAATGTTTTTTATCTATTTTTGTCGATAAAATTCGGTATAGTCAACGCCCATTTCGTTTGTGCACCATATCGAGGGGCACACTGTATTATGGCCAGTCCAGTATTTTACCACCTCTGTGGTCTAGTGGTTCATACCACCGATTTCAGACCCAGAGGTCCCGGGTTCGATTCCCAGTGGAGGTCCATATTGTATTCGGTTTGGTTGGTGGTAGGACTCGTTCTTAGTCCGCCCGGCTAGCTACTACCATCTTATCTAAGTCTGGCGCCACAACATTGATGTTTCAGCATTATTGTGATCCGGCAGCTAACTGCCAGTTATCTCTAAAGGTTGAGAATTCCGGGAGTAGTGTGCTTCCACCTTCAGCCTTATCACCACTTATCATCAGGTGTGATGAAGGCTAAGTGCTACCCCGTTGTGAATAAAAAAAAATTATACCTAAATATGAAAAAAAAATCCTATTAAATATGAAACTAGTGTAACTCCGCTGGCATTCTGAGTTTGATGACAAATTGTTTGACAAAATTGTTGACAACAAAAAACAATAAAGAGAGTTAGCTCGCATTATTTATTTTGTAAGGGCGTTATTTTTCGAATGAAATTGTTCGGCCGAACTTTTAGGGTTAAGCCTTGGTCACACGTACCAAGTAAAATTGATGAGACAGCGCTCTCGGGCGATTGTCGCGGCATGTTTACAGCCGTAATCACTTACCTCCTAGGTTACTAATAATTGTGGTGTAAAGTTACACATCTGTTGTGGTCACTTATGTTGTCAAAAATGATGACAGAAACAACAGATTTACACGTGCCCATTCACACATGATTCACAGGGTCTTTGTAAACTCGCCACATAAGTTAACTCGTCACGATTTGAAAAGTTCAATACATTGAAAGTAAATTCGTCACTCATATGGAATGTATGTTTTAATTCGTCAAAGTTATTGTCAACTCGCCACTATTATTGATTTGATATCATATTTGCAAGAAGTACCGTTAGCAAGCAAGTATTTCAAATAAAAAATATTTTGTATTCAATTACGAAATAATGTTTTATTCAGTCAAGTACCAGGGCAACATAACTTACGAGGAGTTATTTTGATTTCGTACCGCAAAAAGATATAAGTATCTTAATTCCTTTTAGCTCTTTAATTTTTCAAAAATATAAGTCGACATAACTCCTTGTAATTTATGTTGCATTGCTACTTTTGACTGATTTTTTTATTTAGATATAAGTTAAATGACTTTATTTACATTTTTTTATTATTTAATGGTATTATTTGGATTTATGCTAATCAGTGCACTGTTAAATTGTTACACCTCTAGATATATTTATTTAATTCTGTTATCGGAAATGTGATTTAAAAATAAATAATTAATTATTTTATTATCCTAGTGTTTAATTTTCTGCAGTCCCTACGCAAACATCTACAGTGGCGAGTTTACAATAGAGTAAAATAAATTTATTTTTAAAATGCTACCCGTGACGAGTTTACACATATTTTTTGTGATTTTTCTGATGACGAACTAACTGTTCTGGCGAGTTTAAAAAGACCCGATTCACAAACCATCGGAAACGGATTCGGATTGGAATTCTGTGCTTTGTCTTTGTTTATTCTATAGTGACAGTACAGAGACAGGGCAAGCATTCCGCTGTCGGGAGCGTATCCGACGGTTCGTGAATCAGGAGCCAGGTGTAAATTTACACTACGTTTATTAGTAAGGGGGGAGTTTATAAAAAAAATCGAGTTAAGAAAGTGTCAAGTTTAAGAAAATTACGAAAACAGGGTAGACGAGTTAGGAAGTGACAAGTTTAAGAGAGACCTAGAGTCGGGTTAAAAATGAGACAAGACAGTGAATTGTTACTGCTGCTATTGCTGATGCGGTCGAGTTCGAAATCAAGGTAGTGTCATGAGACGCCGCGACGTGGAGTTATTGGATGATTCGCACGAATTTGACTCGCCCGAAATGTGCGAATTGACACTTTTTTAAAATATTATTTTTCTGTAGGCGATTCGCACGATATTAATTTAAAAGCGTGCGAATTGACACCCTCAAAAATAAATGTAGTGGTCAATTGGCCCATTTATTATTTTAGAGGTCAAAAAATAAAAAGTACAGTCGCGCACGTCTCGTAAATACTATGTAGAAATAATCAAAGTTTAGATAAAATAAAATTTTACTTGAAATAAGGAAAGCCGTTAGTTACTACTTAAAACGTTAAATATACAGGGTACATCGAAGTCGTTAACATACTTTTAAAAAAAAGAACATACTCATGTAATAGAGTCTTTTCCCCAAACATGCGGCAAATCCATAACGTAAAACAATATTTCTAAAACCCTGAAAAATCGCGTAAAATACTCAGTAGTTGCTCACTATAGCAAATAAAAATTAAAATAACTAAAAATAACAAGTTGATAAAAAAATATTGTTTAATTAATATTCAAATAACATACAAGCCTTTAACTACTTCATTAGCCTATCGACGAAACGCGGGCTCTACTATAACGTGAATTTATTCAAGTTCGCGCACGGAATTCACCGAAACAAACACTGTAACCCATGCTTCATGTCCGCTTTGCCCGCGTCCCTGCGCCCGCGCTGACGCCGGGCACCACCTTTTTTCACGTAAAAACATAGCTTTATATGAGTACATTAATGGGCCGAATGGATGACTTCAAAAACACCCTGTATATCTCGGTCAAGCTAACATGATACCTGTAAGTTATACCCGTCTCTATCACTCTTCGGGCATGACAGAATCGAGTGAAAGAGACGGGTATAATTCACAGGTGTCATGGTAGCTTGACCGAGTAGTACCTCTGATTGACAGCCGACAACAGAATAAGAGAGAGAGAGATAGCACACTTTAAAAAACTGTATACGCTATCTCACTCATGGGCGTCGGTCATGGGTCTTCAGAAGGGATGCCCGATCTGAATCGATTTTTCATTCATTTTATAATTCGTAGTATTTCCGTTGTTTTTAAAATTCCGCTTACATAATTTGCACTATCCTATCCACCCGTGTCACATCGAATAAAAACGTCAAAAAACTTGATTTTACTGGCGGAGCCATAATAATAACTATATCCAAAATATGTCACGCTAACTAAATACACGTCATATTCAATCGTAATAATTTATTTTATTTTAATTTTATTTTATATAACTTTATTGCACAAAATACATATGTAAAGTACAATAGGCGGACTTAACGCTTAAAGCATTCTCTGGCAGTCAACCTTTAGGAAAAAGAAATCAGCGAATGCGGTACAAACAAAGAAGAAGAAAAAAAAACTAATGAAATAAAATATTAATTTGTCTAAAAATAGGTATATAATTGCGATAAACGAACAAAAAATATGAGTATAATCTTTTTGCGGCGCGGCGGTATGAGATAAACAAAATTTTATAACGTACCTACCTTCATTTCATTTACACCCTCAGATAACTGAAACTATTTCAACAAAAAGGTGTCGCCTCAATAAAATCGATTGATCGATATTCTCAATGAAAAATTGATTCAGATCGGGCATCTCTACTGAAGACCCATGACCAACGCTGATGAGTGAGATAGCGTATACAGTTTTTTAAAGTGTGATATCTCTCTTTTATTCTGTTGTCGGCTGTCAATCAGAGGTATTTAACGTTTTAAGTAGTAGTTAGTTACTAGTAACTAACGGCTTTCCTTATTTCAAGTAAAATTTTGTATCATCTAAACTTTGATTATTTCTTCCTAGTATTTACGAGATGTGCGCGACTGTACTTTTTGACCTCTAAAATTATGTAAGGGCCAATTGACTACTACATATTTTTTAGGGTGTCAATTCGCACGCTTTTAAATTAATGTCGTGCGAATCGCCTACAGAAAAATAATATTAAAAAAAAGTGTCGTTTCGCACATTTCGGGCGAGTTAAATTCGTGCGAATCATCCAATAACTCCGACGTGAAGTCGCGACGTGTAGCTTGCAGTTCTTTGCGGTTTGATGCTCAGTACGAAACTACACCTAATATCAAGGATAAGAAAGAGGGCTGTACCTACAAATATTATTCTGTGGCTGTACGGAACCTTGTTTCAAAATCGAACTCGAACTTGTTAACTTTATTTTATATTGGACAAGTTTAGCTCGTCATTCCGAACACGTACGGGGTCAATTCCTTCAGGACATTGGGATAGAATGAGAGCTACTTTTTAGGGTTCCGTAGTTGAAAAAATTGGTAAGTATCTTGTTCATTTAAAGGGAAAGCCGCGCCCTAAACGGCTTAACCGTAGGTAGGTATAGTAAATTATACCATACACCATACGTCAAAATATCATCAGAGCTGCCAATGTGCTGATACAAAGACGATGATGTAAAATGGTATAAACGGACAAAAAGGGCGGCGCTGCTCTGGTTTTCACACAAAATAATACGATCACGATAACCATTACGATTACGAGAGTTATTTTGAAGATTGATACTACTCGGAAGTCGAAATGTATGAGAAAACTATGAGTTTTACGTAATTTTGTATTGTCAAGTGCAAGGAATAATACAAAGCTTTGGGAGATACGCCTCGGCGACTCGTCTCCGTAACTGGCGTAGGATACCAGTGGTCTGTAGTATCGTAATTTTATCGACCGGAGTTTTATCTGTAAATGCCGAAAATACGCAACCAAAGTTCGGCGTGACTACGCCCGCAACGCAATGCTATTTGAATTTACTGATGATGATGACATACCATGACTAGTCGTAATTGCATACAAACAAAATCAGCCGAGTAATAGATTGGGAATGTTCGGCAGGTGTGTTTCGACACATAGGTAGGTAAGTAGTGTGTTTTCACACTTAGGTCGGTATTATAGAACAACACTCAAGTGGAGTGGAGATCTCTACTCAAGTAACTATACCTAGTTAGAAAGGGGTGCATATCCACTCAACGAATACATTTATCCCTTTTAACTATAGGTACTTGAGTAGAGTTCTCCACTTGAGTGTTGTTCTATAATAATGTCACCCACTAAGTAAACTTTTATAATCATTTTTTTTCAAATCAAAACATGTTTGTTTTGTACAAAGAAGAAAACTGGAAAACCCTTTTTTAAGTAATCTCCTAGCATAAAATTTCTTTCAGGCGGTTAACAAAATTAGCATTTTAATTTGTTTGTTTGATATTATCTCTTTCATTTTGAGTCTGCCAACGCATCAACTACGTGCGGAAACGCAAAAAACCTACGCAATTCTTCATTAGTAATTTTCATTACAATTAAAATTAACAAATCAGATTACTTTGGTCAGTTCTTGAAAAAATTTATGAAAAATTCAGTACGAATGGCAAACACAATAAAAAAAGGATTCGGTGTAACTTTTTTATCAGCTCAAGAATGGGTTATTTTGTAAAAGTTTGTGGAAACTTATATAAACGACGCCGAAGTTTTTGTTGTTATTGCATGATGTAGGTAAGTATTTACCTTTAAATGTTTGTTTATACGTGTTTTATCGATAAGGCCCTATAGAGCCCAAAGATTATCTACTATTCTATGTAGGTAACACCTATGTGTACTTTATGGAATGCAATAAACCATCATTGATCTGATTTGAAGGTACTGGTCGAAACAAAATGATGGTAAATCTATACTAATATTATAAAGAGGAAAGATTTGTATTTTTGTATGTAACGAATAAACACAAAAAGTACTGGACCGATTTCAAAAATTCTTTCACCGTTAGAAAGCTACAGTCTTCCCGAGTGACATGGGCTATATTTTATCCCGATATTCCCACGGGAACGGGTACCACGCGGGTAAAACCGCGAGGATCCGCTAGTCAATAATAAATATATAGTTTAAAAAACTAAACAAACACACTTTTAATAGTAACAGACTAAAAAGTACAAAATAACCGTCTATTCAGTAACTGAAATTAAAAAGCGTGGTGCGCGTTGTCAATATTAAGTTCTTGAAATTCATGCTTTGCAAAGGGCGCACCACGCTTTTTAATTTCAGTTACTGAATAGACGGTTATTTTGTACTTTTTAGTCTGTTACTATTAAAAGTGTGTTTGTTTAGTTTTTTAAACTATATATTTATTTCTTTCTTTTTAGTCTAATAAATGGCAAACCCAATTACCATTAATTAATGCCACTAGCTTCCTTAATAAGATGTAATAAATTACATAATTAGGATGTCATGATGAAACTCGAGGGGTTTCCTAGTGGTCATTAAGGTAAGCTACTGGCTTCCTCCCTGCTCCATCAACAGACCCTCACCACCAAGTGTAGCGAATAGGTCTCATCTGAATGAAACAAATGAGCCCAGACTCGAGGGGTTTCCTAGTGATCCCTAAAAAGTGTCACTGGCTTCCTCCCTGCTCCATCATTAGACCCTCACCACCAAGTGTAGCGAATGGGTCTCATCAGAACGAAACGAATGAGCCTAAACTCGAGGGGTTTCCTAGTGGTCATTAAGAAGTGCCACTGGCTTCCTCCCTGCTCCATCATCAGACCCTCATCACCAAGTGTAACGAATAGGTTTCATTAGAAAGAAACAAATGAGCCAGAACTCGAAGGGTTTCCTATTGGCCATTAAGGAGTGCCACTGGCTTTCTCCCTGCTCCATCATCAGACCCTCATCACCAAGTGTAACGAATAGGTCTCATTAGAACGAAACAAATGAGTCAGACTCAAAGGGTTTCCTATTGGCCATTAAAGAGTGCCACTGGCTTCCTCCCTGCTCCATCATCAGACCCTCACCACCAAGTGTAGCGAATAGGTCTTATCAGAACGAAACAAATGAGTCAAAACTCGAGGGGTTTACTTGTGGTCATTAAGGAGTTTCACTGGCTTCCTCCCAGCTCCATCATCAGACCCTCAGCACCAAGTGTAGCGAATAGGTCTAATCAGGCCGAAACAAATGAGCCAGATTTCGAGGTGTTTCCTATTGGTGATAAAGGACTGCCACTGGCTTCCTCCCTGCTCCATCATCAGACCCTCACCACCAAGTGTACCGAATAGGTCTCATCAGAACAAAACAAATGAGTCTAAACTCGAGGGGTTTCCTAGCAGCCATTGAAGAGTTCTATTGCCCACCTCTTGACTCCATCATCAGATCAGCTCGATAGTAGCAAATTATTGTATTGTCATCAGATTCATATAGACTTGCAAAGTTTCAGATTTATACGACAATTAAAAGTAGGTTAAAATTGAATTCCAAGATTTTCTTACATTGTGACTTAGTTACAAGTGAAGCTAATAAAAGTGTGGTAATAAAAAGAAAGTGGAACTACTGAACCGATTTTAATTTTGACTCCTACGGAAGGGGAGACTATAAATAAAACCATAGTAAATATTTGTATTGTTTTACGTAACATCTTTAAGATTGTTGACCTCAATCGAAACTCCTGAATTTTCGCGTAAGATCAAGTTGTTTGTAATTTATTTAGTTTCGCGTTCACACGAAGTCTCAGCGTTGCGAAAACGTCGCGGTTTCTATTAAAACTTGAGCAGTTTCACCCTGACGCCGATGTTATTTAGTTTGTTGTTAGAACTGCTATACTACCTACATGGCGAAACAAATCGGCAAGAAATGTAGAGAACATTATGGACGTCCATCTCAGAAGTAAGGTTTCTGTGTTGAATTGAAAGAACACAGTTGAATCAGCTTATTTTTTCTTTTTTGCACAAAAAATGCATTTTTTTATTATTGAAAATGAAGTCTTTACTTTTTAGAAAAAATCTACCCGTCTCACAACAAGCTCTGACAGGACTCGAAACTCCGAGATTTCACTGTCCGAAAGTCCGTTTACATATCGAGGCATGACAATTGGCTATCACCCCTTTTTTTACTGTGCATCTTCGTAAGTCAAGGTCGCGTTTATTGAATGTAAGTATTGATAGACTATGCCAGCGCGCACCCATACCACATGAATATTTATTTATGTGGTATGGGTGCGCGCTGGCTGGTTACTTTGTGCCCATACTGCATAGCTCAGTAAGTATACCTACTTTCAAGAGCGTAATCAAAATATATATATATATATATATATTTTGATAAATTGATATATATTTTATATATATATATGTTTGGGAAGTATACTCGATTTATGCGCGGTATCGAAGGTAAGATAGCCAGTTCCACCGTGGTGGAGGATTCCGGGAATAGTGCGCTTTTCCACCTTCAGCCTTAACTTCACATTATATAATATGCTATATGAAGGCTAAGCCTGGCAGACGGGCCACCGACCACAACCACTAAGTTTTCATACATTTTATAAGAAGTCGCCGCCCACCATTGACGCCTGCCGCGCCGGTAGTCGTTACAAATTTCTTCTTCTTCTATACATATACAGGTGGTTAAAAAAACAGTACAGAGGTTTTAGGGGATGATAGTGTCCATCAATACGAACAATTTTTACTATGGGGCCGACCACGAAATCACGAAAAAAAAAATCAACTGTTCTATACATTTCAGTCGAGTCGATATTGTATTTTTGTATGGAACAGCTGATACTTTTCCGCGCACTTGTGATTTTTAGTCGACCGATAGTTTAGTCGGTATCGTAAGACGATCGTGATTAAACTGTCGTCAGCCGATACCTAATAGTTGGGCGATAGTTTACTTGAATGCAGTGCGCGCGCTCACATAGTCCTTTATGCACATAAGCGACCGGCCGATAGTTGCGCTGTGCAATACTTAGTATGATCGAACAACTATCGGCCGATAGTTTGATCGGTCGATTTTTAATCGTCAGTGCGCGCACTGCCATTTAACTCTACTATACTGAATCCGAGAACGATCAAACTATCGCTCGATTAAAAATCACAAAGTGCCTGGCTCTAAGCATTGTAGCGGTACGTAAGTTTAGCGCTGACCGTGAAGTGGAGGGGATAGCTGCGCATGTTTATGGTATGGCGCAAGGCCCAAAATAGGTACTGTAATGCCTCTACGGCGGCGCTACGTAAATACGATGGAAGTGATTGAATGAAACACTGTGATTACGATATTCTACACTTTTATTCACAAACTTGTAGTTTTTCCATGTATGGCTTAGCATAGGTAGGTAACTAATTTATTATCGGGGATCTACGGCCTACTCGAAGGCAAAGAGCATGTAATCACTACGTTTACTCGGAGGCTCCTAACAGAATGCGTCAAACCACTCCAAAACTGTATCTTCTTTTTTAATTAAATTCGTTCTAATCGATGGCTTGAACTAATACAATCCAAAGAGGCCTATACATAAATAGCGTTAGAGCCTACAAATTACAAACACTCCACAGTACCTACCTTATTTTTGACGGTCAGCGCTAGACCTAGACGCCCGTTCGTGCCGCTAAGTATTTGTGGTGGATAAAGAAAACCTCCTTGTAGTGGTACTAAGGTACTAAGTATAATAATGAACGCATCGTTCGAATGTATCGAAAGCAATTTTAAGATAACATCCCAATTTACGATACACTATTCACAAGAATGCCACCAAAGTGTCATTCACCGGATACCATCCAGTGACAAAGAAGCCCATACCCATAATAATATAATAGAATAGCACCCTTCACAACCTTGATTGAAAACCGTTTACGATCCGCCTAGGGCTCTACATACGGAACGATCCGACGTTACGATAAATCTGAAAAGATATCGTGACGATAAATTTTTCTTTCTTTCTTTCAAATAACAACACTTAGGGTGACTTTCACCACTGATATTTAAACGCGATTAACGCTAAACGTGTTTAAAACGTATTTCTGACTCTGTCACATTCAAACAGATGACAGAAACAGAAATATGTTTTAAACACGTTTAGCGTTAAACACGTTTAAATATCAGTGGTGAAAGTCACCCTTAAAGTAAAAAGAAAGCTATACCTGTGCCCAATTACAAATGTGCACAGATTTAGCAGTTATCTGATACAAGCTTAATGTTGCTTAATTTGGGCTGGATACCTAATTGATGTGAGTGTCAAAATATATTTATTCATTTTATTATTTAAAATGTTTTTAAATGCATACAAAGCAGCAAACATCAATTTAAGTAATTAACATTATTGTTTATCTGATAATTATAATAAATCGTTTTTATATTTCAACTGATAGGGTTGTGTGAACTGTTTTTTTCCACAAATCCCCATTGTCAATTTGTTTAGTACTGAATGGGGATTTGTGGAAGAAAAGTTCACAATCCCCCATTGATGGGTGAAGTCGATGGGGATAAGTGGAATAACCCGCTAAAGGCTAAAGTGAGTAATTAATTCACTCGTGTTAATTTAAACTTGTGCATGTGTTAACATAACACTTGTGCATTAATAACTCACTTTGCGCTCGATGCAACAATCTACTATTCTCGAGCTTCTCTGTGCTTCGAAAGGCAAGTAAAGCTGTGGGTCCAGGTTGCATTTGCAGTCGTTAATATCCACCAATTTGCATTGGGCTCGCGTGGTGGGTCATGTCATGTCCCATTCTCCTTAACCATCCAGCCCCAGTAGTGGGGACATTAAATGGCTGATGATGATGACTGAACTCAACTGTTTTTAACGTTTCCCTCGTGTTCTGTCTGTAGTCGTTAACGTTATTCTGTCATTAACTTTTTTGTTACGATCTCTGATATCGTTTGCGATCAAGTAAATTATTAACGATCTTACCATACACTTCAGACGAGTTGAATAGTCGTTTCAGACCGATCGATTGATCGTAACGTATATGGAGACTATATAAAACCGCGTTGCGGGCACTGACGCGGACGACGCGACGCGGCCGAAAACGGCGGCGTTTGTCCAGCATTAGCCAACGCCAGCCAATCTAATATCTTCTTCTAAATTCTCTATCTGCCAGTATACCAGAGCGTTGCCGTGATATATTTCTGCCCATCATACTTTGTACTTGGTTATTTGAAATGTCACACGAGACGTTACTAAAATTTATTGAGCATTACTGAGGCATGTCTACTGCGACACAGTTGCGCCATAGCAGCGCATCTTCATGGTAGCGCCTTTGAAGCGCTTCCTCACGCCTCTAATTTGAAGGCGCTTCTTTGGGCGCCTTCAAATTAGAGGCGTAGCTATGCCATCAGTTCGCAAAGTCCTACAGCAGGAGACCTTAGAACGAGAAGAATCGGCATGAACAGTTTCCTTTCCGATCCGGGGGGCTACCGGCTAAGAAATCTGGATATGGGTGTGGGCTTCAACTGTCATTTGAATTCCTTATTCTGATAGATTTTTGCTGCTTTGTTCTGTTAAACGTTGCTAGCTAGTTATCGCAGAGGCGGATTAAACGTGGAGAGCGCCCTAGGCAAGCACCTCCTAGGCGCCCCTCTACACACATTTTTTACTAACTTCGAAAGAACGAGGAATCGTCTTACTGCATAGTTGGTACACACACACATAGTTAGTGATTATATTAATATGTGAACGAGTGTAACGAATATCATTTATTATTTGGGCAACGTTGGCACCACAGAACACGGAAAGATTTTTTTCTTTCCACGTTCTGTGGTTGGCACGCTCATAGACCATTTTATTGAAATAACGCAAAAGATCAGGGTACCTTTGCTCTCTATAACCAATATTCTTAGCATGAAAAAATAATATCAAAATTAGAAAAATATAAAACGTTTTTTTTTAATGTAACCGCCTTCAAAAAGAATCTTCAAACAAAATTAACAAACACTAAAATACGAAAAAAAAAAATAGAATTTTTAATTTAAAGGACGAAAATGCGCGACATTTTTTAACTTATCTTGGTACTTACTGAACTGTTTGAAGTTGGTGCCAAGTTCAATAGGTATTTGAGGTAAATACGTCCTACACCTCACGCTTGAGACCAAGTTTTTTTTAATGTTTGTTATTTCACTCAGTATAATTCGTTCTTATTATTTTTGGCTTGGCATCGACTTCAAACAGTTCAGTAAGTAGTAAGTACCAAGATAAGTTTTAAAATGTCACGCATTTTCGTCCTTTAAATTAAAAATTCTATTTTTCTTTTTTCGTTTTTTAGTGTTTGTTAATTTGTTTAAATATTATTTTTGAAGGCGGTTACATTTAAAAAAAAATCTTTTTCGATTTTTAGTGTAAAATCGTAGCGAAACTAGATGGTGATTATGATAAATTGTTGTAAATATCCTAACCATTACGGAGTTCAGCTTTCCATCTTTAGCTACTTAGATAACTTGAAGGAATACAACTGAAGGTCCATTTGTGCTTATGGTACTTATAAATCATAATTATAACTCCTAACTGTTGAGGAGTTTCACCTCTCATCATCAGCTCACCCTAATAACCTGAAAGAATTTAACTATTAGTCCATACGTACGATTAATACTAAAGGAATTATTCTCCAGCTCCTAACCGTTAAGGAGTTGTAGCTTCCATCACCAGCTCATCACTATGAGATGATGACTACTAGATGCAAATACTTGACTAATTTCTAAAATAAATGGATCGCTTAAGGCTTGCCTATATTAGAGAATGTCTCTCAATTTTCCTGGGATTTCATCTCCTGATCCTGACATCTGATCACGTCAGAAGTATAACTTTCGAAAAAAAAACATTGAAAATGATCCCCATTTTGATGAAAATAAGAAGTCGTCTAAATAAGCAAACTAAAGCCTAAATACGCATTATTCAGGATAACTCCAGAACTTCTCGTCTGTTCTTTATGAAATTTAAAAGGGACCGCACGAGAAGCGTCACCTTTCAAATAAAAAAAGAATTACCTAAATCGGTTCTTTAACTAAAAAGTTCTGATGTAACACACATAAAAAAATACAGTCGAATTGATAACCTCTTCTTTTTTGAAGTCGGTTAAAAATTACCTACATATGGCACACTGAAAGTTCAGCGCTCCTGGCCGCTAAAATGTTTTATCTCGAATGTTACCTATATTTTTTTAAACTTAGGAAACTCAATAATAAAAAAAATTGGCGCGATATCGCGTTTCAATTGTTTGTTATCACAAGTTGCGAAAAGATTTTAGGGCGCTGATTTTTTATGACTAAAAGTTCAGTCTCCGCAAGATTGCACTGCTCGTCTTCAAAATGCTTTTGGGAGGGAAGCAGCTTGTTTGAGCACTGTAAGGCGTTGGTACGAAGAATTTGATCGTGGCTGTGTTTCTCTCTATGATGAAATTCGTGAAGGTCGGTCGGTTCAGCTGGAAGAGGCCGTGATAGCTTTCAACCAGCGCGTGAAAAATATGCCCTCATCAGACCAATGGTCCTCATGATTTCAAAAATGGTTTGACCGAATGAAAAAGTGTTTAAAATGTAATGGAAAATACTCCGAAAAGCAGTAAATAGACGCGTTTTACCTGAAATAAAACGCATATTAAACTACTTACCTCATTAGAAGCTTATTATATTGAGATAGGCACATCCGTTTCCCGTCGTATTTTTTTTCTCTTTTCTTGGTTCTCCGTCTCTCTCGCCCGTACCCTCAGTGGCGTCACCTGGCGGCGCGGCAGGGAAGTTTGTTTTCGCGCCAATTTCTGCGGTGGCAGAGCGGCCGCGCGTAATTGTTCCTCATTGCGTCGAAATATTATGAACAAGGTATATGCATCAGGCAGAGATAAAAACTAAGCTTCTAATGAGGTAAGTAGTTTAATATGCGTTTTATTTCAGGTAAAACGCGTCTATTAAACAACTTGACCGTCATTAGAAGCTTATTATATTGAGACCTGTTTGTTATCGCCTGGTGAAAAAAAAAACGCCAATGTGCAGGAAGAAAAATAAAACCAGATGTGCGAGAGAGAACATGTATTATAGTTATGTAGAAAATAATCAAGAACCAAAGTAATATTGTTATAGTGTTAATTTAACAAACAATATTTACTTATCTGATATTGAAAACTAACCATGTAAGCATAATATGTATGCTTTTGTATAATTTCCCTTTTACTGTTTAATCTATTCTAATACAATTCGTAGAACAATAAAATAGAAATCAATTATATTTACAATAAATTCTCGATACACTCAGAGTATCACACAATTTCGTTGAACAAAAACGGTTGCACTATTTATTAATGATAACGTCAATCAAAGAAAAACATAGGTAATTTGTTTAAGTGATACAACGAATCAATTCACAGGATTAAAAAAGTTGGTGACAGATGTACTACTACTGCCTGGATTTACAACCTCGCGACAATAGAACTTTTGAAAAGTATTAATTGATCTCCAATTTCCCCTTGTCAATATGTCATCTATAGGGAAATTATCAATCCAGTTTCTAGATGCCACCGCCGAGCGGACACTACCTGGAGCTCTACTCTTGTTCTCCGAAACGAAATTTCGGAAACGAAAGAAATTTAAACGAAGTTTCGTTTCTGCCGCTACTCTTGAACATTTTCGGACGCGCACGAAAAGTTCGAATCCATAGACAATTTTCGTGAACGAATGGAATGAACAACATTACGTAGGTTCTTTTAATGTCATTTACGGTAAATAACCGGTTTTTAAATTAACTTTAAAATTAAAACGTTGGTTTAATAATTTTAAGAATGTATTTAATTAGTAGTGCTTTACTATGTTTAATAACCCAGAAACTGATAAATGAGCAATTAAAATTCAAGTTTATGTCGAAAAACACAGTGACACTAAAAGAACCCTTTCAATGACTGATAACCGCCCAAGTTAAGATGTCTATAGTCCCCACTGACCTCTATAGTCCCACATTCCTGTATGTTCCGGTGACAGAGGAGCCACTTGCAGTACAAAATTAGGTGTCAAAATGAACATTCGTATGAAAAATTAGTACCAATGATTATCACCGACCCAGATTTATGCTTGTCGTCGTATGACAACGTAACTTGTCCGCAGTATGACATTAGCTGAGCCGTCAGCCGTTACTTCAAAATTTCAAAATATTTGGTGCATAATTTGGTGTTATTTATACGTTGTTACCAAAGAAAGTAAGTATTAATATTTATGTTTTGCACGCCTAATTCTTATTTAAATAATATTTTCGTAATAGGTTCCTATTATTTAGTTTCACCGCATCTTTTCAGTATGGCTCCAAATTCCTGTTCGACAACTCCTCAGCAAATCACTGTACTCCTCGATTTCCTCGATGAACATAAAGATCATGCTCGTGGGAGATTGAGGAGTATAGAAGGAAAGGTCCAGACAAAGAGGCTGTGGGAGGAGTTGTGCGACACTCTCAATTCCATGGGTGGTTGCACAAAGACGATTCAGTAGTGGCAAAAGGTACCTAATTATACTTACATCCTAACAATCCATACAAAAACTATCTGTGCCGCCCTCTGTGATCCACATACTTTTAAACTACGGAGACAATTAAAATTACAAGAAAGTTACAGTGTATCACTAAAAAATATAATAAGTATTCCCTGCAATGTATGTAGGTATACAATTTTGGAACTTATTGGAATGTTGTTTTGCAGCCTTACCTGCCTGCTACAGACGTCAGAAGCAGGTTGTATCAGTATGAAGATGGGCGCGTAGAGAGAGAGACAGTAAGGAACGCTGAGCTCGCAGGCATCAGGGCTGCCATGCCATTTGCAGCTGTGTGAGCTATTGCGAGAACAACTTTAAATAATAAAGATTTTCTCCTGTTACCAACCAACTCCAACCTCGCACCTCAAACTTATTGCTTAGTTATTTAAATTTTTACTTTCTTGCATACACTATGCAATTTTTATTAGTGAAAAATTAAAAGTGAAGTAGGTATTTAGAAAAAGTCGACCCGTCTCACAACCAGCTGCGATGGGATTCGAACCCACGACCTTTCGCTATACGGGCGACTGCTCGCGAAGGATAAAAGGCCTAACAAATATAAAGTTATAGGTTTTAGGTAGGAACCTACAACTTTATATTTGTTTAAAAGGAAAATATTCTAATACTTATATGAGATTTTTTTTTTCATAAAGGTTATAATATAATGTACTATAATGTTGTATAATCAGTGCTTATCCTATAACCAATTTGTTGTAATATGTAACGATATGTTTCTTGTTTTGTACATGTTAAATGTAAGCTAATATCATGTATTGAAGTAAGAAATAAAAACCATTAAATACATTGATATTGTCTTTTTAATCTATACTAATATTATAAAGAGGAAAAATTTGATTGTTTGTTTGTTTGTTTGTTTGTTCATCGAATAGGCTCCAAAACTACTAGACCGATTTGGAAAGTTCTTTGACCATTAGACAGCTACATTCTTCCCGAGTGACATAGGCTATATTTTATCCCGATATTCCCACGGGAACGGGTAGCAAGCGGGTAAAACTGCGATGATCCGCTAGTCTTCTAAACTAATATTATAAAGAGGAAAGATTTGATTGTTTGTTTGTTTGCATCGAATAGGCTCCGAAACTACTAGACTGATTTAGACAATTCTTTGACCATTAGAAAGCTACATTCTTCCCGGGTGACATAGGCTACATTTTTGGATATTATAAGAATGCAGCAAGCAAATATGTAGCAAACACGCAGTTAGGCATGCATAACGATTTCCTCGTCTTGTCGTAGGTACATTTAACTGAGACACTGATGATTACCTCCTATGACAAAAAAAGTTACACAAGTGGGTTTTATTTCAATATTACAATTTTATTAATTGGTTTGGTATGAATGTATCTTCCTGGTTCCTTTCTAAAGTTTGTATTAATACAGCGCTTTTCCCTCGACCTGCCTGTAAAGCTCGAGTCGAAGATGCGGCTGTCTCAATTTCCCTGCGAATCTGCCTGGCTCTGTCCGTTTGGTGATCCTCTTCTGTCAAATACGGGACCTCCCTCCTCGGGAAAAAAACTCCGGACCTCCAATACCAGCCCTTATACATATGTACTATACACATAGCAGGCTACTATAATTTTAGCTGCTGTTTTTGGGCAGTAATGGAGTTCCCTAGCTGACAAAAGACATCTCTACCATCGAGCTTTCAATACACCAAATGTGCGTTCAACGGTGCAGCGTGGACGTTTTTGGATGGCAGTATCTTCCCTCTAGAGAGTCCTCAACAGCATTATCGACGGGTGTCATCACTCCCTTAGAAGATATCCAGAATCACCTGAAAATAAATCAAAATAGAACTTTAGTATTGAAAATTAAGTAAATGAAAAAATCGTTAATCGGTTATCACTAGGTACCTATATTTACTACTTACTTCCGCTTAATATGATTCCTTTTTTGAGATTTTGAAGAAATCTTATGTGCTTTGCTAGTACCTGTATGCGGTGCATTAAGTGCTGTTGTTTAAGTCAATATCTATATCTGAAAAGCGATAACCAGGCTTATGAAAAGTAAAATCGAAAAGTTCATTAAAATGCGTGTTTACATAGTACAAACTTACTTTAAGGGTTGGCTTGATCTCTTGTTGCCTTGCCCCTGGAGGTAATAAAGGCACTATCTCAGTCCACAGCTCCTCGAATAATTCCCGACTGAGTCTGTAATTTCCTATAAACTCTAGATCGGGAATATTCGCTATAAATAACTGATTTCGCAGGTGCTGCCGGTTCTTTCTCCTCTCCAAGCGTTCTTCGCGCAAAGCAGCAGCGATTAAAAGCTGCCTCGTAGCCATATCAGTTAATTTTTTAATAAAAATCGACCCAAACGAAAATAGAAAGGTAACGCTTTTGAGTTCGTCAAAATTGCGAACTTAAAACTGCCAAACTTCAATTTTCGTTCGTTATTAAATTGAAATAGAGTAAGCTTAGAAAATTTAAACGTCAAAGCATTTTCGTTTCAACGAAGTTTCGAAACGAAGAAGTCAGTGGTAGGAAATGTGCGAAGTTTCGAAAGAAATTTCGTTTTTCGTTGAATTAGAGTAGACCTGCAGGTGTGGCTGTGATATTAGCTAACTTCAGCAAAGACTTTATCCATCCAGCTATTACCGTACGTGAAGCCGGTTGTGGTGAAGCACGCAATGTTATAAATAAATTATGAGAGCCACTCTGTGTACGCCTTTCATTTAAAATATGAATACATCTTTTCACCCAATACACTGGATCGAGATTTGGATTTTGGGAGTTATGGAGTAATTTCCATCCTGATTGTCTATAGTCCCTACAATCGGTTTTTGATCCAAACCGTGGCCATAATATTATAGTATTGTTTTGATCAAAATAATGTTGACTGTCTACACATAACAAGGTAAGATCATGTATCCTACGCCCAGAGCATAGCAACAACAGTGTTGCTGTATGACGGACTACTTGGAAAACATTCTCATTATCCACAGAGTAGTTACTCAAAAAAGATGCCAAATCATGAATGTCCCACACTGGGGGTTTTAATGATTTTACTTGTTTTAATGATATTGCTTTTAAAATATGTTTGACTACAACATCCTCACTTAGATTTCCAGATAATTGAGCGCTGCATAAGGTGGACACGACAGACTTGTGCAAGAGTATAGTATTATATGAAAGATTAAATTTTAAATGTAAATCCGCCAAAAATTGCGCTAATTGTGGACCATTAGGACGTGTAGGGCTAATATTGTTGTCATTCGCCCACTTTAACCAGCGATTCCAACAGACGTTGTATGTCTTTATAGTAGAAGGTCGCCATGACATTTTCAGCAAGGATTTTTGTTCTAGATCCCATGAAATTATGTCGTTCGACCACCCCCACATTTCCAAACTTCTAAGGTCATGTGTTGAACCTTGGGAGGTGGCAGGCCTGTCGTCGTGTCTATTAGGCAAAATTGCGGATTCCGCACTGTGAACGGTGCTCCGATGGCTCGGGCTTTCAGATCGGCTCGCCAAAAGACTTTCTCCCAACGGGGGACTACAATCAGATACATTCCTGTTGCCTGATTGAGGTGTGTTAGCACTCGGGGAATGAGAGATGGCGGTGGGAATATCCACCCCAGGGGGAAGTTCCATTGCCTGCTGAAGGCATCGTGAAATATCGCCTCGTGGTCGTTGAGATCCAAGGTTACATAGTTTGTCACTACTCGAGCATTCTTGGATGCGAATAGATCGATTACTGGCCAGCCCCACTTCGCAAATACCTTTTCTGTAAATGTTGGCAGTAGGTGCCACTCTGGAGCTTGGCGATTCCGCGACAGGTGATCTGCATGACCGTTGTACCTCCCTGGTATATAATGAATCTTGAATACGATTTGGTGATCGTCTAAAATCTGCAGTATTCGATATGTCAAGTTCAGGAGGTCCTGCGATTTCGATCCGCCTTCTTTGCGGAGATTTGCCACTGCGGTTCGACTGTCCGGTTGGATCAGAATCGACGTCTGCTTCATGTTCGATGCTTGACATTCGAGAACTTTTAGAATTGCCAACATTTCCTTGTAGTTGCAGTGCAGGTTCTGTTCTGCGGGAGTCCACCTCCCCGACAAGGCAAAGTTGTTCAGTTGTGCTCCCCACGCTACATCCGAGGCGTCGGTTGTCAAAAAGAATGTTGGTGGCGGTATGTGTATCGGTGTCGAATTTCGATAATTCTGAAGCCACCAACTCATTTCTGTTACTACACTGCAAGGTAGAGTGTATTTCTTTGAGGTGTTGGTTTTTGGCAATGTGTTTAGAAAGGCGATCGTAGCTCTGTGATTCAATCTGCCCCGCGGGACCACGAAGCTGGCAAAGTTCAACAAGCCTACGAGACTTTGAAGCTCTTTCAGTGACACCTTGCCAGTTTTCAGTACTAGAGATATTTTCTGTTCGATAGGGGGATACTTCTCTGGAGGTAAACGCTTGTGGTTTCTCCAAGTATCCCACACTATTCCCAGATAATTGATGCTCTTTTGAGGAATGAGTTCGGACTTTTTGTAATTTATTATGAACCCCAGATAAGACAGTACTTTTATTACAATGTTTACGTGACTGGACAGGATCGTTGGGTCCTGATGTACTATGAGGTAATCGTCTAGGTAAACAATTAGCCTGATATTCATTTGTCGCAATATTTGAGCAACCCAGTTCGTCAAGCACGCAAAAGTTTTTGGAGCCGTGCTCAGCCCGAACGGAAGACACGTCATTTCCAGTAGTTCGCCTTTGTAAATCAGACGCAAAAACCGTATGTGGGATTGACCTATAGGTAGGTGATAGTACGCTTGCGACAGGTCCAATTTGCACATCCAATCTCTTGGCTGAACAAAATCGGGGATTCGATACATGTTTATTAATCGAAATTGATCGGTCAACACATAGTGGTTGAGCGACTTCAGATTGAAAATAGGGCGCAGTGAACCGTCGCTCTTTGGTACTAAGAACAGGGATGACACAAAGCTTGGAGAGAGCCTTGCTGTTTCTAAAACCCTTTGTTCTTTCATTTGTGAGACAATTGCAGACATTTCGTCCGATTCTAATGTGCGATGGCAGTCGCTTGCAAGGTGCGGTACCTTGAGTGGTGGTTTCTGATAAAAGGGTATGCGATACCCTGTTATTATGCGAAGAAGAAAACTCGGGGCGCCCATTTCCTCCCAACGATGTCGATACAGTGCTAGTTGACCAGCCCGAAAGTTCGGCGAGTCATCGTCTATGCCTTTTATTACCTCTGTTGGCAGAGGGCGAAGAGGGGCGCTTTTGCCCTCTTTGAAAGGGCTGCCGTAGCCTCGATCCACGAGATCGAAAGGAAGTTGAACCTCTATTGTTTGTGTTGTACCCACGTTGTTGATCGTGGCTGGTATAAGTATATCCTTGCGGAGGATATTGCATTTGGTAAGCACCCTGCGAGGGTTGCATAATAGGTTCACAGTATGCGCTATGTGGGTTTCGGGCCCACGAAACAGATGTACCACGAGGTGGTACAATATGAGGAGTCTGCCCTTGCGAAGGAAAACGAGTATTAGTAATAGGTTTTGCTCGCGGAGCATTCCCACTGCTAGATTTATTAATTGGCCAAAATGTTTTCTTAATGCCACCGAGTTTTTCTAATGCTGACGCAAACTGTTCAGAATTAAACAAATGCGAGTTCGAAGGAGGGATTCTATTTAATGTAGAACGCATTAAAGGGTCTCTTACATTTTTTAGAATGCCTGCTCTTCTCATCTCGATGGTTTCAGACCTATGGCCGCAAACTACTTGTAAAATATCGCTTGATATTTTATGATAATCACCGTTTAGGAAAAGTTCCTTAATTTTGTCATTAAGGTTGCTGAGAGAAGCATCACTAGATTGGGACCAGGCCAATAACTTGCGTAAACTATTAATAAAACATTCTTTTTGTTTTAAAACACCGAACGTAATAGCCGCATAGGACTTATCAGAATAAGCTAAGTGGCGGATGGTATCATAACCTTTAACCAATTCGTTTGTTTCGAGCTCTGTAAATCCAGGCGTGTGGTTGTATGATTTTTGCGTTTCCGCATATCGTATTTCAGACCACGTAGCTTTATCAAATCTTTGGACTTCGTTTAACATGTTTAAATATTCCGTCGGAGTGTGTGGCATTGATGGTTCTTTTAATTTAGTTTCAAAATCAAAACTTAAGTCTAATTCGCCCGGAATATTTAAATCGTTAACCGTATTATCACGAACAGCATTCGAATCATTCGTGGTCACAATAGGTAACACCTGCGAGGTGCAATAATCGTTATAAAGATTACCGCTAACACCCGATAAAACAGAAACATTATCATTATCCTCATAATTATTGTAATTACTCGTACAATTCAAAAAACTTTCTTTAAGTTCGACCATTTCTTTTGTCAATTTTTCAAAAAATCGTTTACTATTACGTTTCTTTGAACGACGTCGACGGGCAGCCTTCTTTTTCTTTTTAGAATCACGTTGAGAATCTGAAGAACTAGATGTAGCAGACGAGCTACTACTGCTACTACTACTTGAACTCGGACTCCGACGACGCGATCGGGAGTTATTGGATGGGCGAGCTATACCCGATCCACTAGCGATAGCCGGTTCACCGTCGTTAATAATTTCACTATCCATTTCAATTGCAATAATAATTTATCGGTTTCTTATCTAAAAAGGAAATAAAAATGGCTAGAGGGTAGAAACAATATAAAATTACGTAAAACTTGCTAAACAGCGTGTCAAATAATAACTTTTTATCATAAAAGAAAAAGAAAAAATATTATATTTGGTGGGTAGAAAAATAAAACTTTTTCGATATACCAATGGAAAACATTTTAAGTAACTCGAACGGTAACACCGTTAAAAAGAGAAAGTTATTAAAGTACTCACGTGTTTTCTCGAAACTCACGTTGTAAATGCTAAACCAAAGTAAAACTTTCAAAGTATCTTGTAACTATAGTGCACTGGGGCACATGTTACTCCGACGGGAAATTTCACGCCAATGAGGAACAATTACGCGCGGCCGCTCTGCCACCGCAGAAATTGGCGCGAAAACAAACTTCCCTGCCGCGCCGCCAGGTGACGCCACTGAGGGTACGGGCGAGAGAGACGGAGATATACCAAGAAAAGAGAAAGAAAATACGACGGGAAACGGATGTGCCTATCTCAATATAATAAGCTTCTAATGACGGTCAAGTTGTTTAATATATTACTTTTCATTCTCATTGTCATGTAAAGTAATATATTTACTGTTTTAATGATGTGTCACGCAATTTCTGTGTACCCCTCGCATATTAAAAACTGAAAAAGTTATAGCATTCAATAGTTTTGCATAGAAAAGAAGATCTCCGAAGCGCAAACTCTTGATATGTAAACTCTAACTAAACGATCGCGCGCGCGCGCGCGCCCCTTCGCAACCTGGCGCCCCTAGGCAGGTGCCTAGTTTGCCTTAGGGACAATACGCCTCTGAGTTATCGTTATACCCGACGTCACGAAACAAGAAACTGATAGCGGCTATTTTCTTTATAAAATTGACTTAAATTTCCCAAAAACGTATGAAGTTCATACCCATAAAGTTAGGCGGTAGCCCCCCAGATCAGATAAAAAAAACAGCACTTGACCAGGGCGGTTTTTTTTCTCCCTTCATGATTAAGTACAAAGTTCAGTTCATTACAGATAGATATAGTGTGAGGTTCATGCAATCGAAGACGCGGTAAAAGGTAGTTCATAATAATTAAGTAAGTACTTATATAGGAGCGAAATATGCCGAATGGATATGAGTTTAAGTAATTGTCTTTTAACTCACAACAGCTGTTGGAATAATAATGTTTATTAGATGAATTATTATGATTAAGATTATAAAGCTTAGACTTAGAGCGACAGGGTTGCTAACCACATGTTGATCATAAATTAAAATTATAATACGTAGAAATATTTCGGACCTAAACGTTTTAAGGCTCTTTCACATCGGCGCGGTATTATCGGTCGATAATACCGGATGCGTTATTGCGATATCTGTTTTAACAGACTTCAAAAAAGGAGGAGGTTCTCAAGTCGACTGTAGGTATATTTGTGTTTATGTTTGTTTTACCATAACTTCGCCAGTTGTTAACCGATTTTAATAATTCAATTATTTTTATCTGAAAGAAATAGTTTAAGTGTGGTCCCATGAAAAAATTAAAGTAGTCAGTTCAGTAGTTTTTTCACAATCCTGAAAAAACACATAGTTTTTGACTGGTAGTTCTTGCTTTACACGTCAATATCTTCGCGAACTATTGAACAATTTTAAAGATTCTTTTTTTATTCGAAAGAGTTAGAGGTAGTGGTCACATTGCAAGTTAGGATCTGATGGTGAAATCCAGGGGAAATCGAGGAAAACCCGAAAATTTTATAGGTAGTTTACGTGTTTTATAGATTTAGTTTTTTAAGTATTTGCATCTGGTAGTCATCATCTCACGCTGGAGATGGTTATGGAAGGTACAAGTCCTCAATGGTTAGGAGTTAGAGGATATTTTTTTAAATATCGTTGATACGTAAAGATTTTTAGTTCTATTATTTCAGGTTATTTAGGTGAGCTGATGATAGAAGGTAAAACTCCTTAACGCTTAGGAGTTAAAGCATGTTTTTTAAGTTCCATAATTATGCACGAATAGACCTTGTTGTATTCTTTTAAGTTATTTAGGTAAGCTGATGGTGGAAGGTTAAAAAACTGCATAACAGTTAAAAGTTGGAGGTTGGTGCTTGTCTGAGTGTTCTAATTTAGATATGGGCTACAGTTTTAAATGTTGCACATTGTGCGACGCTTGCGCATTAGATTTCTTACACTCAAAAAATTGAACCGCCTTCAAACAAAAACTGCCGACAAAAACTCAATTCCCAAAAAAAAAAAAAATTGAATCATTCCATTCAAAGGACGAAATCGCGGGACTTTATCTAATTAATCTTGGAACTTACTATCTGATTGAAGTCAGACAGACCGACGAAAATTGGAAAAAATGTTATTTTGGTATCTGTACCGTATATATAATCATATACATGTAGTAAAAATGTTTATATTACAAAGCGACACTCCAATTTTATTTATTTGTATAGAGTATAGATTACACTTACTCTATTCCATAGAAAAGTGCAATGCCGATTCGATCAAAATGTTTAAAACAGCTGATGTTCTTAAGAAATAATTCTAGACATAAGAAAGCGTGTATTTACATTTTTTAACCGACTTCAAAAATTTAAAAGGAGGAGGTTATCTATTCGTCGCGTTTATTTATTTTTTTGTTTATATGTATGTACACCGATTACTCAAAGACGGTTTTTTAAGTGTTCTTAAAATCTATAATGCGCTTTTAAATCCGTAGACCAAAATAATCTCCAACCTACTGTTTTGTTAGCACACCCTCTGTTATCCGTCGTAATACAAATTACAGTGTAATTAGAAAAGCCATTTCAGTTTCTGTTTCATTTCACGATGTACCTGTATATTTTAACTCGAAGATGAAGTCTTGACTGTTAATCAACATTAACTAGGTAACTTGGAGAGTTGCTTTAATATATCACATTTTCATTTAATGCTGGCGGTACTTGCACCTCCATGTGCATATTTACCAACTACTGGGCAGTAAAGGCAGCCATACACGATCAAGTCTGCCTTTAATTAACTACAGGCTTAGATAATTGGTGTGATTGTAAGAAAAATATTTGTAAGAAACCTATCGTCAAGCCTGCTTGAAACGAAAATTCTTAGCAAAAACAATATGTGTGTGTTGGACCTATGACCCTGCAAGTCTGTCATGTTAAAAGGGTCACAGCAGATAAATCAACTCGGAAAGGGATCGACACCGTATCGCCTTTCTCCTCGCCGTCAACCAGGCGTCAAACTAACGCAAGCACGTAACTAACCGGATCTGGGACCGTACTCTGAAACGCTAATCCGAAACTTCGGTTAGCCCCACCCCTATCACTCGATTCCGTCATGACTCGAGTGTGAGAGGGACAGGGCTATCCGAAGTTTCGGATTTGCGTTTCAGAGTAGGCCCCCAGCGTCGGTACGTCGGCTCGGCTACGGCTAGGCGACCGAGCGACGCCGCGCTTACGCCTCGCCGCACAGTGGTTCCATATTGAAAAAAGGTGGACATGGGATCAACTCCCGGACTTTCAGTCTGATTTTTTGAAATTGTGGTAAGTTCATTTTCATTTTCAGACCATTGTGCGTAGAGCCGTAAGCTCGGGTACGGAGAGACGTGAGCGCGTGGACGACTAGCGGTAAGCGCGGGGATAGCAAGTTGAGCGACCCGCAAAGCGGTTCGTGAGCTGGTCCCGAGGCGAGGTGATTACGTTACGCTTCCGATTAGTGTGCGTGCGTTGCAGTAGGGGGTTTCATACAAAGAATACTGAACCGCTCGAGCTGATACGTTTACGATCCGTTTACGAGTTGATAAGTCTGCTGTGACCTTATAGCCTTAAGCTCTCGTTCAAGAAGCGTTCCGAAAGAAAACGATCAGTGTCACATAGGTCTTTCAATATTGTAATATGACATAATCCTATATTGTTTACATATTATTGCTCGTGACTGTACTTGAGGTTTTCATAGAGCGCAAGAGTAAAGCATGAAGTTTTGTCAACTGTACAACTACTTTATACCTTTAACAAAGATAAGGTTGCCGAGTTCAAATAGCATATCAAAAGCTCGGTGGTTACTTCCAGCTCATATTTTCTTTAAGACGTAGAAAAATCCAATGTTCTGAGCTCTATCGCAACCACGTAACTGTGTGTTGGGCACACGAGCTCGCTGAACGGTATAGTTTAGGTAGGTCAGTAGTTATTTCTTTTAGTTTTCTCTAGACATCCCTAATTTTTTTTAGGTAGGGCAGGCGTACCGGTTTTGGCCACTTTTTGCTCTAAAAGTTTTCTAAGCAACTTTAATAACGATAAAGACAATTAAAATAATGTTTTTCAGGAAATAATAACAACCGTTAGAATTCCTTATGTCATACAATTTTTTTTCAATAAATTCCATTTTCTGTTTGAAAAAATGTTTTGTACGAAAATTTTAAGAAATTTGTTTTGGATGAAATACTTTATAAACCTTTGTTTTTTACAATTAAATTGTTGTTTTGCAATTGACTGGTTTCTAGCGCATTAGAATATATTGATTTTACCTGGGTTTGGTTTTGATTTTTCGCAATAAGTACTTACAAAAGTTTAACTATCATTTGGCACCTCTCACACATTTTGTATTATACTTATACAAAAAACTATTTAACTTAAAAAAAAACTGTGCCTTTAAAGCTAGATAAATTATCTATAGTTTAAGATATAATTTGTGTCTTAAATACCTAAGACCATTTAGTACTTAGTGCTTAAAAGTCAAAAATTCCTTAAAGTGGCCACAAAGGGTACCTCTGCCCTACTTAGTACAAACATTTTAGGGGATGAATTAGTCCCTCAATACCAACTTTTACAATGTGTCCAGCCATGAAATCCTACTAATATTATAAATTAATGTGAAAGTTCAGATGTTTGGATGTTTGGTTGTTTGTTGCTCAATCACGCCAAAACGGCTGAACGGATTAGGCTCAAATTTGGGACACAGATACTTTGTAGCCTGGAGAGGAACATAGGCTATTTTTTATTACAGAGCGTCAGTAGTCCACGCGGGCGAACCCACGGGCGGAAAGCTATTCGTTAAAAAAATTTGCTGCTTTGCTCTATAGGCACATTTTGGTATTGTACTTTTCTATGGCACAGCTGATTTTATTTCTGATCTCTACAATTTCACCCGCGTGGTACCCGTTCCCGTGGGAATATCGTGAACAAATAGCCTATCGCCCGAATTCTCGAACGCTAATCATCTTTGGGAGCGTCTCAAACATCATGGCATCTCTTTCATACGTTTGACATTTAAAGTGACAGGGCGATGTGTGAGACGCTCCCAAACATAAGTAGCGTACGAGTATTCGGGCATATGTTACTCAGGAACGTTAAGTATGTAACTTTCTAATGGTGAAAGAATTTTTAAAATCAGTCCAGTAGTTTTTGAGTCTATTCATTACAAACAAAAATACAAATCTTTTCTATTTATTATATAATATAATAGGTACTAGCTGTGAAACGCAATTTCACGTGCGTCAATTTGAGAAAAAGAAAAAACCTACCTACTAAAATGAAGTATTTTTCCCGTTTTTGGAACATTATAAATTAATGATCCGCTTCTGTTGGTTGTAGCGTGATGTTATACATTATTGCCTCTAGCCTTCCTCGATAAATGGACTATCCAACAAACAAAGAATTTTTCAATTCGGTCCAGTAGTTTCTAAGATTAGCGCGTTCAAAGAAACAAACAAACTCTTCAGCTTTATAGTATTAGTACCTACTTATAGATTAGTATGGATTAATAAGTTTTTAGCAAAAATTTCATTTTTATGACAAGCTTTTTTGCTGACTGTACTTTAATATTGTATTGTCATCTAAACCAAGCCTGTATACAAAATTTCAGCTCTATCGGACATTGGCAAGTGGGTCAAATTAAGCTTGCAAGATTTGTCCCCCACTAACTAACAAACTAACTAACTAACATGGCACTCTCAAGCGCTGAGATCTCTACACGAATCAGTGCTTGAACACGAACAACTTGCAATGACAACAGATGTCATGCTTCCACATTGTAATTTTACAAGGAATTACTCAGTGGAACTGCCGAGCAGAGAGGACTGGTCAGAGAACCTCATTACCTGCAAGGCTGGAAGCTTGATCTGGTTTACAGACGGCTCCAAAATGGGTGAAAATGTAGGATGTGGGGTATTTGGCGTCAGTCCGAAATTCAGCAAGAGCATGAATCTAGGAAAATACGCCACTATATTCCAAGCGGAGGTATACGCCATTATAGAATGCGCGGAAGCCAACCGTCAACGAAACTACACAAATCAATCAATTCTGATTTTTTCAGATAGCCAGGCAGCTCTTAATGCCTTAAATTCGAATGTCATTAATTCGAAACTGGTAAAAGACTGCGTAAACAAACTGAATGATTTGGGCCAAAGGACTGAAGTTATTCTGAAATGGGTACCAGGTCATTCGGGAATCATTGGCAACGAAAAAGCCGATGAACTTGCAAGGACTGGAGCTCAAGACCATCAGATAGGACCAGAACCTTTCTGTGGTATTTCAAAGAACCAGGCCATGCAACTTCTCAAGAGTAACCTATTTGGCGAATCAAAAAAGCACTGGCTGACACAACCAGGACTGCTACACGCCAAATCCCTTATAGAAGGCTACTCGCAAAGCCGAACTGCCGAACTCCTGGAGCTTAGCAGGACGAACATCTGTGCGATAGTCCGCGCCTTAACCGGCCACTGCAAACTTAACAGGCACCAATTTCACATGAACTTGAGTGACACTGATGTTTGCCGCTACTGTAAACAGGAGAGGGAAACGCCGAGGCACCTTCTGTGTGACTGCGGGCCCCTTATCCACAAGCGCAGTATCCATCTGGGTCGACACATTATGCGCCCGGAGGAGATTAAAACTCTAAAAGCTAGGAGTATTCTAGACTTCTTGGAAGCCTCCAGGCTAAAAGAGTTACTTTAACCAGGTGGCGAGTCACAATAGATCTTTTAGGTCGCAGTGACTACATCTCTTAAGGGAGATGCATAGCCCCTTACATTCAAATAATAATAAAAAACTAACATGGCAAGTTAATAAAAAGCTTGTAAAAAGAGCATTTTTGAGAAGTCTCGCACCATTCACATTTTATTGTTAGGTGGTATTTTTGTTTTATTAAAAAAAAATACTACTTATAATGCATTAGTGTAGATAAAGTGCACATAACTCAATATGAAAACACTCTTTGGATGCTATTCGAAAACTCACAAAGGCTTATTTTTTAAACTTATTATATATGAAAGTCACAAAAACGACATAAGTAAGTAGTTATTTTCGATAATGCCCTTTATATTACTGACATAACTTGAACTATGAGGGTATTTAGTATTCAGCAGCTGAGGTTGATGAAATTGATTCCGTGCACTTACTACGGTCATTCCCCTGTTACATAACTCAGGGTTGTTAGGTATATGAAGTATAAAAGAGTTCTACTTTTATAGGAAAAATGTGATAGTAAAAACCACGAGCCCTATAAGTAGCTTTCAGGCGGGATTCGAACCCGCGCCTCCGGGAATCCGGGCAGATACTCTGACCAATGCGAGGGTTTCCTCACATTGATGAAGCAACGCTGGCCTACAGCGTAACAAGTGATAGAAAAATTCGACGAGTCGTGTAAGCTTTCGGTAAGTAGCTTAGTTGGTCAGAGCATCGGGCCGGATTCTATTTTTATATAACGTTCCCGTGGGAATATCGGGATAAAATATAGCCTGTGTCACTCGGGAAGACTGTAGGTTTCTAACGGTGAAAGAATTTTCGAAATCGGTCCAGTACTTTTTGAGTTTATTCGTTACATACAAAAATACAAATCTTTCCTCTTTATAATATTAGTATAGATATAATAAAACTATTTTTTGTTGATTATATATAAGTAAAGTAAAAAAGTGGTCTTGTTTTAGTCATGAATGCGTTTTGGCTTGCTTAATGTATTTTTTAATAGTCTCAGAATAGTTTTGTAATCTTATACAAGTCCCGTTTTGGGCACAAAATTCAAGACCTTTAATATTGCTTTGGTTCTGCAAACGCCATTGAAAATGCTAGTTACTCTTAATGTATACCTACTCAGTTCTGTGACGGAGATATTGATTAAAAACTACGAAAATTCTCTCCTCTCAATTATATTTTCAATGACATTATTTGACGTAAATAAAAAAAGAATATGGTTACGTGCCAAGCAAAAATACTCCTAAAAGATGTTCGCTTCAGAATGTTATTTTTGATTAAACATACATTAAGAAAATGCATGAACACTGAACATTTACATTACCTACTTACAGTCATTGAGTAGAATAATTTGACTATGCTAAGAGTTTCGAAGAAAAATCATATAATTATATGAGAGCTATTATTATTGACCAGCGCCACAGTAGCTACTTCATAGCCAGCGCGCTGGTCCCGCTTCAGCGGGTTATAATGAAATTCAGTAAGTACAACATTATGACCCGCTGGTCAATAATGAGATTTGAATTTAGAACAGAAAATAAAAGTCGCGAGTGTTGCAAAGCGCTGTGTAGTATTATTAGCAGGAGGTTGAAGTTGAAATAGTTTTGAATAAAAATGTTGAGTAACGAAAAGATAATTTGAACGTTTTTTTAAATAAGGTAGGTACTTTAAGATTTAATAAAACATTGTTTCTAGTAAGTAGCCTTGTTTTTTATATTCTCACAAAAGGTGAGAAAAGTAGAGTATTTTCCTTTGGGATAAAGCTGTTTTCGTCTTGGGCGAGCTTGAATCCCTCGCTGCAATCAGGACGCCGTTTTAATTCCCTCGCTTCGCTCAGGAATTAACTCGTAGCACCCTCGCTACGCTCAGGTGTTAAATCTGTAGTCCTTCATTTGTTCAGGATTCAATATCGCGCCCGTGACATAAAACAGTGCTTTATCCCCTCGGTGTATAATCTACTATTACCGCGTAGCAACCCACAAACGTCGCCACTTGAAGCTAGAAGAAGAAACAAGTGAGGACTACCGGGCGGCGGCGTCGGCTTTCATATAAAATGTATGACATCAGACACATCGTGTAAGCCGTATTTCATATCCCTAAACATACTAGCGGTACCCTGCCTTTATATTTTAGAAACAGCCCTATATCAAGCAAAATGGTCAAAGCTTCACTCAAGCGAGTGAACTAACATAAACTCAAAAAAAGCTTAAAGCCCCCAGTACACGATGGCCGATCATGTTCGGCGACCATGACCAATACATCGTACATTGACACTTTTGAAAGAACCTTTTTAAACTTGTTCGTTCAAAAGTGTCAATGTACGATGTATTGGTCATGGTCGCCGACCATGGTCGGCCAACCTGTACTGGGGGCTTAAGATATATCACAGACTAGTACTAGAAAC
The DNA here is from genome assembly GCA_949710035.1 of Crambus lathoniellus. NCBI lineage: Eukaryota > Metazoa > Arthropoda > Insecta > Lepidoptera > Crambidae > Crambus > Crambus lathoniellus. The sequence goes on from OX453318.1 coordinate 14,954,432, forward strand.
TGTCCCTAGCAAAATAACAAAAATATTGCTATGCCATGTGTAGGACCATTAACTTACAACAAATTACCCGATAGCTTCAAAGACCTTCCTAGTAGTCGATTAAAATTTTGATTTTGCAAATGGTTAGTGGACAGGGCATTCTACTCAATCGATGAATTCATAAGATATGACAACAAGTAGGTAGTTGTCATAATATTATTAGATTCTGCTTATGTTATGTTTGCATGCTACATTTAAGATGGATACGGCTGCATTCGACCAAAGTTTTATTCCAAGAATAACGCTTACTTTCGGATAGTAATGTCCCCATAAAACCCCATACTAGTTTGACATTAGTATCCGACAGTAAGCGATATTCTCGGAATAAAAGTTTGTTTGATTCACCTACTCTCTACCTCCATTTGTACCCTATTTAAGAGGGCCCTTCCCGTCATTGTTGACAAGAAGTTGATAAGCTTGTTGTTTCATCCAGCGCAATGACAGTGAGTGAGTGACCAAGTGAGAACGCGATAACTTTGAACGACAAATAGTGTGCGGAAACTTGGTCCAGGTGGCCTACCACAAGCTCTTATAGCAGTTATTTTTAAGTTGAGAGAGTGAGACGCCGCTCTACACGCCGTATAGCGGCGTCTCACTCTCTCAACTTAAAAATAACTGCTATAAGAGCTTGTGGTAGGCCACCTGGAATTACGTGTTTTTCAGTAAGAATTACAAGTTTGTGAAAAAAATGTTTGTCTTTTAGAATCTCCATTACATTTGCAAGGTGTCTATCATAATATTTTCATTGCTTTTAAAATTTATGAGTAGTGATGAACGCCCAAAGTTCAGGTAAAATTTGTGCAAAAAATCAAACTTGGAGGCTTATACTGAATTAGTTTCTTCAAATTTTGATTTTATATTTCGATAGAAACCTATATATAGTGCATAAGAACCTATTAATTCAAAAGTTTCAAAGAAAGATCTGTTACCTACAACGCCATAATCACGTAAGAGCGTTTTTATGAAAAGTAAGTTGGGTTGCCCTCCCTTAAAGCAAATAATAGTAGATTGTACAACAAGTGCATAAAACGTACCATTTTACCCGAGCCGTAGGCAAGGGTGGATAGTCAATTCGAGGGTAAAATGGGTTTTTTGTACGAGTTATACACTCTGCTTTTCACTTCGAGTGTGAGGAAAATAAATAACAATATTGCAAAGAAGAAAAAATTAAGACTTCGCCATAATGGCGGGAAGACTTTTTCTTTCTTTTTTTTTATACGTGGCAGTGGCGGCACAGTGACTTTAGCATAGATTGTAGTCCATAATGCTCTTGAAATACTTATTTCTTAGAAAACTCATTAATTTTGCCTAGTTTTATTTAATTTAGTAATTTAACATGAATTAAGTATGTTCAAAATTGAAGAAACAGAGTGAAATAACAAGTTTATATAACGAAGTTTAATTGCGTGTGTAACTGTTAACCTGACCTTTGTCTTAGAGTCTGAGACTTAGACGAAGATTTTACTTTATGCACTAGAGCATAAAAAGCGATTTTATGCAGCCTATACCCAACATAAACATGAACTTTACGAGCATGAGAAGTGAAAAGATATTTGTATTTGTATGAAAACTACAGAAAAGTGGTCGGTGGCAGCGTTTTGTGGTTGTGGTCGGTGGCCCATGTGCAGTCAGGCTTAAAATAAAGTCTTCGTCATTTCTTCCGAGCACTTTTAAAGACAGTAAAGATACTGTAGGCAGCTCATTTGCTCGAACAACGCCACCGCCCCAGTTATCTCTGCGATGCCGCGATCGTTATGCCTGCTCGTAAATAAGCTAAGCTAACAAGACTGATTTATAAGCTAAACGAATTCACGACGAATACTTGGCTAAAATTAACGGCTGTTACGCAAGCCAGTAGTTTCTGGAATCGAGCAGTATTATATTGCATAGGAGTATCTTATAATTAATTTTCTCTTGTGGATGTTACTTAAATCTCGAAAGATATAAGTACTTACCTATATTTGTTTAATCCACAACAGGTTTCTCGGATAAATATTCCTATAACTGAAGCGGGTACAAGTGAGACGCGGGAGCAGGGTGTGGGTCATTCATATCATCATTCATCAATTCATCATTATCAGCCGTACTCCGCAAAATGCTAGGCATAAGCCTTCCTCAAGGGTCACCGCAACGACCGATCCTAGGGTTCGATTCTCTAAGAAAATTCCATCGTTACTTCACCTCCAATACACACGATAGTCTATATCAAATACTATATATATTATATATTATATATATTATATTACTTTTACTTCTTTCCATTTACAATGCAATTTTTTTCTTTTTCTTTTGATATGAAATCCATACTGCTTCGGTCGTCCATGGTCGTATGTTTCTAGGAGAAAGTTGTTCACTTACCGACTCTAAGTCAATCTTAAAAAATTGGTCAGTGGTTTTATATTAACCCTCGACGCTTCCGAAAACGACTCCGTAGCTCAGCGGTCAGAGCATTCGCCCGGACAGTGGAAGGTCCCGGGAAATTTATATTGTCGCACAACTGCACTTCCTCCATCCAACAGCTTCGATCATTTTATTTTAAAACAGATACTAAAATTCAGTATGGCTGTAATTCAAGCTTGTTGACTTTGACACTGACCTATAAAGGTCAACAAATTTTGACCCTATCAAACAAATTATTAGCAAAATGGGTCATGCTCATGATTCAATTTGTGCGACTGTAGGTACGGTCGCCATTCGAAAACCTTTCCGGTTTTATGAACACGCCCTAACAAACACGAAAAACTGCCATCGCCATATTTAATTGCCCCCATGTGTATTTTCTTCCAAACATAAAAACCTTTCTCGCCAACTATTTCGTTATCGACGGCCAATATCGATATTTTACGTTTCCCGCCCAAAGGTCAATGCTATCACAATCACCGCCATTCCTCTCAATCAGCAGCTTTTTCTAGTCTTTTTCCCGGCAATAATACTAGCTAAGTAAGTAACTAGCCTTATTTCACGGTTGTTAAGGGCATGAACTTCCAAAAAGTCTGTCTATATCTTTTTCCTTACGTGTGAAGAGTAATGAAAATAACCTCACTTTTAAATTTTTTCAATGTTTTTGTTTTTATATTTCGACCCATGTTTCTAGCAGATGTTTCTAGGAGAAAGTTGTTCACTTACCGATTCTGAGTCGAACTTAAAAATTTGGCCAGTGGTTTCAAAATAACCCTGTGTATTAGTTTTAACTTCCGTAAAAAAACCGTACTGGTTAAAAAAGCATGCTATCCTTGCTACTGCATTGCGTAGTACTTATGAATGTGTGAATCAGCCTTAAGAACAGAGCCGCGAAGTCTGCCATTTAGAGCAGTTCAACAGAGCATCAAAGCTGCTACTTCTTAACTGGTTTACGATCAATGTCCAGGTTTATCGCTCCTAAACAGTTTTATGTCTTTCACTGCTACTTCCGAACTTACCCGTTGTCCTAGGTGGGCGATGCAATGCGATGTGACCGATCAACGCGATAAACGAGTATATGGGATACACAATAATACACAATACATGCATAAATCAACTACCTTTTTTTTGGTTTCTAGTGAGGGCAAATACAGTCTTTTCGTATACCGCTAAGGGCATGTTGGACTCGGTCAGACAAGGCCTGTCTCTCGCCGCGCCCAGCCCTCCCACCAAGCCTAATAGGCTTCGCGTCACGGCCTATAAATATAAATCAACTACCTACATTATCTTACTAATTTTACAAATGTGAAAGTATTTATGTTTCTTACTCAGTCACAGCGTAACGTTTAAACGGGTCTGGATGAAATTTGGCAAAGATATATGTTATGGTCTCTAGAAAATATTTACATGACTTCGGGAAAATATCTCATTCTGACAAACAACACCGGCCAGCTCACGCGGGCGCGGGCATAGCTTACGAGCGGAAAGCTAGTATTTGAAAGCATTATTTTCGCGCGCTTAGCATCGCGTCGCATCGCGTCTGTCGTTCACCTGGGACAATGAGCTATGGATGATGCGACTTGACTACAATTATTTAGAAGAATGCATTTTATTGACCTCGTCTGTTTCCAGTTTATATCGTTGCTTAAAGTTGCAAAGTGGAATTGAAATGTCTTGCAATTGTTAGGTAAGTACTTTGTATTGTATCTATTAAATGTGTAATTTTTACAAATTTTATGAGAAAACTGTTTTTACTAATGAAAACTGTGTTTAAGTACGGATCTATCAGGTAAGTAATTGGTATTTCAATAAATAAATAGTTACTCTTACTTTTAAATTTAGGATTATTTTAAATTTAGAAGTAGGAAGTAGATTTAGAATCCATAAGCTTTAGTTGCATTCTTTTGTTTAGCAGTTTTTATATTGTCATCAAATATCAACTAATGATTATTTTTACTCATGAAGTTATGCGGTAGATAGGAACGTGTTATAATAGTAGTTTGTTACACAAGGAACGTAAGCGAGCTATTACAGAACAAGATCCAATTTGGCGCCCGTGCGAGCGCAGCTCGCAAAGGGCGCTAAAGGATCGAGTGCACCCGATATATTTAGACGCCCGAGCGAGCGAAACGAGCGAGGGCGAATATAGTTCGAGGGTGTAATAGCTACTTACAACCGAGGTAAGCATTCTACTTTACATCATTCATGCGAGGTAAATAAAACATTTATATTGGTATGACAAAATGATTCTTATAAAAGAGAAAATATTTATTGAAATTTATTTGCAAAAACTTGTAAATGTACTTATTTAAAATTTTAATATAGTCGTCGCAAGTGAACAGTCGTTTAATTCGATGAAATGCCGCTATTTTCATTACCACACTTTTATTAGCTTCACTTGTAACTAAGTCACAATGTAAGATAATCTTGGAATTCAATTTTAACCTACTTTTAATTGTCGTATTGATCTGAAACTTTGCAAGTCTATATGAATCTGATGACAATACAATAATTTGCTACTATCGAGCTGATCTGATGATGGAGTCAAGAGGTGGGCAATAGAACTCTTCAATGGCTGCTAGGAAACCCCTCGAGTTTAGACTCATTTGTTTTGTTCTGATGAGACCTATTCGGTACACTTGGTGGTGAGGGTCTGATGATGGAGCAGGGAGGAAGCCAGTGGCACTCTTTAATGGCCAATAGGAAACCCTTTGAGTCTGACTCATTTGTTTCGTTCTAATGAGACTTATACGCTACACTTGGTGGTGAGGGTCTGATGATGGAGCAGGGTGTAAGCCAGTGGCACTCTTTAATGGCCAATAGAAAACCCTTTGAGTCTGACTCATTTGTTTCGTTCTAATGAGACCTATTCGTTACACTTGGTGATGAGGGTCTGATGATGGAGCAGGGAGAAAGCCAATGGCACTCCTTAATGGCCAATAGGAAACCCTTCGAGTTCTGGCTCATTTGTTTCTTTCTAATGAAACCTATTCGTTACACTTGGTGTTGAGGGTCTGATCATGGAGCAGGGAGAAAGCCAGTGGCACTTCTTAATGACCACTAGGAAACCCCTCGAGTTTAGGCTCATTCGTTTCGTTCTGATGAGACCCATTCGCTACACTTGGTGGTGAGGGTCCGATGATGGAGCAGGGAGGAAGCCAGTGACACTTTTTAGTGACCACTAGGAAACCCCTCGAGTTTGGGCTCATTTGTTTCATTCAGATGATACCTATTCGCTACACTTGGTGGTGAGGGTCTGATCATGGAGCAGGGAGGAAGCCAGTAACACTTTTTAGTGACCACTAGGAAACCCCTCGAGTTTGAGCTCATTTGTTTCATTCAGATGAGACCTATTCGCCGCTACACTTGGTGGTGAGGGTCTTATGTTGGAACAGGGAGGAATAAATTAGTCTTATACTTTATTATATGTACCTAATTATGTAATTTATTACATCTTATTAAGGAAGCCAGTGGCATTAATTAATGTTAATTGGGTTTGCCATTTATTAAACTAAAAAGAAAGAAATAAACATATAGTTTAAAAAACTAAACAAACACACTTTTAATAGTAACAGACTAAAAAGTACAAAATAACCGTCTATTCAGTAACTGAAATTAAAAAGCGTGGTGCGCCCTTTGCAAAGCATGAATTTCAAGAACTTAATATTGACAACGCGCACCACGCTTTTTAATTTCAGTTACTGAATAGACGGTTATTTTGTACTTTTTAGTCTGTTACTATTAAAAGTGTGTTTGTTTAGTTTTTTAAACTATATGTTTATTGTTCTCTACAGTAAATAGTTTTCTTATCATTTTCTGAAAAAAATATTGTTTGACCAAGGAGTTTTGCATAGCTTGAATGGTAAAGTTACTTTACAATTAAAGCATTCGCCTGCTTGAACTGCAAAGTAATTTGAAAATGGAACGTTCTATCTAAACAATACACTGTGTTGCACATGCCAACTTACACAGCCTCTTACCATACTAGTAAATCCTAGTTACCGAGCAGTATGATGTAAATATAATTTTATTTAATTACGTTTTTAGGATTTTTTATCTTCTCCGTTAATAAAAAGCGGCTTAGCTAAGTATATATATCTATCTATCTATGCTAGTAGGTACCTATGTATGTGATGGTGTCAAATATATTTTTTTATATAGGCAGGCGATACTAATTTACGGAAGGTTCAAATAATTAAATTAAAACAATATGAATTTTAAATTATAAGAGACAGCAGTTTTTAGAACCTCTGGCCCGGTCCTTTGACACTAAAATCTTGAAACCCGTTTTACGAAAAAACATTAGAATTTCTATTTTATCTCAAACGACTTTAAGATTAAGACGAAATTGAGTTTTAATATAACGAATGAAATTAAGTATTAAGACAATGGCTCGTTAAATACGATAACATCTTAATAGGGATCTCAAAATATGATATTAAAACGTTATGTTACAGTATTATAATTTTATGACGCATAAAGTTGTCTAGTGAGACATCTTGCACTGGTTCTAGTCTAGATACATACAACCAGTAGGGATATACCTATTTAGCAATACAATACGTTTTGCAAGCAAAAGTTCCTTGATAAATTATTCTGAGACACATTTTACGTTTCCTTAGGCGCTTTGCAGACGGCGCGGGGTGGGCCAGCCCGGTCAATTTCGCCGCGAACGATAGCAAAAAGGGTATACCACTATATACCACTACCATGTACCATACCATACCAACCAACGCACATGAGGGCAAAAAGAAGGGCACTGGCGACACCTGGCGGCTCTTTATTTAGTAAGGTGAGGGTGAGTGTTGCCGATGGCATCGACGGGCAAACGCGGCCTTTATCGCCGTCAAAAAGACTGCCCGGGCGGCCCCGCGCCCCGCCCCGCCTGGAAAGCGCCTTAGGCGCAGCGCAGACGACTCACTTTTTGTGTGATCGAGTCTGCGGCGCACAAAAAGTCTGCATGGCGCGCAAAAAGTCGGTCGCGGATTTTTCACAGACTCAACGCACACGACGCACATCTTCGATCATTTTGTCGGCTGAACTGTAGGGACGTAGACGCTATGGAAATACGCTATGGACAGACTAAAGTGTGCGCCGTCTGCGTTAGCACGCGTTGAAGCAACGTTCTATTTTTTTCGCACACTTTTGTGCGGCGCGGCGCGGTCTGTCCGAATTACACGGATTTTTTGTGCGCTAGTCTTTGCAATTGCATAGGTTCTATTTTCACAGACTAAAAAGTGCGTCACGGATAGTCTGTCGTCTGCGCTGCGCCTTTAAGGCGTCCAACACACTGCCTCCGGTTTCCGCACTACCGGACGGAGATGCGGCGTGATTTATCATACACTGCGGGTTTTGTATGCACATTAAAATTCTACAGCCATAGTTAAGAAGCGCACTACCACAAACCGAAGCATCGTGCGGTGCAGTGTGGGATCCGTCTAAGGCTGATACACACCAAAAAGTACAGTGTACAGTGTTGCATCTTGGTTGCATCGCAATGCGTCTGCGCTGCGACACCGTTCGGTGTGAACCTACGCATATGTACGTAACTATTTAGTAGTCTGTGACAATAGTCAACGATTATTTTTTATCGTCCTAATGAGCGTTAGCATCATAAAATGTCGGATTAAGCAAATCGTCAATATCAATAACTTTGTGTTAATATAAATAAATATATAATAAATAAATAACTTCTTACATTCACACCAATTATCTAAGCCCATTTTAATTTCATTAAGAAACTGGAAAACTTGATAACGGATAAATATATACTTAAATACTTTTTGTTTGTAAATACATACTTAATATACATAGTAAACACCCAGATCAAGACAAATAGACATGTTCATGCACACAAATATTTGTCTTGTTCGGGAATCGAACCCGAGACCACTGGCGCAGAAGGTGGGTAGCCTAGCCTACCCCTGCGCCAAATCGGTCGTCGTTAATAGTAAGCATTGTTTGTGAAAACTGATTTACTGACACATACCTTTTTACGAGTGTCAGTCTGTTCATTTGTCCATTACATTTGCATTCAATATGTGGAAACTTATCGATTATAGTCGCTTTATGATATGTTCGAGATATTAAATGCGCGATATCGGTTTCAATTATCGATTAATTATGTAAATCGGGGTGAAGCTTTTAAGCTTTAACTCAATACGACTGGTAAATCGAATAAGAACGGGTTTTGGCATATCTATACTAATATAATAAAGAGGAAAGATTTGTATTTTTGTATGTAACGAATAAACTCAAAAAGTACTGGACCGATTTTGAAAATTCTTTTACCGTTAGAAAGCTACAGTCTTCCCGAGTGACATAGGTTATATTTTATCCCGATATTCCCACGGGAACGGGTACCACGCGGGTAAAACCGCGAGGATCCGCTAGTTTAAAATAATTTCGCAGGTAGGTACTTTTGATAATAATGTGAACAAACCATGTATTTGACGACCTCTGTGGCCGAGTGGTACACCAGTTTTTAAGGTGCCGCTTTCTTTAGAGGTTTCGGGTTCGACCCCCGGTCGGGTAAATATTGAAAACTATCTGTTGAAAACGAACTTTTCAATATTTCCTCGGCTCTGGGTGTATGTGGTAAAACCCGTCGTTGTTTCCAATTTCCATAATACTAGTGCTTAAGCTACTAGTGCTACTACACGTTGGTATTGGAATAATGTAGGTATGTGATGATGTGCAATATACTAAGCTAATCACATAAATCAATTTCATTATCAACATCAAAGTTTATGATTAGGTACGCAATTTTATTTAGTTATATTCAGTTACCAAGCGTTTAATATCCCTCTTGTAAACAGTGTATATTCTAAATCGCAAATATTAAGAGATCAAAAGAATATTAATTTTATTGAGGACTTTAACTGTTACAAATTAAAAAAACGTTAAACGTCTGGCTTGATTCCAAGATACATTAAAAAATCGTTAAGCTTACTATTCAAGTGTAGTCATTACTTTTGAAGTACCCCCGTACTAAGTTTAACTTCATTAAACACTGCTATAATATTTAAGCAATATGGTTTTCAAGATATTTGAGAGTCGTTCCCAACATTATTGTCGATATTAAATTCGAAACTTTGTGATCAACATAAAGTACGGTTAATTAAGATATCTTAATGTGTCTGAGATATAAAAAACGTCTCAAATAAAAATGGTTTTTTGACTGGCCCGGTGAGCCACGGTGGTTACAGTATCTCCTTAGTGCGGAAATCCTCCGGAATCCCTCGCCTATTCAAAGACAATTATTTTCGTATATTTTTCTTTAACTAAAACCAAGTTTAATGCAAGTACTTATTAGGATATTTGAATTACGATTAGACGAATGTTTGAAATTCTATTTTTACTAATAAAGTAGGTATTGAATGACCGAAATCACTAGATAAAGAAGACTGTAAAATAACATCATCATCATCATCATCATCTCAGCCGAACGACGCCCACTGCTGGGCATAGGCCTCTTCCAAGGATCTCCACAACGATCGGTCCTGCGCTGCCCGCATCCAGCGGCTTCCCGCGATCTTGACCAGATCGTCGGTCCACCTTGTAGGGGGCCTGCCCACGGAACGTCGTCCGGTACGCGGTCGCCATTCGAGAACCTTTCGGCCCCAACGGCCATCGGTTCTCCGCGCTATGTGTCCCGCCCACTGCCACATAACATATATTTTTTCCAAATTTTGAGTAAGTTTGTACTTCTGATTTGCGAGTAGGTAAGCCATAGTAAGTAAGTAGGTACCTATATAATCATAATTTAAAATACCATATTTTCGGTAATCCTAGCCTTAACGATAGTTTTCGTGCTTGGGCTACTTCGTTCTCGTAATCGTAATAATAAACAATATCATCTGTCAGTTTCCATACTTTACTTGTTTTTAATCGACTTCAAAAAAAGGAGGAGGTTATCAATTCGACTGTATATTTTTTTTATTTTTTTATAATTTTTTATGTGTCTTACCTCAGAACTTTTGTGTTAACGAACCGATTTGGATAATTCTATCCATCCAAATTTCACCAAGAACTGACGAGAAGTTCTAGAGTTATCCTGAATAATGCGTATTTAGACTTTAGTTTGGTTATTGGAGACGACTATTATTTTTTAAAAATCAAATATTGTGACATGATTGTGACATTTAAATATTTGCACGTCGAAATATTCGACAGAATATGCGGGAAAATTATTATTAATACCATCTTGTATTTGTACCATATTTTATGCAAATAAATAAAATTGAATTGAATTGAATTGACTTCTTATTTTCATTAAAGCGGGGATCACTTTCAAAAAAATTAATTTTTTTCGAAAGTTTATAATTCTGACAGTACTCATTATTATATAGGTACCTACTATGCTTCTGACGTGATCTTATTTTCACGAAGTGCGGATCAGGAGATGAAATTCCAGGAAAATTGAGAGAAATTCTCTAATATAGGCAAGCCTTATGCGTTCTATTTATTTTTGAAGTTAGTCAAGTATTTGCATCTGGTAGTCATCATCTCATAGTGATGAGCTGGTGATGGAAGCTACAACTCCTTAACGGTTAGGAGCTGGAGAATAATTGACTAATAGTTATATTCTTTCAGGTTATTAGGGTGAGCTGATGATGAGATGTGAAACTCCTCAACAGTTAAGAGTTATATGATGTTTTATAAATACCACTAGCTTTCTGCCCGCGGCTTCGCCCGCGTGGACTACAAGACGTTATCCCGTGGGAATGTGATATTTTTCCGGGAAAGAAAGTAGCCTATGTTCCTCTCCAGGCTACAAAGTACCTGTGCCCCAAAGTTCAGCCAAATCCATTCAGCCGTTTTGGCGTGATTGAATAACAAACATACAAACATTTAATTTTTTTTTTAAGCGTTTTATTTTTTACTTTAAATATTTCCGTAAACGACCGTAGCGATTGTGCTCTATGGCTTTCATCTTACTAATATTATAAATGCGAAAGTTTGGATTTTTGTAACTCAATCATGGCGAAGGCTGGACGGATCTAGATAAAATTTGGCTCATAAATAGATTATGGTATATAAAAGCATAATAGCAACTTATTTACCCGGGAAAATATGGATACGGGAATGTGATAAGCTCACGCGGGCAAAGCCGCGGGCGGAACGCTAGTACAAAATAATTATAATTACGAGAACGACAGTTTTCCCTGCTTGGAGTACTGAAAAGGGATAGAGAGTTCGAAGCCCACCCGGGAATCCATGGATCATATGGATGATATCCATGACCTTTATTATGTTTTTTAATACTTACGTTGGTTCTAAATCATCTTCAATCAATCCGTTAAGTACTTGTTTTTGAAGACCGTTGAAAAAAAAATATCACTGCAGTAATGGTTGTACAATATCTTCAAAACTAAAAGCTATGGTGAAAGATGCTGCCCCCTGCTGAGCGCTGCTGTTATGTCTATCTAGGGATGTAGCTGCTGATGATGTAGGATCAATATACAGGACGGGAGGACAAACAGGATTCGAATCTGTTACAACTGAAGTACCTAATACTGTTAAAATCTATGAAAATTCGGGTTTTCCTTAAACACTGTACCTAGTATAAACTGTTAGAAATCACATTTATTATTTAACATTCTGGAGATTCGTCAACTCCTTTCATCATTTCAGCCGTACGACGCCCACTGCTGGGCATAGGCCTCCCCCAAGGATCTCCACAACGATCGGTCCTGCGCTGCCCGCATCCAGCGGCTTCCCGCGACCTTGACAAGATCGTCGGTCCACCTTGTAGGGGGCCTGCTCACAGAACGTCGTCCAGTTCGCGGTCGCCATTTGAGAACCTTGCCGCCCCAACGGCCATCGGTTCTCCGCGCTATGTGTCCCGCCCACTGCCACTTCAACTGAGCAATCCTTCGAGCGATGTCGGTCGTCAACTCCTTTAAGTTTATTTAAGTATCGCATATCTCCATTACCACTTAGCAGTTTTCCAAATAAATCCAATCATTGTAGACAAAAGAAAAAAGAAGATTCACACATTTATATTCAGAAACGTGTATTTGATAAAATTGCATAAACAAGGCTATCTATGATCATCGTTATGATTAACCATGGCATCATTTCACTAAAACAATTATAATACATACATATACAATTCGGCACATTTATTCTAAAACAATACATCAATATCAAAATGTTCAATCGACAAAAAAGTTTTAGGAACGTATATATTTTTAACTTCTACAGTTAATAAATGCTTTATTTTACTTGGCACTTCACCAAACCGCACCGATATCCTATCATCTAGAAATACAAAACTTCACACGAAACTCTCTTTACTTTTAAAGTCGTATACAATAATATTTTGCTTATCTCTGTCTTGTGTTGGTACGCATACAAAACGATTTCGACCCTCATTACATTCGCTTACATCTAAAGTTATAGAATAAACATTATTGGTCTTAACATCTAAGTTTAATATTTGTATCTGTTTATTGTTCTCTGTGGCAGTGTCAGTTATTGCTTCGTCTTCCAAGTGATTCTCGTGAATTTCCACTTCTATGTTTTCATTAAGTTCGTTCATGGCAGCTATGATTTTCATACTGTTTCGTCTTGTGTTCTCTACGTTTATAATTTCACCAACTTTCATCTGTTGAACATTTGGTGCTTTATTTTCTTTAACTTTTTTACTTTCTGTTTTGATTATGTTTTTCTGGGATGACGCTCTATTACTGTACCGTCTCCAAAAAGAGTCAGATGTGTCTTTACTACTTGAAAAACCGGTGGAAGTAGTTGTGTTGAACGTATCCCTCCTCTGCATGTTTTCCCTAATATTTCTACTACATCTCATCAGTTTATTGATCCTCAGTAGCTTTACAAAGCCTTCTCTAAATTTCGACGACATCAAATTGTATAGTATTGGATTGATTGCCGAATTTAAATACAGCATAACTCTACAAAAATACAAAAGTATATAGTAACCATCTATGCCTAACGACATTATTGTCTCGGGGGGGAATACAATGATCCATAAAGTGAGTGCTTTAAACGGTAAGAGGCAGAGGAAGAATGATAATACAACTGTTCCTAGCATGAGAATAACTTGTTTACGATATCTGACGACGTTTCCTGTGTTGCTTGTGTTTTTGGAGTTTTGGGCGATGATGACGGGGTTTTCCATAAGGTTCTTGGCGATGACGCTGTAGAGGACGAGAAGGACGCCGAGCGGTACTATGAAGAAGACTGCGATGGTGAGAATGAAGAAAAGTGCAGACCAGAAAGTGTCCGCCTGAGTGAGGCAGACCGGAACTTCTGCGCCGTCATCATACCGCTCGTATGTGAATGTTGCCACGCCGAGGATTGGACTGTGAACACAAAAATAAAAATAGTTTTGTAGCTTGAAGATGTTTGTTAGAGACAAGATGGTTTCAGGTCCTAAACTTCGTCTTCTGAAAGGAGATGGGACGCAAAAGGCATCTTGTAGCAAATTGAGAGTATTAAAATTTAAAAAACGATGTCACCCTACAAGTTATTTATGTAATTTATAAAACATTCAACTGAAACGAGTCTCAATTTGCTATAAGATTACGGGTTCCATACTTTGCCTATTGTTCTTTTGGTGACTGATTGTTGACCAATCTGTTTAGTGAGGCGATAAACTGGAATAAGTTCCAGTCCATTTTTTTACCAGACTTCTACACGTCTTATGAGAAAATATCGCTGTCGTAGTCAGATCGCAAAATTCCATTTTAAAAAGAAATGGCGTGTAAAACTGTCTTTGCCAACTTACCGACCCATGAAAATCTTATACTAATGATATGGCCATTCGTGCCATTTTTAGCAAGGCACATTGTGAAAAATGACCATTGAATGACGTGGCTGCCAACATCATGAAATGAAAAAAAAATACGATATGGCTACGACATTTGGATTGGATATGTCGTCGTCGTTGATATGTTCTGATTTCATAATAGCCAGCGAATACTTTCACAATTTCACTAAGGCGACTCGTATTTTAGCAAGAACCCTGGATTTTTTCAGTAAGATTGAGAAATGTCATCACCATTATCAATTTTCCGTGTTCTTGCAAAATCCCTAGAGCTTTCGCGAAAATACTGTTTATTAAATCATACAACGACAGAGGGAAGTATTAAAAGATTTTTACCATATTTCCAGTATTATCACGAACCCTTTCCAATTTCGAATTCTTACCATCTTTCATATAGCAGGAATTCCTATTTTTACATAGTATCTGTATAAAAGCTCTGGTACAATGGAGATGCAGAAAAATATGCGCATTTTGATATCAGTTTTATAACTTCTTTGTTCTTTACGACCTGCTTGCCTGAAAATAGCTCCTTTTCGTGATGTAAAAATTTGGGGGATTTATTTGATCGGGAACGCTTTTAATATTAACCAATAAGTAGGTATAATTTGTATACAGTTTTTTAAAGAAGTAATATTTGTACGTTTGTACGTAGGTAGAACATTCTGGAACTATCTACGAAGCCGATTTTAAAAATTCTTTCACTAATTGACAACTACATTATTAATAAAAGATATTAAATTATTTTTATACATTCACAATTCGATTCTGTAAGTATATAAAAATTGTGATAGAATTTATGAATTGGCTCGTGGTTTTATCCGTCACAATTTTCCTATAGAACTACATTATTCCTGAATGTGAAATGCCAAAATATCCCAGCTACCTATATTATTCCTGATATTCTGATATTCTCACGGGAACGGGAACCTACACACAGGTAAAACCGCATGGCACAACTAGTAATAAAATAAAAATGTATTAGGTGCTTACCTACGCAGGGAAGATTGTAAAAAGTCGTTATATGTACTGATGGCAACACGTAACGCTTTTCATTGACTCTACCAAAACCACCCCTTTAAAGCTGGTGATAAAGGCGCGCTCAAGTCTTCATGATTGGTTTTTAAGATAGTATGCGTACTTAAGAATTGAAAGACTTTGAGACCCCGACCCTAATCTTAGTTGATAGGCTTTTTTTATCTACATCGGGGTAGCACTTAGCCTTCATCACACCTGATGTATAAGTGAAAATACGGCTGAAGGTGGAAGCGCACTACTACCGAAATTCTCACTGGCTATCTTATCTCTAACTGCCGGAACACAGATAATACCCACAGAAAAATCTCAAATACCTACTAACTCTTATATTTATTACGATTTGAATGAAAATGAAAATAAAAATAAAAAATATTTATTCAGTCTCTTTTTGTGTTACATTATTAGTGACTGGGTTCTCCTTTAAAGTATAATTCCTGTGTTAGGAGTCTCCGTTCTTTCATGATTTGGGTTACAAATAGGCTTGCCAACTCCCCCAATGAGTTTATCGGGATTTAATGTAAAAAAACCGAAACTACTTCAATGAATTAGGGACTTCAATCAAACATTTTTAATCATAATCATAATCATAGTATCATACACCTAGTAATAAACAAAAGGTAGAAATTCCTACTGGAAGCTTAAATAATGCAAGCAATGTCTTATGCAAATCAACCTATTCTATTCTATAGCTAATCAGGCTTTACTTATAAATAGATAAGGAAGATGGGCCATATAAAGAAAGGGTGCTAAAGACTGTAGGTGTAGTAGGAAACACCTGCTACTTCTTAACGAATGAAGTCAATGACAGGTTTTGTTTTTGGTCACCTATCTCACTGAACTTAATCCACCTTATTCCAAAACGTGGAATAAAGTTAGGCCTGGTTTAAAACTGATGCTAATTCTGTATTTCATTTGCGGAATGAGAGTGACAGACACACCTATCTCTCTGTATAAGAAATGGAATAAACTTTTTACTAAGAATAAAACCTTGATTCACTTAAAGTATTTCAATACGTTGCATCGATTCCGCCATCAAACGACCACGCAGAAAGAATTTTCTCGTTGTGTGGTAAAACTTGGACTAACGAAAGGAACAGATTGACGCCGGAACATGTTGCAGATAAGGGTTAATTTTAGTAAAACATGTTCTGAATTTTACGATTACATAATTAATAATAAAAATCTTTTGAAATGCGCCAAATCTCAAAAGAAATATTCTCGTAAGAACAAAAATTAAGCTATTAAGTAGTTCATTGACTGTCTGATTGTGAGTCTTGTTGCATTGCTTGCATTATTTAAGCTTCCAGTAGGAATTTCTGCCTTTTGTTTATTACTAGGTACTGTGGTATTATATTGTATGAATATGATACTTCCTTGCGTTGTCTATGGTTGATTTATGTTTAAATAGTATTCAAAATATCGAATGCATTGTCAACGCGAGTAGTTTGTTTTAGTCCAGACGATTCCGCGGTCGCGGGTTGTAGCATATAGAATAGATCGGCCACGGTGCCGAAATAAAGATTGTCTCACTTTAAAATATATTTAATTAACTGATTCCCAACGTAGGGTCTCACATGGTGGAGGCGCCGGGTAGACCTTTTCCCTTGGTTTTAGTATGTCAAACCAATGCAATGGTTGGTTTGTTTTGATTGATAGTAAATAAATAATTATATCGACCATTGTCCTGGTTGTCCGTTAGTGAGGACCAGTCTTATTGATGTGATATCGCTCCAAGGTATGCAGGGCCTTCGCTTTAGGGTAATCCATGTAGAAAAAAAAACATTTCTTTAGTAAGAAAGGTTTTTTTTGTTGCGGCGGCGGCATGTGGTATTATATTGTATGAATATGATACCTCCTTGCGTTGTCTATGGTTGATTTATGTTTAAATAGTATTCAAAATATCGAATGCATTGTCAACGCGAGTAGTTTGTTTTAGTCCAGACGAATCCGCGGTCGCGGGTTGTAGCATATGGAATAGATCGGCCACGGTGCCGAAATAAAGATTGTCTCACTTTATTTTTCACGACATTTATTTTCAAGGGCTTTATGAGCACATCGGATACTACAGATACGGATGCGCCTGTATCCAATAACGCGACGATTATTCTGTCCCTACATTCAACACTGATAAACGGATTTTGCTTACTTGAAAGGTGGACGTCTTGGATTACGGCTGGTCGATTTCCACCGTCTACATCGGCCGCCTCCTGGCGTTTGGGGACATCGGGATTCTTGTTGGTCTTGATACTCTGATGACCTCTATGATACTATGATGATTAGAAATGTTTGATTGAAGTCCCGATTTCATTGAAGTTGTCCCGCTTTTTTCACATTAAATCCCGATAAATTCATTGGGGGAGTTGGCCAGCATATTTGTAACCCAAATCATGAAAGAACGGGGACTCCTAACACAGGAATTATACTTAAAAGGAGAACCCAGTCACTAATAATGTAACACAAAAAGATACTAACGACCACAATTAATAATCTATCCACAGATAGGGATATGCATGATCCAGATTAGTTGCTAGGCAACACGTAGCAACACCCAGGCAACTGTCGTTAAGGCGATGATACCCGACCGAAATAGGCACGCTTACGCTTGCACGGCCGCGCGCGATACACTTCACGCAGACGCAGCGGCAGCCGGCAGTGAACTGTGAACTCGCGAGCGCCCCGCGAATCGAAAATCACTTAAAATTCAATTAAACATTAAATGAAAATAAATTTAAACATTTGACGGCCGGAATCCCTCGGCTATTCAAAGACAATTATTTTCGTATATTTTTCATTAACTAAAACCAAGTATACTGCAAGTAATAGAATATTTGGATTAAGATTAGACGAATGTTTAGATAAAGATAAGATAAGATAAGATAAGATAAAGATAAAAATATTCTTTATTCACTTAGACATAATAAATATGTACTTATGAATCGTCAATATTTTCCTACCACCCATTCAAGACTTTTTTAACTGACAAGAAGAATGGGCGCAAGAAACTTGCCAGCGTTTCTTAGTTAGGTAACGATATTTACAAAAAAAAACATATCGTTACTAATACAACAATTGCTTAGTATAAAAATACATCATATTAAACAGTGATTATGTTATGTGTTACATCATGACCATGCATTGCGGTCATTCAAATAATCGTCTACTTTATAGTATCCTTTGCTCATCAGCGACTCTTTAGTGTAACATTTAAATTTATGCAATGGTAGTTCAATTATATGCTGTGGAACTTTATTAAAAAAGGCTATGCTTTTCCCCAGAAATGAGGCTCTGGATTTTTCTAGCCTAAACTTGGGAACGACAAGTTTATCTTTATTTCTTGTGTTAAAGCGATGAATATCGCTCTGCTTTACAAATGTATTATAATACTTTTTCACATAAATTATATTTTCATAGATGTAATGTCCTGCAAAAGTTAAAATGTTTATTTCTTTAAATAGATCTCTTAAAGAATCTCTCGATCGGAGGTTGTAAATGGCGCGAATAGCCCTTTTTTGGAGCACGAATATACTTTGGATGTTAGCGGCTGAGCCCCACAACAAAAGGCCGTAGGACATAACACTATGAAAATAACACTATAAAAATGTTTGGGATTTTATTTGACACAGTTAAATATCACCAATCGAAAAAAAACGGCCGGAAGCACTAGATAAATAACTGTAAAATAACATATTTTTTTTCCAAATTTTGAGTACTTGTGGTTTGCGAGTAATCCATAATGTAAAATACCCTATTTTCGGGAATCGGCGCCTTAATTCGATGTTAATATCAAACGTTGCATAGCAACTAATCTGGATCATGCCTATCCCTATCTGTAGATTGATTATTATTTCTGGCTGTTACTTACTGAATATTGGAATTGAAATATTTTTCATTTAAATTTAAATTTTAGGAGTATTTAAGATTATTCTCACAGATTAGGTAGAAACACCGCGCCACCGCGCTCCAAATCTGTCTCAGAATCGTGTAAGTGTAAGATGTATCAACATCATACAATTAGATCGGTGTATGTAAAAGATCTCCCTCTGTTTGTCTTTGGTATGGAGTATGGAGTATAGACAAACAGAGAGCTTCCGTCCATTATCGTTGAAAGCCCATTACAGCAGGGAACATGGCTAACGAGTAAATTGAGAAACATTAAGTAGATATCTATTGTTCTTATTTGTTATATTTGCGTCGTTTATATGAAGACTTCTATTAATTTGCAATGGTTTGTTGCAAATTAGTCGTTAGAAAAGAAATCTGTCTCTAATTGTCTGTGCATTCACTAAAAGAAAAAAGTTATTTAAGTACAATCTTCAGCGTATAAACAAATTGCTCTAGAATCCAGAAAATGGATATGAAAAATGTTCCATGCGAAATTTGAACATCGCTTAGCCCTTATTAAAGTTTGCTTTGTGATATACGAGACGACAAAATACGTAATCCAACCACTAAGAAAGTTTAGGAGGCACAACAAAACTAGGTTAGACAAAAATCTATTAATTTGACCTCGAAAACAAGGCAAAGAACAAAATAAGTCATTACAGTGCGGCAAATAGTTCTTAGAATTCATTACATTCAGGAAGAGATCGCTTTGAGCGATAAGACCGCCCCTTTTAATGCTGTTAAAGTTAATTAAAATTATTTTCTTTTTCTTTTTTTTATGTACTGTGGTGTTAAAATAAAGTGTTAAATAAATAAAATAAATAAATACATTAACTTACTGTATAACGTTTCTAAATAAAAATTTAAAAAGATATAGGTGCTGCCAACATTATTTTTTGATTTAATTTAATAATAAATTTAAGTAGGTTTGAGTTCAACTAACAGCCGGTTTCGTTAACTGTTGGTAAGTTGGTTGGTTAAATACGTTGATTTGCTACAAAACAACTAAGTAACCGACGGTTAAACAATGGTTAACGTAACCGAACTCAGGCCTTAAGTGTTTAAAGTACTTAATCTTCTTTCCTTCTTTATTCAACCTAGGCTGCTACAAGCTCCTGTGAATGTCAAAAACGCCACGCCCCATCTCGGTTCGCAAACCGTAGGTACGGGGCGGCGGAGAAAGACCTTATAACGAGAAGAACCGGCAAGAAACTTGTTTAAGCTTTGTTCATTTAATGTGCCAAAATACGTACAAATTGTTGGACTCCCACATAAGCGTGTTAGCTTTATTATTAGCACACAATGTGTTATGCGGCGGCGTGTCGGTCGTAATCCTGCAAATACTTAGCGAGTTACAATGCCCAATGTGTTCGTGACGTGGGACCTAATCACGGTACTTAAGCTTGAGGTAGCCAAATATCCCATACAGGTCTTGAGACCTTGATACAAGTATTTACTTTATTATTAATGCCATGTGCACAATAGTGTTTCAATATGTAATTTTAGAAAGCAGTAATAGTCCTAAAATCATTAAACTGACGTCTACTGGAACTGAAAAACTTTTGGAAGATGCCAGTAGGTCTAGCACAACTTAGCGCAACTCTTTGTCGCGCTCCTTTCAACCAATCAGCACGTCGCCATAATTCACGCCCGCTATCTACGAGCGATCTGATTGGTTGAAAGTGACCGCGACTCTTTCTCACTCGAGTCGCGCTCAAGTTGTGCTAGCCCTACTGGTGTCTCCTAAATCGGAAATATAATTAATCAAAGTTATTGTAAATAAAGTATTAGAAAAAATCAACCCGTCACACAACTAGCTCTGGACAGTGAAGAGCCGTGGGTTCGAGTCCCATCGGAGCTAGTTGTGAAACGAGTAGATTTTTTCTAATAGGTAAGTACTTCATTTTCAATAGGTTATTGAAATTGCATTGTGAATGCAACATAGTAGAAATACTTTTTAAACAAATTTAGTTAGCCAGAGTCGCCTGGGCAGCGAACGCTCGCAGGTTCGATTCCTGTCGGAGCTAATTGAGAGGCAGGTCGCTTTTTTAGCAAAAAGTAATAAATAACTCATTCACTTTATTTATTAATTACCTACCTGTGTTAATCAATGCAAGTCAGTAATCCAATCTTTCTATAAATAGAACTAAAAGGTCTGCGTCAGTAATCCAATCTTTCTATAAATAGAACTAAAAGGACTAAGTACTTATGCGTATTGAATAAAATAAGACTGCAATAACACAGTGTCTATTATACCTTGTTTATTTAAATAAGGTTAATGTTGTTTATACACACCCTATTTAGTTAAGCGTATCGTTTCAGTAATTTATTGTATCACATCAGCAGTCTCTTGTGGCGTTTAAATGAATAGCCTGTTTCAGGAATGATTCGAGCTTATTTACGACTTGGTTGCTCCCATTCTTAATATGAGAACGGTCCTTTGACGTTCCTCGTAATCTGGTGACGAATTAAAGCTTATTTTGTGGTGACATAAAACTTTTTGGTGATTAAAAGAGATTAAGATCAGTGGAATCTACTTTTTTGGATAACAACAAAAGCAAATGAGTTACACTGGCCGGCGATAAATATTGCACATTCGACCTTTGGAAGGAAACAATTCAGCAAATTTAGCTTCGTAAAGCGTATTTATGCCTTGAACTTCTTCTCTTTATTATGATAATAATATAATAAAAGTCCATAAATTAAATAAAAAGAGAAAAAATGGCTACTTTCATCTCCAACAATGATGGTACTTCTTACTTAATAAGTTGTGTAATTACGTCCATGATATAAAACTTACCTTCTAAAAACGCTCCTCGGTGACTACTTATATGTTTATAGAAATTACTTACCTTACTTATATGAATGTTAAAATTAAATATATGATTATTGTGAATATAATACTTTATTTTAATATTCAGTTAAGTCTATAATAGTAGGCTTTTTACTATGAAATAATATTATATTACTTTTTAAATTAATTAATAATACTTAAACTTAAAATACAAATTCAAAAAGAGTGTCTTGTTTGCTCGAATGTAACTTTAACTTTTTAATAAAATTAGGCGATAATAAAATTAGTAAGGATAAAAATAAAAAAAATATAATTGAAAATGAAATGACTGTGATGACATTTTCTGTATAATATAAATATTACTAGCTTCGGGCACCATCAACTTTTTCGAATATTGTAGAAAAAATAATAAGGCAAGTAGGTATTCGAGTAAACAGTACACAAAAGAAATTGGCCTAAAAAAGTACATTAAACGAAGCTTTCTGGAAACTCATAATCCACACTTTTCGACTTTTGAACGGCTACGACAAAATCCACTGGGACTTTTTGATACGAAACTAGTTTCTTACTGCTCTCACAGTCCATGCTTTTTGCCTTTGTGCTATTTATTAAAACGCTCCGCCTCAAAGAATGGCTACGATTCGAATCTAGTTCAATATTTGACTTAATATTTTTACTATCGGAATGCCCAATAAATCTTGCTACATCGCTTCTTGCGTCTACTTGCTTTTTATCAATATCTACGACCTCAGATATATCCATGTTCCCTTCGCTTCTCATCCGGTTCACTCTAACTTGTTTTGGATTAGAGCAGACTGGTGCCGACTGTTGTCTCACAAAAGCTCTTTTGCTGAAAATCTTGTCGAAGAATCCTTTAGATTCAACAGCATTCGTATCAGCTTCCTTGCTATCAGATTCAGTTTCACTTTTATCTAAACTTCCTCTGTGGCTAAAAAGTTTCTTAAGACTATTAGTTGTTCTCGATAAACTACTACTTGTAGTTGATCCATTCGTCACTGTTCTAGTTGCACGATTATTTTTTATAACTTTCTTTCTTTTATAACAAATGCACACTCTGCAAAAGCCTATACGGAATTTAGACGACATCAAATTATATAAAATAGGGTTTATAGCTGAATTTATGTACAGCATTACCCTTGAGAAGTATAGTATGTTGTACCATTTCTCTGGGCTTATTTCTGGTAACTCTGCCGGAGCTACTATTATCCATAGCGTTAACACTCTGTAAGGCATCAAGCATAGAAAGAAACAGAGAACAACAGTTCCTAGCATTAGAATGACTTGTTTTCGAGCTCTGACATTGTAAGGATCGACAGTTTTGTTCATCACAACTTTAGAGGCGGCACTGATGAGGTTTTTCGCGATGACGCTGTAGAGAACGATTAAGATAATAAGAGGTAGGATATAGAGAATAACTATGATGGAAATGAAGAAGCTAATCTGCCAGACTGTATCAGCTTGTGTAAGGCATTGCGCGTAGACAGTCCCATCTTCTCTGGAGATTGTTTGATGCTCCGCGATGGCCAGTATCGGGCTGAAATAGAAAAAAAATAAAATTGATGTGCTATTTACAAACACTGAGAAAACAAGAATTTCTATAGTGACACATAATGTGCAAGAAAGGTAAATAGAAAATGCTTCTACTAACATAAAACTACTTACTAAATAATAGAAAAATCATTTAAGAGACAGACAAAAATCTAAATTGAATTATGTAACTAAAATTTGTCAGGGTTATTGATTGCAATTTTGCAATTTAATTTTAGCTCGAACTTGAATTTTAGTATTTAACTTTGAATTTTAGTATTTTTGGCATTATCTCTTTAGTAAAAGTCCTAGTCATATAATTATATTCCACAAGTGGAGTAGAAGGTTATCATAATAGGAAAACGTTAAATTTATTAATCTCATGATGGATAATCTAATCGATTGGTAGATAAATATCCATAAATTCATAACAACGATAAAAGTTCCAAGAATATGAAACAGGTATTTTAATTGGATTGCTGTTTGACTGCAAATGTTTTGTTACTTTTATTTTGATATTAAGTAAAGTTTTGATACTAATAACCTACACGCTATAAAATAACATGGAATGAAAATCCTAAAAGTAATAAGATGAAAATTTATTGAAAAGTTATGAAATGAAATGAAATAAATTAATGAAGTGCATAGTGCTGGACAAAAGCATAACAACAGTGCAACAACACTTAACTACATAGAAACTACATAAAAGTGCATATGGTAATCTTAGCCGGTAATACCTGTCCCTTAAAATAAAATTGTTGTACAAAAATTTTGTACTGGAAACTTGACATGCTTTCTGCAAGCAAAGACACCTTTTGATTTGGCGAAACCTTCACACTCATTTTGAGGAAATTTTGATTATTCTTTTATAGTTTCTCAAGCGTGTATAGTAAACTACCAAGTCAGTAACTTTATCTTCTTGTAAACAGACTAGATTCAATTTTTCAAGCACGAAGTAGGTACTCTCAGGGACAATTCCGGTGAACCACTTCTTACTTATTTTCGTGTGGCTGGCGAATCGCTATTCACGCGCAGACCTTTTTATTATTTGGTTATCTATTCAACTAGGGTAATACAATGCAAAAGGAATTTAGCGATAGGGACGGTGTGGACGGTAAATGAACGGTAAGACGCCAGCCACACGAAAAGGAGTAAGAAGTGGTTCACCGATTTTGTCCCTGACTGAACGTATACACGAAGCCACCTACCTAGTTACCTGGTTACAAAGTTACCAACCTAGTAACTCTACTAGGTTGCTAGTTTTCTGCCACTAGCTTACTATATTGGCTTGAGTACAGTCTTGCGAATTTCCAGCGTAAAGATTTCACTAAATAAAATTATGGATAGCGAACGGTAAAGATGACAGCACACCTTGTGGATCTTCTGAATCTACATAAAATAGTGCAGTGGGTAAGTACATACTTGAATCCAGAGGTCGTGCACCTTGACTACCTTTAGGTAAGTGCATTTAAAATAAACTGTACAAATTGCACAACAGTTAGGTAAAACTTAAAATCAAGATCGCTGATACCAGCTCATCTTACGTCTCTAAGGCCCGATTTCACCAATGATATTTAAACGCAATTAACGCTAAACGTGTTTAGAACGTATTCCTGTCTCTGTCACATTCAAACAGATGACAGAGACAGAACTATGTATTAAACACGTTTAGCGTTAATCACGTTTAAATATCAGTGGTGAAAGTCACCCTAAGTCTATATTTTTTTATAGTCTAAGTATATATCCTTTTTTTATTATGAAAATGTATAAGAAATAGCTCCACAAGTTAATCAAATGAAAACTGATTTTCTATTGGTGGTCAAATATAATAATTTTGTTGACGGCGTTTCTTTCACCGACCATTTCTAACTCTGACAATTTGTCTAATTTTTGACCTAATTTTAAATAGTAAGAATGGATTTGACTGCTCTTTTAAACATAAAACTCAAAAGAATTGTACGCAATTTCGTTTTCACAATTCTCAGTTGCCTATCATATATTTGTTCACTCACTGCGAAAGCAATTGTAGCAAAATAAATAGACCCGAGGTTCCGAATGAGCGATAGCGCTAACAATACGGAGGACGATTTGTAAGAAAAGCGCCATCTATTATTGAAGTGCGAGAACCAATATAACAGGGACACTGGGTGACGTTAGCGTGCTATTGGCGGGAATGCGGTATTGCCTGTATGTGCCATTGTAAATGGCGCACGGAATTTCAATTGTGTTTTGTTTAGTCGTTGACAATCCTACGTGAATGCATTTTGCTGCTATTAGTTTATGTTTCGTTAGTTTTGGATCTTCTGGCTCCAGTTATTGTAGGTTTTAAAAATATTACAAAACAAAGTTAGTTAAAGATTTGATCGGCAATGACATATCCAACCAAGTATTAATAAGCTTTTTGCAGTGCCTTCCTACTTTTGAAATAATTCGTGATGATATTATTGACCCTTCCTTAATTGATTCCATTCTATTTATTCTCTAATTTTTATGTGACCAGAATATTTACTTTTAACAAAAGTAATAAATCTTGGAGTAGGTAACGACATATTATTTAGTTGGCTATTAACAGATACCAATTATTAAAACAGCTGACGTTGAACATTTTTAGCTTCAATAAAAACATGAGGTCCTTCCATCGCTTTATAAAGTTTTGAAATTACGCTATCTACCTATTTTTTTTTATTTGCTTATAAAGTAATCCCAGACTCTTATCTGGAACACTTCCACGTCAGTGGTTAGGTAAAGATTAATAAAAAAAATGAAATTCATGGTGAGGTCATTAACTTTTAAATGTTAAGTTAGAGATTTAAGGTTTTTACGGTTTTTAATGATCAGATAAGTAAGGCTGATTTGATTAAGTACTGCCCGAAAATTGCGAGCCGTATTAAGTACCTAGTGAATGAAAAGAAAATATTGCAAATAGAAAACGATGACTTATATTAACTACAGTTAGTGAAAGGATACAAAATACCTCTGCAGTGTCTAATTAAGTAGGTACTCAGTAATTTATTTGTTGACTATAATATAATTATGAAGAGGTTTCTCGACCATCATATCATGTCATATTACCTTACCCTTACTCCTAAAAACCTATTTTGGAGTTTCTCCAAAACATAACTAAGTAATGATATAGGTACTACATAATAATATGTATGACATTACTACATGTGATAATCGCCTTTGTAGAAATGGTTATTTCATTACTACATGAATCTTTTATAAAAGATTTCTGCGGTCACTAGGAAAACAAAAACAAAGGGAATTGGGAACTTTTTCCTAAGGTAAAATCTGTTCTTTCAGGCATAAAGTTTATCGGTGGTATACATAACATTTATAACGGTTTGCCCAATCTGAAAGTGCGGAACAATCTTTTCTAATCTCTTTGGGTCCAAGGTCAAAGTTACAAATTAGAACGCTTTTAGGCAACGAAGTGGAGGCCATTCAAATATATTTTTTTGTCTGTGGTCGGACCCAAGAGAGTGGAGAAGGGTTGTAATAACCTCTTTAGTTTATATAGCGGATATAAAGTTATTCTGAATAGAAGGATATTTTTATGTGTATTCACAATTTCACAGCTATCACTGGTCATAAAAAAAAACTTAACTGTTATGAAATGACATAGGGTGTTTCGCATTTTTAGGTCCTGTCAACAATGCTTATATCTGGCTTGCATACCCTGAAACACTGTATACAAATCGATTCTTTTGAGTTACTTAATTTTAAGGCATTAAAGAATCCGTGTAAGTATAAGTTTTTTTTTTATAATGGCTGTTTCATCTTAATCGATTGTTAAACATTTGTAAAAATGTTTCTTTCGGATGCGAGGGTTTCCTCGCATTGATGAAGCAACGCTGGCCTACAGCGTAACAAGTGATAGCAAAATTCGACGAGTCGTGTAAGCCTTTCGGTAGCTTAGTTGGTCAGAGCATCGGGCCGGATTCCCGGAGGCGCGGGTTCGAATCCCGCCTGAAAGCTACTTATAGGGCTCGTGGTTTTTTACTATCACATTTTTCCGTGTAAGTATAGTTCGACATTCTTATCTGAACCGGTGGTTGTTTTGGAACTAAATTATTTTATTAGATACAGTCCATTCACAGCTTATTTTCTATCGCAAGTGGCTCCTTCGTCACGGCTGTCATCGGGTCAGATATGCCTGTGGACTATACATAGGTAGTCCTAGCGGTACACCCCGAAATTCAGTAAAATGCTGCAAATGGTGTTAAAGGCATGGAAATCGGAACGATTGATCTTTAGACCATAATAACCAATTTGACCCGTAGCACGAAAAAAAACGAAAAAGGAGAGGAGTTATGACGTCATCTTTTACTTGTATGGGATTCTTTTTATGTTCTGTAACCTATCGTGTAAGGTATCTAATGTAAGGGCTTACTAACCGATTCTAAAAATGTATCACACATATCACCATTATATTTCAGTTACTTAAAAATCATTTTCAAAACATACCAAGTTTGGGCTCCTCCAGATACGGTTGAATCATTATTTGGAAAATATTCCTTAAACGATATGTATTAGCCTCATATCAAACCCCAAGAAAGCAATTTGGAAAATATTTACATTTAGTATTTTTTTATTATTTTTGCATATTACAAGTTTTTGTTATTAGTACAAATTTGTATGAAAAAATATGTAATTTTTGTAAATTATAAAAAATACTTGATGTACTTTGATATGAGGCTATTACCTATCATTTAAGGTATATTTTACAAATAATGATTCAACCGTACCAAACCGACCGAGCCCAAACTTGGTATGTTTTGAAAATGATTTTTATTTTAATTTAAAACAAGTAACTGAAATATAATGATGTGATACATTTTTGGAATTGGCTTAGTAGGCCATTTCATTAAATACTTTACACGATTGGTTTCAGAACACGTTTTTTTCCCTTACAAATAAATGATGTTAATATTTGCCAACTTTAAAGACCGACCGAACTTTCAAAATCTTTTTCGACTTAATATGTTGTCAATGTGTTGGACGTCTCCACTATTCCGGGAATACATATTTCTGGCTTGCTTAAATTAAAATTAGCTATTTAGAAAAAAATATATGAATATGTGGGTAAGTATATTTAAGTCATCATTTTTGTAATTTATGTTTTCTTACACACTTTGTTTCAAAAAGATCTATCTTTGCCAAAACTGCTTACGGTGACTTCTTACACGGCACTTCTGTCATGTTTTTCTTATCTTCAATATTGATATGAGTTATACGCGTTCTGTCTTTTCCAGTAGATAAAATATATTTTTTATCATAGATTTATGTGCAGATTTGAAAATATTTGCAAAAAATGTTAGGTGATATATATGTTTCTTATAATGGCGAGAGTATCCCACTCATTGATAGAAAAATATAACACTAGTTTATTTAAATAAATAATTAAATAAAACCACTTTTACGGATTGGAATTAATTTACTTACATCTTAGGTTTCTGCGCGAACTGTTCATTTAAATAAAACACTTTATACCAACCTTTCGGCACCTTTCCTGGAAAGTTGCCGAAAGGTTGGCAAAAACACAAATAACCCCTGTGCGCGTTATATTTCCGTAAAAGGGTTTTATTGGAATTAGTTTCTTCAGACAGTTAGTTAAGATAACTAACAATATTATGTAGTTTTTTTATACCTATTCTACCTGGTTTTAAGTTTGCTTTAACAGATTTACGTATACAAAAGTTCAACGCAATATAACTGGTTCAAAACAAACCAACAAACAAACTCTTCAGTTTTATTATATTAGTATAAATTATTCGCGAACCCATTATTGTTAAGACAACAAAGTTCATGAATATTGAAATTGGTATCAAAATATAAGTCCAACGGTCTGTCAGAGTAACGAGTTGTAAATGAATGCAGTTTATGCTCCATTACAGAACTCTTTGCTTGAAAACGAGAGAGTGACACAGTTTTTTGTCATTCGTCTATTATTTTGCAAACTGTTGATGCGGGGACAAATTTTAGCACAATTTGTGGTGGTGGTTTTAAGGTACGAGCTGGATCTGGGCTTCACATTCGGTCGCGGCGTTATGTCGCGGCTTCTCGTGTCGCGGCGTCATGTCGCTGCCATGATTTCAAACCCGACCGCAGCAGCAGTAACAATTCACTTATTATAGGTACCTAATTCAAAGGAAGAGGTCTTCCCACAACGAGGATCTACTAAGAGTGGACCGTAAGCTTTGTTGTTCTGAATCTAATAACATTTCATAATGTCATAAAATATATGCATTGATTGTTAATACGTCACCAATTCAAGTTATACTGTGTATAGACAGCAATGTGCATCATTTAGGGTAGATAGGTCATTAAAATGTCACGGAATCAAGAATCAAGTATGATTGTGTAATGTAAATCAATGCTTAATTACTTGAAATAAAGTCACTATTATACGTGTTATTTTCTACTTACTGCCTTACTACAAACTTTTTATTAACTTGCCATGTTAGTTAGTTAGTGGGGGACAAATCTTGCAAGCTTAATTTGACCCACTTCCCAGTGTCCGATGGAGCTGAAATTTTGTATACAGGTTTCGTTCAGATGACAATACAATATTAAAGTACAGTCAGCAAAAAAAGCTTGTAATAAAAATGAAATTTTTACTAAAAACTTATGTTATCTGCGAAAAAGTAGTGTGCGCTGTGATTTCGCGCGACACCGTCGCTCGCTACGAACGAAAGATAACTATTTGAAACATAGAAACCAGTAAGTGTCGCGACGTCATGTCATGTCAGTGGTCATGTCGCTTGCAGGTGGTTGCGGTTTGCGGTCGGGTTCGAAATCACTTTATACACCGCCAACTTTTAATTAGCACTAACATTTTAGGGGATGAATTATATCCATCAATACGGACAACTTTACATTACATTACATTGTAGTCGAGTCGATTTTGTTCTTCTATTGAAAAGTACAAAATCGACTTGACTAAAATGTATGGAACAGCTGTTTTTCCGATTTCGTAGTTGGCCTTATAGTAATAAAATGTTGGTATTGATGGACACTTGCATCTAATAAAATGTTTGTGACTAATTACAAATTAGTTGTGTACAAACTCGATAAACCAGTACTTGGCCAATGTACAATTTTTATACAAATTTGCTCACTTTAGTGTCTAAAACTTGAAACTATTTGAATCGCTGCAATTATTTTTACGTCAATAGAGAGGCGATTTGCGAATTCTAAACCGCAAAATTTTCTCTAAAACGAAAAACAATTAATTAAATAACGGACTAAACGACAAAACCTTCATAACGTATTACAGTTTTTTTTTACCCTGTGGTTTTACGGTGAGCGTAGAGTTCCATTTATAATTCATTGGAGAGATGCAAATAGTTTCTCATCTAAGGTAAACAAATTTCGGTGTAGGTGAGTGTATTCAAAAAGTTTTTTAACAATTTTGTTAGGGGAAAGCTTACATACCTTTAACGGTTCATAAGACTCTTCATCACCCTACTTACTACAATCTTATGATAACTCTACTAAAACATTTTGCAATGATAGAAATCTCTGCAAGTAATATCAATCGACACAAAACTACTTCGAACGTCACAAAATATCTGATTTCGAGAATGCATGCAACCGACGACGACCTCATAAAACTAGAATACAAACTAAGAACTGATAGCAAAGTTTCTACGAAAAGATGTATTTCGTTATACGATAAAAATGCTAAATAGTTCGCCATATTTCTTTAAATAAGACGTGTTCTGGAAACTTTTTAAATATTTGATGGTAGAATCGACCTTTTCGGTGTAAAAGGCTTTAGAGGGTTAAGTTTCATAAGAACTATAAATAGTGATCGTATTTTGTTTATTCGGAGTTACATTGAATACCTACTAGGAACTCTTTTCATCTATGATGATCGATTTAGGCGACGTAAGTAACGCACTAAGTATGTATGCGTGTACACACTATGCCGAAAAAACGCAGCAGCAGTTCGATCGATGTGATTATGGCTACAATTCTATTCGAATTACTGGGGACACATTGTAGCTGAAATAAAGCTGGTTTT
The DNA here is from genome assembly GCA_949710035.1 of Crambus lathoniellus. Taxonomy (NCBI): domain Eukaryota; kingdom Metazoa; phylum Arthropoda; class Insecta; order Lepidoptera; family Crambidae; genus Crambus; species Crambus lathoniellus. The sequence continues at coordinate 14,985,950 of OX453318.1, forward strand.
CAAATAAGATCCGCGAACGCACTATAGAATTACACCAACAGAACAGGAGTTCGCTGGATTCGTGCAGACAGGCGAAACTCGCACTACCGCGCGTAGACGCTCGTCTATCCAGGGCCCTGATACAACTGTGTAGACCACAACTTCGCCTGGTAACAGGTGCTATTACTGGTCATGGACAATTTGAGAGACATCTTATTAATTTAGGTGTCACCGACAGTCTCCCTATGCAGAGGGTGCATGGAGGAAGAAGAAACAGCTGCCCACGTACTGCTCGAATGCAGGGGGGTGGCCCCCTACCGGGCGAGGTACCTCGGCTCGCCGGGCAGCGTCCAGGAAGCGATCATGAATGTGAGAGCTCTTAGAGCGCTGGCTCCTGGCTGAGCTGGGCTGGCTGGAGTGATCCAGGTACGCACCCTCCAGACGCAAAATAGGCGCAATAGACGTCGAGTTGTGGAAACCGCCTGTAGTGTTAAGAAGAAGAAGAAGCGCCGAACGTAATATCAGCCGCGCAACTTCGGTCGCGTTTTTCGGCATAGTGTGTTTCGGCGACGTATGGATGATGACCGACTCGTCAATCATCTCGTCACGTATTTAATTAATTTTTCAGTTTTGTTATTAAAAACGGTTTGCCAAAACTACTGACGCTGTATCTATAACAAATATTGTTACTTATATAAAATTAAAAAGAGCATCTCTAAGCCACAAATATCGGTCGTACGAGTACAATATCCAAATCTTCAAACCAATATTTGAAACTTTTCTCCAACTTTAGATTTCGAATTTATAAACTCAGCGTCGACAGAGTCCAGCTAACATAGCTATGTCGACAAAGTTTTGTCGTATCTCGTTAACGACAGCATCTGTTGCCATCGCGCTTACATCAATGATGTGTGAGGGAGAGTAGAGTATCACGACAAAGTTTTGTCGAAGTAATGTAATACCTACAAGTCTGAATGACATTCCCTTTTTCGTCGAAGCGATTTACTTACAGTAATAATTCGCTATTACGATTAACTTAACAGCGAATGTTTGTCACCTCGACGCAAAGATCATCGAAAAGTTCAAAGAAGTCCCAAAACAGACTGTTGAGGTTCTATAATCTCGCGAATCTCGTTCGTAGTGGACTGCAGAAAGCTGCAGGCGACGACGCGTCGTTGGCCACGGAAGGTATTTCATACAAATACACAGAAACCAGAAGCAGCGACGCGACACGTCGCCTGCCTGCTGCTGTTTGCAGTCCGCTACTGTAGTTCCCATTTGTTCTACTGAACATGACGTCAATCAAATGGACAAAGTCATTTTATTTTCTTATTTATACTAAAGAACATGTAATACATATTATATTTCACAAAGGGTTCTATGGAACAAGGAAAATAAAACCTGTTTTAAGTGTAAGTAGGTATATTTATAATTATTAAAAGTTGTTATTATCAATGTCAATTATCACGTATGTCATGGAATGAAAAAATTGAAAAAAAAAAATTTGTTTTTTCCAATGACGGCATGTTGGGAATGGGAACTACCGTCCGCTACGAACTCGTACTCGTAGGGGTTGAAACCTAACTCACAGTTTCGTAATTCGACATAGCATACTCCAAAAACAAGGAACACCACCATAATGAACTATGAAGACTTTTTTCTTGAATCGCGGATATTTCTTATTACATTACTTTTTTTTATTTCAAGCCACACTTGATAGCAAAAGCCTCCACCACCCCCACAGTCAATCGTGGGAGATCCATACTGCACCATTGCTGTTAAAAAGCCTGGCAATGTGGGTTAATTCGAACTTATGACCCTTTACCTAAGTATTATATTTTTAGATAAAGATGATGACCCAATTGATTCCCTTATATTTAACCTACATACTTTATCCCAGAAACCAAAACCTATTTAGTAGTACAACTTCATCAGATACGCCAGCCTGAGTGTCAGATCAAAACAACTTGTATCAAATGACTCTTTTTATTGCACAACAGGGTAGCACTCCGCTTTCATCATAGGTGAACATGAGGTTTAAGGTGGAAGCACTCCCGGAATCCTCGAGAATTATCATAGCACATAAAAATCTCCCGAGTAGGAGCTTGGGCTTGCTACTTGTTTATTTATGGAATAAGAAGAAAGCCCAAAAAATTACCTCTCTGTTCTATTAGATCTGGTTAACAACATCAAACTGGCGTCTACTGATGAGAGGGTACAAATCTCCTTAGGAAATTTAAAGAAATAGGTACCTGGTAAATAATGCCGCGAAGAACCACACGAGCGCACAGATCAGCGCTGCCCTCGTCTTGGTGCAGACGTATCCTGCTCTCAGCGGCTCACAGATGGCGTAGTATCGCTCGAAGCTGATCGCCAGGATCGTCAGCACTGACGCGTGCGTCACTGTCAACTCCACGAAGGGTACTGCCAGACCTGTAAGGTGGGAGTTTAGGTTTTTAACTAAAGAGAGTTTTGGAGTTATCTTGTAACCGTCACTTCGGCAGTTCTTATGGAATGGAAATCGGTACCTCAAGAGACTGACGGACTTAATGCCAGTCGCTAGAATGATTTACAAATTTAAGAATACTTGATCTACTATTGAAATCATTTTAAAATCAGCCCAGTTATTTTTGAGTTTATCCATTACAAAAAAGTTAAAGAATATATTTTAAGGCTCTTCTTTATAGCCTTATATTAGGAGTAGTATTAGGTAGGGTTTAGACAGAGCAGAAAAATTTAAGAAAATAAATTTACTGGCTCTATTGAAAATAGAAACGTATAGCTACTGCTACTACTAGAATTTTTTATGAATATCGAATATTTAATATAACACAATTATCCCTTGCACCCGTTCGGAAGTCCTCGAGGATATTATTTTATGAGTTGTCGTTGTAATTTCATATGTAGCATCGTCTCCCGTAGCACATTTTGCTCTCAATGTGAATTGCGGCCAGAGGGGGCTCGAGCCTCTGTAAAGATTTTTCCATTCTGTCTAAAATGACCTCTGGTATACATAGGATAGGAAAGCGCATGATGTCCCTGTGACTTGTCCTTCTTTGCAGTTACGAACCCACTAACTAACACCGCTGAAAACACCACTCTGCGTGCCACGTGCCACAGAAAAAAATTAATTGCATAAAATGATGATAACTCCACAAAGCTTTTTCGAAGTTCATGTTCTTTTTTTTATAGTTCGTTAAAAAGATACGATAGTATTATCTTCAAAAACATTATCGAATCGAATAGTAGTATTACGAATACGGTCTTACATAACGTGGAAGCACTACCTCACAATATGCAATTTATAACGTCAGTAAGAATACTGTGTTTGTTTACTCATTCATCGCCGTTTGCAAGAGTGCATTCCCAAATATTTGGAGCGTTTTAAAAGTACAAAGCATTGTTCCGCAGTATTTATCTTCAGTCGAATTTCCATGCAAATTTTTGTTGATTTATCTAGTGTTGAATTATTTAGTGGTAAATTGAAATTTTATTACAGTATTTTTACTTCTACGACTGTAACGGTTAAGCAACGTGCGGAATAGTTGGTCGCGGGATGGCTGAATTTATTAATCGTTTTAGCCGCGATCCTGTTTGCGTTTACAGTTGCTAAAACCAATTCGCATTGGGTCCACTTCCATAAAAAATTATCTAGCAGTGGAAAAATTAAATTGGTTGGTGATAATAAAATACTGTTACTTAGTAATAACAATAGTTTTGCGAGTTTTGCTTACTTTAAATCGCAGATAACATAACTTTAAATCAACATTTCGTTGGTTGAATTGAAAATAATCTTAATATTAAGGGTTATTCACTCGTAGAAAAAAGTTTTCAAACAATAATAACAATGAAATTGTTGAAAATTATAATCCTCTAAGTACCGAATTATTTTGACTTGGTTGACTGTTGTATAAGGTGTATCGAATTAAACTTTCTCGCATAATTAATGTGAAATGTTTTGCCTCGCTTTATGAACTATGAATTTTATTACGGCTTTTAAAAAGTTTGCTTTAGCTGCATTTTCATTAATGAATGAAATTTCAACCACCTCTGTCGTCTCATTTCGGGTTCTATTCCCAGTGGGGGTACATATTGTATTCGGTTTGGTAGGTGGTAGGACTTGCTCTTAGTCCGCCTGTCTAGCTACCACCTTATTTAAATCTGACGCCACAACAATGATGTTTTCATTATTGTCTTCCGGCAGCAGTTAGAAAGCGGCAAAAATAAATAAAAAATTACATTTCATTTTCAGTAACAAAAATTGTATTGTGAATGCAAAAAACTAAGAATTAAAATAAGTTGCAATAGTAATTTCATCTTTAGCGATTGCCAAATACCTGGAAAGGTATTTCTTTCGCGTGTGAGGGTAGTAATATCTCCACATTGATGAAATTAACACTGACTATACAGTGCGTAAGAAGTATTGGATAAATTCGACGCTTCTCGTAACGACTCCGTAGCTCAGTGGTTAGAGCAGTCGCCCGGAAAGCGAAGGGTCGTGGGTTCGAGTCCCATCGGAGCTAGTTGTGAGACGGGTCGATTTTTTCTAAATACTTCATTTTCCATTTTACAATCACAATAATTTTTCCTTTACTTATACAAAATAGCATGCGTAAACATTAATTGCATTACATTTTTTCCATACGTTTCCAAACAATGGAACTGACATTGACAAAAGCTAGGTCTCACAGACTTATAGACCTGGGTGCTTACCATCAACTCTTATTACGGTTTTGTTTAGGAACCTAAACTGATCTGCTTCGCTTATTCGTACCACGACAGCTTAATATCAATGACAGCGATTCAGTGATCGATCAATGACATTTCACAGCCGCTAAGCTGTCAGAAACTCTTATTTGACTTATAACCCGGTCGATTTAACATGTCACCTGCAGATTATACCCGTCCCTCTCACTCTCCGGGCATGACAGAATCGAGTGAAAGAGACGGGTAGAAGAAAAAGGACACAAATCATTCGGTCATTAACATTTAGCAATTCATTTGCGATCCAGTTTTTAGAAGGTCAGAGTACGAAAGAAAGCGATTCATTTTAGGAACCTATTCTGAATCGCGCTATTTTTGAATCGCTGTCATAAAGTTGATGGTAGGCACCCTGCTCTTTCATCCCGCAGGAGCACAAATTTATGGGGCGCTAAATCATGTTGGTTCAGAGACAGACAACGCAGCATTGAAATGTCGGAGACGACTCCATTATTTATGGAACGCTACCTGACGTGGAAATCGGAAACGGATGAACTGTTCAATTTAATCATTGTTTTGTCAACTTCAGAATAGTTTTTTTTATAACAGGGGGCCAAGTCTGCTAATGTTAAGTCACAATCGTGTCTCAATCGTGTTTCAATTGTAGTTCAGTTGTATGTAGTGCTTTTTTACACACTAGTTACAAGAAATGTGTACTTTTTTCACAATACTACTCATGGTCACACCACACACTACATTCACATCACATTAAACTGTCATAATTCTTGTAACTAGTGTTTTAAAGAGCACTACAACTGAACTACAATTGAAACACGATTGCGACACGATTTTGACTTAACGTTAGCAGACTTGGCCCCCAGGACACATACAAGTAATACAAGATAGTTGTAAGTAGAAGTAGTAAGTGGACGGGGGCGCGTAGAAGGCCCTTTGCTCAAATGAACAAACCCTCCATACATTTTACCGGTATACGACCCAGATGTCTCGCGTTCGACTCCCAGTATTCCAATATTGTATTCTGTTTGGTTGGTGGTAGGACTTGTTCTAAGTCTGCCTGGCTAGCTACCAACATCTTTTCTATGTCTTCTTTTGTATTTTTTATGCAATGCAACGTGTTAATGAATAGGTAAGCGCAAAACCTCTTAGGTAGTGAGTGTGCTCATGAATATGAACAACTTTTACCATGGGGCTAACTCTGCAACTCAACAAAACAAATCAGCTGTTTCATACAAATTGTCAACTACTCGACAAATGTATGGAACAGCTTTTTGTTGAGTTGCAGAGTTGGTCCCAAAGTAAGAGTTGTTCTTATTATTGAGCATAATCACCACCTAAGAGGTTTTGCGCTTATTCATTAACAGTTTGTAGTCTGACGCCATAACAATGATGTTTTTAACATTATTGTGTATCCATATTTTTATTATCGCATTTTTTATAAAACTAGCTGATCCTTGCGGCTTTACCCGCGTGGTACCCGTTACCCGTTTCCCGTGGGAATATCGGAATTAAATATAGCCTATGCTAATCAAGGATAATGTAACATTCTAAAAGTGAAAGAATTTTTGAAATCGGTTCAGTAGTTTTTGATTTTATCATTACATACTTAAATTAGTATACAAGACATGTCAAGACTTTTTTGGTAAAATCTTTGTCTCTACTGAATAGACTTTAACAATCTGAATAGATTTTAATAATGAAAATAGTGTAACATAAGTTCCAGTTCTAAGAGCAAGAGCAGTAGATCCAATAAATTCTGCTAACATTCTCTCAATAATGTGGCGATAGTGCACGGAAACAGCTAACAAGTAATTTATCGCTAAAAGATAACGCGGCACTATTGGTCGATATATTAGGGCGTCAGCAGGGCTAGCATGACTGCAACGACATAGTTTGTCGCGATAATTTCGACCAATCATGATCGCTCGTAGATAGCGCGCGTGACTGCAGTAATGCAATTCTATGCTAATATTACACGGTTCAACCAAATTGATTCACTTTTGTTGAAAGGCGCAGAAATACAGGCGCACATTGACATTGAATGATTCACTTTTACGTTTCCATAGTTCAATTTGGTTGCTTCATCTAAATTGAAAGGCAAAAGTGAACCGTGTATTTCCGCTATAAGCAACACATCCACGCTGCACGCATGGCTGAGAGCATGGATGTTACATCAGTCACATCGTTCGCTGCAATCACGGCGTTACATTTGGTATTCTATAAGCTTTATTAGCTCGCCGACGATCTCTCGGCTGCATGAACGCAAGGCTGATCGCAATGATGTGCTAGAGAGGGAGTAGACTTAATCCTAGCGGCATAGTCGATAAATTCTTGACTAAAGTGCGCGCCAGATATGTCTGCGCGCGGTCGAAATCGTATACTAATCTATTACCTTAACCTTAGAACAAAAATTGTACTGTAACTGCTGTAACTAGCGCCAGAAACGCTAGCACTATGAGGAAAGGATCCGATTAGAACGGATACGGACTGCTCGAATCCCTTCATGTTCCCACACTGCACCGCAAACCGCTCCGGTTTGTGGTAGTGCGCTTCTTAACTATGGCTGTAGAATCTTGATGTGCATACAAAACCCGCAGTGTATGACAAATCACGCCGATCTCCGTTCGGTAGTGCGGAAACCGGAGGCAGTGTGATGGACGCCTAATGCGGACGCAAAATTTCAAGTTACACACGACACTGGAATAAGTATTCCCCGAAGAGGAATACTTCTGCCAGTTTAGTATAGATTGCTTCACTGACCTCTATTATTACACACTGGACAGGCTGTCTCTATACAAATGACAGCTAATTGTGTGTGGCAATTTAAAGCGCCACTACGAGTGTCCCGAGAACAAATTTTTAAATAATCATTACCACAGTCGACATAAGAACATCACTTATTTTAGTTACATTAACACTCGTATCTGCCTTGCCTGCAGCTTGATCTACAGTGCCAAAATGGCGATACTAAAATAGGCACAAAAATGTATTATGACAGCTTGTCCAGTGTGTAAATAATAGATGACAGTGTCTTTAGGGAACATCACAAGTTTCATTCATTATTAATTTTCACATCACTATTATACTTGCAACACCATGTCAATAGTAGATTGTACAACAAGTGCATAAAACATACCATTTTACCCGAGACGTATATATCCACCCGAGCCGTAGGCAAGGGTGGATAGTCAATTCGAGGGTAAAATGGGTTTTATGTACGAGTTATACACTCTGCTTTTCACTTCGAGTGTGAGAAAAATAAATAAAAATATTGCAAAAAAGAAAAAATAAAGACTTTGCCATATTGGCGGGAAGACATTCTTTTTCTTTTTTTTTATTTGGCAGTGGCAGCACAGTGACTTTAGCATCTAGATCGTAGTCCATAATGCTCTTGAAATACTTATTTCTTAGAAAACTCATTAATTTTGCCTAGTTTTATTAATTTAGTAATTTAATATGGATTATGTACAAAATTGAAGAAACAGAATGAAATAACAAGTTTAATTGCGTGTGTGACTGTTTACCTGACGACCTTTGTCTTAGAGTTTGAGACTTGAGATTTTACTTTATGCACTAGAGCATAAAAAGCGATTTTATGCAGCCTATACCCAACATAAAGACGAACTTTACGAGCATGAGAAGTGAAAATATTTTTTTAGTTTAGATTGGCGTGTCCAACGGATAATCTTTATTCTTTAGACTAAAACTTGATTAAAATTGAAGAATTTTTAAGTTAGTTCAGTTTAGTCGTGTGCGCAACCGAATTGCCATCAGTGTCTTTGTTTTTAGGCATGACTAAACACCCTTTAGCTGTTAAGGCGATACTCGGAAAAATTATGCTAAAGCGAGATAGCAATGAGAAAACGACGCGCGCGGGAGCGAGACCGATTTTGCCGATTACGCAAAAAAAACACAAAATCACTTCGTATTCAAAAACTATAGCGAGTTTAAAAAAATGCTTCTATACGATCCTAAATATTATTGGTGTCCACTATTTAAACTAATTTTCAATAGTATATGTATCCCCATTTAAGAATAATCTTGATATTTCTTATTTTTTAGAGGTATTTTCGAAAATAAAAAGTGTCGAGCCAAAATCATAAAATCGTGTTTCTGAAACTATACAATTCTAGATAAAGGTATGAAGAAATATATATCTTATTACCAGATTTGTAACAACTGTAACCGTCCTATAGTTTTAAATCAAAAAGTCCATACTTTTTCCGAGTAGCGCCTTAAAACACTAACCTATTAGAACAATCGAGAGCTTTTAAAATAAAGTTAGCCGTTTCTATGACCTAGTAACCTGTTACTATTTCTTACTATTTATTTTTTTAATTTTTTTACTATTTCAATAAAGGTAGCGTTATAGCAGTTAGAGGTTTCACAGAAAGTTAAATGTAGTCAATTTATTGAAAATCATACTAAACTGAGGAGCCCGTGGCGCAGTGGTTTTTTTTTTTCATCCACGACGGGGCGGCTAGCACTTAGCCTCCATCACACCTGATGTTAAGTGGTGATAAGGCTGAAGGTGGAAGCGCAATACTCCCGGTATCCTCAATCAATGAGGAACTGGCTATCTTATCTCTAACTGCCGGAACACAATAATGCTGAAAACATCATTGTTATGGCGTCGGACTTAGATAAGATGGTGGTAGCTAGCAAGGCGGACCCAGAACAAGTCCTACCACCAACCAAACCCAATACAATATGTACCCCCACTGGGAATCGAACCCGGGACCTCTTGGTCTGAAATCGGTGGTGTGAACCACTAGACCACAGAGGCGGTTTCCGCTCAGCCTGCGATCGTTGAGGTTAAGCAACATTCGCAATGGTCGGTCACGAGATCGGTGACTAAAAACATTTCATCTCGAGCTCTATCCTCCGTGCTTTCGAAAGCACGTAAAACCGTTGCTTGGTCCCGGCTGCATTTGCAGTCGTCAATACCCACCAGCCCGCATTGGGCCCGCGTGGTGAGTCCCCAACAGTGAGGACATTAACCTTAGGGAATCCAGGGTCTTTTTTAATGGCCCATTTTTTATGTAAACAAACCACTTTTAAGTGCGCGCTATCGCTATCCCGAACATCTGGTTATACTTAGGCGGTCTTTGGTTACATTTATAATAAGCTGACTAACAAAAGCAATAAATTAAAACTGTTTGATAGTTTTACGCTCAGATCATATAATACTATAGTATTATATGATCTGAGGTTTTACGATATGTTATGATCTGAGGTTTTACGATATGTTATGATCTGAGATTTTACGATATGTTTTGTTTTTGTAATCGTCGTTCGAACTCGACGTTTGTATAAACAAAGAGCAATAGTGCGGTCCATGCGATATAATTTTTTTTCACATAGGTAGTTATCAATAAAATAACATATAAGAAGCAATGATGTTTTATATAAGATGTATATATATTTTGAATCTACTTAAAAGAAGCTATCGGATAAAAATATAATATAAGGAAAAACATTTTATTTTTTATTTTCAAAAACTATTCCTTCAAAAACTTCCGATTTGAAAAAAAAACTAAATTAAATGTTTTTTATTTATTTTTTCTTCAGGATCACATATTATATTGTATTTTTACAGTACGACGAGTTTATCTCTCTTTGAACATCGAAAACCGCATAGAAAACATATAAAAATTGATATACTTAAAAAAAAAACAATTGGGGGTGTTGCTTATGCGCGTATACACGCGTCTGGTCGTTAAGAGGTAATAGCGATGATACTAAACTAAACCAAAAATAGTAAGGTGAATAAAAACTGAATATTAGGCAACAAAACGAAAGGATAGATAAATATAGCGCCCGCATCGTCCGAATATTGTTACTTCGCTTCGGTACTGTATCGCGGAAGTGCTAATTTATAGCCTGTGATAACGCTCGACTATAGAAATATCATAGGAGTAGATAAGCGGACAGAGGGCAAATACTGTACAACGTAATTTACCCTATTAGGATATTAGGGTTACATACTGATGTACATATTTTTATTTATTTAAAATGTTTCTCGAAACAAAAAACAAGTATTTATTTTGAATTATCTTGAATATTTTCCAAGTTATAAGGCATCGAACTTTCTAATTAGACAGAGACAGAACGACAATCTTTGTGACATCACCGAGCCAGTAGCGTCATGGTCTCGCCATAGAAGACTTCGTTTTCGAAAAAGACAGCCATAGTCAAAATTAAACAGGTCATAATTTGCTTGTAAAAAACAGATTCAATTTTTTTTTTTTACATTTGGTATTCTTAAATGTTATATTTTTTTACTTAATCAGCAAATATCTATTACTTTTATCACTTATTTTTATTCTATCTATATTTCTACAACAGTGAAGTACCTATTGCACACAATTCCACAGAAAAAAAGATAGAAGTTACAAGGATCATGTCACGCAATTTGTTTTAAATCGAAAACATTGCCAGTTGCCACATAACAACTTGAAGAAATTATAAACGTACACAGCTAAACAAATACTTATGTGTTTTTTTTAGATTATCATCACCATCACTTATTTTGCGGCCTAAAGTTACTATTCTCATAATATTGTCACCCACTCTATAGTAAATAATTAACTTAAAAAACTGCGCATAGACATTTATTTGTCACTATTTAGTAAATATTTTAACATAATTTTTTGGGCAAAAACCTCAGATTTGGTACACTACCGTCATAAAGTACTTATAACATTATTATTCTAATCATTATATCATCATCATCACGTCAACCGAACGATAAAATTAATTAACGCCAATCATTACATGATTGATAATAATAATTGAATAATTGCAAATGCCAACTCTTTTGTACGGTTATCGGTACAACTTCTTTGAAAATACGTTCAAGTCATATTTAAGCCTTGTCTCTGACCGATTTGATAGCTCTGCGAAACATAATGACACCACTGTATAAGTTTCTGGTAAATGAAAACTATTGTTTCTCCTCCAACTCAAATTTTGTTGGTTTACAACCGAGGAAAATTATTTTTATTACCGAAATTTCACTTTCGGGGAAGCTCGCTATTAGATACTCAATATAATATACCTGATTGCACATAATGTTTATTTTAACATGCGCAAACCGAAATTCAAGGAAACCCTACGGGAAACACAGCTAATAGTACTAATGCTTAAATGTAAGTATCTGTTAGGCCCAAAACATACTGAGATGGAAGCGAAGGGCCTAGTATACATAGAAATAGGGCCTAGCTTTATTAGCAAACTAGAATAATTTCAGTTTTTAAAATCATATTACAAACTTTTAAAATGAGTCTACCGATTACCTATGCATCATAAGCATCATGATCGAAAAAATATACAATACCCAAAGTAAATTAATTAATTAATTAATAAATTACATTTAAATGTTGAAAAGTGCCACGTCATTACTTTCACAAGAAAAAAGAAAAAAAAATCTTTTGATTATAAAATCAACAACAAAGTTTTAAACAGAGTCAACGTGGTGAAGGACCTCGGCGTTCTGCTGGATGGTGATTTATATTTTGATAAGCACATAAATAAAATAACTGGTAAGGCATATAAACTTTTGGGATTTATTTTTCGTCAGAGTACAGATTTCAAGAATTTTAAAACATTAATATTATTATACAATTCTTATTGGAACATGCCTCCACGGTATGGAATCCTCTCTACTCAAAATATATAAACTTATTAGAAAATATTCAACACAAATTTGTTAAGCGTTTACAGTATAGGGTTAAAAGATTTTGATAATAAAATGATCGAGTCACTATCTTTGAGACGAACTTATAAAGACCAAGCATTCCTTCACAAAATTGTCAATAATTTAGTGGATTCTCCGTATCTGCTTAGTAGGATACGATCCAAATGCTAGAGACTTAATGCTCGTATAAAGCACATGTTTCATTCGCCGTTGTGTAGGGTCAATTATAGAAAGAATAGTTTCTTAATTAGAGCTACAAATGAGTTCAATGAAAAGTTTAACCATGCACATTGATATATTTCATGAAAAGTATGGGCGTTTCCGTAACCTTTTGCGGAAATAAAAAGGCATAACTTTATAATAATAATTTGTTAAATTACTTAAGTATGTAGGTACTCTTTTATTAAATTTATTCAAGTAGGTTTAAGTAAAGCACATTGTATGTTTCTGTTGTCATATAGTGTACTGTTCAAGCAATGTGAACCTGTAATTTAAGTATGAATGTTTCAACTCTATCTTAATTTTAATTTTGTTATACTAACTCAACAAGTACCTAATGTAAAAACCATTAGTGGAAACTGTTAGGCTAGTGTGTTATAATATTGTATAAGTTTTTATGTGAAATTAAATAGCTGTTGTTTCCTGAATAAAGTAAATAAATAAAGCAAGACTTTTGCCATTTTCTGAAGGAAAACCAATAATGATACCAAGCATAAAATCTAATATTGATACCAATACCAAGCCCAAAAAACACAGATTATTCCGGTGCAAATCAGGCCCTTGAAAGAAGGTTTGTCCCGCCCACCTTCCAATTAAGGTTACAGGGAATCCTTTGATATCTCAAAAGTTATCTGAGACAAAGGATCCTTGTGACAATTACCATTTATATCAAGGAAATGTCAAGTATTACAAAAAAAAACCCTTCTTTTAGGTTAGGTGTAAAAAACTAGAGTAATAAGTTGGTAATATGAACGGCGTCAGTTTTGGTATTTACAAAGGCACTTCAGAGAAATCGAGATTTAATTTAAGGTTTATAAGGTACACGATTGAATTACAAAAATATAGGTATTCAATAGAAAATTCATATAATATGACTAGCGTTATGCCCACGGCTTGTCCGTGTGGAATTTATTTATAACTCAGTCTCGGCTATATTGAGCTCCTTATTGATAGCTTACACTTTTAGCGAATTAAAGACACATGTCCTTCTCCAAGGCCTATTCTACACCAATATTCATCAATATTGGTTTAGTGTTTTACGCGTGAGAAGGTAACAGAAAGTTACTTTCATTTTATGTAGGTACTTACAACATTATTTTCCAGGTCGTTTGCATGTGTTTTTACAATAAACTTTACACTTTTTAAAACCTCTATCTCCTCCTCCACTTTTTAAGACGACTTTTTGTTTTTGTAAAAATTTCATTTTGTATTGTCATCCAAACCAAACTTATATAAAAAATTTCAGCTCAATCGGATGCTGGGAAGTGAGTCAAATTATATGTGACACACATACACTGCAAAATAAGTACTTATAAAAGCTTGTAAAAAGGTAATAAGTTTTTAGTAAAAATTTCATTTTCATGACAAGCTTTTTTACTGACTGTACTAAAATTTTGTATCGTCATCTAAACCAAACCTGTATACAAAATTTCAGCACCATCGGACACTGGGAAGTGGGTCAAATTAAGCTTGCACGATTAATGAAAAGCTTGTAAAAAGGTCACGGCTGACAGACAACCCAGCTATTTCATATCCGTATTACACGTAGTAACTATTTAGTAATCTATATATATCTGTATATCGGTATTACGTTATTATGTAACTGAGATGCGAAAAATCTCCTCTGTTTTTTCATTAAAAAAAAAAATATGCTATTATAAGAAAAGGAAACAATAAAATGGTATGTTTAGCACTTTTGCACAATAAGTACTCCTCAATGAAACGATCGTTAGCCAAGTTTCAGGGAAGTATATTTTAAATCCGGAGCCCATTAGGTGATCAGGGTTGCCACAACTTCAGCAGTTTGCGGAAAGTGTAATAAAAATACAATTAAGGTTTTTTTCGGTTTGTTGTGGTTGGATGAAATGGAAATGAAGTATTTAGAAAAAATCGACCCGTCTCACAGCCAGCTCCGATGGGACTCGAACCCACGACCTTTCGCTTTCCGGGCGACTGCTCTAATTACTGAGCTACGGAGTCGTTACGATTTTTTTTTCTAAATACTTCATTTTCCATTTTTCAACCATAAAAATTGCATTGTGAATGCAAAAAAGTAAAAATTTTAATAACTTGTTGTGGTTGTTGTTTCGGCTAAGCCAAAGAATATATACACTTACGCGGCTAAGCATAAACTGAAAATAATCTGTTTCTATCAATTAAGGTCGACTTTTTTCAATTAAAGGGTGTATCTCAATACAATAGGATGGCAGCAACGCACCTTCAGCATGGCGGCAGCCGTTGCCAATCAAAACATGTCATATTGTTTTACATCATCCTAAAAGCGCTATTACACTTATCCTAATCAGGATGCTAATTCAGCATACATTGCTTGTTTTGATTGCATCACTTGCTAAAAATGAGCTCAAAGAATACAATGTATGCTGAATTAGGATCCTAATTAGGATAAGTGTAAGCGTCTCACGGACGAAAATAAAAGCCACCGTAGCGCTGCTAGCTAGCGTATTGTGCGTGGTCAACAATCCTAATGAGATACAGCCCTAATTCATCACTAATGGATGCCCGCGACTTTATCCGCGTGAAACTCGGTTAGAAAGGATCACTTTGAATTTATTATTATCACTATTTGCATGAATTTATACAAAAATATTAGGGATTTTGGGGTGTACAGGTTAATAGTTTCAAACGAGTTATTTTTAGATCAACAATATTAGTATGGATTTATTAAAAAAAAAAAGCATCCATTTGTCAACCCTGCAAAACCGACAATCCACCACGCGTACACTTTATTACATTTAATTGGAGCGCATTGTGGTGCCAACTCAACTCCGGACAATCTGTCAGACGAAATTGGACTCAATCACCTTGCATTAAGATCGCATTGTTCGCACAAATAACGTTATGTTTGTTAGTGTTGGTCGTTCAGCTCAAGTCGGCATGTGCTGTGAATGGGCGAAGGCGTGGTCTCAGTGGCAGCGGGTAAGGAAATAATGACTGTATCATTTACAGCGTCTTTAGGATAAAAGAGACAGGGTATATTAATGCAATACTTTTCTTGTTGCACCGCTAGGTGTTAGGAGCAAATTAAAAAACAATTAAGTACAATGTACAGAATTGAATTGTGAATAGCAATATTGGTATATTCTGACAAAGAGATGAATTTGAACGTTTTTTTTAGCAAAAAAACTTATTTTGATTGTTTTCTAATAATGATTTTAAATTATTTTACACTATAATTTAAAATCATTATTAAAAAACAATCAAAAAAGTTTTTTTTGCTAAAAAAACGAAAGTTTGTTCTAATTCTTCTCTATGTCAGAGTATATATCAAAGTTTGTTGGTCGTTTAACGCAAGTCGGCATGTATTGTGTGTGATTGTGTAGGAACAGAGGCGTGGTCGCAGTAAAAGCGGGTAAGATAAGAAGTTAATTTATGATTGTATCATTTACAGCGTCTTTAAGGAGACTGAGAGGAATATTAACACAAACAAATTTGTTATGTCGCTAAACAGACCTTGTGTGAATTCATCTCACTCATTTATTTCGGCTATGAGAAATATTTTTATTCATTCTATAATTGACGACTTAAAATGTACTCATAATTATGATAAATTTATAGTATTGTTAATTATTCATACTTTTTGTTATTTGCAATGGTAAGTATTTTCGTTTTACAATTATTTTAAGTTAATACCAATGTTATAAAAAGATAAGATTAGTATTTTTGTTTTTTTTTGTTTGTAACGAATAAAATCAAAGACTTCTTGAATCGATTTTAAAAATTCTTTGAATATTAGAAAGGTACATTCTTCCTGAGTACCATAGGCTATATTTTATCCAGATATTCCCACGGGAACGGGTATCACGCGGGTGAAACCACGGAGAGCCACTAGTAATAGATAAAAGCGACCTGCCTCCCATCTCGGTCCGGCAGTAATCGAATCTGCGACGTTTCGCCACAGAATATATAATAGTACTCCGGCCTAGCATGAGCGGCTTATAACACGCGATAATATGATATAGCACGTCATGCTGTCTTGCTTACCCGACTAAAGTGTAAGCAAGCCAGCATGACGTGCTATATCGTATCACGTGTTATAAGCCGCTCATGCTAGGAAGACTGGTTTCGCTTCGCTTGGATACTTTACAACATCTACTATGCCTGTGTAGTATGTATTCTGGTATTCTGACTAACCCTGAATACCGTGTAGTGTAATAGCCGCTTACGCACCTACCTATTTACCTACCTCTAATAAATAACTTTCAATTGCCCGCTAGCACTTCCACCGTCCCATCAACCCGAAGACACCGTTTCCAGTAATTGATATATAAACACAGCGTTCATTTAAAGAACAACAACAAAAACGTTTTTACGACACATGTGTTGTGCGTTGTGCACCGACGAAAATATTGCAATTTCGTAATCCCCTGTTGCTGCAGTTACTAGAATGGTGTTAATTATTATTTGCATGCGGTGAATGTTTTCAGAGTCCCTGTTCAGTGGCTTTTAGGATACCGTACCTCAAAAGGAAAAAAACGGAACCCTTATGGGATCACTTTGTTGTCCGTCTGTCTGTCTTTTTGTCCGTCTGTCTGTCAAGACCCTTTATCTCGGAAACACGTGGAGATATCGAGTTAAAACTTAAACCATATACTAAGGTCTACGGTCCCTTGAAGCTGTGAAAAAAATCATACTTCTGAGTTAACGTAAAAAAAAGATATGGGCGTTTATGCCGCAACAACGCATATTTCGACATTCTCAAGGGAATCAAAATGCATAAGGTACTTCCCGTTGGTCTAGGACCTATGAAAGTAATATCGTCTCATACTACAAATACAGGGAAAATCTGAAAATTAGTAATTACTTACTTGAATAAAAAAAAATATAGTCATTAAAGTACGTAATCAAAATAATCAATATCATAATTCATAATTTAACTTCTAATTGACCTATAAACTTGAAATTTTGTGATAATGTTTATTATACTTACGTATATTTTACTAACAAATACCAATATATTGATACTTCGGTTTTTTTTCTTCTAAATTCCCTCATATTCCTATTACAAACCGGCTTAATTTTGCGGTCAAACGAGTAGTGACACAGTCGCTTAATGGTTTCTATAGCTTTATTATTATGTATAGATGTAAGTAGGTACGGAGCCCTCGGTGGGCGAGCCCGACTCGTACTTGTCTGGTTTTTTTATACACTACGGGGACTACGGATTAAGGGCTTATTACACTTGGCTAAATTCAGCATCTAATTAAGCATACATTGCTTGTTTTGATTGCATCACTTGCTACAAATGAGCTCAAAGAAAGCAATGTATGCTTAATTAGATGCTGAATTTAGCCAAGTCTAATAAGCCCTTTATTTATTCTGTGCTACAAGGTAGCAATTAACCTGCTGTATCATACAAAATGTAGTCGAAAACTGTCTTTCAGGTAATCGTCATACGATTACGCTAACAGAGTACAGATGGTAAGTGATGATAATTTTGAAAGTGGAATGGTACTACTTCCGGAATCCTCCACCATTGAGGAACTGGCTATACTATGAGTATTATCTATGTATAGATGCCGGAACACAACAATGCGGTAAACAAAACATCGTTGCTATGGCGACAGAACTGGATAAGTGGTGTTAGCTAGCCAGGTGGACTAAGGACAAGTCCTACCACCAATGAAGCTGAATACTATATTATGTAATCCGCCAACAACTATGTACGAATCGACCCAGGGGCCCGATTCTCGGGCACTCGAACTTTTTCAGTGTGGTAATTCGTATGTCGAACATTTTGTTTGTGGTTTCTATTGAAAAGCTAGAACGTTTCAAACAAACTAAGCTGTCCCACATGTCAACAAATTCATTTTGACAGCTAAGTTCGTATACGAACATCTATTGGTTTTTACCACTCGTAGCGTTCGACTGGTTTTCGATCGAACTTTTTCGATTGTGAAATTCTGACAATACAAAACTTGTGTTATATTTGAATTTCGAGCTTATAAATGTGAACTTTTCTCGATTGCCTGAGAATCGGCCCCCTGCGACCTCTGGGTCTGTTATCGGAGGTGTTTACCACTAACGGCCGGTGTATTTTTGAAGTGAAAACTTCTTTAGCGGCGTTGTGCACTTTTGTAATGGGTAAAAAATGTTAAACTCGCGTCAGGAACACGTAACCGTCACATCGCAAATTCGTAAGACGGATACGTGACCTGACCGAAAAACTGTTACAACGCCATTAGAATACGAAGCCAAATTTCGCCACCGTTTCCGAAGTCGTTATAGCTCAAGTTAGAAAACGGACGGCATGGAAGCCAGAAGACTTCGGTTCAAATCCAGTTCGTATTTTTTTCCTTTTTTTCTGTCAAATTCCTCTTTTTTTTGTGAAAAAGTCTAGGGAGCCCTCTTCACCACTCCCGTTGCAACCCGTTGTTTTTTTTTATTCGCTACGATGTAGCACTGAACCTTCATCATATCTGATGTTAAGCGATGTTGAGGCTGAAGGTGGAAGCGCACAATTCCCGGAATCCTCAATTAATAAGAAACTGGCTATCTTATCTCTAACTGCCGGAACACAACAATGCTGAAAACATCGTTGTTGTGGCGTCAGACTTAAAAAAGGATGGTGGTAGCTATAGCTAGCCAGGCAGACTTTGAAAAAGCCCTACCACCAAACTAAATTATGATTTATGATAGGTACTTTTGTCATGATCATGACTCATAATTCAAGGGAATAAGGCATTAAATAATTCACAATCTGAGTAATAAAAAGTATTTTGAACCCGACTTGAAACAACTTGTGAGACAACTTCAAACATTAGACTAACAGTTACTTTAGTCAACACGGCCATTATTTTAAAAGCGGTTTGTCCAAGTCGGAATTACTGGCTGTTATCAGTATTATATTATCTGTGCTGTTATTATTTTAACTATAGACAAACTAAGGCAATTTACAGAACAAGTTTAATAACTTTATGTAGCTTTAATGTTAGATGGCAATAGAAGGTATTGATTTCAGCTAGGCTTATTCATTATTACTAACCTAGTTCACCATCGAGTTATTGTGTTATGGCTTTGTAAAAATCAATTTAAAATAATAAAAAGCGTTTGCACATAATGTTTTATATTGTTGTAGGTATAAAGAATATTTAATTTACAAAATTTGGTTATTGTATATGAAATGCCCGAGCTTCACCTGCGTCTAATGCCATTAATTAGCGCGCTATTTGATATTATACGCAGGCGCACTAATTTGCTTCAACTAGCGCGCTTAGACGCGCATGCCATTATTAACGCCGTTTGACATCACGCAGGTGAAGCCCCAGCATATAAATAAAAATTTACGTTGCTAAGCGAAAAACTCGAGAACAGCTGGACCAATTCGGCATTTTTTTTTTCATAATGCTAATATTACACGGTTCAACCAAATCGATTTAAGTACTTTGATTGAAAGACGCAGAAATACAGGCGCACAATGACATTGAACGATTCACTTTTACGTTTACATTGTTCAATTTGGTTGCTTCATCCAAATTGAGAGGCAAAAGTGAACCGTGTATTTCCGCCATACTTAAGGCTGTCGTGGCTTAAGGCCCACGGAAGGTTTTCATGGAGAGAAAAATCGTAGTAAAATTTGCGTAAAAATAGTAAATGCAACTATTTTCTTTTCCCATACAAACCAGACAAACATTTGACGTAGGTTCGCGTTAGAAGTGCTCGTCAGGTAAGTCTGCGCGCGGTAAAAATCGAATAGGTACTAATCTTTTCTATAACATATGAACAAAAAAATGCACTGTAACTAGCGCCAAAAACGCGTCAGTCACGCGCAGAGTTATCTGACACACACTATAGTGTATATATTCTATGACGTAGGTAAATAGAAATCAATGGACACGTCAAAACGGAACAACGGATCGACGTGATTTTTGGTATGGGGATAGTTTGGGAGATGGAGAGTGACAAAGGCTACTTTTTATCCCGGAAAAACAACACGTTCCTGCGGGATCACGTCGTATTGGCCACGCGGGCGAAGCCGCGGAGGGAAGGCTAAGTAGTAAGTAAAAAACATGCTGGGAAAAGCCTACTTTGATTTTTTAATTGGAGTAAGCTTGTAGCGAAGAGTGGAGCCCGTGGCGCAGTAGTACCGGGCGTGGCTTGCGATCGTTGAGGTTAAGGCGATGATTCCCGTCCGAAATAGGCACGCTGACGCTTGCTCGGCCGCGCGCGATACACTTCACGCGGACGCAGCGGCAGCCGGCAGTGAACTGTGAACTCGCGAGCGCCCCGCGAATCGAAAATCACTTAAAATTTAATTAAAAATCAAATAATAAAATTTTTAAACTTTTGACGGCCGGAATCCCTCGGCTAATCAAAGACAATTGTTTTCGTATATTTTTTATTAACTAAAACCAAGTACACTGCAAGTAAAACGATATTTGGATTACGATTAGACGGATGTTTGGGATTTTATTTGACACTGTAAAATATCACCAATCGAAAAAAAAAACGGCCGGAAGCACTAGATAAATAACGGTTAAATAACATATAAATTTTTTCCAAGTTTTAAGTTCTTGTGATTTGCGAGTAATCCATAATTTAAAATACCCTATTTTGGGGAACGCCAGCCTTAACCAACTTTTGCAATGGTCGGTCACGGGATGGGTGACCAAAAACTTTTCATCTCGAGCTCCTTCGTGCTCCTTCGTGCTTCGAAAGCACGTTAAACCGTTAGACTTGGACCCGGCTGCATTTGCAGTCGTTAATACCCTACACTCATCGGTGGGTCATGGCCCATTCTCCTTATCCATCCATAAGGAAAGCCAGTACCCCAGCAGTGGGGACATCAAATGGCTGATGATGATGGTGAAGTTTGTAGTACCTTAGGAAAGTTACGTATCGCTTTTTTTCTATAAATATTTTTTTATGCTTCAATCAAATCAAGATTAATAAAATTGGTACCATAGCTAGTAACTATTTAGTAATCTGTGACCATAGGTTGATGTTATTTTAATTTTAAGTTTTTTGCATTCACAATGCAATTTTTATTACTGAAAAATGGAAAATGAAGTATTTAGAAAAAATCGACCCGTCTCACAATCAGCTCCGATGGGACTCGAACCCACAACCTTTCGCTTTCCGGGCGACTGCTCTAACCACTGAGCTACGGAGTCGTTACGAGAAGCGTCAAATTTATCCAATACTTCTTACTCGCTGTATAGTCAGCGTTAACTTCATCAATGTGGAGATATTACTACCCTCACACGCGAAAGAAATAAAAATTGCATTGTGAATGCAAAAAACTAAAAATTAAAATAACTTGCAATAGTAATTTCATCTTTAGCGATTGCCAAATACCTGGAAAGGTATTTCTTTCGCGTGTGATGGTAGTAATATCTCCACATTGATGAAATTAACGCTGACTATACAGCGAGTAAGAAGTATTGGATAAATTCGACGCTTCTCGTAACGACTCCGTAGCTCAGTGGTTAGAGCAGTCGCCCGGAAAGCGAAAGGTCGTGGGTTCGAGTCCCATCGGAGCTGACTGTGAGACGGGTCGATTTTTTCTAATTAAGTACTTCATTTTCCATTTTTCAATAGGTTGATGTGTTTTTAATTATAACCTATCAATACCCAACAATGACGTGTTTTTTTTTTTTTTTTGTCAAATAATATGCTTACTTCACCGATAATAATTACAATAATTGAATGCTTACCTCACATCCTCAGCATAAAAAACCGCAGTAGCTAAGTGGTAATAATTTTCGCATCTCATATCGTTTCGGCAACATAAAAAGGTCCATAATTTAAAAATAATGGGAAAGGATTATTTGCTCACCGCAGAAAAGATATTAACTGTACGTTCGCATTAAACT
Organism: Crambus lathoniellus; assembly: GCA_949710035.1. NCBI lineage: Eukaryota > Metazoa > Arthropoda > Insecta > Lepidoptera > Crambidae > Crambus > Crambus lathoniellus. Next base: position 15,008,399 of record OX453318.1, read on the forward strand.
TACATTATTATTGGATTTGCTAAGCTCCATACCATAGTGTTATTTTTTTCGTACTAGTTAATTATAAAGTACCTAGTCTTCAACCCGCGGCTTCACGCGCATGGACTACACGACGTTCTGCCGCGGGAATGTGACATTTTTTTAGGATAAAAAGTAGTCTATGTCATTCCGTTGCTCCGATTGGACGTGAAAGACGGACAAATCAGCTAAAGTGTCAGCTTAAAGGTCACAAAGGTCAAAAAATGGGATTAAAAAAAAACGGGTGTGCTGTAGACATGAAGTTTGACTTAATACTCTGAGGTAACTGGAGCTCTCACCCTGAATAAAAAAGTGTCGCCACCAAATTTGACATTTATGTATGTAGTGGCTGTCAGCTGTCTCATATGACCATACGTATTTTTTTAAAGTGTAGGTGAGACGGAAGACAGCCACTGTGTTATTTGTGGTATTCAAAAAATTGTTCGTACTGCACGCTCCAGTTACCTCAGTATTAAGTCGAACTTCATGGCTGTAGACTTTGAGTATTCAAAAGACTACACGACTGAAGTAAAACCTCTTTAAAGTTTATACACTTCCATCAACGTCACTTCCGTTCTGGCTGTATTACACGGTTCACTTCTGCCTTTCAATTTGGATGAGGCAACCAAATTGAACAATGTGAATCATTCAATGGCAATGTTCAACCAAAATCAATCGCGTTGAATGAATTGAGATTGCTCAATATTTTCACTCTTGCGTTCAACGTTCATGCAATTGAACGAAAAATGAACGTGTAGACATAAGAATTGAATGATTCACTAGATGTTCATTCTCAATGTGCTACCTGATTAGTAGAAATTTTCAAGCAATGCGAATTGATTGGTTCTCTTTACAATTTTGATAGTACAGTTTTAAGATACGTGTAAACAGCACTATCTTTCACATCTGCGCCTTTCAACCAAAGTGAATCAATTTGGTTGAACTGTGTAATATCGGCATAACAAAATAAAATAAAATAAATAAATAACGCTCTCATCACTTCCGTACGCCAGCTTACCCCCCAAGTCAAGCATGCGTAAAGAAGTTTTACTTCAAAAATATAAGTTAAAAGTTACAAACAACAACAAATAATAATTTGTTTGAGCGGTCTCAAAGCGTGCGACATTGTAATAACAACAAAAATTAAGTTAATTTTCTTAAAGAAACCTATTACAAATGTAGAACAGATTCTGATAACTAATTTAAGTTAATTAATGCCTCAAAGTCGCTAAATAATCACCAAGTTGTGTCCTAAAGCGCTTTAAGCGATCCCATTACCGTCTAAATTGCTTTTTCTCACGGAACCATTTTTAATTTTAGCAGCAAAATATTGTTATTGCGTTCGGTTTTATTGAAAAGTTTCTAAAAGCGCTTTATGAAAGAACGCGAGAAAATAATTAAAATTATATACGGAAACACAGTAATTAAAAATGTATGACAGAGAAAAAAAAATATTTTTCATATCAAATAACTAGATAGAACTAAACAGTTAAATAACATTAATAAATAATAAATAAATAAATAACTTCTTACATTCACACCAATTACCTAAGCCCATTTTAATTTCATTAAGAAACTGTATCATGGAAAACTTGATAACGGATAAATATATACTTATATACTTTTTTTTTGTAAATACATACTTAATATACATACATAACACCCAGACCAAGACAAATAGACATGTTCATGCACACAAATATTTGTCTCGTTCGGGAATCGAACCCGAGACCACTGGCGCAGAAGGTGGGTAGCCTACCCCTGCGCCAAATCGGTCGTCATTATTATCCTTGTTTACATTATAGGTACGCTCTTTTAGTACAAATATTTAAGAGTATGACAGTGTCTATCAATAAGGAAAGCTCAAAATTGTGCAATAAAAAACAGATGTTCAGTTGCAGTCCCTACCTATACATATAGGGTGTCTCAAAAGTACGTATAGGATTTGAATTTCGCGCTATTACCGAAATATTCAAGATGGCGGGTTGAAATTTGACATACGTCATCTTGACACATGTAAAATTAATCGTGGAGCGTTTCACAATAAAACAGCGCATAGAAGTTATACAAAATATTTAACGAAAATTCACGATCAATTACAATCACTCGTCGAAAGGTCGAAAAATCTCGTAATTTCAAGAAGAGGTTATGTCAAATGGCCTCCGAGATCTTGCCATCTGATGCCACTGGATTTCTTTCTTTGGGGCTACGTCAAAGATAAGGCCTACACCAACGAGCCACACAAAATATTCGCCGAGTTATTGGTGAAATAAGTAGCGAAATGTGTTAAATTTGCAGCGAAATGTGTGAAAGTGTCATGAAAAACTTGCACACAGAAAAAATGCCCGTGGCGGCCATTTTGCAGATATTCTATTCAAATAAAATTGTACAAGTCTCTTCTTTAAAATAAAATAAAACTACGATGAAATTCCAATCCATTCGCGTTTTATTGAGACAAATCATCCTATACCTACTTTTGGGACACCCGTTATATTTAACTGAATCTAACAATCCTGATTGTCTAGTAGAAAAAACACTACCTAAGTTTTTGAGAACAGTAACATACCTTAGGAAGTATAATTTACCTAAATATGACATGTATGGGACAAGAACTCCGAGTTACTTAATACCTTACTATTTAAGGCGCTACTCGGTAAAAGTATGGACTTTTAGATATACGGTTACGATAGGACGGTTAGAGTTGTTATAAATCTGGTAATAAGATATATATTTCTTCATACCTTTATCTAGAATCGTATAGTTTCAGAAACACGATTTTATGATTTTGGCTCGACACTTTTTCTTTTCGAAAATACCTCTAAAAAATACGAAATATCAAGATTATTCTTAAATGGCGTTACATATACTATTGAAAATTGGTTTGATTGGTAGACACCAATAATATTTAGGATCGTATAGAAGCATTTTTTTAAAATCGCTATAGTTTTTTAATACGAAGCGATTTTGTGTTTTTTTTGCGTAATCTGCAAAATCGGTCTCGCTCCCTCGCGCTTCGTTTTCTCATTGCTATCTCGCTTTAGCATATTTTTTCCGAGTATCGCCTTAAACAAATTACCTACCGGCCTACAGAATAAGTAGTTACAAGGGAAATGCAAAAGAATTTCGCCAACTAAGGTCCGGTTGCTCGAAGCTTGGTTACGTTAACTATAGGGTTAAATTATGGTTAAAGTAAAATTAACCGGCGGTCAAATTTAAAAAGCGTTGTTGAAGCAGCGGTTACTTTAACGAGCAGTCAAATTACAGATTTAACGGCGGTCAAAAAACCCGACAGGGTGGGGGTGGTTTAAATTTTGAGATTAGTAATTAAGGGAAGGTTAATAAAATAGTACAGACAACACTATTAACCCTAATATAACCAACGTATTTTTCTTTTACCGATGTCAAAATTGACATCAGTTAAATTTTAACTTTTGTCAATTTTGACAAAAGTTAAATGTACGAGCAACCGGACCTTAAGCACTATCTACCTACAGCAACTCGCCGCAACCCAGATAAACCCTGCGCGGTTTTTGATGGTGCGGTGGGTGCTGTCCATATTTTTGGAAAAAAAAAAATATGGAACGTTAGATTAGTCGATAAATACCTACCTACTTATAAGAAAAATGTTAGTACTTATGGGATTTTCTTTACAATAATATCCATAAGTACACAAATATTATATAAAAAAAATACAACGGCAATTTGATACTTTAACTCCTAATATATATTATTATGATTCTGTGGTTCAACTGTTTTCATATACCTACATTCAAGAGTCTAGCGATCGAATTCTCGAAAGCGCCTCAATTTTGACAGCTTCTCAAAAAGCACGCCATCTCCTTTATTCCTTTGATGTTTAATGCAACAGGGCAATGTTTGAGCCGTTCTTTTTTTTACTGGGAGAAACGCGTTTATGCATCCCTCAATTGAATAGTTCGAGTATTCGGCCATAGGTAGATGTCATAACGTACTATGCGATTAATATAAGAATAGGATAGGGAATCCGCCATGTTGTGACGTCAACCTGTCAAAGTGCTGTCAAACTAACTTCACTTCACTTCAGTATGGTGTGCAAAAAAAATAATTTATCGTTAATCAGGCAGGGGGCTGATCATGTCATAGCTTAGATACGATAAAAAATTATGTTCGTGCAAACCAAAACATATGAATAATTTGCAGATAATAATTATACAAATCATTAACTTGATTTTTTCGGAAAGTATAGGACTCATGAAAGTATGCTTTTACGAAAATGATCAGGTAATTTGAATCTCAATTAAATTAAAATTTTGTGATATTTAACTGAAACCATTTTTTCATACATTGTTCTGATGCTTCAATTACACAGAATAAATTGAATTTTGATTATTTACTGGTTTAAGAATTTAAATAAAACAGGAATTTAAGTTATGAAAATAATTTAATAATCAACTTTACAATAAAATTGGTAAATTGGGGGTTTCGTGAAAAATTGTTTTGGTCTATCATGGTAAAAGGATTGGCCAGCTAGAGTCTGCAATCAACGGATTGAAGTTAGATTCGGCAGAATCTAGCTGTTACCAGGGTGCGCTGGGTATTGGTATCACGGGGAACCATTCAATCGAGCCACTCGGGGAGGCGCCTTGCTTGATATTATGCTTGCTAATGCTATTCCACCTCTGACTGAAGACTTTTTCTTCTGACATTGCAAAGTACTCTAGAAATATGTTCTAGTATTTTATCAAAGCTTTGAACAAATACTCAAATACCACATGTGTCCAAACATTTTTTCAAATGTTTGTGCTATGTCTGGCGCCGGCGGCATAAGGAAGGGCATGAGCAGTAAAGTTGTGTACAAAAAAAGGGAAGTATGTAAATTTAAAAAATAAAAAACTTTGTTTTGAAAGTGGCAATACCCAAACCACCTTCTGCCAAAATAAAAAAAAACTATTTTCATTTTGTTTTGCACTTTCTTGCGAACTGTACCTTTTCAGAGTGAAGTTTGTCAACAACCCGTCCTATTCTTATAATAATCGCATAGTAGGCTGGCGTAAGTTGTGTAAGGCTTCAATTGTTTTAAATAAAATAAGGTCAATACTAATAAAATTAACACCGAATATTAATTTAATACCGAATCCAAAAATATGCATAAATAATTTAAAAAATATTGAAAATGAAGTATTAGAACCTACTCGAACTCGAACCCACGACCTTTCACTGTCCGGGTTAATATGCTCTAACCACTGGGCGATTCCGTAGACATTTTTTTCTAATACTCCATTTTCAATAATAAAATTGCACTGTAAATGAAAAAAATAAATTTATCGTTTTTACCCCATTTTCCTAACTTTAATCGGCAGTCTTTTGATCATTCAGTATTCCAAGGTTAAACATTTTCATAAAATAGCAGAAAGAATAGGAAAAATTGTAATAAAAAAAGCATTCAGCTTTTCCGTAACTTAATTTGGTTAAAGCATAGGAGCGGATTTGCAAAGATGCGAGCTGGAATACTTACCGCCCGAAATCTACTTCTGGGGCTGGTGGTTTTTCCTATATTTTTTCCTATAAGTACTAAGAAGATAGCGAGTTGCTCAGTGGTTGAGGATTCCGGGAGTACTTAATATCAGGTGTGTGATGAACACTAAGTTCTACCTGGCTATCGACAAAAAAAAAATAAGAAAAAGTTTTTACTTACAAAGTTCCTTCCCCAACACCCAAGTCTCAGGCTTCGAATTGACCTCTACAAGCACCGTCGGCGTGCACACCAGAAGCACCATCAAATCAGCTATGCTCAAGTTCACCAAGAAAATGTTCGTCGAGTTTCTCATGTCCTTAGTCTTTAATATCACTATTGGCACCATAACATTTCCTATCACACCCAGACACATGATAGCTATGCAAAATGTCATCGAAGTAGCTTTTATGTAATACGGGATCTCAGCATACTCGCTGAAATTGCCATTCGCCATTTCGAAGCTCGAATTCGTGAAATTCGAATTTTCGTACGTGCCATTCGTCTCATATTGGTATTCGAACAGATTGTCATTTGTCTGTTGGTAGCTTTCATTTTGGCTATTGTAGGCGAATGCTTGCTTCTCGAAATGTAAAGGAGTGCTTGTATTAGTCGTCGAGTGTGTGAAGTTGTATAAAGAAATCATGTGAGGGCAGCACTGGCTCGTTTCATAGTTTCACATCGTCGCGCGGATGAGTCGCCGCTATGTCGTCACCATTTTTCTTTTTTCACCGATCTGCAACAAAAAACGAACGAATAAGCTTTTGTCAATTGTTTTTTATTGCGTTAAAACCTCTTTAGAAGCCTTTATTAGTAAGATTTATGGTTATCCATTGACATGTTAGTTCCGTTTAGCTTTTTTTGTGTTGCAAATTGACAAAAGATAATAGCTAAGTCGGAGGGTCGTTGAACTATATACATCGTTTTCATTGTAGAATTCTAAAGAAACATAAATTTTGTTTTGTAATTATTGTTCGTAATGTATATGTCCAGTCCGTAAATAGTTTTTGAGGTTGAAAACCTCTTGGTAATGTTGTTTTGAAATGTCTAAGCATGTTACGACCATTATGGTTTATTACTATATTACATTCGACTGAATGGTCAGTAGACAAACTTCCAAATATATACTTAGCAAAATAATAACTCGAAAATCGTTCCCCTTCGAATATAATGTTTCATTTTAACTATTTCAATAATAATTGACGATAATATTAACGTCAAATTCAAAATTCCGGAAATCCATCCATGTATGTGTACAACTGTAAGTGTGTGGCTAAATGCCGCCAACTGACAGGCCGTTGCCTGCTGACGGACTAATAGTGTGTGGGGTCCTTTAGACAATTAGCCCCCATTATGTACTTACTTAATAATGTTTCTATAACATGTTATACCTAATGGTCTTGATGAAATAAAAGTAATAATGATACTAATTAATATAAGGTACCTACTTATAATTGCAATTTTAATAATTTAGTTAAGTTAGTAGTGTATGCAATACTTCGTTCATATAACCAAAACTAATTGATGAAAAACAACATAACATCGTAATTCCCATAACAATAACTGGATCTTAACGCCATCGTAATAAACAGTGAAATTGATTGGAATTATGAGATCCAATCAGGGTGCAATCGACGCGGTGCCAGGGGATATTCCGACACATCTTATGAGTGACCCGGTCAAGCTAAAGGCTTGCTCACATTGTACACCTATTTGTAGATATTTCTTTTTCATATAAATTGTTCCAATACCAAAAAAGTTATCCGTAGTAAAGTTGCAACATATTCCATTTTTGTAACTACTTGGAAAATTGGAAAAGTTTACTTCTCTGACCCGGAAGTCATTTTTGGAACTAATAAAGTCCATTTTGTATGCGCTCGGCTCCTGTCACCCGGGTTAAATAAGAATACACGGTAATTTTTTTTTCATCCCATCGATTCGAAAAGCGATGATTGTTTATCTAACAACAGGGTCCAAAACGATTCATTTTTTACCTGTTATGACAAGAGGGTATAAATGAGATTTGAATTTTGAACAGCTTTATAACAGGGTCCAAAACGATGAGATTTGAATTTAGAACATAATTAAAGAAGCATTGGTTGGAGTGTAGCAAAGGGTGTGCGTGCAGTACTTAAAAAAATTTTTACTGGTTTTGTATGATCGAGAAATTTTCAAAAACGGAATTTTATTAAATTGAGATTATCTCGTAAACGGTGAGTCGTAGCTAAAATCTAACAAAATTTTCAACCCCCTGCGGCATCCCCGGAGATACTTATAAGGAATCTGATGGACATATATTTTTTTTATTTAATTTTTTTTTATTTCAAAACTCAATTTTTTTTTCTTGCCCGACTAGCGCTATGATGTATCCGAACGACAAAGAAAGGTAGGTAGTTTGAGTTGTCTTTACAGCTTTTCTTATAGAGGGGGATGAAAAGCAGAGTGTATTACTCGGCCGCAAAATTATTTTCACCTCGGGCGGCGTATATTGAATCCCTCGCTGCGTTCAGGATTCTACTTTAGAATCCCTCGCTGCGCTCGAGATTCTACTCTAGAATCCTTCACTGCGCTCTGGATTCAAAATAGCGCCCTCGCCGTAAATATATTATTTTGCTCCCTTGTAATACAATCTACTATATCATCACGGATAATTTCAGGAATTATTCTACTCATGAAAACATACAATTTTTATTATGGGACCAAAACTGAAATCGCAATTTGCCATCGTAATAAACAGTGAAATTGATTGACATTATGAGATCCAATCAGGATGCAATCGACGCGGTGCCAGGGGATATTCCGACACATCTTATGGGTGACCCGGTCAAGCTAAAGGCTTGCTCACATTGTACCTATCTGTAGATAATTATCTATGTAAGTACATCTATGGCAATGTATATGAAAAATAAATCTTTTTCATTTAATTGTTCCAATACCAAAAATAAGCAATTTCAATTTCAATTCTTTATTGCTATTCCACAATGGTTGTTAGGTCTTAAAAATAACAAATAGTGAACATCATGGACCCTGTCGGGCACAGCAATATTAGAAGGGAAGCAAAATGTTATCCGTAGTAAAGATGCAACATAATATTATGTTAAATATTATTCCAATTTTGTAACTAACTACTTACAAAATTGGAAAAGTTTACTTCTCTGATCCGGAAGTAATTTTTGGAACTAAAAGTCCATTTTGTATGAGCTCGGCTCCTCCACCACACCCCTATCACCCGGGTTACACGGTAATATATTTTTTCAACCCGGATAATTTCAGACCTTTTCTACTCATGAAAACAAACAACTTTCATTATGGGTCCAAAACTGATATCGCGAAAAAAAACAGCTTTTTGTTCCATACATTTTGATTAAGTACTTAAATATTTTTGCAATTTTGTATGGAACAGCTGTTTTCTTTTTCGCGATTTCAGTTTTGGTCCAAAGTTGACCTGAAATTATCCTGGATGATAAAAAAATAACCGTGTATATGTGGGACTATGGTAATAGTAATTATTCGGTTGCTTGTAAGAAGTACAGCAAGAAAGTTACTTACTTAAATAAATGACAAAAAACTCCAACATAAAACAAATAAACAAACTTTCTTATTGTACTAACAAGATTACATACCTACGACAGTTTCTCCAAAACATTCACTTAAAGACACTTACACACTTGGCAGACACTATTTGACGATAAAAAATCAGTACGTACTGAAAACTTTATGTTGGCTCAATTTTTTGTTAGACATAAGACCTGTTTTATTACTTTGTCAATGAATTTTTATATTATGATAATTTGGACATGGACACATATGATAGTTTTAACTTAATTTAAATTTTGACATAGATAATAATTATTCACATAGTTTTTAGGGTTTGACATTGTAAAAATGAAACATCTGCACGTCAATAAAGTCGATAGGTCATGTCGGCCTACAATCAATTATGAGTAGATTCTAGACTATAATAGTAGTTTAAATGTGACTGTCGCATAATGAGGGATAACACTCGTGGAATACTTCCACTCGTGTTTTAATACCGAGTTATGTGCAGTCTCATACACTACTTTATCTACACTCATTACATTTATCCTATATTTCAAAAATTAAGCAAAAAAATATTAATTATAAAATGTGGATTGGCGCCAAACCCCACTAATAGGAGTCTATATGGTCTATACCTTCTTAATTCAAAATTCTGGTTTTAAAAAAGTTTCTTATTGTTGCCGGCTAAAGAAGGGCTTGAAAGAGTTGGAAGTCAGGGCCGGTAAATCCTACGGTTGCCATGGAAAATAAAATAAGTGTTTTATAATGAGTGAAAGCTGTATCCGGTTGTATCTTAGGCCCGATTTCACCACTGATATTTAAACGCGATTAAAGCTAAACGTGTTTAAAACTTATTTCTGTCTCTGTCACATTCAAACAGATGACAGAGACAGAACTATGTTTTAAACACGTTTAGCGTTAGTCACGTTTAAATATCAGTGATGAAAGTCAGCCTTAATTACCATTATTAAACACTTTTATTTTTTAAAGTTGACTATGGCATAAAGTGTATCAATATACGTTCAGCCATGAGTTCATAATTCGAATATTATAACATGAGTGTAGAAAAAGTAAATTATGGTTATAGGAAAAATGAATCACTTATTTTCCAAACAGCATTTGTCCAAAACTGGGTTTTTACAGGAAGAACAAAAAACAAGATATCAAAATATTTTAGGAGTTGACCTATAATAATTGTCAATTGAGAGCAAATAAAAATTTAAATTTTTACTTTTTTGCATTCACAGTGCAATTTTTATGGTTGAAAAATGGAAAACGAAGTATTTAGAAAAAGTTGTGAGACGGGCCGATTTTTTCTAAATACTTACTTCATTTTCCATTTTTCAACAAATAAAATTTACTTTTTAAATGATTAAGCAAATAAAAAAATATAAAAAATTATATTTTAATACTTTTTTTCCTATTTAAAATTTTGGACATGTGCTGTTTGGAAAACAAAAGTGAAAATGTGTGCACAAGCAAAATATTTTTGGGTATGATCCATGATTATTGTCAATTGAGAACAATTAAAATATATATTTAAAATGATCAAGCAAATAATAAAAAAAAATTAAAAATGATACTTTTATACTTACTAATTTTGATGACAACATTTTGAAGTCCCCTATGAAGTCTGACAGAATGTATGGGACTAGCGTAGTTTGGTTTCACAAAAAGTTGAACAGTATCGAAAAAAGAGTTTTGCCGTAAAAAAATTTTTTTTGGAATTTTGGACAAGTGCTGTTTGGAAAATGAGTGATTCAAATGTGATAGAAAGAAAGAAAGAAAACTCATTTATTTGGGACATCACAAAAATACATTAAAAAAAAAACACAAAAAGCATAGTATGTCCCAAAACGGTCCCGACTCAGCATAATGCTTGGCTTGTGACCAGCGCTGATCTTCCGTCGGAACCGTCTTGGTGGGGCAGGGAGCTAATTAACACAAAAGGGTTAATAATAAAAAACTAAAATATTAACTAATAAAAAATAATAAAATAAAAAAAAAACACTTATAATACACATACATCGCCTAGCCCTTGCCACGAACCAGTAGGTTTTAAAAAGAAAAATATTGTTTTTCCATGTGACCGTCAGCCGTCACAAGAAAAATAAAAAAAAAGAACAAGGCTGACTGAAGGCCAGTAATAAACCACGAGCCCTATAAGTAGCTTTCAGGCGCGATTACTTATAGGGCTCGTGGTTTGTTACTACCACATTTTTCCTATAATTACAAAATTGCAGTGTGAATGCATAAAAATGGTTTTCGTTTGATTTGATTTAATTATGAACAAACGGAACATTAACTGTAGAAACTTTAAAGCTGAGTAAGGTTAACCTTAATTTCTCCTTTTATTGAAAAGTTGCAAAGTGATTCCAAACTCACTTATTTAACTTACAGCCGAGCTATGAACAGATTGAAATCTATGTTATGATGACACTTTTAAAGTTCCTTTAGTCTTTTCATTTAATAACGATTTTTGTTATTCCGACTTTCTAGACTTTTAAACTTCGCTGCGCTTCGCGATCGCCTAAAATTTCTAACCTGTCACGTGTTCTACAGGACTTCCGAGGGGTACATGCTGCCATACTTAACTGTCCGGCGGATTCAACCATCCGCGTGCGACATATTATATACACGGTTTTACACGGTTTGACAGACAGTTTGTATGACAAAAGGAGGCTGCGGTCTACACACACAGGCGTGGCTCACCCGCGCTCGTGAGATACAAGTGTACCCGAGTACAGTAGGCTATAAGCGTCTATTTCATACTTACTGTAACGGTAATATTTAGTTAGCGATTACATACATGCACTATAGCCATACTATAGCACAGGCTATAGAACATGGTGTTATAGTCTGCGTAAATACGTCATACAGAGCTGTCACTTTGACAACCGGATACCGCGAATTTTGGCTTATGGTGCGGTGTGAATCTCAACAAACGGTGGATTGATGGTTTTTCTCTTCAAGAATATTAATTGTGCTAATGAAATATAGTGACTCACTGGATCGAAGATAACTCCTTCAATGACGAGGCTGTCTTGACAGACGGGACTACTAAGGTTACGTTTGATTTTAATTGATATTGTGACTGATGATGGTGTGAAGCGATATGTACTGAGTACTTACATAAATGTTGTTACATATTGAATGGTTTAATACAGAAACCCTGCCCTGAGACGCACATTATAATATGTGTCACATTACAGTTCACTCTTATGACTGCGAGTGAGTTAAGGCGCTACTCGGAAAAAGTATGGACTCTTTGATATAAAACTAAAGGATGGTTGAAGTTGTTATAAATCTGGTAATGAGATATATATTTTTTCATACCTTTATCAAGAATCGTATAGTTTCAGAAACACGATTTTATGATTTTGGCTCGACAGTTTTTATTTTCGAAAATACCTCTAAAAATAAGAAATAACAAGATTATTCTTAAATGGGGATACATATACTATTGAAAATTGGTTTAATTAGTGGACACCAATAATATTTAGGATCGTATAGAAGCATTTTTTTAAAATCGATATAGTTTTTTAATACGAAGTGATTTTGTGTTTTTTTTGCGTAATCTGCAAAATCGGTCTCGCTCCCGCGCGCGTCGTTTTCTCATTGCTATTTTGCCGATTTTGCCGATTACGCAAAAAAAGCGCAAAATCACTTAATTTTAAAAAACTACAGCGATTTTTTAAATATGCTTCTATACGATCCTCAATATTATTGGTGTCCACTAATTAAACCAATCTCCAATAGTGTAAGTAACCCCATTTAAGAATAATCTTGACTTTTCGTATTTTTTAGAGGTCTTTTCGAAAAGAAAAAGTGACGAGGCAAAACCATAAAATCGTGTTTTTGAAACTATACGAATCTAGATAAAGGTATGAAGAAATATATATCTTATCACCAGATTTGTAACAACTGTAACCGTCCTATAGTTTTAAATCAAAAAGTCCATATTTTTCCGAGTAGCGCCTTAAGATGACTCTCAATGCTCTGAGAACAAATAATATTATTAAAGTATCACAACTGTAAGTGATTACCGCACAACTCAATTTAAATACTTACCCTTGATACAGACTAGCGGCTGGATTCAATTTCGCTCTGTCCCTTGAGACTCTTTGATTCAATTTAAAACTCATTCACCACAAAGGTGGTCCAGGCTGTTTGTAACTCGATTAATTTATTTCCCAGTTCCTTTACTATTGTTTAACAGATTTTTGACAAATTAATACTGGCTAGTTGGAAATTTAGTTTTGTTTTTAGTTGACCGTTTTTTTTAAATTTGTGAACTGCCTATCGCAAGTGTAGACTAAAATTTTATTGAACTACAATGAAAGAGTAAATATTTTTTAAGCTTTTATTTATTTAACTTTAACAGTTACATATGTGTATAAAGTACATATTAAAAATAAAACTTTGTTAAATTGAAAAAAAAAACACTTAATATTTTATCAATTAAAATACTTAGTCGAAAAATTATAATTCAGAAATTATATTAAGTAATTAGTTTTGTCTTTTAATTTGTAATATCGAAATATTTTATTGTTTCGTTAAAAACCAATTAGAAATAAAGATATTTTTCACATTTTAGCAACAATTTGCACCTGGCCAATGATATTACAAAAAGTTGATATCATTTTCTCAATGTCTCTGATGAAATGAAATCTCTGAAAGCGTAGGCAGTTTTAACAAGACTCATATTGATACCAAGACGAAGCTTAATAAATAATAATAAGGAATATAAGAAACATATTCTTAATCTCAAAATGCTAATACCGATGTAATTACTACTTTTCTAGAAGGTACCTAGTTACATACCTACTCTATCTATTAGAGAAAATCTCTGGAAGCTTTGAGAAGATTTTTATGTCAAAGATTAGTAGCAGAAGTATATAATCTTCATAAAATCAATAAAGTAAACTATGTATTTTATTGTAGCTTATCCTAAATTTATTATTCTAAATTTATATGACGTATTATTTTTTCTTGTGCCAGTACTGTAGCTCGACACAAATTCACAAAATCTGTTGTCTGTACGCATAACCCTCTCATCTTTAACATGGTTCCACTGAAAATCAGCGTCATGGCCTGCCATGACACATACTGGGTGGATACCATTTTAGCTGCTTTATGTGTTATTTTATAAGAATGAGTTGTCATTTGTTAATATATTATTTCGTTTTGTACACCATTTTGTTATTTAGGTAATTATTTTATGTTGAAATGTTTAAAATCTGATAAATGTATCAGTTGTTAAACATTTCATAGTATTTTTTTATTTAGTGCATGAAAAAATAAAATGGTATTTTTTCATGCACCAAATAAAAAAAAACTCTTCTATTTACAAGCAAAAAATCTTAAAATACTGACGCAGTTTTGTCTGTAGCATAATGTTTATTTTCAAAAGACCAAAAAATTAATAATACTTTTACAAACATTTTTGTTTTCAGATTTCCAAACTGAAAATGATTTAGGAAAACATTCACAACAGAAAACCGTGGGTACCGGGGTGAAACCTGCAAGCCATCGTAAAACTCAGACACGACAAAATACTTACGCATAGTTTAATTCAAACATGCAGTAGGGTAATGTACAGTTACATACAGGTCAAACTGATAACCTCCTTTTTTAACACGCTTTTATGAGCTTCACCTGTAATTAACTAACAGTCACAATTTAAGAAAATCATGGAATTGAATTTTAACCTAATTCTAATTGTCGTATCGATTTGAAACTTTGCAAGTTTAAAAGAAACCGATGCTAATTTAATAACTTACTTACATCGAGCTGATCTGAAGATGGAGTTAAGAGGTGGGCAATAGAACTCTTTTATAGCTGCTAGGAAACCCCTCGAGCTTAGGCTCATTTGTTTCGTTCTGATGAGACCTATTTGCTACACTTGGTGGTGAGGGTCTGATGATGGAGCAGGGAGGAAGCCAGTGGCACTCCTTAATGACCACTAGGAAACCCCTCGAGTTTGGGCTCATTTGTTTCGTTCTGATGAGACCTATTCGCTACATTTAGTGGTGAGGGTGTGTTGTTATGGAGTGGTGTTTGTTTTTTTAGTTTTTTAAACTCGCGCGTAAATGACATCATCTGATTCTGTACTCGTAGTGTTTAGTTAATGTGCAAACGTCATAGTAACGTTTAAGTTAAATTTTCTCAGATAGATCGTAATGACTAAAGATAAAGAACTAAGGGCTAGCATAGAAATGTTTAGCCAGTAGATGATCCACAACCCGTCGGAAACGCTCTTGAAAGCGGAATGTATGCACTGTCTTTGTCACTTACTATTGAATAAACAAGGATAAAGCACAGAATTCGGTTGCGATTCCGTTTCCGACGATTTGTGAATCAGGCTGATTAGAGTTGACCTACTGTAACGTACTCCACTGTGCCACATGCACCCGCCTTCACACGGCAGTAATTAATTACGTAGAAATCTCAGAGGTACACGAATGCTCGGGACACGGGACGACTCAGGAATACCGGGACGAGATGGGAATTGCGGGCGAACCGGGAATCTTGTGGGTTAAATTTATATTACGAGAGAAATTTATTTAATCCCTAGAAATTTAAGTCATAATTCAACAAAGTTTGGGATGTAGTAAATTATGTGGGTGCTGGACGTAAAAATGTAGGGTTTAGCAAACTAAAAAAGTGAAAATTCAGACGGTAAAAATTTCATCTAGGTATTCTGGCAATATATGAAAAAAGGATTTAGTATTTTTTCTTTTGTTTCACTGGTAACGTATATGTTATTTATGACAAAACTTGCATGTTAGTATGTTATTCACTCACTTTTTTATGATATTAATGCAAATGAAACTTTTTACCTTTGACTTCTGAAGCACATAATATAAATGTTTATGACGAACGCCATTTTTTGTCGTAAAACATAGGTAAGTATATTTTAAGGGATTTATAATACGTAATACCAATATAATAAACCTTATCAATTTGTTTGTTTGAACGTGCTTATCTCGTGAATAGAAAAAGGATTTTTTGTAAAAAAAAATACTTTTTTATAACCAGCTTGTTTCCTGACTGAACTTTATTATAGTATTGTCATCCAAACAAAACCAGTTTACACTACAGTAGTATTAGTAGTAGTACACTGGGAAGTGGATCAATTTTAGTTTTCAAGATTTCACCGGAACGGACATACACTGCAAGTTAAAAAAAAGATTGTTTAATAGTCGTGAATAAATAGCTAAAACCTTAAAGCTATAACTAGTTATTTAACATCACCTCACGCCCCTAACGAACACACAGACGAAGTCGTGGGCTGAAACTAGTTACTAAATAAAATTACGACATTTTTAGTACCAACGTTGTAATAAACAGCTTCAGAGGAATCCCGCCGGGTATTTCGCACTAGAGTGTACAGGGTAGCTTTGCCTAACATTCCCCGCGACCCGAGATTTTCCCATAATTAATTCCTAGATTATATTACTAGTAGCGTGAAATTCGTGTACTTACAATTATGACGTCCCACTTAAATCGCGCTTCTTTTTAGGGTTCCGAACCAAAAAAGTAAAAAGAAACCCTTTGGTGCGACTCAGTCTGTCTGTCTGTCACAGCTGGATATCTCGAGAACTCCTAATGCTATTAACTTGAAATTTGGAACAGTTTTAGATGACGTTTGCCCAACTATTTTGCAAATAAGAGTTTTATTTTCTTAGGCCGCATAGTTTTCGACTTTCGATGAAAAATGTAAAAAAAAATTGTTTCCCCTCCCCTTTATCTCCGAAGTTTGAATAAAGAAAAATCTGAGATTTTTTAATGTGATAGAAGTTTATGTAAGGATTAGAGGAAAAATAAAACGATGTCTCTAAATAGTAAACTTTTTCAGAAAGCGTCAACAAAAATAACATTCTGAAAAACGATATAAATGTAGCTTACTTCCGCAAAAAACACAATAATATGCAAGATGCACCGCCTGCCCGCCCGGAAAAAATGCACATGCACAACACGAAAAAACCAGTGCACAAATAGCTGCAATTAGCAAGACAGCAGTATTGCTGTAAGGATGCCAAGGTGTATACTTTGCACCTTCACCGATTAGAGTACCTACTCTAAACGTGTTTCGCTCCAACCCGGGGCATCCTCAGGAGATAGTTCGTGCGAAAACAAAAACAAAAATAAATAAATTTTGGTGTTGGTTTTCGCAGTTCGCACGAACTATCTCCTAAAATAGATAGGTTATTAAGGAATTAGGTAGGTATCTAAGACAAAAATTATATCTTGAATTATAGAGAGATATTAGGTATGTTACTTTAAAGGTTCTTCTTTAAAATATTATTATAGGTTTTTATACCGGTTTTTATGCGAAAAACCGGCTCAGTGGCCTAAAGCGGGCTTCTATTCCGGGCCTATAATGTCCCCACTGCTGGGGCACAGGCCTTCTTTAGACTGCCTATCCATAGAAGCGGAGCGAGCTGGCGGAGCAGAGAAACGAGGAAATATTAACCAATAGTGTTGCATAAAATCTCAGGTCACGGAACTGGCTATCTTATCTCTAACTGCCGGAACACAATAATGCTGAAAACATCATTGTTATGGCGTCAGACTTAGATAAGATGGTGGTAGCTAGCCAGGCGGACTAAGAATAAGTCCGACCACCAAACAAAATCAATTAATATTTCCTCATTTCTCCGTTCCACCAGCTCGCTCCGCTTATAGGGACAGGTCGCCTCCTTATAGATGGTTAAGGAGAACGGGACATGATCCACTACGCGTGCCTAATGCGGATTGGTAGGTATCACTACTGCAAACGCAACCGGGTTCAGTGGCTTTAAGAGATTGACACAGAAGCGAGATAATCAATTTCGGTCACCAATTCCGTGACCGACCATTGCGAAAGTTGCTTATTAAACATGATCGTAGTCTGAGCTCGCTTATCACTACGCTACGGACTCCTCAAAAGTAAATTTTTGTCAAATTATGTCAATTTTAAAATTGGTTTTAAAGCTTAGGGTGTTGAATAGTAGATTGTATCATAAAGGTCACAGCACATACATCAACTCGGAAAGGGATCGTAAACGTATCAACTCGAGCGGTTCAGTATTCTTTGTATGAAACCCCCTACTGCAAAGCACACTAATCGGAATCGTAACGTAATCGCCTCGCCTCGGGCACGAACCGCTTTGCGGGTCGCTCAACTTGCTATCCCCGCGCTTACCGCTACCTAGTCGTCCACGCGCTCACGTCTCTCCGTACCCGAGCTTACGGCTCTACGCACAGTGGTCTGAAAATGAAAATGAACATAAATTTTTTTTTATAATTTTTTTTTCTCATTTTTTTTACATTTTTTTTTATTTTTTTGTTTTTTTTTTTTATCATTTTTTTCTCTCATTTTTTTTTTAATGGAACCACTGTGCGGCGAGCCGTAAGCGCGGCGTCGCCTAGCCGTAGCCGAGCCGACGTGCCGACGCTGATCCGGTTTGGTTACGTGCTTGCGTTAGGTTGACGCCTGGTTGACGGCGAGGCGAAGGCGATACGGTGGCGATCCCTTTCCGAGTTGATGTAATGTGCTGTGTCCTTAAGGGAGCAAAATATTTTTTTAATGGTGAGGGCGCTTTTTTTAATCCAGAGCGAAGTGAGGGATTCAAAGTACGTCGCCTGAGCCAAAAATATATTTTGCGCACGAGTGATACACTACTTTTCATCAGGCGCCTCATATTTTATTGTAAGTAATATTATTTAATAAAACACAGAGTAAATTCAAAAAGTGCGCGGCAAAGATAATTGCGGCGCACTTATAAAGAGGATTAAAAACTTATTACTGCCCGCCAAAAGTTTCTTAAGGGAAAAGGATCGACACTCGGAAAGGGATCGACACCGTATCGCCTTTCGTCTCGCCGTCAACCAGGCGTCAACCTCACGCAAGCACATAACCAAACCGGATCAGCGTCGGTACGTCGGCTCGGCTACGGCTAGGCGACGACGCCGCGCTTACGGCTAGGCGACGCCGCGCTTACTGCTCGCCGCACAGTGGTTCCATATCGAAAAAAGGTGGAGATGGGATCAAATCTCAGAACTTCAGTCAGATTTTTTTAAATGTGGTTAGTTCATTTTCATTTTCAGACCACTGTGCGTAGAGCCGTAAGCTCGGGCACGGAGAGACGTGAGCGCGTGGACGACTAGCGGTAAGCGTGGGGATAGCAAGTTGAGCGACCCGCAAAGCGGTTCGTGGTCCCGAGGCGAGGCGATTACGTTACGATTCCGATTAGTGTGCGTTGCAGTAGGGGGTTTCATACAAAGAATAGTGAACAGCTCGAGTTGATACGTTTACGATCCGTTTAAGAGTTGATAAGTCTGCTGTGACCTTTATTGTTAGAAAACACCACCTTTTGGTGCACTTAAAGGCGAACCAAGTCGTCTTTTTCGAATAGATGGCATGAAAACAATATTGCGTTCGATTTCTTTGGCGCTGAATACTAAGAAATTAAATTAAATTTATTCCAAATTCAAAAAGTGCGCGGCAAGGATAATTGCGGCGCACTTATAAAGAGGATTAATAGTACATTACAGCCGAGGCCAGGTAAGTAAGAGCTGGACTCCGTAGTTCCATATAGGTTGCAGGATACATTTATACAACAGTAATTTGTTTTCCAGTGACAACTGTGATTTTTTTCCCAGTAACCAGTACATTATCCTTAGTTGAATCCCTAAGGCTTTACGTTTTGTAAATATGTGCTTTTTCCAGGTAAGGCGGCGGTCGAGATAAAGTCCAAGATAACGAGCCTCTGTTGATTGAGGTATCTCTACTCCGTTAAGCGACACGGGGGGACATGTTTCACGACGCATTGTAAAGGTCACCTGTACCGATTTTGTTTCATTTGCTTTGATCCGCCAGGTGGCTAGCCATTCAGTGATATTGTCGAGTGACCGTTGAAGCATATCGCTTGCGTGTTCTGGTTCATCGTGAATAGTTAGAGCCGCTGTGTCGTCAGCAAAAGTGCCGATCATTACTCCATCTGTCATGGGCAGGTCAGAGGTGAAAATCAGGTAGAGTGTCGGGCCAAGCACGCTTCCTTGTGGGACTCCTGCATGAGCTCTATATAGTTTAGTTATATCTTCTCCTTGCCTAATATAGAAAAATCTATTGGTAAGGTATGATTTTAGATATATGTAAAAGTTTGTGGGAAGAAGTTTCTTTATTTTATATAGAAGGCCGTCGTGCCAAACTCTGTCGAAGGCTTGAGCAATATCTAAAAACGCCGCACAACAATATTTCTTATTTTCAAAGGTTTTGTGTATGACTTCAACCAATCTATGCACCTGCTCAATTGTACCGTGATGTTTTCTAAAGCCGAATTGGTGGTCAGGTATGATTTTATTTTCGGTTATTACTGCGTTTAGTCGCTTAAGGAATAGTATTTCCATCACTTTTGATAAAATAGGTAATAGACTGATCGGTCTGTAGGAAGACACATCTTCAGGAGCTTTGCCAGGTTTGAGGATCATTTTAATTTCACCTACCTTCCATTGGGGTGGGAAGATGCCTCTAAGTAGAATGCAGTTAAATATATGCGTCAGAAATGTTATTGCTTTCTCTGGTAGCTCGCGTAGTATTTTCGCTGTAATTAAATCATATCCTGGGGCTTTATTTTGCTTCAGTTTTCTGATCGTGCCTTTGACCTCAGATTTTTTGATCTTCTTAATTGGCAAGTCTAGTTGGTAGGGCTCAGAAAGGGTGTTGACTATCTCTTCTTTAATTTTCGATATGCTGTGGGCGGCGTTTGGTACGAAAACATCTGCTAGGTGGGAAGCGAAAGCTTCGGCTTTCTGCAAATCACTTTTGGCCTAGGATCCATCTTTTCC
Source organism: Crambus lathoniellus (assembly GCA_949710035.1). Taxonomy (NCBI): domain Eukaryota; kingdom Metazoa; phylum Arthropoda; class Insecta; order Lepidoptera; family Crambidae; genus Crambus; species Crambus lathoniellus. The sequence continues at coordinate 15,029,283 of OX453318.1, forward strand.
ACGTACCGGTGGGTTGTGAGCAATGGGCCTTTTAAGTCCTTTGGTTGTTTTCCATAGGGAATAATCACTAGCAGCTGTAGCGTCCAAATTACGCAGTTTGTTCTGAACGTTTTCATTCTTTTCAGAGCTTAAAAGCTTCTTATGTTTAGCTGTGAGGTAGTTAAGCCGTGTTTTGTCCCCCGAATAATGGGTAGCTTGCCAAAGTTTACGTGCTTCTCTTTTTTCAGCTAGAAGCTCGCGAATATTTCTCGAGCAGTCCGGTTTGGTGTTTTTATTTGCAATAGGAGTGCTCTCCCAAGCAGCATTTTGAACACACATGTTAAAATGTTCAATAGCTGACGTCACGTTTTCTTCGGATTTTAGGGGCATGTTTAAGTTGATCGTAGATTTACAAGGCTGCGGAATCCATCCCAGTTAGTCCTACGGTTGTGTAAGCGTGCTGTTGGTTTAACATGTACGACTTCTTGAGACACCTCTAATAGTACTATGCTGTGATCTGATGATAGCTCTTCGAGGGAGGTACATTTGAGAAAATTAGTAGGAATTCCTTTTAAAACATAGAAATCCACTAGATCTGGGAGCTTTTTTGGATCAGTCGGCCAGTAAGTTGGTTTCCCACCAGATATTGCGTTGAGATGTAGATCATCGATAGCTATCTCTAATTGTCGCCCTTTGGTAGTTGTCAAACGAGAACCCCATTTAGTGTTCTTGGAATTATAGTCGCCACCTGCTATGAACCTTGGACCAAGAGTTTTGAATAAGTTGACGTAATCTTCTTTTTTGATCTTGTGTTTGGGGGGAGAGTAAAGTGCAGTGACAGTCATTTGGCCACTCCAATCTTCGATTACAATATTTGTTGCTTGTATCTCCGGTGTTTTAAATGATTTATCCTAGTGATGTTTTATATTGTTCTTAATTAGTATCGCAGATCCTCCATGGGCTGTGCCATCTGGATGCATTGTATGATAAAATGTATAGTTGGAGATTTTAAGGTAGTTTTTCTCTGTGAAATGAGTTTCAGATATCAAAAGAATATCAATTTTGTTTAGTTTTATAAAAGTCTCTACTTCTAAGACATGTTGTGATAGCCCATTGGCATTCCGGGCTGCTATTTTTAATGAATAGAATGTGTCAATTTGGTCATGATTTCCATTAGAAGGTTCGTTATTGATGTTAATTGTTGCATTAGTTGTGTCATAGTATTCTTAATTTCTTTATTGCTATAGTCGTTTGTTTGGTTTATTAACAATTCATTGGTATTTTGATTACATGTCATTGCATGTTGAGCTTTATTGGTCATTAATGCTTGCTTATACGATGGTCGATCTTGTTGCTTAGTGTTGTTGTTATTTGTCTCGTCTGGTTTCTGTTTAGCTTGAGTCATCTGTCGATGTTTTGGTGGTTGGGTAGGGTATTTAATGTTCTGAAGTTCCTTATATACTGTGCAACCTTTATAATTCGCTGGGTGGTTACCATTGCAGAGTATACACTTGACTGAATCAGACCTTTCTTTACGTTCGCACTTGGAAGAAGCATGATCTCCTGCACATTTAATACATTTAGGCTTTCTGAAACAGAAACAGAAACATACTTCTTTGTGTGTCCATATTGTTGGCAGTTGCCACACTGTTGAATTTCCCGTTTAGGCCTTGGTGGTTCAATGATCACTCTGCAGTGCAGGATGTTTTTGATGTCATAAATCTGCTTGTTGTTGTTGTTCGATTCTAGTTCTACAAAGTGTAGTGGTAATGGTTGTTTGGTGGATCTTTGCTTAACGTTCCAAATGTTAGTGACTTTGTGTCCAAGTTTTTCTAGTGCAGTTCTTATTTCTTCTAATTCAGTGCTAGGGTGAAGATTTTTGAGGACAACTTTGAAGCCGCGGTCTTGTTTGGGTTTGTAAGTATAAAATTCTGTATTTTTTTCTTGCAATTTTTTAACGATTTTTGTATACAATTCTGTAGTGTTAGGTTGTATTCTAACTTGGTTATTATGGAGGACTTTTACTACGTAGTTATCTGGACCTACTTCATCGAGTATGTTTAATAGTGGTTGGATATTGCTTACCCTGTCCACGTATATGGGCGGAGCCTTGGAAGGTTTTTCAATATTTTCATTAGTCTGCACATTGTGTGATTCAGTATCTAGCTCAGAAAATCTATTTGAGGTAGGTATAGGTTCGCTCAGCCAATAGGTATTAAGTTTCTTTTGCTTTTGTACTTTATTTGTGTCAGGGCTTTCGCGTGGCCGTTTTCTTTCAGTTGCTACAGTCCATGTTTCGCGTTCAGCATTGGGTGTGTTTATTTCAGTATTACCTGTTATTAGGTTATTTTGATTATTCAGGGACGTTGTTCTTGGTCTATTGTTATTGAAAAAGGATTTGTGAAATATTTGCTGGGTTAGTATTTTATCTGGAGTTTTTTGAGATTGAGAAGTGTTCGATTGTTCTTTATTTGCCATAGAGTTCCCACGAGTAGGGTCGATTAAAACAGGTCACACACAGGGTAACGCCCATTCCTATGTGAAGGCACTATACAACAATGTGAGCCGGTTCCATTGAGGTTGACGCTGGCGGCTGATAACCCATCAGTCATTCATCCTATTGGCGCGTATCCTACCGTAGGATTGGGGTAATTTTTTATAGAGGCTTTCTACCTCTTAGCCCGGGCGGCTAAGCCAAGGCTCCCGGTTACACTTATAGAAGATGTGAAGTTACGGGTTGCAGTGGTCATTTCCTACCTCTGCTAATGAACAATCGGGTTTATTAACCGTCGCCCGAGGCTCGACGTTGACCTTTTACGGTTGGTCTGGTCTCGTCCAAGGCAACCAACCCTCCTTCTTTCTCATACGGGCTTGGGACCGTCAACGGCGAAGTGTTTTTATAAAGCTAAATCTCTACCTATTACTTTTTTGAAAGACTTAAAAAGCTACGCAGATTTGGACAAAGGTTATCGAGCCAGAAAGATACATATTTTTTTATAGAAAATCTGCATTTAAATGTCTATAGTTAGTAGTTTTTTTTTCTAACATGCCTTCCCGCGGCTTTGCCCGCGTGGACTACACGACGTCATCACGCGGGAACCTTATATTTTTCCGGGATAAAATAGCGAAAGGTCGTGGGTTCGAGTCCCATCGGAACTGGTTGTGAGTCGGGTCGATTTTTTCTAAATACTTTATTTTCCATTTTTCTATGATAAAAATTGCATTGTGAATGCAAAAAAATAAAAATTTAAATAACTTGCCATAGTAATTTCTTCTTTAGCGATTGTCAAATATCTGGAAAGGTATTTCTTTCGCGTGTGGGGGTAGTAATATCCTCACATTGATGAAATTAACGCTGGCTATACAGCGTGTAAGAAGTATTTGATAAATTCGACGCTTCTCGTAACGACTCCGTAGCTCAGTGGTTAGAGCAGTCGCCCGGATAGCGAAAGGTCGTGGGTTCGAGTCCCATCGGAGCTGGTTGTGAGTCGGGTCGATTTTTTCTAAATACTTTATTTTCCATTTTTCTAAAAATAGCTCATTCGAACGGCAACAACACAACACCATGCAACAACATTGATTTGTTTTGACACAACACAAGTCAAGTCAGATCAGACAACAGAACAACTGTCACTGACAGACTTTGCCAGAAATGTTGCCAGTGCAAAAGTTGAAAAGTCCTTTTTTCTAATAGCTTTACGTACATAATCTCAGTATAAATATAATGCGATACCTATAGTTGCAGTCTATGATATAATAATAGTATTTGACGATATTATACAATAGTGCAGTATTCCATTTTAAAAAATATTACTATAAACGCCGAATACTTTCCAGTTATTTACCCTATTAAATCTGTGCTTGTATAATGTAGCAACATTAAAACAAAATGTAGGTCGCATGTACGTCGTTGATATTCTTTGTTTATTGAACTTTTATTGTAATCTGCTACGATCGTTACGATTCTCATATTAAATCATTTTTTATATTTATACTTCTTACTACAATATTTTTATTTTTGTACAGTTTGGGGCACAGGTTGGATATCTCCTTTAGAATGTTTACCTCGGAAAAGTGCCACGTACTGCATTCTTTTCTCAAATATAATATTAATATTTCAGAGTATAAGTGTGAAAAAACTCATTACTGCCCGCTAGTTTCTTAAAGAAAACACCACTATTGGGTGCACTTAAAGGCGAATCAAGTCGTCCTTTTCGAATATATGGAATGAAAAAGTACCTACGTATCGTAGCACATAGTATTTTCGAGCTAAATTAATTTTTGGTCACCCATTCCATTACCGACCTTAGACTGAGTAGCTTAGCCGGCTCAATCCAGTTTCTTAATAAACTGACAGTGTACGTGACTCCTACCTAATGCGCAAACACAGAGCCACTGACTGAAACAGGCCTATAAATCTCACTCTGTGAACCAGTTTCGAGGGTAAATTAATTCTGGGAATATCTTACAAGCGCACATGTCAACACAGGTATAAATAACATTACAAACAAACTCCCTAATGACATAATATTAGACGTAAACATTTATCAAATGTTTTTTTCGTGCTTCCAGTTAATTAGTCTGACATATTGTTGCATTTTTTTTGTAAGAAAAATCAAAGACATACCGGATATCAAAAGAAAATATTGTCGTAATAAAACAACAGAAACGTATTCTGTTGGGAAACTGCTTTTACATTTCGTTACTAATTTAAGTTCATAATTCAGGACAAAAATGATACAGTTGACAGTCAATCAAGCTTTCAATATTGACCTTGAGCGTGCCCCTAAGTATCTTATCAATGTACACAGTCACGAACCGGGATAACATTTTTAATTTAGCCATGAATTGTGTATATCAACCCAGGCACGGTAGAGAGTAAATATAACCCAAAATAAAAATAGAAGACTTCCAACGACTTCTAACGACTCCGTAGCTCAGTGGTTAGAGCAGTCGCCCGGATAACGAAAGGTCGTGGGTTCGAGTCTCATCGGAGTTGGTTGTGAGACTGGTCGATTTTTTCAAAAATACTTCATTTTCCATTCTTCAATAATAAAAATTGCATTGTGAATGCAAAAAAGTAAAAATTTAAAAGACTTCCATTTGTTTTATAATGTGTGCAATAAAGTCTAATTTACTCGACATATTTTATTATTAGTGACCTTCTCCGAAATTTCAGACTACACCATGCTTGTCAACCGTACGCCCTAAAAGTACGCCCCGATTTGCATTAAGCTAAGGCAAGAATGTTCGCAAGTTGTTCAACAATTCCGGCTCGCGATGGTACGTATAGTTTGAGCGGATTTCGTAAAAAATAATAAATAATAATAAATGCTTAATTTGCATCTTCAGAAAGAAACAATCACAAAACAGAAGAGTATACAAAAGGCGGCCTTATTGTGCTAAGCAACAATCTCTTCCAAGCAACATAGGTTGTAAGAATAAATAATTAGGTACACAAGGACAGATAGGGAGAAGGTGTGCATTTAAAATACATCGTAGTGCTACTGTAAACCTTTGCATGCTCTAAACTCTCGTATTGTGCTATTCTGAATATTATTTTTCTCAAATTATTTATTACTAGCTTTCCGCCCGCGGCTTCGCCCGCGTGGACTACACGACGTTATCCCGCGGGAATGTGATATTTTTCCGGGATAAAAAGTAGCCTATGTTCCTCTTCAGACTACAAAGTATCTATGTCCCAAATTTCAGCCAAATCCGTTCAGCCGTTTTGGCGTGATTGAGTAACAAACATCCAAACATCCAAACATCTAAACATCCAAACATCCAAACTTTCACATTTATAATATTAGTAGGATTTAGGACAAATAAGTTTTGATAAAAAAATTCATTTTCATGTCAATCTTTTTTGCTGACTGTACTTAAATATTGTATTGTCATCTAAACCAAACCTGTAAGTATACAAAATTTCAGCTCCATCGGACACTGGGAAGTGGGTTAAATTAAGCTTGCAAGATTTGTCCTCCACTAACTGACAAACTAACATGGCAAGTTAATTAAAAGCTTGTAAAAGGCTGTAATAGGCACCGAAGGCGCGCGGTCGCTCGCTCGCAAGATGAACAGTGGCCCGATTCTGCTAACATTTAGTCATAATCGTGTCTCAATCGTGTTTCAATTGTTGTGCTTTTTTACACACTAGTTACAAGAAATGTGAACTTTTTTCACAATACTACTGATTGTCACACCACACACTACATTTACATCACTTCATACTGTGATAATTCTTGTAACTAGTGTATAAAAAAGCACAACAATTGAAACACGATTGAGACACGATTATTACTTAACGTTAGCAGAATCGGGCCACTGGTCAAGTGAAAGACTCGTCGTTCTCCAAACTCTACACGGTCGTAAGAGACCTGCGGGCCAATCCCCGTAATTCTATGCAGCGCGTCTTCATCGCGTTTGGGTCTTGACGTTTGACTTCGTATTGCCGTAATGACATAACGACGCACACATTACGCAAACCTATAGTCTTACAATCCTGTCTGATCCGGTGACATCCGAACAGACGGTGACAGAGGAACCACTTGCAATACGAAATTAGCTGTCAAAATAGACTGTCGTATGAAAACTGTTTTAGTTCCAAAGATTATCACCGGAACAGAAAACGTTGACAGATTCCGTCTATGTAACGACGCGAATGTTAAATTAGTACTTTCAAATTGTAGATTTAAAACTCTTTGTAGTTGTCTATTGTATGTTGCTCTTGCTACGAAGTTTCTACGTGTCGTAGTAGGTCATGCGCATTGAGGTGCATCAGACAAGCGTAACAGGTTAACTATTACTACAGTGCCACAACCTTATCTGTTCCGGTGACAGCGGCGCTACCATGAAGCTCGACTTAATACTGAGGTAACTGGAGAGTGCAGTACGAACAATTTTTTGAATACCACAAATAACACAGTGGCTCTCTTGCGTCTCACCTACACTTTAAAAAAATACGTATGGTCATATGAGACAGCTGACAGCCACTACATACATAAATGTCAAATTTGCTGGCGACACTTTTTTATTCAGGGTGAGAGCTCCAGTTACCTCAGAGTATTAAGTCAAACTTCATGGGCGCTACGTACGTTTTTCCTTTTTTTGTAGCAATTTAACCAGCCCTGACTTCTATGAACTTCAGCCGCCAGTAGCGCTATGGTTGGACATCAACTTGACAGCAAAATGACATTAAAAATCACGTTAGTTTCACATTTTGGCCACCGGAACAGCAAAGAATGTGGCACTGTACAGACCATGAAGCTCGACTTAATACTGAGGTAACTGGAGAGTGCAGTACGAACAATTTTTTGTGACCACAAATTACACAGTGGCTGTCTTCCGTCTCACCTACACTTTAAAAAAATACGTATGGTCATATGAGACAACTGACAGCCACTACATACTAAATGACAAATTTGCAGGTGTTCACTTTTTTATTCAGGGTGAGAACTCCAGTTACCTCAGTATTAAGTCGGGCTTCATGGTACAGACAGAAGCTGTTTATTGAATAGAGCTAATAAAAAAAGTTCAAGTTCTACGATCATGAAGTTTGACTTAATACTCTGAGGTAACTGGAGCTCTCACCCTGAATAAAAAAGTGTCGCCAGCAAATTTGACATTTATGTATGTAGTGGCTGTCAGCTGTCTCATATGACCATACGTATTTTTTTAAAGTATAGGTGAGAGGGAAGACAGCCACTGTGTTATTTGTGGTATTCAAAAAATTGTTCGTACTGCACTCTCCAGTTACCTCAGTATTAAGTCGAGCTTCATGTCTACGATAATTTCTTTCGTCGTCGCGTCGTCGACTCCCATTTTCAAAAAGGAGGTTATACGTTTCACATGATTATATTTTTTTATTAAAAGACTGTTAAAAACTTGTTTTGGAACCTACTGATTTGTTTGAAGTCGGTGCCAAGCTAAAACATACAACAACAGCAAAACAAATACCAACGTGGGGTGGTGTGTATCAGAACCTTTTTTTGAAGTGAAAACTTCTTAGCGGCGTTGAGCACTTTTTGTGATGGGTAAAAAATGTTAAACTCGCGTCAGGATCACGTGACCGTCAGATCGTAAGACAGACGTGACCTGGGTGCCTACCATCAACTCTTATTGCGGTTTTGTTTAGGACCTAAACTGATCTGCTTCGCTTATTCGTACCACGACAGCTTAATATCAATGACAGCGATTCAGTGATCATTCAATGACATTTAACAGCCGCTAAGCTCTCATGAAATCTTATTTGACTTATAACCCGGTCGATTTAACATGACACAGGTTATACCCGTCCTCCACACTCTCCGGGCATGACAGAATCGATTGAAAGAGACGGGTAGAAGAAATAAGGACACAAATCGTTCGGTCATTTACATTTAGCAATTCATTTGCGATCCAGTTTTTAGAAGGTCATAGTACGAAAGAAAGCAATTCATTTTAGGAACCTATTCTGCATCGCGCTATTTTTGAATCGCTGTCTTAAAGTTGATGGTAGGCACCCTGATCGAAAAACTGTTACAATGTTTTTTTTTTTTTTTTTATCCCCAACGGGGTAGCACTTAGCCTTCATCACACCTGATGTTAAGAATACGAATTAGAATACGAAGGCAAAATTCGCCATCGCCATCGATTCCAAAGTTGTGATAGCTCAGGTTACAAACAAGTGGCATTGAAACCAGAAGACCTCGGTTCAAATCCGTCCAGTCCGGTTTTTTTTTTTTTTTTGTCAAATTCCTTTTTTTTGTGAAAAAGTCTAGGGAGCCCTTTTTACTGTTGCCGGCACTCCTGGAATGCAACCCGTTGTTTTTTTTATCTACAACGGGGTAGCACTAGCCTTCATCACACGGTCGTGATGTTAAGTTATGATAAGGCTGAAGGGAGAAGCGCACTACTGCTAAAATCCTTAATTACTGAGAAACTGGCTATCTTATCTCTAACTGCCGGAACACAACAATGCTTAAAACATCGTTGTTATGGCGTCAGACTTAGATAAGATGGTGGTAGGTATGTTCCTATCGCATACCTATTTGGCTTGGCACCGACTTCAAACAGATCAGTAGGTTCCAAGACTAACTAAAAAAAAAAAAAAGTTGGACGATTCATAAGCATTAATTTTATTTAATCTATATGAATAAAAATTTATTGACTTTGACTTTGACTTTGACTTTCACTGCCGCACTCAGAGACGTCAATTAACTTTAATGACAATTAAATCTATATCCGTCTTAAATTTCTATATAATTAAATAAATGATTCAATCTTTTGTTTTTACTTTTTGGTGTTGGCATTGAGTTTTTGTTTGAAGAAGATGTGTTTGGAAAACGTTTTGTTTTAAAGTTTTTCTTTCTTTAAGTACCTACTTATTGCGTTTCATTACTACTGCTAACCAAATGCGTGTTTTTCTTTGTTTTCTGTGGATTGTCAGTTTTATGCAAAAACATACGAAATTGAATGAACTTTTTAGTATTTAGTGAAGTAACACCACTTATTAATCTATATTTCTAAATTAATATTATAAGGAGGAAAGATTTGATTTTTTGTTTGTTATGGGTAATCTCAACAACCACAAAACTGATAAAAAAAATCACCACTAGAAATTTACATTCTTCCTGAGTGACATAGGTTATACTTTATCCCGATAGTCTCAAGGGAACAGGTACCACGTAGGTAAAACTGCGCGAAGCCCCTAGTGTGAGTAAACAATCTGAAATGCCGCTAACAAATTCACGGGCTACCGCTCATTGGAATAAAAAAAGAAAACAGCCGTTTAATTATATCAAAACCTGCTGCCGCACTTCGAGATAAAACCGTCCTGGAAGGACAGCGTGCTCCAGTTTGGCGAGTGACGTCCTCGACAGCGCAATTAATATCTAATATACTATGTTGACAGTGTGTCAGCACGGTATGCCACAGTTTTTATTAATAGCCGAAAGGGGATTGAACGATATTTAAAAATAACTGAAGATAAGAATATTCGTTTGAATTCGATTAACGGCTTCTCTTACAGCTAACTCCGATGGGACTGAAACCGACGACCTTTCACTAAGGCAAATGCTCTAACCACTTACGACTCCGTAGCTGATAGTTGATAATATTAACATGGTTTCATGAAACAAGAATTACACTTTCAAGTCCCAGTATAAAGGTCATCGCACATTACATCGACTCGACGTCGACCCCACTCAAACTCAACTTACTGTGTGGCATTGAAATGTATGTAAATAGGTGGACAACGCATGGGCCACGCGTCGTCAACTTTCAACTTATGTGGTGAAAAAGTCACTCGTATCGTATGTAACACAAAATAAAGCTTACATTTCAATGCCATACTGTGAGTTGAGCTGGAGTAGAGTCGACCGACCGACGTTGAGTTGCTGTTATGTGCTATAAACCTTGTTTGTCTAGTTGAAAATTCAAAGGCGTGTTTCAATTCGCAACTTTGCAGTATCTCATATGAAACATACCATTATTTGTTTGAAAGATGCAAATAATCTCGTTGTAAATATGTAGTACTTTTTATCTTGAAGAATGTGCTCAAACGTTTGCAGCTGCCTTTGAGGGGGGTACAGTTGCGGCCAAATTAATGTTAATATTATTCTTATGTTACATAAATACGTAGTAAAATAAACTTACGAATTTATCTTTAAAATATATATATCACTAAGATTATTTTTATAGATCTTAGTGATAGAGATAGCATTTTCTATGCTAAACGGTATTTTTTAAATTTAAATTAGGTACCTATGAAAAACCTTTTAAGGACGCCTATACTTATTTCAGACTACATTCCTATAATAAATTACACTATCGACTGTATTCATTATTTTAAGTAATATTTGTCATAAAAATAGACAAGTATGCTATTTTATTGGTAGACTGATGAGCTATGTAATTCACAAGAAGTTCGCAATCAGCATCATGGCCTTCTTTCTGAACGATGCTCAACCAACAGCGAGGCTGACAAGCCCCTTCAAAGCAATCTTACAGATGGCCATGTTTTATTGTACTTAGATGTGTGCTTTGGTATGAAGATCTCATACAACCCGGGATCCTCATTTAACGAATTTGCGTGCGGACTCTAATTTCAAATAAAATGCTTAGTTTTATGCATTCACAATGCATTTTTTAAGTATAGGAAAAATTGTTATATTTCTTTTCTTTCTTTTAACCACTTTATTAGCTTTTTTAGAGTGAGTGGTTAGTTAATTTTTATTTTGCAAACGCAATTACTTTCGTTTGTGTGACCATTTTTTAGTTAAAACTATATAATATACTAAAGCATGTTGAATTTATCATATTGCAAAATCAATTTCCCATTCAATAAATAAAAAGGTCTGAAGTGTTTATCTACTTACCCGCTCTTTTATTCGGAAATCAATAAAATGGGTATTTTATTGTTGGTGGGCTGTTGATTTTGGCCGAAAGTGCCTCGGTCGTTACGATCCCGACACCATAACGCACTTAACCCTACCAGTTAACAAGTGTTTAGACTCGGACCCACTCCGATTTATGATTTCCATTCTTTTTAATATGAAAAGATTTGTTTAAATAAATACTGGTTGATCGAAATAATTATCGTTTGATATTTTTGGATACTCCTTCGGTATCTACCTATTAGATTTTTTTTTAGGAAACTATGCCTTATGCCAACCGCGGCTCATGGTTGGATAATGAAAATAAGTCATCGTGCGGGACAATACGCATCAATGCAATCCGTTAACGACTGTGAATCAAATCAAATCAAATATTTTTTTTATTCAATTTAGGTTGAGGTAACAACACTTATGAACGTCAAATAGAAGCTACGCTATCGGTTCGCAAATCCTACGGCGGGAGACCTTGCGGCAACAAACTCATCAAGGGCAATCTTTTTCTCCCTGTTATATTTCTTAGAGTCGTTAAATTTAAAATTTCTTCACACTTTTTTCACACTTTTTCACACTTAAGGTCACTTTCCATCACAACAGAAAATGCTTAATTTAATTACTTACATTTGCTGTTACATATTATCATAAATATATAACAGTAAACAATTTTCAACTAAACAAGAGGTTTCAATCAAATAGTTTAATGGGCATACATCTCATTCATAATAATAAAATTGCAAGTCGTGCCATACATTCGAATATAAAATAGTAATAAATAAAATACCTAATACAGCTGGGACTAAGTGCCCGCCTCGACACCCACAAAGTCCAGGGAAATTGCCTTTTTGTTTGCATACATCTTATTATTAACTAGGATTGCCATAGGTATGGAGTTTAGCTCTAATGGCAAAACTAAGCGCCACTTTTTTGCAAATAAATAATACTATTCCAAAATCAAAAGCTGTATGCTTTTGATTTTGGAATAGTATTATTTATTTGCAAAAAAGAACCGAACTAGAGCAATCGATTTTACCTTGTTTTAGAGCTAAAGTCTAGGGCAGTTTATCCTTCAGATTTTTGAAGATATTGGGACAAGGCAAACCCGAAGAGCCGATAGCGGTTGGACCAGAAAGTTCTTGCATAGCGACGCATCAGACGACGACGACGTCCCGTGGGCAGGCCCTCTAAATGCCAAGTTCAATGGTTCGGGCAAACAATCTGGTAAGCACGATCGTCGTGAAAATCGTTAAGTATCTTAAGGATACATGACAACAGACACTAGAAACTTAGTTTACTACATCGATCGATGTTCTATGTGTGTTACTCAGTGTTCGATGACACTTTGTCGTTGAAATTTGTGTCAGTTTCAGTGTCATCGTCCTAAGGCTAAGGATTATGCAAAAATACTACCAGTTGTACGTAGTACTTATAAATTCCTTGGGATTATGATGCCATATTTGAAATGATTCAAATTGGTTTTACAGTTCTACATGTAAAGTAAAACACAACAAACTATTCAAAACTACTTAGCTTTCTGCCCGCGGCTTCGCCCGCGTGGACTACGACGTTATCCCGCGGGAATGTGATATTTTTCCGGGATAAAAAGAAGCCTATCCAAGCTTCAAAGTATATGTGTCCTAAAATTCAACCAAATCCGTTTTGGCGTGATTGAGTAAGAAACATCCAAACATCGAAACTTTCACATTTATAATATTAAAGTAGGACTAGTAGGATTGTCCTGGGAATGATCACGTCATTCGACATCTGTTATGGTTACATTAATTAAGATGTCGATTTGGTAACATCCCCAAGAGAGGTGAGACCGAAGCGTTCACTTCAATGGCCAGAAATGACAAATAACCGGTTTCCCTAATCCCGAAGGAAAATGTATGGTCTGATTTCCTTCCCATTTCCACGAAATGCTCCTATTTGACTAATCAAACAAGCTAGTACGTGAATAATTTGTTATTCCTCTTGTATATATGATGAAAGGATTACTTCAAATTATTTTTATTATCATTAATGAAACCTGCACGCGGGAGGATTTAATGCATGCCACGGATAGTGCTGTGAACGTGGCCAAATTCTGGACTGCAACAATATAGTGTTTGCCATCGAAACGCTAAGAAGAAGAATTATCATTAAATAAGTACCTAAATAAAACAAAATTAATTTACAATGCAATTTTTATTAATTATAGAAAACTAGCGGCCGCCCGCGGTTTCACCCGCGTGGTTCCCGTTCCCGTGGGAATATCGGGATAAAAAGTACATATAAACCTTCCTCTTGAATCACTCTATCTATTAAAAAAAAACGCAACAAAATCCGTTGCGTAGTTTCAAAGATTTAAGCATACAAAGGGACATAGGGAAAGAGAAAGCGACTTTGTTTTATACTATGTAGTGATAAAGTATTAAAAAGCTCCGTGGCTATGGCGGAAATACCCGGTTCACTTCTGACTTTCAATTTGGATGAAGCAACCAAATTGAACAATGTAAATGTAGAAGTGAATCATTCAATGTCAATGTGCGCCTGTAATTCTGCGCCTTTCAACCGAAGTGAATCAATTTGGTTGAACCGTGTAACATTAGCATTAGACCATTCGCCTAGACAGTGACAGGTCGTGGGTTCGATTCCCATCGGATCTAGTTGTGAGACGGGCCGATTTATTACTGATTAGGTATTTAAAATTGGTTTCTATAGGCATACCTTACCCACAAAGCAAATCACGCGAATCGCGCTATTTTGAGTTAAGGCGAGGAATCCCGACCGAAATAGGCACGCTAACGCTTGCTCGGCCGCGCTCTATACACTTCGCACGGACCCAGCGGCAGCCGGCAGTGAACTGTGAACTCGCGAGTGCCCCGCGAATCGAAAATCACTTAAAATTCAATTAAAAATTAAATAATAAGAAAAATTAATTTATGATGGCCGGAATCCCTCTGCTATTCAAAGACAATTATTTTCATATGTTTTTCATTAACTAAAACCAATTGTACTGCAAGTAATATGATATTTGAATTATTATTAGACGAATGTTTGGGATTTTATTTGACACAGTAAAATCCTATATCACCAATCAAAAAAAAAACGGCCAGAAGCACTAGATAAATAACTGTAAAATAACATATATTTTTTCCAAATTTTAAGTACTTGTGATTTAAATAATCCATAATTTAAAATACCCTATTTTAGGGAATCGGCGCCTTAAAGCCGGAATCATGCATAATTATATTCTGAGTGGAAACCTTACATAAGTTTGTTTCGCACTAAGAAACAATATTAAATTAACTGCCAAATGTAACGCCTTGAATATTCAAAATCGGGATGGATGCAAATTCCATGTAACAGATGTCAAAACAAACTGCTAAAGCAATATTGGTTTCCGGCGAGAAATTACAATACTGTCAAGATTTATAGCGTTTCGGGTGAATGGTCTAAATCACGGTTTATCGTCAACATAAAAATATCACATAAATCCCCCTTGCGTCCCAGTCAACAAGTAAATGGAGAGATATGACCCGAATGTAGGGCGATTTGTTAATACTTGGTTAATTTAAAAATTTTCGTTTGCATCAAATTATTGTTTTACTTTACAGACGACGTCATATTTTGATCTGAGGCCTTACTGCGAGTTGCCAAACAATGTTGTAGTAATATTGTAAGCGAGATGGCGCTATAGGTACGCAGTGTAAAGCTCCGTTCTGCAATCAATATTACTATACACGGTGATTTTTTATCACCCCGGATAATTTTGGGGCTTATTCTACTCATGAAAACAAACAACTTTTACTTGGCTGTTCAAATTCAATACAAAACTGCAAAAATATTTAACCATAATTTATGGGACAGCTGATGTTTTTTTGCGATTTTAGTGTTGATCCCATAAATAAGCCCTTAAATTATCCGGGGTGATAAAAAAAATACCGTGTATTATTGTTTGATTGTAAGGCCCCCTTTGTTCTGAGATATGTGGTTTTGCAAAGGAAAAAATGTTATACAGGGTGTTAGGGGCACCCTTGCAAAAACTTTAACCATCATGCTGAACAACGTACAGCAAGAATTTTTTGTCGGAAATGAAAAAAAAAACTACTTTTCATACAAATTTAGCAACTAATCGGGATATTTTGTATGGAGAGTCGAAATATTTTTTCATTTCCGACAAAAATAATTGCTGTGCTGTGCGTTGTTCAGCATGATGGCCTGAAGCCATGGTTAAAGTTTTTGCAACGGTGCCCCTAACACCCTGTAGAAAAACCACCAGCCCCGAAAAGTAGTAGAGCATTGTAGGCATTGTGTTATGCACTTGTGATCATTATGTACGGATCTTAACGTGTGGATTGAGTCGCATCTGGGATCAAACATGAAAATTACTATGTAGGTATGTTTTCAAGCCAGTGAGCTTTCGAGCATCGCTAATGTAATGCTGTGTATGTACGTTTATCTTCAATTTCCACTTATAAGTTTTGGACCAAATATAAACTTTTAATAGGTGTCTGACGATCTAAACCGTAATTTCCTGAATATAGTTTACCAATTTCCGTGCAACCATCCATCACGTATCTGGTATATCATTATCCTGAGAAGTAGGTAACATTTGTAACCAGAGATTCAGAAGTTGCAATAATGGGCTAGCCACAGTTAAGCTGCTTACGCACTGGTTGGTCACGAGATCGGTGACCAAACATAAATTGACTCGAGCTGTTTCATCCTACTTCCTACTAACATAATAAATGTGAAAGTTTAGATGTTTGGATTTTTGGGTGTTTAGATGTTTGTTATTTAATCACGGCAAAAAGGCTGAACGGATTTGGCTGAAAGGACATTATTAATTTTGGTATATTATTCCTATCCTCATTAACCACGGGTATTGAAATGTAAATAGAAAGAGCATATTTTAAACATTAATAAAATAATATGAATTATTTTATTTAGCCCTTCAAATTTTTATATGGATTAAAGAGTCTTTCAATATCACCAAGGTATCTTTGACAGCCGATGGCGGCCATGTTGAGCAGATCTATTGGCGCGAGTTTTTGACAGATCAATTAATAGTAGTTTATGTGACTGTCGCATAATGAGGGGTATTAAAACACGAGTGGGAGTTTAAAAAACGAGCCTTGGCGAGTTTTTTAATAGTATTCCACGAGTTTTTAATACCATACTCATACCGAGTTTGGCAAACTCCATACGACAGGCGACCTGACTCCTTAAAGCAGCCCACAGACGGTCAGGTCGCCTGTCGGTCAAGACCGGGGGGGCTACCGCGTAACTTTATGGGTATGAACTTCATACGTTTTTGGGTACTTTAAGCAAATTTTTTAAAGAAAATAGCCGCTATCAGTTCCTAGTTTTGTGATGTCGGGTATTACGATAACTAGCTAGCAACGTTCAATAGAACAAAGTAGCAAAAATCTATCAAAATAAGGAATTCAAATGACAGTTGAAGCCCATACCCATATTCATATTTCTTAGCCGGTAGCCCCCCAGATCGGCCGTCTGACGTACGATACGAGACCTCCATCGACCACACACTAGACCGGTCATTGCCTGTCGGCAATAATCGAAAACTGACTTTGAGGCCACACACTAGAAGTTGATAGCCGTCAGTTTTAGTACTAATCGGTAGTTTCTGTCCGGCCGATAAGTGTCAAGATTGGCCCCGACGACCCCCAGCGGCCACAATCTATACCTGCGCACTAGCCGTCAGTTCTAAACCTTTTAAGCCCCCAGGTGGCCTACCACAAGCTCTTATAGCAGTTATTTTTAAGTTGAGAGAGTGAGACACCGATATACGGCGTGTAGAGCGGCGTCTCACTCTCTCAACTTAAAAATAACTGCTATAAGAGCTTGTGGTAGGCCACCAGTACAGGATGGCCGATCATGTTGGCCGACCGTGATGGGCCATCATTGCGGCAAACTGACAGGCCGTTGCCGACAGGCGAACTGACCATCTGTGGGGCGCTTAACAGACGAACAGATTGACAGATAGTGCGTTCCGTATCACGCTTCTTTGTATTTGTCGCCAGATTTTATATTTTTAAGAAAAGTCTCGCGTTTAGTAACAAAAATCAAGATAATATTTTACATAGGTACAATATTAATTGAAATAGAAAATAGAATGTATTTCAAATCATTGTTTGTTGTCAAATTGTTTTTGTGCTGTATCTGACAATAATGTACGTATTAAAATTAGCGAAACGGAACGTCAAAAATAGTGTTGTCAAGAGCTCTAAGTGTTGCAATCTAACGATTTTAAAATCCAGCTAACCAATAATTATATAATAAAATAATTAATGTGAAGGGATAAATAGAATAACTGATTTCATTTTAACGAAGTATTTTTTTTTCTCTTTCAATTGATATATCACATATGTATGGTTAAAGGTAATTTTAATAATATACCACGCTTCATAGTATTTCAATTATTTCCTTTGGGACACAGATACTTTTTATCCCGGGAAAATATCAGATTCCCGCGGGATAACATCGTATAGTCCACGCAAGCGAAGCCGCGGGCGGAAAGCTAGTGCTTCATAAAGGACGTTTAGTTCAGCCGTTGGTCCCTTTCTCGGTTGCATCTAGGGTCATGAGCACCCACTTATCCGCAATGGGCTCGAGTCGACGCCCACTGGATCTCCATAGTAATTGGTCCTGCATTCCCCGGCCTTTGGCCCATTCTCATGGAACTCTGGGGCCTATTTATGAGCTACTAGCCTTCCGCCCGCGGCTTCGCCCGCGTGTACTACACGACGTTATCCCGCGGGAAGGTGATATTTTTCAGGAATAAAAAGTAGCCTATGTCCTTTCTCAGGCTCTAGACTATCTCTGTACCAAAATTCATTCAAATCGGTTCAGTAGTTTAGGTGTGATTGTGTAACACACAGACAGACAGAGACGCATTTATAATATAAAAGTAAGGACTAGCGGCCGCCCGCGGTTTCACCCGCGTGGTTCCCGTTCCCGTGGGAATATCGGGATAAAAAGTACATATAAAACTTCCTCTTGAATCACTCTATCTATTTAAAAAAAATCGCATCAATATCCGTTGCGTAGTTTCAAAGATTTAAGCATACAAAGGGACATAGGGACAGAGAAAGCGACTTTGTTTTATACTATGTAGTGAAGTAAGGATTAGAGAAATATTAAAGTAAGATTGTAAAAGAGATGGCGCTATACGCAGTGTAAGCTCCTTTATTTAATCAACCTTACTTTAATAGTGCGATAACGGGGAGACATTTTCCACTTGCGGTATTTTGACTGACTATAAACTTTTAGTAGATGTCTGACGAACTAAACCGTAATTTCCTGAACATAATTCCCCAATTTCCGAGAAACCATCCATCATATATCTGGCATTATTATGAGAGGTAACATTTGTAACCAGAGATCCAGAAGTCACAATAATGTACTCGCCTTTGATTGATGTTTTGGCAACTAAAGACGGTTGTCATATTTAATATTAATAATTGTTTGCAAAAATTCTGTCTGTCTGTTTTGGGGAGATCATCAGATGCATGGTTTTGGTCCTATATACCTTTCCAGAAGGCTGAAGGATGCAAAAGATTTGAAGCGTTTTTTATGTACTATCGTCATCGCGTGCGGCTTTAAATTCGACTTTCAAATTCGTTCACCTAACTTTCATTTACGTCAGTCCCATACATTTTATAGTCATGCTGAGCCCTCATCAGCCCAATTGCTATAACTAAAACTAACTAAATTGTTTAATGTTATTTCATGAATTCGGAAAAAAAGCACTTCAATAATTATGAGATAACATCTGATGGGGCTGATGTACGAGTAGGCCGCAGATAGCTGACGGCTATCAAATTATTGATTGAATTCATAGAGTTCACTCGGATACTATATCTATGACTCGGATATACCTGCGATTTTGCTTGAGTTTTATTTGCAGGACTATACAGAAGATTAAAGACTTGTTATTTGACCTAAGTGAAAGCAAAGATTAGTACCTATAATGTTGAAATCAAACAACTTTACTGATAGCTCAAGAGCGTTTTATTATCACTCCTTTAGGTTTTTAGCATAACTTTTACTTCTTTTTTTGGGTTTCTTAACATTTCGACGCCTTTCCAGGAGCCGGGGTCACGGGAGACTTTTCACTTCTGGGTGTTTATTTAGGCCATTTAGCCAATTAAGTCGCCTAAATTCGAATCCAGTGATTAGCGCAGAAATCGGTGACAGTCCAGCGTTGTAACGTTTTGCAATGCCAATTAGCCAATAGCCACCTACATTCGGATCCAGTGACTAGCACCGAAATCGGTGACAGTCCAGCGTTGTAACATTTTGAAATGCTAATCCAGCGCTGGCCTTAGCCGTATGGAGTATCGGCCAGAAATAATAATCTATCCACAGATAGTGATAGACATGATCCAGATTAGTTGCTAGGCAACGCCTAGCAACACCCAGGCAACCGTCGTAATTCTATGTTAATATCAAACGTTGCATAGCAACTAATCTGGATCATGCCTATCCCTATCTGTGGATTGATTAATTATTAATTCTTGCCGTAAAACAACCGACTACTTAGATACTGGATTTGAAGTCAAAGTCTTAGATTGTGATTATACAATAATAGGGGATAATCTAAGATAATGGTTAATAAAATATTCATTTGCTATTTCGTGACCCTTCAAGGTTTATTTTCACATTATTCTAGGTTTTCATGGACCTAGAGGTCCAATAATTCCCATCTTTGCTAAATAGTTCAAGAGTGACTAGGTGACAGGCAGATAGACAGAAAGAAATTCTAGAGATAACAAGATAAATACACACTCTTTACAACGTAAGTATAAAACCATAAATCTTTAATTTAAATCTTACTGAAAGACGTTTTCTTCGAAAAACATAAAAAATGGTCTCTCATTTATTAGTTGAAATCATCAGTTCTGACTAGATATTTAGCAAATACATTTATTGAGGAAGAACGAAAATAAATGTAACAAAGTTGGCATGTTACGTTTGAGTGACGGACAGACAAGCCGACGATCGGTATACAATCGGAAGTGTAGACTAATTTCTTTACATTGTACGTCAGAAAGTAATACTATCGACCTTATTACGTCGTGAAAACGTCCTATTTCGTTTAGCAACTGTTTTTTCTCTAGATTCTGTCAATTCAAGTCTGTTTTTTTGTTGAAAAATTAATTTTAAAATAGTTTTCACGCCAAAGCTAATGTTATTTTTGAAGTCGGCCCACATATTTTGTTATTGTTCAGTTTTAAATTGGAAAATATTAAATTGCACTACAAACATTATTGATTATAAACAAGAGTAACGGGACTCAACGCGACATTTTATTATGTAGTACATTATGTACTTACAACTTGACGTTTCGGCTATGTTGCTACAGCCGTGGTCACAAGCAGACTGACAGACAGACAGAGTCTGATTATGACCACGGCTGTAGCAACATAGCCGAAACGTCAAGCTGTAAGTACATAATGTACTACATAATAAAATGTCGCGTTGAGTCCCGTTACTCTTCTTTATAATCGTAATGGAACGCGAAAGCTTAAAATCTTTAACATTATTGAGTTGCACATCTAAAATACTGAACATTTTTGATGTGCATATCAGTATTTTTAGGATAGGTTAGATTAGATTGGTGAGCGTCAGTTAAATATACTATCCTTTTAAATTAAAGATATTTCTTTAAAAAACAATATTATTTTGTTGGTGGTAGGACATGTTCTAAGTCCGCCTGGCTAGCTACCACCATCTTATCTAAGTCTGACGCCATAACAATGATTTTTTCAGCATAACTGTGTTCCGGCAGTTAGAGATAAGATAGCCAGATCCTGAGTGATTGAGGATTCCGGGAGTAGTGTGCTTAGCCTAGTACCTTCAGCTTTATCACCACTTCAACATCAGGTGTGATGAAGGCTAAGTGCTACCCCCTAGCCCGATGTGGATAAAGAAAAATTAATAAGTAAATAGGTTTTTCTTATGTAGGTAGGTACTTACGTTATATTTTACTATTGATGAAAAATCAATACATTTGGTACTTACTCGAAATAGCGTGCACATAATTCACTTTTACATACATATTCAGTTGACATGCTACCAACAAGATCCGAAATCGGAGATATCAACATAAATTAACAACTTCGGTAGCATTAGACAACCCTCAGATATTAAAAAAGTTGGGAAGGTCATGCATGGCCGCCGCCGTTCCGAATCATTGTTAACCTGTATCACGGGTATTAAAGTTTGCCGGGTTTTAACAAAAACAACAAAAAATCGAACATGTTTCACGCCCGACTTTAAAGTACTTACGTTATTTATTTGGTGAGGAATTATTTCTTACTCTTTTGATGTGATTTTTTGAAGGCGGTTTTTTTTTTTTTTTTTAATTATTTTTATTTCACTCTTTTTAGTGCATCGTGCAGGCAATTTACATGTATTCTGGTAAATAGGTATGTGATCAAACTGAAAACCTCCTTTTTTGAAGTCAGTTAAAATACCTTGAGGTATCCCCTTTTTAACAAAACAAGAATCATCTAAATCGGTTTATAAAGAAAAGAGTTATGCCTAAAGATACGTATTAAATTCAAATAAAGTGGTAATGAAAACGACAGTATTTGCAAGATTTCCTGAAAACTACTGAACCGATTTCAAAATTTCAAAAAATGGGACCACCTTGGAAACCAACCTGATGTAATAACGTTTCAACCATTTCAATCGGTCTATCCGTCTTCGAGTAATCGGTGGACATACACAAAAAAAAACATACATACAGACGAATAGAGAACCTCCTCCTTTTTGATTTAGAAGTCGGTTAAAAATGTAAGAAATAATTCCTCACCAAATAAATAACGTAAGTAATTTGAAGTCGGGCGGGTTTTAACAAAAACAACAAAAAATCGTACATGTTTCACGCCCGACTTCAAAGTACTTACGTATTTATTTGGTGAGGATTTTTTTTTTATCCACAACGGGTAGCACTTAGCCTTCATCACACCTAACTTTTTTGATGTGATTTTTTGAAGGCGGTTTTATTTTTTTATAAAAATAATTTTGTAAGAAGATCATTGGTCCGAATGCAATCATTGTGCAATGCCATAAAGTCAGCCTTTCGATTTATCATCGCAATTTAGAAGCTTCCATAAATTTAACACGTAACGTAACATGATTTAATAATCTAATCTAAAGAACATTATTACTATTATAACTCACTTTTATATCTGCACTATTTTCATGTGCTATATTTTACATGACTTATGAATGCTGTGGCAAATAGCCAAATGTATAGATAATCGGCAATGGCACTATTTTGGATTAACATTTGCTCAATCGAATAGTCAATTTCGGAACAGTTCAAACACATTACACTACACTTAATGTATTGAAAAAGTAAGAATGGTATAGGCGAGGAAATAAGTACCTAGTTTATTTTATTGAAAAGCATTGTTTTGTAGAGAAATCAAATTCCTTTTTTCCATTTATAAATATTTATGTTGCTTCAAAATAAAAGCTTAAGGCTAAGTGCTACCCGGTTGTGAATAATAAATAAAAAAAGCTTCTTTTAAAGCTTTAACGCATTACATGGAAATTACCCACTATTTTCTCCACCAGAAAATAGTGGGTACCTAGTTTCCGTGGCCACGGCCCAAGGAAAGATGCCGAAACAACGAAAAAACTAAAAATCCTTTACAAACACAACTAAAAATGGCCAATTAAGTGTATAATAAACGCGTGATAGAATCCGTAGAAGAGTGTTTTCTTTAAATAATTCCTTATAATTTATTTGATTTTGTCAATTTCGTAAAGTGTTACATTCTAGGGTCATTCACATCTGTCAAAATACTCTTATTTTGTGACGACTGTAGCAAAAAAATACACTGTAACTGTAAAATTATTATTTTTTTCTCAGAAAATCAGAAAACAAATAACTCAATCATAAATTACAAAAACACCTTTTTGACTAAGCGTGAATTCATTAAGAGCAAGTTTAAATTAAGATAAATTATTTTGAAACGCCATCATTTGTACGTCAAACACCTGATAAGATCGCGGCTTCCTTTGAAGATATCAGGAACATCAAATTACCACTTACAATCTTAATCTTAAGAACATCATCAGGGGCTCGCTCCCAACATTATCGTATTTCTGTTTTAATGCGCTGGTCAACAACAGGATATCCTCTTAAAAGATTATGTATTCTACTGTTTTCAAAGGAATTTTGTTTCCATGTTTATTTTCGTTAGATATTTCATAAATTTTTCCTAATTTTACGACTTGCGAAAACTTCTTTGTTGCTTGGTTCTGCGTCTTATTTTGTTTAGTAGTAATTTATTTGTGTCAATAATGCTAATACTAGAATGTACTTTTCTGTACGGTCTATCTGTCTAAAGCGCAGGCCTCATCGCAAGCAAGCGAGCGAGCGAGCCAGCTCGCGTGAGTGATGCCAGGCGAACTGGCGGAAGAAGCGAGCGAGCAGACAAAATTTTACAATTTGTATTCCGTTTTGGTAGGACTTGCTCTTAGTATGCCTGGCTTCGCTACCACAATCTTATCTAAATCTGTCGTAACAACAACGATGTTTTCAGCATTGTTGTGTTCCGGTAGATAAAGATAAGATAGCTAGTTCTTCATTGGTTAAGAAATATAGAGAGTAGCGCTTCCACATTCAGCTTTATCATTACCTACTTAACACCAAGTGTGAAGAAAACTAAAAGCCGGAATGCGAAATAAATAAAATACCTACCTAGTTAGGTATACTATACAAACCGTCAGTTATACAGGCTGTTAGGGGCACCTTTGCAAAAACTTTAACCATGGCTTCAGACTATACAGCAAGATGTTTTGTCGGAAATGAAAAAAAAAATTCGACCTTTCATACAAATTTAGCAACTAATCGGGACATTTAGTATGGAGAGTCGAAATATTTTTTTCATTTCCGACAAAAAATCTTGATGTAAGAAGGTACGTTGTTCAGCATGATGGCCTGAAGCCATTGTTAAAGTTTTTGCAACGGTGTCCCTAACACCCTGTATAACCACATGTCAGTGATATTGTCACGTGATTGCTATTGACAGATCTGTAATTACTACAAATTAGGTGCCTACCTATGTGGTTCAACATAACAATACAATCATTATATTAAGGTATTACAGCTATAGTATGTCTATAATCTCTATCTTAATCCTACTGATGTGATAAATGGGAAAGCTTGTTATGTATCTCGGTAAAATTCTTGGTAAGGTTTTCATTTACAATATTACTAACTACGAATATTTCAAAAACTAGGTAATCAGTAATTTTATTATTTGCTAACTTGTATGCGGACTTAAAAAACCTAATAAAAAGAAAATTTTGTTTCATAAAAACGAAATATCTTTAAATATGTTCTCTTTATAATGAGCTTTTCCCTTAAATATTCATATTTGCTGCCAGCATGCACTACTTAACTAGAAATGTACAGTAAAATTAACCCTAAATACCTCGTTACTAAACTGTCTAGATCCTGGCGCTTGTCACCCTGGGACCTAGATAAGCCAATAATGATAAGCTAGCTGAATTTCATGAAATTTAGGAAGCTCTCGATTAACATAGTTATCCCCGCTTAAACTTAAACTTAGTTAGGTACTTACTTAAAATTGTTATGTTTACACAATATATATTATTTTTAACCGACTTCTAAATCAAAAAGGAGGAGGTTCTCTATTCGTCTGTATGTATGTATTTTTTTTTGTGTATGTCCACCGATTACTCGAAGACGGCTGAACCGATTGAAATGGTTCAAACGTTATTACATCAGGTTGGTTTCCAAGTTGGTCTCATTTTTTGAAATTTTGAAATCGGTTCAGTAGTTTTCAGGAAATCTTGAAAATACTGTCGTTTTCGTTACCACTTTATGTGAATTTAATACGTATCTTTAGGCATAACTCCTTTGTTTATAAACCCATTTAGATGATTCTTGTTTTGTTAAAAAGGGGATACCTCAAGGTATTTTAACCGACTTCGAAAAAGGAGGTTTTCAGTTTGATCACATACCTATTTACCAGAAAACACGTAAATTGCCTGCACGATGCACTAAAAAGAGTGAAATAAAAATTATTTTTATAAAAAATAAAACCGCCTTCTAAAAAACCACATCAAAAAAGTAAGAAATAATTCCTCACCAAATAAATAACGTAAGTACTTTGAAGTCGGGCAGGTTTTAACAAAAACAACAAAAAATTGTACATGTTTCACGCCCGACTTCAAAGTACTTACGTTATTTATTTGGTGAGGAATTATTTCTTACTTTTTTGATGTGGTTTTTTTGAAGGCGGTTTTATTTTTTTATAAAAATAATTTTTCACAATTTCTTAGTACGTTCTGATTAGCTGTTACTTTACAGATAGTCCATACAAAACTGTCAATTAAACTGGAAAGTATATTTACTAATCGGACATTGTGAATGTTCACGCCGCGCGTGATTCATTCATTCACGTTCTTTCGTGGGTTCGGCGCCAACCGCCGCCCGCGCGACATCGCGACCAGTTGGCCGTAAGCAGCCGCGAGGCAAGTTTGTGTGTTTCTGTAGCGACGTGCCGCGCCAGTTACCTACCCGTATTGTGACCGAGATCCCGAGCGTTTGCACCTAGGAGCGCCCGGTCCGGGTACGGACTTGTGACCCGTGTGTGTTCGCTTTGAAAAGCGCCGGGAAGTTTTAGCTGCCTATTAGGGCATTGTGTAGTTTTAAGAGTGTTAGCTATAAGAGTTTCCCATCGGGGGTTGCGTGAAGACCTACTTGTCAGGCGCGCGCGCGCCGGCGAGACAGCGACCAGCCCCCTGGATTACGGACACTATCTGCTAGTAAGGTAGGACTAGCTTAATTTACTTAATTTTGCATGAGAAACCTTCGTTTCAATAAGCTGTGGAACACAGTAGATGGTCATCACAATTGTGCGTGATCATATTTTTTGGTAGCAGAGCTTAGTTGATATAATTAATTTTCATATTAAAATTAACTACATAAAATTTCATAGTAAAAATAAAAAGCGTACCTAAAAAGCGTACCTAAAAATTATTTTTTTTTTGTTGAAATCTCGAGGGTATTTGAAGATCCCGAGACGATTTGAAGTACTAAGAAATTGTTCTAGTAAATTCTCGAAGCGAATGTTTCTCACTTGGTGGATCCGATAATAGATAGACACTTATATAATTGTTGTCACATACTAGTGTTTTGATACGAGTTTACTCGCCTAGATGTGTATATTTTTTTTTGTGTGTCCGGATTTATTTGACGAATAGTTCGTTCGAAAGTGTGTTTATTAGTACCACATACTAGTGATTTGATACGAGTTTACTCGCCTAGATGTGTATATTTTTTTTTGTGTGTCCGGATTTATTTGACGAATAGTTTCGTTCGAAAGTGTTGTTTATTAGTACCACATACTAGTGTTTGTTCCGAGTCCGCTTGCCTAGTTAAAAAAGTGGAACTAGTTTTAATTATTAGTAGTATTAAATTACGAGTATTATTATTAAAAATAGTTTTGTTTTTGTTTGTTGATAACGGTTTAGTAGTTGATTTGCGAGGTATGCCATACCGTTAATCCTATACGTTTTGTTTATACCGTCATATTGTTAGCCCTTGAAATTGGTAAGTTGCTAATAATTCATGAAAATAGTAGGGTCCGTGTATGTCGTCCGAATTTTAATTGTGTTTTATATTATCGTGACGCGACCTATTTCTATTGTTTTTTTTGTTGATGTTTACCACTTCTATATTTCTTTGTTTGCTTTGTTTATTAAACGGATTATAAATGGCTCCTACGAATCCGCTCGCCGTATCCAGGGCTGGCATCCAAGGAGTTTTGCGTTGGCTTGCTTGTGCGGTCACATTAATAGACCGAGCCGACCGGGTAGGCGCGTTGCTAGCTCGGTATGGCGGGCTGGCAGCTCGGCTGCAAGACCTGGAGCGCCACGCCATGGAGTGTCGCGCGTATTATTTGCAGAACCCCCCAGCTGATGATGCCGTGTCGGAACAGCTGGAGCAGGATGTAGCCCAGGCCTATGAGCTGGCTGACCAGTTCACGGAGGCGGCTGAGCGGGCCCTGGCTGTTCGGAAGGGGGAGCCGGTTTTGAGCGGGGAGGTCAAACCTACCCCGACGGCGTTGCTAGGCCGATTGCCTACATTGGAGATTCCCACTTTTAATGGGGATCTGTCAGCCTGGATGGGCTTCATTAATTTTGTTCGGAAAAGATCGACACTTCTGAACGCATCCCTAATGTCACGTCAAATTGACATTAGCTGTCACTTGAAGTTGACAGTGACTTGATTGAAATTCTTGTAAGAAAATGTCGGAATAATTTTGCTGAATTTGTTAAAAATCGCTCGCGTTGAATGTGCCTGGCATATCGAGTTTGAATACATCTTAAATTATCTATGTGATCCCGTTTTGTACGACCAAGGTTTTGATGCCATCTCTGGAGTGGCCGGTCGCGGATGCTTTGAAAGATAACCTTTTCTACCACACGCGCTTGTTGTCGAGACACTATATCGTAATAAAAAAAGCTCCCACGTGTGTGTCTTTGTGTATCTATTGTTGAAACGCCCGGTGTCTTGTGAACGCTGTTATTTGTGTTATGAGTGAGGTGACTAATTGGTAAGGTCTGCAGAAGAAGACGGAGCCACAGGGGGGGCCCCCCTTACACCACTTCTGCCTTGGAGACGGTCGACCCACAGACCCGTATGTAACCTTACCTTACTTAAAAGTCTCTCCGCTGTGTATCGCAGTCCTATTGTTCAGTTACATCCCGGCTGAAACCAAGATTTGTCCGGAGTCTATACTCATGATAGCCTTCCACTGCGCCAATGCTGACTCCGCGGTCTAGGCAGGGGTGTACTGAACATTTCTTGGTAGCCAAGAGCGTAGCTTGAAGGCCTGAGAGGCCCACGCCAAAACTTTGTATTAATCAGTGCCGTTTGATGACCCAGCCTGGTCCGGACTAGATTAATTTGTACTTGTAAATGGTAATTAACTTGCATTTGAAAAGTAAAGGGCATTCCTTTGTTATTGGTTCCATGTCTTGTAATTAATTGTCATGTATTGAGGTTCCAAAATGTAAACAGATGCCTTTCTTTGTTCATAATAATTATTATTTAGTTTTGTCAGCAAATTTGAGTTGTGAATATTGACAAGTTTGTTGCTAAATAATAGCTAATAAAAGGTTAGCTAATAAGTTTGCACTCAATACTTAGTGAAACTTAAATGATTTAAGACATTGTTTACACATTGAAACTTATTGAAACTTGTGCTTTGAAATAATTAAAATCATCTTGTTGTATGTCGATATCCAAGTGAATTTCAATGGTCAGTGATTTGTTTGAACTGAATAACTTTTGACTTACAAAGTCAAAGTTAGTTTGTGTCTAAGTTATAACCTCTTGAGAGTTAGAGTTATAATTATATACTTGAGTTTTGTTGTTTTCTGATAACCTCCAAATATTTAAGAGTTTGTGTCATTATAAATACTTTGTTGTTGTAATATTGGAATTTTGTGGTTATCAATAACCTCAAAATATTGGAGATTTTGTGTTGTAGTGAATATTTTGAATTTGTTGTTTTTGTTGATAAATTTGTGACGTTACAATGACGGCCTCCTCTGCTAAAGCCAAAATACGTTCTGAGTTACGGTGGTTAGCGTCTGCAGTCGCATTGTTGGATCGACCTGATAGGACGGAGGCCTTGTTGAACAGATACGTAGATCTGCCCGTACGTTTGGCTGTTGTTGATGAACAGTATGCCTTATTTTTGGAAAGGACTGTTGAGGCCGATGTGGAAATGCGACAAGAAGTCGATTTGGATGTGGACCAGTGTTATGATTTTGCGGACAGAATTACCCAGGTGGCTCGGCCTTTGCAAGTGGCAAGAGAGAATGAACCGAGCCCGTCCCCGGTCACATCTAAAAGTATGCCCCCTCTCTTTGCTAGATTGGCCCCCTTAGACTTAAGGCGCTTTGCTGGTCGTCTAGAGGACTGGGAGGGCTTTATTAATATTTTTGATAGTCTGGTACATGCCCGGGATGATTTGACCCAGGGCCAGAAGTTAGCTTATTTATTATCCGTGTTGGAAGGGGAGGCCCTTGAATCGGTTCAACATTTGGCCCCCTCGGATGAAAACTACCCTATTGCTAGGGATTTGATTGCCCGTCGGTACCAGAACGTACGACGTCTGGCGGACAACCATGTGGCCGCCATTTTGAATTTACCCCGCGTTGCCAGCGTGATGCACTTGAGAGTGGCTTTGTTGAATCCGCTGTTGGTTGCCTACAACGCATTAAAAAACTTAAAACTCCCAGTGGAGCAGTGGTCGGTTTTGTTACTGCACATTGTCCTGGGAAAGTTGCCGGACTCTGTTAAGGTCCGTTTTGAGCAGCAGTATGGTGGGGATAGTGCGACTTATCTGCCACCCTTCTCGGACCTCTTGACGTTCCTGGAAGGAGAAAGTAGACTGGCAGATAATTCCTCTCTGGCCGGTCCTATGGGACCCGAACGACCTGTGCCACAGAGTAGATCCCCCACCGGACCCCCCCGTAGGGGGCGTATGGCCCCTCGCGCGCCTGGCCGCTATGCCGCCGTCCAGGAGACCGCCCGCTGCTTGTACTGTCGGGAACCGGGTCACAGCACGATCCGTTGTGATAAGTTCCTCGACCAGCGCGTCCAAGGCCGTCGAGCGATCGCGCGACAACGGACATGGTGCTACTCGTGCTTGGGCCTGCACATGCAGCGCGAATGTACCCAAGCGCACCCATGCCGCTTTTGTCAGGGCAACCACCATCCCCTCCTCTGCATGAACAGCCCAGAGGGCGGCGGAGCGCCGCAGCGCGTCGCTGCAGGATCACCGCGTATGGGTGGGGGTCTCGGACCCCCCGCGGTGTTTGCATCCCGCAGCAGTTCTAGTGGCCACCAGAGTGGCCCCAGACGCTCCCCGCGACGTTTTGAGCCTCGCACGGGCGGGGGTCCCAGGGACCCCCCAATGGGAAACCGATCCCCAAGGATGGGGATGAGTTATGCGGGCGTTGCCGGAGGTCGTAGAGGCCCCCCGCGACGTTTTGAGCCTCGCACGGGCGGGGGTCCCACGGACCCCCCCATGGGAAATCGGTCCCCAACTAGGGGGTTCGATTTTGCGAGCGTTGCGGGAGGTCGTAGAAGCCCCCCGCAACGTGTTGAGCCTCGCACAGCCGGGGGTCCCCGGGACCCCCCCTCTGAAAATCGGTCACCGTGCCCCCGCGACTATGGGGCGACGTACACGGTGGATGATAGGCACCGATTCTCGCCGCCGCTCGCCGAATACCCGCGTTTGGAGCGGCGCCCGCCCCGTCTTCAAGGGGCCGGGAGATATAACCCGCCTGATACCGGGCGAATTGGACGTAGGCAGTATGTGGGAGATTGGGACCCACTGGATCGCTATGAGCGACCCCCTTACCATGGGGGGACGTCTGGGGACCCCACATACTAGCAATCAACGTGTTTACGGTCGATTGTAGCCACCCCTCCAGAGACCGTTTTGTTGCCCACGGCCTCTGTGCTTGTCAGGGGATTGAATGGCGACCTTGTGGAAGTTCGCGCCTTGTTGGATTCCGGTGCTCAGGGGTGTGTTGTGTCATCTTGGTTAGTTAGGCGGTTGGGCCTCAAGGTGCACCCCCACACGGAAGGCGTGAGAGGTGTTGGCGATGTGAAAGTCCCCGGGTTGTTAGGGCATGTTGACTTCACATTTACATCACGTAATAAGTCCACGCCAGGCATTAAGACCTCGGCGATTGTGTTGGACACAGTTGTTGGCCGTCAACCTTCAGTTGACTTGGGACCGAGTATGTTGTCTTTGGTGTCTGATTCCCCACTCGCCGATCCAAATTTCTTCCGCCCAGGCCCGATTGATGCTCTCCTTGGAGCCGATGTCCTGGGGCGAGTTTTGTTGACGGGGAAGCGAGTTTTGCAGCCAGATGGCTTGGTAGCTCTGCAGACGACACTCGGTACAGTTGTGATGGGCCCTGCTCGCCGCGTTTTGGATTCCCTTGATGAGGATCGCGGTCTTGTTTTTAATGTGTCTCTCTCCGAAGTGGTGCAGAAGTTTTGGGAGGTTGAGGAACCTCCACCAGCCCCGCGGGTTGACCCAGTAGCGGATGAATGCGAGTTGTATTACCAGAATAACACTGGTCGCCTCCGCTCTGGTCGTTTGATCACCCGTCTCCCCTTTCGTGCCGGCCGACCTCCTCTGGGCGAATCCCGACCGCTAGCGGAACGTAGGCTAGTGGCGATGGAGCGTCGCATGAGCAAGGATCCGGTCTTCCGCCAGAAGTATGTTGAATTCATGCGGGAGTATGAGGAGTTAGGGCACATGTCCGTGAGCGATTTGGATTGGCGCTCCGTTGAGCACTTCTTTTTGCCGCACCACGCCGTTTTGAAATCCGGAAAGATTCGGGTGGTCTTTGACGGTTCGGCTCCCACCTCTACTGGAGCGTCCTTGAACCAGTGTCTGCATGTAGGTCCCAAGCTGCACACGGAGATCTCAGACATTTTGACCAACTTCCGGCGGCACCAAATTGTATTTATGACTGACATCCGGATGATGTTCAGACAAACGGTCATCCATCCAGAGGATAGGAGGTACCAATTGATTTTGTGGAGAGAGAGTCCTAGGGACCCCTTGTTGATTTATGAATTGAATACGAATACGTACGGTCTGGCTTCGAGCCCGTTTGTTGCGATTCGTTCTTTGTTGGAGTTGGCCGAGAAGGAGCGCTTGAGATACCCTCGCGCCTCCGCCATTTTGGCCAGTGACGTCTATGTGGACGACATTTGCACGGGCGCCTCATGTGTCTCAGAGGCGATTGTCCTGAGAGACGAACTCACCGCCCTTTTGAAGTCGGGAGGTTACGAGTTGAGGAAATGGATATCCAACTCGCCTGATGTACTGGTAGGTTTGCCCGAAGAGCACCAGCAGGACCCCCACCTATTCGAAAATGTTGATAATCCCCATGTGGTGACCGTCCTTGGCGTACAGTACAAACCGGTCTCTGACACGTTCACTTATTGTGTGGATTTACGACCACCGAAAGTCTGGACCAAGCGTTTAGTATTGTCTACTGTCGCACGTACCTTTGACCCCAATGGGTGGATTTGCCCCGTGCTGTTTATGGCCAAGTGTTTCTTGCAACGGTTATGGGCTTCGGGTGTGTCGTGGGATGAACCCCTCTCGGACGAGTTACTCCGAGATTGGTCGAGCTTCGTTTCATCCCTCCCCGAGATTAATGAAGTGCATTTGCCGAGGCTATTCCTCCCTTCTGAAAATTGTAAAGTTACTCTTCACGGCTTTTCCGATGCCTCCGAACGTGGATTTGCTGCGGCCGTGTACCTCCGCACCGTTACTGTTGACGGAGTTGTTGCTGTGCATCTGGTGATAGCGAAAAGCAAAGTCGCTCCCCTTCGGACTCGTCATACGATCCCGAGGTTGGAATTGTGTGGAGCTGCCCTCCTAATGCGTTTGTTGAACCACGTATGGCTCACATTAGGTCGATCTATTAAGATACAAGAGGTTTATGCTTGGACGGACAGTCAGGTCGTCCTTTGTTGGTTGAAGGCTCCGGCGCACACCTTGGACGTGTTTGTGGCCAATCGAGTGTCGCAGATTTGTAATTCCGACATCGAGTTGATTTGGAGACACGTGCCGGGAACCATGAATCCCGCGGATTGTGCGTCTCGGGGTTGTGTAGCCCCAACCCTAATTAACCACCCCCTCTGGTGGGGCCCTCAGTGGTTGATGCGGCCTGAGTCGGAGTGGCCGCCCTCTCCAGCGTTGTCGAACGTAGCCGTTCCTGATATGCGGGCATGCGTCCTGGAGACTAACCCCGCCGGGGAAAAGGATTGGTTGTTGGATCGGTACAGCTTCTTACAGAAGCTGCTTGGTGTTACCGCTTGGATCAGACGTTTTGTGTACAATTGCAGAAACCCACGCGCGAGGCGTGATTCGTCGGTTCTCACTCCGGACGAGCGTAGGGACGCGCTCTTGTTTTGGGTCCGGAGAGTACAAGCTGATAGTTTTGAGTCCGAGATTGAAATTTTGCGTTTAGGCCGTCGCAAGTTGAAGGGCGCGGTATCGCGATTGAATCCCTTCCTGGACGAGAGTGGGCTTTTGCGAGTCGGCGGAAGACTTCGAAATGCGAACTTGCCGTATGGAGCTCGTCACCCCCTTTTGTTACCTAAAGCCGGACATTTGACTCAACTGATAATAACAGATCGCCATGTGAATGCACAACATGCTGGCTGTAATGCTTTGTTGGCCATTTTGCAGCGTGAATTTTGGATTTTGTCTGCTCGTCGAGCCATTCGCACTGTGGTTTTCCGTTGCCTGCCTTGTTATCGATTGAAGGCCGCGACCATGCAGCCCCAGATGGGTGATTTGCCTGCTGATCGCGTCACGGAATGTAGAGCTTTTGCCGGAGTCGCCACCGACTTCGCCGGTCCCTTTACTGTAAAGGCTTCGAGACTGCGTAATGCTAAAACCTATAAGGCGTACTTGTGCGTGTTTGTGTGTTTGTCCACCAAGGCTGTCCATTTGGAAATTGTCTCGGAATTGTCTACCGAAGCCTTTGTCGCCGCCTTGAGCAGATTTGTTTCCCGTAGAGGACTGCCGTCATTGATACGTTCCGATTGTGGTACTAATTATAAGGGAACGTGTAATTATCTTAAGGAAGTAGTTAAGTTTTTTGTTGATAATAAAATAGACATTGGAACCACCCTCTCCCGGCGTGGGATAATCTGGAAGTTTAGCCCTCCAGCTTGTCCGACCTGGGGAGGAATTTTTGAAGCTTGTGTAAAGGCTGCCAAGACACACTTGCGTCGCGTGATTGGAGAAACTATTCTCACGTTTGAGGAACTTGATACGGTATTTTGTAAAATTGAGGCCGTCCTCAACTCGCGACCCTTGTGCCCGTTGTCTTCGGACCCGAATGACCTGGAAGCGTTGACGCCAGGTCATTTCTTGATCGGACAGCCCCTTTTGGCGTTGCCTGAATATCCGATTCAGGATGTAGGATCCCATCGTTTGTCGCGATACCAACTTTTGAAACAGATGTCCCAAAACTTCTGGGCACGTTGGTCGATGGAGTATTTGCATATCCTACAACAGCGCGTGAAGTGGACAGATAAAACCACCCCACCCCAGACTGGCGACCTCGTGTTGATTAAGGATGCTAACCTGCCGCCCCTATGTTGGCGAAGGGGGCGCATTGTTAAACTCTACCCCGGAACTGACGGAGTTCCTCGTTTTGCTGAGGTTTTGGTTCGAGATTCGGTTTTGAAGAGAGCAGTTAGTGGGCTCTCCCGATTACCCGTAGATTGACGTACCGTTCTTAACGGTCCGGGGCGGGGGGATGTTCGGAAAAGATCGACACTTCTGAACGCATCCCTAATGTCACGTCAAATTGACATTAGCTGTCACTTGAAGTTGACAGTGACTTGATTGAAATTCTTGTAAGAAAATGTCGGAATAATTTTGCTGAATTTGTTAAAAATCGCTCGCGTTGAATGTGCCTGGCATATCGAGTTTGAATACATCTTAAATTATCTATGTGATCCCGTTTTGTACGACCAAGGTTTTGATGCCATCTCTGGAGTGGCCGGTCGCGGATGCTTTGAAAGATAACCTTTTCTACCACACGCGCTTGTTGTCGAGACACTATATCGTAATAAAAAAAGCTCCCACGTGTGTGTCTTTGTGTATCTATTGTTGAAACGCCCGGTGTCTTGTGAACGCTGTTATTTGTGTTATGAGTGAGGTGACTAATTGGTAAGGTCTGCAGAAGAAGACGGAGCCACAGGGGGGGCCCCCCTTACACCACTTCTGCCTTGGAGACGGTCGACCCACAGACCCGTATGTAACCTTACCTTACTTAAAAGTCTCTCCGCTGTGTATCGCAGTCCTATTGTTCAGTTACATCCCGGCTGAAACCAAGATTTGTCCGGAGTCTATACTCATGATAGCCTTCCACTGCGCCAATGCTGACTCCGCGGTCTAGGCAGGGGTGTACTGAACAAATTTGTTTGACAGTTTGGTGGATTCACCACGGGACTTATCCCCTAGCGAGAAGTTGGCCTATTTGCGCTCCTCCCTGCGAGGAGAGGCCAGCGCGGTAATCCAGCACCTGCTCATCAGTGACGACAACTACCAGGTGGCTCGCCAGCTTCTGGTTAGCAGGTACCAGAATGTCCGGTTACTGGCGGACACCCACGTGGCCACGATTTTGGCCCTCCCGCGAATCACGCGGGTACACCTGTTACGGAGGGAGTTGCTGAACCCGCTACTGTCAGCGGTCAACTCCCTAAGGCGATTGGACCTGCCGGTGGATCAGTGGTCCTTTGTACTGCTGCACATAGTCCTCGCCAAATTGCCCGCTGAAATGAAGGGGCGTTTCGAGCAGAGGTACGGAGGCGACAGCGCCTCGTATCTCCCGCCCTTCGCGGACCTCCTTCGTTTTTTGGAGGACGAATGTAGGGTGACGGACCACCTGGAGCCCGCCCCGGTTCCAGGTGTTGGTCGTATGGTGGCGGCGAGGGAACAGCCCCGTCGCCCGACCAACCGGTATGCTGCCTTCCAGCAGTCCCCTCCCCCCGCACCGAGTGAGCGGTGCAGGTATTGCAGGGGAGATAGGCATGTGGTGCACGAATGTGCCAAATTTAGAGGCCTCCGCCCAGAGGGACGGAGGGCCGTTGCAAGACAGCGCCAATGGTGCTATAGGTGTTTGGGGGGACACATGCAGTCGGCGTGTCCCCAGACCGAGGATTGTCGTCTTTGCGGAGGGAGGCATCACCCCCTCCTTTGTTTGGACCGCAAGGACGCCGGGAGCGACCGGGGTTCGAATTCCTCGCGCACGGGCGGGGGCCCGGCAGCCCGGAACCGGTCCCCTAGAGATTCGGCGGGGCTTAGCCCCCCCGTTCAGTCCCCCCCGGAGAGGGGGAACTATAGGAGAGACGCCCCCGCCACGGGCGGGGGTAGGGGGGTACCACAAGAGTACGCCACGGTGGCGATGGGCACGGGCCCTATTTGCTACTCCCCCCCCCTAATGGAGAGGCCTCGATTGGGGTACTATGTACCGAGGCACGCCCCACACGGGTATTACCCTGCACCTAGGAGTGCTGTTGGTCGGGGCCAGTATGTACCCGATTGGGACCCGCTCGCCCGGTACGAGCGTCCCACATTTGGCGCGCCGACTCAGGCGCGAGGGGGACAAGTACCCCCCCAAAATTTTTAATGGCGCCCCTGTCGGACCCAACCACCCCTCCGGAGCTTGTGCTGTTGCCAACAGCCTCCGTGAATGTTTGGGGACCTAAGGGCAATGTTGTCACGGTGCGTGCCCTTTTGGACTCAGGTGCCCAGGGGTGCATAATGTCCAGGTGGCTTGTCCGACAGCTGGGTCTTTTGCTTGTGCCGCATCACGAAGCGGTACGGGGGGTGGGAGACTCGCGGATCCCTGATCCGATTGGTCGAGTTGAGTTCTCCTTCTCCCCCCACTTCGCGCCAAGGCCGAAGATCGGTGCTTCGGCGATTGTTTTTGATAAGGTGGTTGGACCACTCCCGCAAGTGCGAGTGCCGCCATCCACGATTGAGCTGACGTCTGGACTGGCTTTGGCTGATCCTTCCTTCCACCGACCGGGCCCAATACACTTGTTGATTGGTGCGGATGTCCTCGGTCGTGTACTGTGTGGAAGCAAGCGAGTTTTGCAGACAGCCGATCTTGTCGCCTTGTCCTCGTCGCTGGGTCATGTGGTGATGGGAAAGGTACCACAGACACCAGAGACCCCGTCGGTAGACCGCCAGACCATTGTCGGTTCTACTTTGTCCGACGTTCTCCAAAAGTTTTGGGAGGTGGAGGAACCTCCCACTGCCAAGCGGTTGGATCCGTTAGCCGAGGAGTGCGAATTGTTCTACCAGAACAACACTGGGCGCCTCCTCTCGGGTCGCTTGATTACCCGCTTGCCCTTCTTGGCGGTTCGCCCTCCTTTAGGGAGCTCCCGGCCGATGGCCGAGAAGAGATTGTTGTCCATGGAGCGTAGGATGGCCAGGGATCCCGCATTCAAGGAGAAGTATATAGACTTCATGCGGGAGTATTTGGACCTTGGGCACATGTCCATCTCGCAGTTGGACTGGCGTAATGTGGAACATTACTTCCTGCCACACCACGCTGTTTTGAAGACTTCCAATGGGAAGATCCGCGTGGTCTTTGATGGATCAGCGCCCACGTCAACCGGAGTGTCGTTGAATCAGTGTCTGCATGCGGGGCCGAAGTTGCATCACGATGTCTGTGATGTTTTGACCAACTTCCGCCGGCACGCTGTCGTCTTTGTGGCCGATATCCGCATACCAGCTCATCCTTTGGCGTGAGGATCCCCAGGATCCAATGTTGGCTTACGAGCTGAACACCAACACTTATGGTTTGCGGTCGAGCCCCTTTGTGGCGATCCGTTCGCTTTTGGAGCTCGCAGAGCGCGAACGGCTACGCTATCCCCGGGCATCTGCTCTTATTGAGGGGGGGGCCTTATTTGTCGACGATATCTGCACGGGGGCCTCGAGCTTAGATGAGGCTCTCGTCTTACGTGATGAGCTGATTGCGCTCTTGAAGGCTGGTGGCTATGAGTTGCGGAAGTGGCTGTCTAACACACCGGACCTATTGGCAGATTTGCCTAAGGACCACCAGCAAGAGCCGCTCCTCTTTGAAAATCCGGAGACTCCAGACATGCTGTCTGTTTTGGGAGTCCAGTATCGACCAGTCCCGGATTTGTTCACATATAGATTGGAACTGCCAGACCCAAAGGTCTGGACTAAACGCACGGTGCTGTCTACTGTAGCCCGTACCTTTGATCCGAACGGTTGGCTCAGCCCTGTAGTGTTTTCGATGAAGTGCTTCCTACAGGAGCTCTGGGCTGCGGAATTGTCATGGGATGAGCCCCTCTCTGGTAGCCTCCTACGAGAGTGGGTGAGGTTCGTGTCATCCCTACCCGACGTCAATCGGGTTTGTATACCGAGGCAAATGCTGCCTTCGGGAAAGTTTAAAGCCTCCCTGCACGGCTTTTGTGACGCGTCCGAAAGCGGATACGCGGCAGCCGTTTACATCCGAACGGTGGATGCAGCAGGCGTTGTCGCCGTACACTTAGTTATGGCCAAGAGTAAGGTCGCCCCCCTTCGGACTAGGCTAACCATTCCGAAGTTGGAGTTGTTCGGCGCCACTCTCTTAGTACGGCTACTCAATCATGTTGCCGACACCTTGGGAAACGGTGTCGACTTGGAGTCGATATTTGCGTGGTCTGACAGCCAGGTCGTCCTTTGTTGGCTGAAGAGTTCAGTCCACACCCTTGAGGTTTTTGTGGCCAACCGGGTCTCACAAATTCAGACTTCAAAGGCCCCGTTGATTTGGCGCCACGTACCGGGCGAATTGAACCCCGCAGATTGTGCCTCCCGCGGCTGCGAGGCGCCTGAGTTAGTGGACCACCACCTATGGTGGAGTCCATCATGGTTGTTACGGCCTGAGCGCTCATGGCCTGCCACCCCGGCTGTGGCCAGAGTCCCAGACCTAGGCATGCGTGTTCACGCCGTGGAGACGGTGGCGGCTCCGCAGATGGAGTTTTTGTTAGACCGCTACAGTTCTCTTGATAAGTTGCTCGGCGTGACTGCTTGGATGAGGCGCTTTGTGCGAAATTGTCGCCAGCCTCAGGAGAAATCGTTGTCTCCGGTCCTCGCCCCACAAGAGCGGCAAGACGCTCTGTTGCATTGGTTGCGAGTGATGCAACAGCGAGAGTTTGAACCGGAGCTGAAAGCCCTGCGCTCAAGTAAGTCCAAGTTGAAGGGACCCTTGGTGCGGTTGAATCCCTTCTTGGACAGTACCGGATTGCTGCGTGTCGGAGGTAGGCTCAGACATGCCAACCTGCCGTACGGATCACGCCACCCTTTGTTGCTCCCCAAGGATGGACCGTTAGTTAGACTGTTGATTACAGACCGACATGTAAAGAATGCTCATGCCGGTTGTAATGCCTTGACCGCGCTCCTCCAACGAGAGTTCTGGATTTTGTCAGCGCGGAGAATAATCCGATCCGTTATTTTTCGTTGTCTCCCGTGTTATCGTTTGCGCGCCGATACGATGCAGCCCCAGATGGGTGATTTGCCTGCCGATCGTGTGAACGAATCGATGCCCTTCTCAGGAGTTGGAACGGATTTTGCGGGGCCATTTACCGTTAAGACATCGCGGCTTCGTAATGCTAGAACGGAAAAGGCTTACTTGTGTGTATTTGTTTGTTTGGCCACTAAAGCGGTCCACCTGGAGGTGGTTAGTGCCCTCACCACAGAAGCCTTTGTAGCCACGTTGAATCGTTTTGTGTCTCGCCGCGGAATGCCGTCGTTAATCAGGTCCGATTGTGGAACCAATTTCAAGGGCACCGATAGGTATTTAAAGGAAGTTTGTGAATTTTTGGATAGGAATAATTTTGAGATCGGATCCACACTCTCTCGCAGAGGGGTACGATGGCAGTACTCCCCGCCATCCTGCCCCCACTGGGGAGGGATTTTTGAAGCAACTGTAAAGGCCGCTAAAACTCACCTTCGTCGCGTTATTGGGGAGACGGTCCTCACGTTTGAGGAACTCGCGACCGTATTTTGTAAGGTTGAGGCGGTCCTCAACTCGCGTCCGTTGTGTCCGTTGTCTTCGGACGCGAATGATTTAGAGGCCCTTACGCCGGGCCATTTTTTGATTGGCAGACCGCTTAACGCCTTGCCGGAATATCCTTATTCCGAAGTGCCCTCCGGACGGCTCTCGCGATTTGAATTGCTCCAGCAGCTTACGCAGAGTTTTTGGCGCCGTTGGCATCTGGAGTATTTGCACATTTTGCAGCAACGCGTTAAGTGGTCGGATAGGACGACCCCACCCAAGACTGGAGACCTCGTGTTGGTAAAGGATCCAAACCTGCCGCCCCTCCGCTGGCGTTTAGGACGCATTGTTCAGCTTCATCCGGGGTCGGATGGTGTGCCCAGGTTTGCCGAGGTCCTGGTGGGGGACTCTGTTTTGAAGCGAGCGATCGCTACCCTCTCTCGCCTGCCCTTAGATTGAGTTGGCGGACAGTTTGCTACTGTCCGGGACGGGGGGATGTTCACGCCGCGCGTGATTCATTCATTCACGTTCTTTCGTGGGTTCGGCGCCAACCGCCGCCCGCGCGACATCACGACCAGTTGGCCGTAAGCAGCCGCGAGGCAAGTTTGTGTGTTTCTGTAGCGACGTGCCGCGCCAGTTACCTACCCGTATTGTGACCGAGATCCCGAGCGTTTGCACCTAGGAGCGCCCGGTCCGGGTACGGACTTGTGACCCGTGTGTGTTCGCTTTGAAAAGCGCCGGGAAGTTTTAGCTGCCTATTAGGGCATTGTGTAGTTTTAAGAGTGTTAGCTATAAGAGTTTCCCATCGGGGGTTGCGTGAAGACCTACTTGTCAGGCGCGCGCGCGCCGGCGAGACAGCGGCCAGCCCCCTGGATTACGGACACTATCTGCTAGTAAGGTAGGACTAGCTTAATTTACTTAATTTTGCATGAGAAACCTTCGTTTCAATAAACTGTGGAACACAGTAGATGGTCATCACAATTGTGCGTGATCAGTGAAACAGGCACTAAATGTGAAAGTTTAGATGTTTCGATGTTTGTATGTTTGTTACTCATTCACGCCAAAACGGCTGAATGGATTTGGCTGGAATTTGGTACACAGATACTTTGTAGCCTGAAGAGGAAAATAGGCTACTTTTTATCCCGGAAAAATATCAACGGGTAACGTTGTTTAGTCCACGCAGGCGAAGCCGCGGGCGGAAAGCTATAGTAATAATATAAGCATAGAAGAAGGAGCCCGTGGTGCAGTGGTTAGAGCGCTCGGCCGACGATCATTGAGGTTATGTAACTTTTACAATACTCGGTCACGGGACGGGCCACAGCCGTCTGTCTCTATAGTCTTCTACAAGCCATGCTATGATACGGAACGGCAACATTGCTGTGAACCGGTTTACTCCTCTGAGTACTAAATCCTATGGAGGTGGCATACCTACGAAAAAGTGAGGTGTAACTAAGTCACAATGTAAGAAAATCTTGGAATTCAATTTTAAACTTCTTCTAATTGTCGTATAATCGGTCCAGCCGGTTCAGAGATTAGCCGGAACAAACAGACAGACAGACAAAAATTGTAAAACATGTCATTTTGGTCTATATGTACCGTATATTTAATCATATGCACGTAGTAAAAAGCGTTTATTTAATGTTACAAACAGACACTCCAATTTTATTTATTTGTATAGATGTATAGAAGATATGCTATCTCCATAGGATTCAGTACTCGAGGTTTACTAGCTGTTTACCTGTCAAACGGTGCAAACGGTGTCAAATCGGTTCACTTAAAACTACGTTGCCAACTTTATGCGCATGGCTTGTAGAAGACGATAGAGATGGCTGTGGACGGGCGACTAAAATCCCTGCTGCGTTTGCAGTCATTAAAATCATCGTTAGTACCCACTTAGTAATATGCATTGGCTATGACTAATAGCCAATTCTTCCTAGGCCTTCTTCGTTAGGACCTCCCCGTATTGAATTTCCCCCTATTTTCCTTTTAGGTACTTGTACTTTCTGATGTAAGCAATTTTTATTCCATGATTTATATATATATACCAACATGTGATCCAGCAAAATTTTTTTTTATCTACAACGCGGTAGCAAGCCTTCATCACACCTGCCGGCCTTGCATGAGTGGCTTTTATCACGCGATATGATATAGCATGCTGTCTTGCTTACCCCCACTAAGGTGTAAGCAAGACAGCATGACGTGCTATATCATATCACGTGATATAATGATGGTCGGTCATAATCATGCTAGGCAGGCTGATGTTAAGTGGTGATACGGCTGAAGGTGGAAGCGCACTATTCCCGGAATCCTCAATCACTGAGGAACTGGCTATCTTACCTCTAACGCCAGAACACAGTAACATGCTGAAAATGCTGCTGGCGTCAGACTTAGATAAAATTGTGGTAGCTAGCTATGCGGACTAAGAACAAGTTCTACCACTAACCGATTTACAACATTGCGGTACTGCTTGTTTATATTAACTTTATACCACGCTCTAACTCAGTATGCCAAATCTCATGCACATACACCAACGATCATTGTTCTGAACAAAGATTTATATACAACCGCCAAGACTTTAAGTACCTAATATTTTATTGCAACATAGCTAAAATGCGTTTAAATTATAATTAATTATTCTTTACCAGTAATCTTTTATGC
Source organism: Crambus lathoniellus (assembly GCA_949710035.1). Lineage (NCBI taxonomy): Eukaryota > Metazoa > Arthropoda > Insecta > Lepidoptera > Crambidae > Crambus > Crambus lathoniellus. The sequence continues at coordinate 15,071,942 of OX453318.1, forward strand.
TGAGAAAAACAAAATAGTTAAACGTATAACTTTGATCTGAGTAAAAACAACAATATCAATAATGTTAACAGCCACATTATAACATTTTTAACGAGCAATATATTACAAAAAACCACTAGTCCAGAAACTATACCTTTTATCAAAGCTTGCTATAAATTTGAAGGATGTTATCTGTCCACGACCGCGTTAAGGGTCATATTCCATTAGGACGCCAGCTGCGACTCTAGCGGTCAAACGTATGGACAATGACGGCCTGCATGGCGTTTTTCTACAGTAGGTACAGGTAGGTAGTAGGTACAGTCAGGCGTCTGTCACTCGATATACTTGCGCGCAACTCTCGTCCGCACCTTCGGCGCCGGGCGGTGCAAATCCATAGAAATTAGGCCCGCAAAAAAGCTAGAAATACTAGAATATATACGATAGAAAGAAATGCAACGAGTGGCCGTTCGTAATTTGCGCCGTACAAGCTGAATTCCACTTTATTGCGTTATAGTTAGAGTTACTATTTATTTAAATGGCTTAGCAGAGTGCATGATCTGTTACGTAGTAACTATTTAGTAATCTGTGGTACAGTGGTTTTATCTCACGAGAGCGGGTGAGCCATACTTGTATGTAATGCGTATAGACACGCGCTCCTGTGTGCGTCGGCCGGCGACTGACTCGGCCAAAACTGACCCGCGCTAGTGAGATAAAACGTCTGTAGGGTTAGTTAGTACCACTATAATAGGTTTATAAAATGTACGTATGTAGAATGTAGAACCACAGAACCATGGACGAATTTATTTCGTCCATGACAGAACAAAGATATTTCGTGGTAAGTACGTTTAAATACCATTCGACATGTTGTGACTGGCGACGCTAATCAAATAGATGAAATGAAATAGAGTATAGTAGTAAATATAGTCCTAATGAAATAGAGCCCTAAAAGAAAGAAGCAAAGAAACAAAATACATTTATTGACACACACATAGGTAGATATAGAGCAAAAAAAATAGTTTACTAAATAAAAAAATAAATAAGACACATTGAAAACAAAAAGCTAGAACCTATCTTGTGTAGTATGGGGCGAAAAAAGAAGGTGTCCTGTCACAGCAAAATTTAGTTAAAAGACATAGGTAGTTGTTCCATTAGGACGCCAGCTGCTGTCAAATCATCGCAACCAAGCCGACTGACGGACGGACGTCACGACAAGTCACATACATATTTTGATAGCTGCCGTCGCTGCTGGCGACCCAATGGGATATGGCCCTAAACTTATCTACACGAGTATTATTTTAGATACACGAGTATTATAATATTAACTCTGTCTGTCTGTTTGTCACCTTTTCATGCTTAAACCACTGACACAAGAAGGACAAATGGGAACTTGAGTGAACCACTGCACCAAGGCCTCCTTGGCGTCCGGATACTACCTACATTGTAATGTAAACGAGTTAAAATTACACGCCACAGACTACCGGTAGTCTCATAATAAATTTCGAATACTTTATCTATCTACGATCGTGTAAAGGCTATCTGTTTTATAATTCATTCAAGTTTTAACAGGCCATTCAGCGTTTTTTCCGATGCTATCGCTTGCTCGCTCGCCTGTACTCGTTTGGCGGTAGTCCAAGCCTTTGATGTCTCTGCGCCCTATTCATAATCTGAGAGAAATGCGATGTGTGTCGCAACTGAAGCAAAATATAAGCAGTAGAACAATTTGGTTTTTTACCGAAATTTGTTAATTTATAAATTAACACATTTCGGTAAAAAACCAAATTTTATCTAAAAGCCACCTCCAATCGTCTACTTATTTTAATATTATAATTATATTTATTAATTATATAATATTATAAATAGGAAAGATTGGATGGTTTGTTTGTTTGTTTGCATCGAATAGGCTCCGAAACTCCTTGACCGATTTAAAAAGTTCTTTGACCATTAGAAAGCTACATTCTTCCCGAGTGACATAAGCTATATTTTATCCCGATATTGCCACAGCAACAGATACCACGCGGGTAAAACCGCGAGGATCCGCTAGTAAACAAGTAATATATTTGGAAGGTAAGCGAAAGCGGCACAGAATATGGAAAAAATCTTTCTGTGTTCTGTGGCATTTGTTTTTTTTCTCGATTTCAGTTTTGGTCCCATAATAAAAGTTGTTTGTTTTCATGAGTAGAATAAACCCTGAAATTATACGGCGTGATAAAAAAATTACCGTGTGTAAAGAAAAACAAAATTATGTTGATTTAGTTTTGCTCTATTATACAGGCATTGAGGATGTTGTGAAAAGCAACGTAAACGGTCAATTAAAAATACTTCATTTTAATTTCATGCGAAGGAAGTAGATTTTTTACTTCAACTTAAGCTCTACTTAACAGGAGACAGGTACAAAAATAAACTTTGAAAATACTTTAGCATTACTGAGACCTCAATTCTACTATGTTGTTTAAAATTACGTTCTACATTGTGGGGAATTGGAGTACAGACACCCTAGATCGCTTACGAAAAACATGAGACGAAAAAGTGTGATAATGTTTTCTTGACAGCTCTTATGGAAATAGGTTTGTGAGAATTCCACAATAAAGACAGATACGCTTTGCAATGCTAATATTACATGTTATATATATATTATATGTTTAAAAACGGGAGAGTTCTGTATCTAAGTGCCATAGGATCTGCATGCGGGCAACCGTTTTCACTGGTCGTTAATACCCGCTTGCCGTTAATTCTTCATATCATTGGCAGGATTTTTATATGCGGAAACATTTACCTAAATAGTGCGTAGTGTATCTTGACCGTGTATAGTTTCATATTGTGAAATTGTCTCTGTATGTTTTATTAATAAGACAATATAATAATAATAAAAAAATATTACGCCAGCTGTGGTGACTACCCACATTATTAGCTTAGGTTATCGACTGCGTTGTCAAATAATGAACTTTCATTAGTCGTTTGCGTGCCTGCGGGGAGTGCTCTTATGCTGAATATCGACCAAGTTACCGACCAATGAAAATAAACCGTAACCAATTTAAAATGTCAACAATAAATTGCTTTGCCTCTATTCTTACCACTTTACTAACAATTATTCATATATCATCATCATCATTGCTAAAAAAATTATTTGTAAACAGCATAAAATACAAAACCAAATAGCCTCATTCAAAACTGTGTTATTAGGTCACACCACACTGACCAATATTCCATTGCAAACGCATTTAACAAATCGTTTTTCAATTTTTCAAAACTAGTTTCTCAAACTCTTATCAATCTTCGACAGTTTAAATGGCGCTTATAAACAGTTTCATGTCTAGACATAACGAACATTACGCGAAGTTTTTCAATCTTGCGCGGCCAGAAATGTAGTGAGGGGAAAATGTAAGAAAATAACTGCCCATAATGTTTTGTTAAACAACAACTTCTCGTGTATGTTACATACATTCAGTAAATAACACTTTACTTACGTCATTGAAGATTTTTTTTCTACTTGTTTGCATTCACAATGCAATTTTTATTATTGAAAATGAAGAACTAGAAAAATCAACCCATCTCACAACAGCTAGCTCCGGTGGGACACGAACCCACTACCTTTCATAGTCCGGGCGAATGCTCTAAAATAAAATAAATAAAATAATATTTTGCTGGTTTTTATTTTATACATAATATTTTTGTATGAAAAGCAGAGCAGCGCCTCTTTCGGTCGTATAAGGAACTGAAATTCAATTTATAGTTGACAGCAGCACTTTGACAGCTTTTGAGGGACGATATAGTTATTTTAATTTTTAGTTTTTTGCATTCACAATGCAATTTTTATTACTGAAAAATGGAAAATGAAGTAAGTATTTAGAAATAATAGTAATTTTGTGAGACGAGTCGATTTTTTCTAAATACTTCATTTTCCATTTTTCAGACGGTATAGTTTACTATTCGATTACCTACCAACAACGATATTTTTTCTTGCAAGGGGTAGGTACTTGACTTTTTGTTTCTTATACGACCGAAAGAGGCGCTGCTCTGGTTTTCATACAAAATAAATTTTATTACGATAATATAACTAAACTTATAAAAATAATAATAAGTACCTACAATTTATTTTGTTTGCTCTGAAATAAGTTTTAGATTTCAAAAAGTTTTGTTGCTATTTTTTTGTGTAGGTAACTACTATAATGGAACCATAGGTCTTTTTAAATTCATTTAACATTGCACGCCCAATGTATTATGTATCATTTGTTTCCTTAATAAATAAAAAAAAATTTTTCATGATAAGGGTAAGTACAGGAATTTCAACAAAAATCTCATTTTACCTCACTAGTCCCACATATATAAAAACCCCGCATGGATTTACGAGACCTGCGTCATAACGACTGGAGACTAACGGTGATCGTATAAACAACGCCATAAAATATATTTATTCGTGTGCTCAATTGATCCAACGATCGCATTTAATGCTGACTTTTATAGAAAAGTATTGTTCCTGTAATAAGTTATGTACTGTAGTTTTGTGTGGGCGCCCTAAGGTGGCCATAGGACGATCAATCTGGCGTGAGTTCAGCCCCCTGGTACACAACCCGTCGGAAACGGAATCAGATTCGAATTTTGTGCTTTGTCTTTGTCTATTCGCCGACCCTTTTTTTTTTTTATAGTGAGGGCAAATACTGTCTTTACGTATACCACACGGCATGTTGGTATACGTAAAGACAGTATTTGCCCTCACTATTCGCCGACCCTGGGGTAGGCTACCCACATTCTGCGCCAGATGTCTCGGGTTCGATTCCCGAACAAGACAAATATTTGTGTGCATGAACATGTCTATTTGTCTTGGTCTGGGTGTTTTCTATGTATATTAAGTTATTTACAAACAAAAAGTATTTGAGTATATATCTATCCGTTATCCAGTTTTCCATGATACAGTTTCTTAAGGAAATTAACATGGGCTTAGATAATTGGTGTGATTGTAAGAAGTTATTTATTTATTTTAAATTCTATACTGAGTGACGGAGACGATGCATACATTCCGCTGTTGGGAGCGTTTTCGGTGGTCCGTGAATCAGGGGGCTTTGTCTATGTCCTTGGTTAAGATTTAAGTCAGATTGATCGTGTAAGGGGTTCATTGAAATGGATGACAGTATTAACCAGAAAAAAAATGTTATGTCATAAATCCAAGATAGCAGATTGAATTTATTGATCATCCAAAGACGACCTCTGTGGTCGAGTGGTGTATGTACCGGTTTTCATGGTGCCGCTATCTCTAGTGGTCCCGAGGTGGGTTCGATCCCCGCTCGGGTAAATATTGAAATCGAACCTTTCAATATTTCCTCGGGTCTGGGTGTATGTCGTGTAATACCCGTCGTTGTTTCCAATTTTCATAATACTAGTGCTTATGCTACTATACTTTGGTATTGGAACAATGTATGTTATGGTGTCCAATATTTATTATTTTCCAATGGTCACCCTAGGGCTCCCACACAAAAATGCGAATTCGCATCGCATCGCAAGAATCTGCGATGCGTGTCTAGTATTTGACAGGCAATAAGCACAATATAGAGTGCAAAAAGGTTTCTATTTTGGGGGAGGCTTATGTCCAGCAGTGGACGTCGTATGGCAGATGAAGAAGGTTTCTATTAGCCATGGCGCATCGCAGACTCTTGCAATGCGATGCGAATTTGCAGTCTTGTGTGGAAGCCATTACTGACACATTACCTACATTTGAAGCGAACACGTGTCGCGATCACGTCACGCATCACGGCATCATTCACTTTACGTTCAGACTTCTGTCCTCTAATTAACAACCGTTTGACTATGGCTTCGGTTACGATTTCTATGTTTTTATTTTTGCCTTTGCATTTTGTCTGTCAGCGTCGTTATATTAAGAACGGGCATAAAATTAAATTAAATAATCTCTATTCAAATAAACTTAGCGAAACATTAAACCACCTTAAAATAACTAACAAGAACTCGCTTTCTAAAAACACGTTAGAATAAAATAAATTTTTAGTAAAAATTTCATTTTTTGACAAGCTTTTATGCTGACTGTACTTTAGTATTGTATTGTCATCTAAACCAAACTTACATACAAAATTTCAGCTCAATCGGACACTGGGAAGTGGTTCAAATTAAGCTTGCAAGATTTGACCCGAACGGACATCCATGCAATACATACATACACTGCAAGTGAAGTAAAAGCTTGTAAAAATAAATTGTTTCATTCAATAAAATTCAAGGGACGAAAGTGCAGACTTTTTCTAATTAATCTTGGAACTTACTAATCTGTCTGAACTCGGTTCGGTGCCAAGCCATATATGTATTTGATAGGTTACAATTCACCTTTTGGGCCCATAGCACCACCAGCTTGCACCACCGGTTGTGTAATGGGTATTTTTTAGTACCCATTGCACTACTAAAGAGCTGCACCAAGCCTTACACAATAATATTATAATATCCACAAGAAGTATTATGTCGAGAGGTACCTACGTCAGTAGTACATTTAAGTTTAATTCTCATATTACAATGATTACTCACACCACTCCGCGCATGAGGTAGGTATTGTCTATTATTGTTTCACTTTTAGTATTTATTCTTGTTGCTTCGGCTTGACACTTACTTCAATCAGATCAGCAACCTCAGGCTACCAGTCGACAACAATGTGTTTTTTTTCAGGATTCTGAAAAATCTTCAGAACCGCCAACTGTACATTTTTCATCGGAAATTTAAGCTTCGGTCTGTCAGATAAAAAGAGGATTATCAATATCGGTTCACAATTGGCGGAGCTATCGTGGAACATACGTTAAAAAAACAGGTGCCTTGAGAACTTCTTTTTTTGAAGTCGGTTAAAAAAGCAATTTTGAATTTTTGGGCCGTTTTGCCCTACCAACTCTTTTAACTGACAAGAACATGGTAATAAGCTTAGTATAGCCAAAGAATATATACACTAACGCGGTATAGCTACGTAACCCTTTTATACCTTCGTCTTCGGAAGTCTTCTACTTTTAATTAGTTTTTTCTTTAATGGAATTCCCCTGTGTTCACGGAGGTTTTAGACACATTAATATCATTTACTCGCTACATTTGAGTTTAACAAGTATCGTTATCACGTTTTTCTTACAATCTGGGTTGGATACTTTGATGGAAAATACTTTTATAAATATGAGTTATTTACAATACTTGTGAACGTCATAGAAGCTACGCCATCGGTTCGCAAACCCTACAGCGGGAGACCTTGGAGAAGAACCGGCAAGAAACTCCAAGGGTTGTTTTTTTCTCCCTGTTTTATTTCATACAGAGTCGTCAAATTGAATAATGACCTTAACATGGTATGACTAAGGTCAGTTTCCATCACAATTACACAATGGGTTATGATAAATGCAGTTAAGTATAGGCGAACTAATGATCATAGCGGTGAACAATTTTCAATTACTTAGGAACTCTACTTAAAGCTATAATATTAGTTAAAAACAAAAGACAATTCTACTACTTATATACTGCAAGTTGCGCCATACATGTTTCAAATGTAATTCTTAATAAAATAAAAAAAAAAACAAAAGAAAACACATTTTAAGGCAAGCAGATAAGAGCAGACCCATTCCCACTGGCAGCACCCGTTCACGAGCATGACGCATGAACCAGCCATCGCTTCGCTCAACCATATTTTAGGGAACGTAACGACCCGCCTCACACGCCACCACCGTAGAAATGTTTTAGTGAGCATGACATACCACATAACGAATTGTGTATTAAAAGAGCATACCCCTGTATCAGATTCAGAGGTCCTAAGTTCGATTGCCCGTGGGTTAAATAGACTTGTTCTAAGTCCACCTGGCTAGCTACCGGCTATCTCATCTGAGTTTCCTGCCATAACAACAAAGATTTCAGCCTGCCATAACAACAAAGATTTCAGCACTGTTATGTCCTAGCAGTTGAGATAGAATAGCCATGCCAGAGAGTTTTCGAGGAATCACTAGGCTAGTTTTCCCGCATAAGATAAAAAAGTTCGGCAATTAGAGAGCTCTTCGTTATGTGGAATAAAGGCAAAGACACGCTGAGAGTGCCACGCTCGTGTAACTCGGATTCCAGTGTTTGTGGACCAGTGACCGCGATCCAGTCGATATGCGGTAATGGACTTGCTGAGATAAACAAATTGACCAGCACACTTAACACGCGATACCGGAGTACCTAACGTAAAGATGTGGTTTGAAGGAAAGCGTTTTTTTTTTCAAATTGATGTAAGTAATTTTTTTTTTCATATGTATTTAAGACCTGCGATCAGTCGCTAGACTATAATCAGGTTTGTTGCAAGGTGTAGAGGTTTGGCGAGGTAGAACCACTGCTCTATCTCCCCTTATTAAGTCAGCACATTGGCTCTTTTGAGTCTTACAATCGGGTTTGGCTGCAAGAGCTCACTGGATAGCGGGTTTGGATGTCTTGCTAAGCGGCACTTGTAGTTGGCTGAGTATAGTTTTGCTTCGTCCAGGATAGTTGGAATTTCTAGGTACTAAGTAATATAATGACTGATGAATAAAATAACACTTTTAGAATCACTTGCAAGCCTTTTGGTTTTATATATTGCGTTTTATTAGTTTTATGATCCTTCAAAGTTAGGTGGGCACTGCAGAGAGCGATGCTTGGTATTACCCTGCGCGATTGAACAGAAATGATGAGGTCCGCAGGAGAACTAAAACAACCGACATCGTTCGAAGGATTGCTCAGAGGAAGTGGCAGTGGGCGGGACACAGCGCGGAGAACCGATTGCCGTTGGAGTGGAAAGTTTCTCGAATGGTGACCAGTGGTGGTGGTGGTGGTGGTGATTCTGCTAACGTTAAGTCGTAATCGTGTCTCAATCGTGTTTCAATTGTTGTGCTTTTTTACACATTAGTTACAATAATTATGTCAGTATGATGTGATGTGAATGTAGTGTGTGGTGTGACCATCAGTAGTATTGTGAAAAAAGTTCACATTTCTTGTAACTAGTGTGTAAAAAAGCACAACAATTGAAACACGATTGAGACACGATTATGAATTAACGTTAGCAGAATCGGGCCAAAGGTACCCGACGACGTTCCATGAGCAAGCCCCCTACAAGGTGGACCGACGATCTGTTCAAGGTCGCGGGAAGCCGCTGGATGCGCCACCGCAGGACTGATCACTGTGAAGATCCTTGGGAGAGTCTAGCAGAGAGATGTCTAGCAGTGTGCGTCGTATGGCTGATGATGATGGTGATGAAATGGATACTTTTTTCCGTTCGTCTTCACGACTTAAATACCCCTCATCTTTCTTGTTCTAGTACGGTAAACAAAAATCTAAAAAAGAATTTGGTTGTTTCGCTTGTCTTGGCACCCAGTGACTCCCAAGCCCAACCACCTAATTTTGAAGGTTGTATTTTATGATAAACATTTTCATTTATTCGGGTTTATTTAATTGTATTAAATGGAAACGCTTTGTGTTCGTATTTTCGACTTAAATAACCCTCATCATTCTTGTTGTAGTAAGTATGGTAAATAAAAATCTAAGAACACGATTAATTTCATTTAACGTCATCGCTGTCACAAGAGCCCCGTCTCAAAACAAAGTGCTGTAATGGTATAGAATCATCTGGAGTGGGTAATGCACCCCCGTTTTGTTGTTTCGCTTGCCTTGGCTCTCAGTGATTCGTTCACGTAATATCGAGTGCCCATTGATATATTATATCAAGTAGATATTGAGAGTAAGTATTTTATATACCCGTAGCCGCCTGTGGCTTTTCCTATGTAGGATAACGAATTCATAAGCGTGAATTTCAGATACACCGTAATATTTTATCACCTCGGATAATTTTATGTATTATTCTACTCATGAAAACAAACAACTTTTATTATGGGACCAAAACTGAAATCGCGAAAAAAAACAGCTCTTCCATACAAAGGTGCAAAATATTAAATCAAAATGTATGGAACATTTTGATTTAATATTTTGATTTTACATTTTGATTCAATATGTTTTTTTCGTGATTTCAGTTTTGGTCCCAAAATAAAAGATGTTTGTTTTCATGAGTAGAATAATCCCTAAAATTATCCAGGGTGTCAAAAAATTTACGTGTATATCTAAGACAAATTTCACCAAAATTTGTTCAGTCATAGTTTTGTGCAGTTTCCAGTCCAGCCACGAGACCTTACAATCGGTACCTGAACCAATTTGTTGTGTCAAACTTTTCTCGAGAAAATTTTACTGCAGCAAGCAAACACAAATAATAAGAATACGATACGAGCACGAGTACAAGAAAAACTTAAGATGTGCATTATCTAATCTGCTCAGGGATTGTTTGTTCACCGGTGATACAAACAATTCTTTAATCACATACAAAAAAAATACATTTCCGCTTATCCGTTTTCAATCGGGCGTCATCTGGCGGAAGTCCTTAACTACCTATATTGTGACAAAAAAAAAAAAATAAGGATAAATACTTAGTTCTTTTTTTGCAGAAGTAAGCTACATATTATATTTCTTTTTTCACAATCATATTTTAAGTTTTCGCTCGTATAGTCAAGGACAAAGTCGGTGAACCACTTCTTACTTTTTGTGTGGCTGGTGCCTCGCTATTCACGCGCAGACCCTTTTACTATTTGGTCATGTATTTAACCCTTAACCACCTAGCATAGGTCTGACAGACCCCGACGAATTTATAATCGTGAATATTGTTGAGCCCGAGCTTCGTATAAACTTGTTCGTCCATGTACCTTTTCCTCGCGCCCCCCAGTGCCGCACAACCGCTTCTTGCAGTCGGATGTTTGCGCGTTTGTATCTGGTAAGTAAAAAACTGTCGCCGGGTGAAAAATTTTCGGAAAATCTGTGAGTTTAAGTCCTGGTATTTCGTTTAACTTTTACTTTTTTGGAGATGTTTTATATTTTTATTGTTTGTTGATTACAGAGTAATAAAAAAAAGGACAAAGAAGTACCTACTTATGTGGTTATTATAATGGACCTCATTTTCCTACTATGTCAGTTTATAAGTATAGTGTTGATGACTTAATTGAGATTTTCTTTTAAATGTGGCTTTTCATGTGCTTTTCTTATTTTAACAAATAGTTTAATATGTTCTTAACAGTTCTTTTTATTAAAAACTTAAACTTACCTCACACAGTTTTACAAACGAGAATCATTTAGCTCCGAAGTCTCACAGACGTATGCTAGGTGGTAGTGTGACGATAACTGATGCTAGGTGGTTAAGGGTTAACTAGGGTAGTACTAGTACTATGTAAAAGCAATTGGGTACTTGACTGATTTTTTTTATTGACTTAAAATGTTCATTTAATTTGTAGCAACACGACAGAGGTATTTATTTTCAAATATTTTGCATATTATCAGCGATATAGAGCGTCAAACTTTCTAATTAGACAAGGAGAGCTCTATACAGGAAAATTTTTTGACCAGTGCACAAATTTTTAGGATCAACTCAGAATCGGTAAGTGAACAACTTTCTCCTAGAAACATGGGTCGAAAAGCGGCAAAATTTTTTGGACTCCCCATACAAAATCGATCACGTGATCAGTCCGATTTGTATGAAGATTCAAAAATTTTTTGTCATATTTCGACCTATGTTTCTAGGAGAAAGTTGTTCATTTACCAATTCTGAGTCGATCTTAAAAATTTGTGCACTGATTAAAAATTTACCCTGTAGAAACGTGACGTCACATTTCTATAGCGCCATACTTTCGCCATAGCAAATTTCGTTTTAGAAAGAGATAGCTAGAGTCACAATTAAGTAGCTCATAATTCGCTTGTTATAATACAGATTGAATTTCTTTTTTCACATTTGTTATTCAGTAATGTTATATTTCTGAATGTCATAATTCGTTCGTTCACAAGCAATTCTCCCATTTTGTCCATCAAAATTCCCTCCTTAATCCTTTGCAGTCCGGTTTCAGACCTGGACACAGCACCACTACTGCTCTCCTTAAGTTGACTGGTGATATTAGGGCAGCTGTTGAGGACGGCCAAGTAACTGGTTTGGTTCTTATAGACTTCTCCAATGCCTTTAATACTGTCAGTCACGACATCCTTCTTTCCATATTGTCCCATCTTATGGTCTCTGATGAGGCACTGGAATGGTTCTCTACTTATCTTCGGGAACGCCAGCAAGCTGTACAGTTAGATGAGTCAAACTCATCGTGGCTACATTTAGATACTGGTGTTCCCCAAGGCGGCATACTTTCTCCTCTTCTTTTTTCAATTTTTATTAATTTCATCACTCTCAAACTTCAGTGTTCGTATCATCTATATGCTGACGACCTACAGATACATGCCCAGACACGTGTTGATGACATTAATAATGCCATCGATGCGCTAAACAGAGATCTACACCATATTAAATGTTGGTCCGACAATTACGGTGTTACCGTCAATCCTGCCAAATGCCAAGCTATGCTGGTGGGTAGTCCCCGTATGATATCCAGGGTGGACCTTACTAATCTGCGTCCGATTGTTTTCGACGGTACTCCCATCCCTCTCAGCCCTAGCGTAAAAGATCTTGGTTTGTGTGTCGATTGTAGGTTAAACTGGCAAGCTCAAGTATCTAGTGTTAGTCGGAAGGTTACTGGAGTATTGCGATACCTTTACCGCCTCAAAAACTTTTTACCGACGAATATCAAAGCAATGCTTGTGCAAACCTTAATATTTCCTATAATCGACTATGGTGATGTGTGCTACCTCGACCTGAATGCAGATCTACTCAATAAGCTCGACCGTCTTCTGAATAACTGCATTCGATTCGTCTACAATCTCCGTAAGTATGATCACGTGTCCGCGCATCGATCCCTTCTTAAATGGTTGCCCATTAGACAGCGCAGAAGTATGCGGGCATTGACCACTCTTTATTCTCTCTTAAACTCTCCTAATGCTCCCCCTTATCTAACTTCACATTTCCAGTACTTGTGTACTACTCATGATAAAAGCCTTCGTTCTTCGTCTAATCTGTTACTTAGCTGTCCCTCTCATCAATCTGATATTATTCATTCTTCTTTCTTCATTTACCCAATTCTTCTGTGGAATGCGCTTCCTTTAGACATCAGAAGGTCCACCAGTCGGTTTTCGTTTAAAACTTAGTTACGAAAATTTCTCACTGAGCAAGCAGCTAACTCTTAAATCTTGATCGTCGTTATCTTTTATGTGTACCTATATATATATTTATATATTTATGTATATTGTATGTAGTATAATTTATTATATATTTTATATTTATTATAATTATATAAATACTTATGTGTAATATATATAATATTTATTATTCTTTTATTATAAGCTATATAAGTTTATTTATTTATTACGTTGTATATATTAATATTTATCTCGCCTTTTTTTTAAGTTTAATGCTGGTTGTGCACCCTACCACTTTACTATCTCCATATCACCCTAAGGTTGACTGGTAGAGAATGCCTGAGGCATTAAGTCCGCCTATGTACATTGTGCATGAAGAATTAATAAAAAAATAAATAAATAATTAAATATCTACATTTCAACAACAGTCAAATACCCAATTTTGGATATGGGCTGCAAGTGAACGGTGAGGCGCCAGCCTTGCGAAAAGAAGTAAGACATCGCTCGAAAACGTTAATAAGCCTTTTTATAAATTACTAGCTGACCCAGCGCGACTTCGTTCCCGTGGCCCTACCCCCTACTCCACCCTACCCTACCCGACCCGACCCCAACCCTACCCCTACCCTATCCCTACCCTACTCCTACCCTACCCCTACCCTACCTACCCCTACCCTACCCTACCATTATCCTACCCCTACCCCTACCCTACCCTACCTTTACCCCACCCTACTTCTACTCTACCCCTACTTACCCCTCCTTCCCCTATTTTCTCACCGTTAAAACCTTCCTAGGACTTCCACGAACATTTCAAGACCAAAATTAGCCAAATCGGTCCAGCCGTTCACGCGTGATGACGTGACCAAGGGAAATACGGATTCATTTTTATATATATAATATAGATGTTAAATTGAAATTTTGATTTTATTGAATTAATTATTTTTTACGGAAATTATTGTATACCTTGTAAAAGGTGAAAATGTAGTGAAACTTAAAACCTATTTAACACTCTTTGTACACTAACAATGTACCTACCTACATCTATATATATAAAATTCAAAGTCCTGACTTACTGACTGACTGACTGACTGACTGACTGACTGAGATATCAACGCACAGCCCAAACCGCTGAACCTAGAGACTTCAAATTTTGCACATAGATACGTTATACAGTGTAGGCATCCACTAAGAAAAGATTTTTGGAAATTCCACCCCTAAGAGGGTGAAATAGGGGATAAATATTTGTATGAAAGTCCGTCAGTTTTGAAGTTAGGATCTTCAAATTTTGTATTTAGGCTGGCAATTGAAAATTAATATTTACCTGTGTCAGCGTTTTTACAATTCCACCCCCAAAGGGGTGAAAAGGGGGATAAATGTTGTATCTGGAAAGTCCTTTATTTAATTTATTATTTAGGCTTATAGTTGGAAAGTAAAACAAATATGCAACCACATATTTCGTATTTTTTCGAAAATCAACCCCTTAGAGGTTAAATGGGATAAATAAACCTAAAAATCGATATGGATGTCGTTATTGAGGTTTTGTGGGATGACGATTGCAAAAATGGCATTTATTTTGATGTTTAACACCCTGAACATGATTCAACCTCTAAGGTCCGGTTGCTCGAAGCTTGGTTAGGGTTAAATTATGGTTAAAGTAAAATTAACCGGCGGTCAAATTTAAAAAGCGTTGTTGAAGCAGCGGTTACTTTAACGAGCAGTCAAATTACAGATTTAACGGCGGTCAAAATAACCGACAGGGTGGGGGTGGTTTAAATTTTGCCATTAGTAATTAAGGGAAGGTTAATAAAATAGTACAGACAACACTTTTTACCCTAAAATAACCAATGTATTTTTCTTTTACCGATGTCAAAATTGACATCAGTTAAATTTTAACTTTTGTCAATTTTGACAAAAGTTAAATGTACGAGCAACCGGACCTAAAAGGTTCAAATAGGGGTGAAATTTTGAATGAAAAATCAGGGGGTAAAATAGACATTTTAACTTGAAACTTTGTAGGCTTACTTCTTAAAACAAATAGGCAACCCATTTCGTAGTTTTTGGAAAATCAAACCCAGGGGGTAAATATAGGGTAGGTATAGAAACCTAAATCATCTTAAGTACCTACCCTAAAAGTTCTTGGTACCTAACAAGTTCTTGGTACCTAAGCTACTCAGTACTAACTTTTTGATTGTGAAACAGACATTTACTATTTACTAGCTTCCGCCCGCGACTTCGTCCGCGTGGACATTCGAGAAAATACTTAGGGGACCAATAACCAGGATAAAAAGTATTGTATGTTTTAATTTCATAAAAATCCGATCAGCCGTTTTTACGTGATTAGGCGGGTCCTCCCTCACCAAGCGAGCAGCCTCGTGCGAGGCCCGCCGCACGTGGCAAGCGTTCTGCCTCGCGCGAAGCTGCTCGCTTGGTGAGGGAGGACCCGCCTAATCACGTAAAAACGGCTGATCGGATTTTTATGAAATTAAAACATACAATACTTTTTATCCTTGTTATTGGTCCCCTAAGTATTTTCTCGAATGTCCACGCGGACGAAGTCGCGGGCGGAAGCTAGTTTAACAATAAAGACATTTGTATTTGTATTTAAGAGGTGGTTCACCGAACTTGTCCCTGATTGTACCTGCTGTTTATAGAGTTGGTAAGGTAAGATAGGTAGGTTTAGAGAGAAGGTAATAATACACTGCTGTTCATTGAAATAAAACCGTTTCTACGGATTTTAATGCGCAAGTGTAAAGTAATTTTTAATCCTTCTAATATTATAAATGCGAAATTTTGCGTGGACTCCCCTTTTTTACCCCCTTAGAGGGGAAATTACCAAAAATCCTCTCTTAGTGCTCCCCTACACTCCCCAAGGAACATAAGTATATTATACTTATATTCCTTGGGGATTACTCCACCAAACCTGAAGACATAGTGGAGTACATGAGAGTAAAGACCAAATTTACTCTGAGGGTCGAGCGGTTGGAGTCTCGCCACAATGTGAATTTCAACTCATTTGTGGTGAGGGTGCCGACCGACCATCTGTCGACCTTCATGAAAGAAGATTTCTGGCCGAAGGGTGTCTTGTTCCGCCGGTTTCGAGGTCGGTTGCCGGACACTGCATTGCGCTACACGTCGCTGTCGACACTACGTGTTAATAAATAGATTTTTTAAGAAATATAATATTATATGTATGTTAGTCTGTAAGGTATTTATTATATGGGCCATATATTGTTATACTAATATTGTTGCCTGAAATAAATGAGTTATTATTATATTATATTATACTTATGCCAAATATCAGCTTCTTGCGCCCAGTAATTTCGGCTGTGCGTTGTTTGTCAGTCAGTCAGTAGGTAAACAACCATGTCATCGATTGTATCCCCTAGCCTTCGATCAACAATAGTACTAGTCTAATACATGTTCCTGCAGGTACACAGAAGGTACCAAATCTGTACACAAACTCACCATACACTCATTGGTTTCAAGTAAACCCACGGACATGACGTCAGGTCCGCGGGTGTACCTAGCGAATTGAATATCTTAGTAAATACGGAGGTACACAGATTTTTAAAAGAGGTACGTAAAGGTACACAGAAGGTACCAAATATCTGCAATAAATTTAAGCTAATCTGAGCTAATTGAGAGTACACCCGCCATCCTGATGCTCACTAAACAACCATGTCATCGATTGTATCCCCTTGCCTTCGATCAACAATAGAACTAGATGAAGGCTTACAAACTAAATGAAAACTTTTCATGGGATTTTATATTATTTTTATGCATTCACAATGCAATTTTGTAAGAATAGGAAAAATGTGATAGTAAAAAAAAATTTATTTCATTTAAAAAAAAGTTTTAATATGGCTGTTTCATCTTAATCGATTGTTAAACATTTGTAAAAATGTTTCTTTCGGATGCGAGGGTTTCCCCACATTGATAAAGCAACGCTGGCCTACAGCGTAACAAGTGATAGCAAAATTCGACGAGTCGTGTAAGCCTTTCGGTAGCTTAGTTGGTCAGAGCATCGGGCCGGATTCCCGGAGGCGCGGGTTCGAATCCCGCCTGAAAGCTACTTATAGGGCTCGTGGTTTTTTACTATCACATTTTTCCTATAACTTTACATGGCACAGACTGACTTTTTTTTAAACGGAGCAAAAGGTTACGAATGTTACGTTATAAATGACAGGAACCGTTCCAAGTAATTAAATACCTTAGTATTATTGACACTATCAAAATAATCTACTGATAATTATACTCTCAAGTGGGAGTATACGCTTGGCCATATCTGTCACTCCAACTATGTATCTAGAACTAGGTGTTATTGTTTATCGAAGCCCCTAGCATGAAAAACTGTCGTTATGGTAACCGTTTATCGTCATGAAAACAAGAACAGCGCCTCTTTCGGTCGTCTAGGGAACTAAAATCCATACTAATGTTATAAATGTGACAGTGTGTTCGTTTATTGGTTTGTTTGTCCGTCTTTTACGCCAAAACGGAGTAACGGTTCGACGTGATTTTTGGTATGAGGTTAGTTTGGGAGTTGGACAGTGTCATAGGCTAGTTACTTTTTATCCCGGAATAAAATATCACATTCTTGCGGGGTAACGTCGTCGTGTATTCCACGCGGGCGAAGCCGAGGGCAGAAGGGTAGTTCAATATACAACATGTACCTATATGTATATGTCGCAGCCAACTGGTTGAATCCGCTATTCATTTAAACGCCTAGGCTGATCATTTTTTCCGTAAGTTATTGTATCTTCCCATAAGTTGACGGAGTCACAAAAAGACACGAAATTTAATTTCTAACCTATCACGTGAACTACAGGACTTCCAAGGGGTAATGCATACAACCAGAAAATGGTAGGTAGGGACTATCAAACTGAACAACTTTTACTATGGGACCAACTCTGAAATCGCAAAAAAAACAGCTGTTTCATACAAAAATCAATAATGAAAATATAATAAGTTTTTGGTAAAAAAAAATATTTTTATGACAAGCTTTTTTGCCAACTGTACTTTAATATTGTATTGTCATCTAAACCAAACCTGTATACAACATTTCAGCTCCATCGGACACTGGGAAGTGGGTCAAATTAAGCTTGCAAGATTTGTCCCCCACTAACTCACAAACTAACTAAGTAACTAACATGGCAAGTTAATAAAAAGCTTGTAAAAATGTATGAAGTTTAGCTATTAATTCTGTTAGAATTACACGCATAATGACATATCTATGTCTCTGACGCAAAATGACATATTGTGATTACGCAGAATGACATACGCATAATGACACATCTTGGACTTGACATATTGTGACCACGCAGAATGATATACGCATAATGACATATCTATGACTCTGACGCAAAATGACATATTGTGACTACGCATAATGACATCATTCGTTCTCATTGTTTTTGATATTTATTTATGTCTAAATAATATTAGGCGAATATACAATATGCCTAATAACATTATGCAAAATCAAATTAGCCCAAATGATAATTATGCCAATATAAATAGTATGCCAAAAAAAATATGGCAAAGTGTATTAATATGACAAATAAAATATGGAAAATTTGTTATGCTTGCCAAAGCAAATTAGGAATAAAGACATTATGCAAAAAGAGGCTCTCATGCCACATACCACAACCTTTATGACACTAATACGTAGGTATTTATTACAAATCTACGCGCAACAAAATTGTACGTCTTTAATTCATGTCATTTCGCGTATGTGTCAATTCGCGTATATGTCATTTCACGTATTTGTCATTTCGCGTATTTGTCATTTCGCGTATTTGTCATTTCGCGTATGTGTCATTTTGCGTATGTCATTTTGCGTATGTGTCATTTCGCGTATATGTCATTTTGCGTATGTGTCATTTTACGTAATCAAAATGTGTCATAATGCGTGAAATTGTTCTGTTACACATTGTATATTTTAAAGCAGCACTTTGACAGCTTTTGACGTCACTCAAAAGATGTCAAAGTGCTGCTTTCAGTATAATAGTTTAGGTACTATTCGATTACCAAAACGACTGTTTGCGTGCTAAGTAGGGCGTCCGATCTTCATACGAGAATGTTTCCGGCTCTACACGTTGGCCAAGACTGTGGCCAAAACCCGCCAATTCATCATACTGTACTGTAATGATTTAGTAGCAAAGAATGTTTTAAAAGTTCTTACCAAAGAGGTAATGTACGTTGCATTGGCGACAATGTTGGCCAACGTGTAGAGCCGGAATTATAGTTTCAAACTTACCCATATTGTCCGATCTAAATGGGCCACCCAGTACATGAAACGTAAAAAAAAATTTGTTTGTTATACTTACTCGTATTTAGCGGTTAGCGATTTATTTATTTATTCACAACGGGGTAGCACTTAGCCTTCATCACACCTGATGATAAGTGGTGATAAGGCTGAAGGTGGAAGCGACTGCGCTGCGATTGCGTTTTTGTCGGTTCTGCCCCCTGATTCAGAAACCGTTGGATATGCTCCCGACATCAGAATGTATGCGCTATCTCTGTCACTTACTATAGAATAGACAAAGACAAAGCACAGATTTCGAATCCGATTAAGTTTCTGACGATTTGTGAATCGGGGGGCTGAAGTCCGTAGCACATGTCATTGTTCTTACTCTCAGTATTTCAGTATCATAATCGGAGATATGTGAATCACAAATGCATACCATGTGATAATATTGTGACGAATGAAACGAATGTTTCCATAGTCAATGTATATTCAAATTGAATAATTATTAAAACAGAAGAAAACTACCTAAAAAGAAGAAAATAACAAATCAATATAAAATCGTCTAATCCAAAATGTTTACACTGATAACGGATTTGAGGTTTAGCTTACCTGTACATATGGATACAGGTTTTTCTTAGTACTTACTATAAAACAGGAAACTGCTTTTAAAAAATAATTAAATACTGATGTTATTCACGAAAACATTTTTGGTACACTTCAAGACATTCTAAGACAAAGAACGCGACATTCAAATTATTGCTTTTCAGAACCGACGTAGAAAGACGGATAGTTTCGTATTTCGTAAAGAGGGCTATAAACGTAAAGGAGGTTGTAACGACAACGTTACAATACCATGCAGACTCTGATCAAACAAAAATATCCATCACATGACTGTTTGTAGTAGGAAAAGATTTTTTAACAATTTCATGAACTAAACGCATAAATGTAGATCCTCTCCTTGTTTACCAGACGAGATACGAGATACTGCAAATTAGCATTACGATAAAAAGAGTGTATTTAACACAAAATCATTAATAGTAGCTAGGTAACTGACCCGTGCTGGGTTTTGCGCTCAGACAAATGATAAAAGAAGAAAAGTAACTTCTGCAAATACATTTCTCGGACGGGTCAGCATTCGATGAAATTAAAGTATTTTTATGGGAAAACTAAAGGGTGAAGTACAGATTTACCTACCTACTTACCTTGCTACTTCCAAAGTTATTGAGTCTTTCCTATTAATAGGCTTATGCCCGAATACTCGTACGCTACTTATATCTTTGGGAGCGTCTCAAACATCGCTCTGTCACTTTAAATGTCAAACGTATGAAAGAGATGCCATGATGTTTGAGACGCTCCCAAAGATGATTTGCGTACGAGAATTCGGGCGTTAATATTTCCCGAGATATGCACATATTATTTTACTTGCAGTCGCGCGCCTCTTTCGATCTTTTCAAAAATACTAGTTTATTTTAAACACGAATATATATGCGTATTTAAAAACTATATAGTTGACAATTATTTAACACTGAAAATTCTTGGCGCGTCGCGGCCATTTGCGGCCCTTCGTTTCCATCTTGATATATCTACTTAGATTGGGCCTTACATGGCGTATGCATCTCAAATCCGTAATCTTCGAAATCTCGGTAATCTCCGTAATCTTCATTCCACTGATGAATAGGAACATGAAACTGTTCAAAAGTGTTCTGAGTGAACGTTCTTATAACACAGTTTTAGCAATGAATGAATGATTTTGATTCTGTTTATTTCCAGGCGAAGCGCAGGAGCAAGAACTAAGAAATTTCTAGAGTAAGTACGTGAAGGCTCGGCCGCTGGGAGTAGAGCTGATGCGATTTGTACCATACAAGTGCGGCGTTTTTTTAACTACCTATTACACAGAACGCTACACAGACACACGCGCAACTGTGTGCGTGACGTCTAAATGTACTTATATGAGCACACGATCTGACACACGAACTCGGCGCTCGGGCCCGGGCGCGTTGAGGTAAATTGATTGCGGGCGGGGCGGAGAGTTTCCTTTCTGTACGGTAGTACTTATATCTATTCTGTGCCAGTGGACTGGTCGTTGCATTAAAAAATACTTTATTTCAAAACAAATTGATTTTTTCAAAAGATATTTGGAAGTATTATTTTTGATAAAAACAT
Organism: Crambus lathoniellus; assembly: GCA_949710035.1. Lineage (NCBI taxonomy): Eukaryota > Metazoa > Arthropoda > Insecta > Lepidoptera > Crambidae > Crambus > Crambus lathoniellus. The sequence continues at coordinate 15,093,390 of OX453318.1, forward strand.
ATCTGTGAGAGAAGACCTCGCTCTTCTATAGCTATTAAATATTAGCGTATGTGTGTGAGTTTTAAAATTCATCCTCATAAACTTGTTATATCCCACCAAATTATCATAGTGCAGTTCACACACACTTATTTTAAATAAAAAAATTATGATTAGACGTTTTTAATATTTTTAATTTCATTTACTAAAAGATGTGAAAGTTAATGTCGTTGTCTTTGCTTTAAATTATTTTTAATAACATATAGGAAAACTCGCGCCCGAAATCTACTTACAGAGAGGTTGTTTTTTTCTATCATAATTTCTATCATGACCCATTTTGCAAATAATTTGTTTGAAAGCGATAAAACTATAAAGATCTACAAGTTTGAACGTTGACCTTATTGAATTTTAATATAATATGTTAGAAAATGAACTTATATTACGTTAGTACTATAATATATTCTGTGCTTATAGTGAGTCACCTTTCATTTGTTTTGATTGTACTTAAATTTCATTAACATTAGGTAGCCAGCATTTAATCATATCCGATAAAGAGGCAGACCGTCATTTCCAATAATCGATGTTATACAAAAAGGAGGGAAAACATATTAGAAAATCACCCAACACTTTAATCATTTTATCATAATATTATTGGATTTGATGTCTTGACAAAATGTGACCCACTTGTATGGTTGTGTTTTTACAATCTTCATGAACTGTGTAGACTGTGGTGCTATCTAAAGGTTATTAAATCAAAGTGGTTTACAAAAACAAAACAACCATACAAAACAGTATTTCGTCTAGCAAATATCAGTATGACAATAAAAAAGGCTACGACTATCTTTTTCATATTTCGCCATATCATATTGACTTTAAATTTTGGGTTTTTAAACGGGTCTTCTTCTAAATCTGCCGTAATATCAAAATTTTGTTCGATAACACAAGTGTTATCTCTTTCAGGTTACATATTTTACTTGCTTATATTACATGGCAAAATGGGTGATATACCACTGCTGTTTGCTTTTGCACAAACCTGTCTAAGTTCTATTATTCTCATATTATTTAGTGATAAAACGTCCTTTTGTTTCTTCCAAAAAGAGTTGGAATCCTTAGATTCTATATTGGGTAACAAGAAGGTAGATTATTATTGTAAAATTTGTGTGATGACATGCACAATTACCACTTTGTGTATAAGAATCGGAACACAGTCAATTGTATGTTTTAGTAATAAAGGCTATCTGTGTACATTATTGAATTATATCACTACCTATCATATTTTACATTTCGATGCTATTATGATGATCAGTTTCTTTATATTTTTCAATGCCTACTGTCGGTTGAGAATATTGCACCACTGCGTTAAAATTGGTGATTTCAATATCTCTGATCTTCTCTTTTTCTTCAAAAGCCTAGCTGATCTCACTGAACGCATCAAAGTAGCTTTTGAATTTTTGGTTAGTATCAATATTGTCAAAGTATGAATGAAAAGATTATTTGCATTATGTTGATTTTGATAAAATGTGGTTCTTGCAGTACGTGGTCGTTTTGATGTATAAAGTTCCAGAGTTGCTGTGGTTGTTTTACTTGCGTTTAGTAGATTTAATATTTAAACCTGTGAGTATTTTTGTAAGATGTAACTTTACAGATCAGAAATAGTAGATTGTATTACAAGGGAGCAAAATAATATATTTACGGCGAGGGCGCTATTTTGAATCCAGAGCGCAGTGAAGGATTCTAGAGTAGAATCTCGAGCGCAGCGAGGGATTCTAAAGTAGAATCCTGAACGCAGCGAGGGATTCAATATACGCCGCCCTAGGTGAAAATAATTTTGCGGCCGAGTAATACACTCTGCTTTTCATCCCCCTCTATAAGAAAAGCAGTAAAGACAACTCAAACTACCTACCTTTCTTTGTCGTTCGGATACATCATAGCGCTAGTCGGACAAAAAAAAAAAAATGAGTTTTGAAATAAAATAAAAAAAAAAAATATGTCCATCAGATTCCTTATAAGTATCGCCGGGGATGCCGTAGGGGGGTTGAAAATTTTGTTAGATTTGAACTACGACTCACCGTTTACGAGATACCTATTCTCAATTTTATAAAATTCCGTTTTTGAAAATTTCTCGATCCCGAAAAAAGTCCCGGCCCCATACAAAATCAGTAGAATTTTTTTAAAGTACTGCACACCCTTTGCTACACTCCAACCAATGCTTCTTTAATTATGTTCTAAATTCAAATCTCATCGTTTTGGACCCTGTTATGAAGCTGTTCAAAATTCAAATCTCATTTATACCCTCTTGTCATAACAGGTAAAAAATGGATCGTTTTGGACCCTGTTATTAGTTAAACAATCATCGCTTTTCGAATCGATGGGATGAAAATAAATTTAATTGTACGTAATTCTAATCTTCTGTTGGTGAAGACCTGTTATTGGCTTTCTGTTGTTATGTGTTTAACCTATTCTTGTAATTTTTCTGTTGGTCTTCCGAAAATAAATAATAATAATAAAATACCATATTGTAATAGATGTGCCGTTCGGTTTGTTAGAACACTTTAATTTTAATAAAGGATATGCTTGAGGTTAGCAAATAGATCTAACATAACAATAAAGCCTTGTTTTTATGTTTTCAAATATAATGGGATGAATCATATAGTCTAGTCGATATATTAATAAATAATTTTAACTACAAACGTTAGTAGTAGCGTTAGTTCTAAAATAATTTAGACCTTTGAATTTTATTTCCAGATATTGGCTTTATCGTGGGCATCATTTTTCTCTCTCATGAATTATATAGTTCTCTGTATACCTGCAATATCAGCTGGTTATGTATCGGCAGAAACAAAGAGCATACTTGTGAGTTTACATGAAAAACTAATGCAAGAAAGGGGTAAGTCTAGAAACCTTGTAATTCGGACAATCTAATATCGCCTATTCTAGGGTATTTTGTACATAATTCATCTTTTTTAAGTATAAATGCAAAAGTATGGAACTTAAAATACGCTTCCTATATAATATCTATCTATATAATAACCTCTGAACATTTTTCATTGGTTCTGTCTGGAAATTTCTGAGGCGAGCGCTTCACTACTTGGTTACTCACTGTATGTATCTAGTTTGTAAAAACACACAACAAATGTAAGTCGGTCATTAGATACCGCATGACAAGTGTTTTGTGACACCTTTTAAATACAGTGATACTCGATTTTTGCACGGCGGCCTGAGTCGTCGGGGGTTGGAAAAGAAATGTGGATTTGATACCATTTTGATGGTCTTAGAGAGTAGAAGTAGGTACTGTGGTAAACTGCCGAAAATGTAAAGTTTTTCAATCAATCATTTGTAATTTTTTTAGAGATCGCAGAAGAGCGCAGTATAAATTAATGTCAAGCTTACGAAGTTGCGACAAAGGACACTAATATATGTTGTATTCAAAAGTTTTCTAGAAATAAACGATACTTGTGTTTCCAGATGCAGCACAACGTGAAGAGTTGCAGCAGTTCATAGAGTACGTGACAAGGCGCCCCATCCAGCTTGGGATACTTCGTGTGCTACCACTAGACTGGAAGCTGCCGCTAATAATCCTGAACTTTGTCATCGCCTATCAGATCATCATAGTCCAACTCACACATTTGTTCTGAAATAAACATGTGCCTTTATAAAGAGTTCCGTTTGGTTTGGTAAATAAATATGTTTTTATAAATCATGATTAAAATCATATCTCGTCTTCTTTTCTTCTTAATAATGCAAACTACCCGCAAATAAATAGTAAGTACAACTTGCACCAAACAGACTAAGCTTGCGGTAAATTTTTCATTACCCAACCAAAACCTACCGGTAGGTTTTGGTATATTTGAGTTAGCTTATCCTCTGTTAGTTATAAAGGTTTTTTTCTTTGATAAATGGTCGCAGTCACTGCGGTCAGTTCAGTGCATTTCGGTACCGAAGTAAAATTTCGGTTAAACAGCGGCATGATAAGTAAGTAAACTGCACATAACTCGGTATTAAATCACTCATGGAATACTATTAAAACACTCGCCAAGGCTCGTTTTTTAAATTCCCACTCGTGTTTTAATACCCCTCATTATGCGACAGTCACATAAACTACTATTATGTTTCTCGAATAAAGTCGAAACAAGTGGGTGATTACAAAATTGAGATATTATCAGTCCTTGCCTACAATTTATTTGAGTGTGCCGATGAAAACAATATAAAGTAATATAATAAGTGGCATTATGAATAATAGCGTATAGTTGGTTCTTAAAGAAATAACTCTGAGGAGGTGTTTTCTTTTTTCTTAACATTTTAGTTTCAGCTGTAGTGTGATTAGGTTTTGTAGAAATATTCCTACTCAAATTAATTTAAATATTTGAAGTAAAATAAGTATTGGGTTTAAAATTATGTTAGAAAAGTTTATGATCGTCTTCTTTGCAGCGATCCATATAATGTTTACTTTAAATTTCGGCTTTCTCTCTGGAAATTCTAGAATGTCTGTTCGGATATCAAAATCTTGCTCTATTTTACAAGTAATTTGTGTTATGGGTTACATTTACAACTCTATTCGTCATTATAATAATATTTGGACCACAGCGTCGGCATATACATTAGCTGCTGTTGGTTCCACTATTTTGACATGGCACAGCGATCACTCCTTTTCACACCTACAGAAAGAATTTGATTCCATTGATTTGAAATTTCATACTTTAACAAAAGTAGGATATCACACTAAAATTAAATTGATGGTTGCCATCGTACTTGCTTTGATTCTGAGAATTTCAAGTCATTTGATTGTATGCATTAAAAACTATAAGTACTCTTGCCGTTATCTTTCGTTCTTGGGTATGTTTCATTTAGTCCATTTTGATTTCTCTATGGTCGTTTTGTCCTTCTTCTTTTTACATGCTTACTACCGTTTGAAATGCTTAAATCATTGCATTAAAAACATTGACATTGAAGTTGCTGCATATTTAGTCGTATACAAAAGCATATGTGATATTATTGGTAATTTTCAAACAGTATTTAATTGTATGGTAAGTGAAGCATAACATTTATCATTGACTAATGTATAATATTCATCATCAAACTGTTAATGTCCACTGCTGGACATTGATCTTTCCAAGAGTACGCCATCGAGCACGATCACCGGCTGCTCTCATCCAGCTCTTGCAAGCCACCCTGCGAAGATCGTTGCTCCACCTAGTCTGAGGGCGTCCTACACTAGCCTCTGCAGTTGCCCTGCCTAGTTCAGCTAGGTGGACTACGGGAGTTTGTTTTTCCCGTCGTCCACCAGAAAGTCCATTTATGTTTATATCGTAGTATTACGAAAGAAAATAAATGATATTCAATTGTAAAGCCAGTTTACAAATCATCATCATCATCATCATCAGCCATTTAATGTCCCCACTGCTGGGGCACTGGCCTTCCTTATGGATGGATAAGGAGAATGAGCCATGACCCACCACGCGGGCTCAGTGCGGATTGGTGGGTATTAACGACTGCAAGTGCAGCCGGGACCAACGGCTTAACGTGCCTTCCGAAGCACGGAGGAGCTCGAGATGAAAAGTTTTTGGTCACCCATCCCGTGACCGACCATTGCGAACGTTGCTTAACTTCAACGATCGCAGGCCAAGCGCGCTATCCACTGCGCCACGGGCTCCTCAAATTACAAATGTTTACACAGTTTGTTTGGCACAGTTTACAAATGTTGATGTATATTTATTTGTACCTCATAATGCGTTAAACAAAAAAAATGTTCACTAAAAGCAGAATAGTCGTGCTTTTATATTTATTTTTTTTACTTTAGAAACATCAAAGAGGAAAATGTCATAATAATTATCATACCGCCTATGTTGTGATGCACCCTATTTGCTGATACGTGGTCTCCACTCTAGAACTCGTTTACCCCAGCGGTTATCGTTTTTGCGGTTTATTTAGCCGGCCCATTGCCATTTCAGTTTGCTAATCCGTTGGGCTATTGTAATATTCCAAACACATTAAATATAAAAATTACATTTTCTTTTTCAGTACATTCTGACATTGTCTTACAAAGTGCCAGAGTTTTTATACTTGATTTACTATCAGTTGACGAATTTGATGGTTACACCAGTAAGTATTTCTATAAATCTTCTATCGCCTATGTAAGCAGCTGTGGAGTGTTATATCTTAAACACCTTGCCATAGACTGTATGGCTGGCTATGGTGTATGACCTACCGAAGGGATTGACCAATGTAATCATTCAATCAACGGTTGCCTGTTGCCTTGCTAATAAATAATTTTTAACCTTATTACTTTAAACAAATCAAAATATTAAATAAAACAATATTTTCTTGCCATTGTAAGTAAATGTCTAACTGAAAAATAAAAAAAACAGATTATTTAGGTATTGGGGGATAAATCTTTCTTAAATTTAAAATAGTGGGTAGTAGCTGGCTCCTGGAAAGGTGCCGAAACTTTTAAAATTACCAACTATGTGTACCTACAATAAACGCATGATTAAATCCGTAAAAAAGTGGTTTTATGTCAAAGAACTGTTCGCGCAGTAATCTGAGATGTGCTTAGAATAAATAGCTTTGTGTAGATAGTTTCTCTAAAATTAACAATGATTGACTTCGCTGTTTATTATCATGAATTTGATATGTAATTTTGCAAAGCGAAGTGAAAGTGAAGTTATGACGAATCGCACACCTGTTCATTTAACCGTTCTTTATTTACTTTATGTCCTCCGCGGTCGAGTGATGTATGGACTGATTCTCAAGGTGCCACTATCTGAGTGAGGTCCCGGATCCGATTCCCGGACTCGTAAATGTTAAAAACGAACTTTTCAATATTTTCTCGTATCTGGGTGCAGGTATGTCGTAATATCTGTCGTTTTTTTCAATTGCCTTAACACCGTGGCTAATGTATAACAATTTATGTGATGTTGTGGATGATGTATTGATGTCCAATATTTATTATTTAGATTTTTTTATTTTATTTACAGATACAATTGCTTATAAGACTTTTGATTTTCCTGTCCTTAAACTTTGCTTTTCTCTGTGGGCCACCGATATCTGCTGGATTTGTTGCACGGGAAATTGAAAAATTAAATCTGAATCTACGAGAAAAATTGCTACGAGATAAAGGTAAGTATATTCTTTATTACTTTGTCTTGTAAGCGAAGCCGCGACGACTATTCTCTAAATTTTATTTCAGTCTTTACCTGTGAATGCTATAGTAAAAACTACTGAAGTCTTTTAAACTTTGCGTTACAATTCTCGTATATGCCAATGTATGTACACACACAACACCCTTAGCATAGAATAAATTATGAGTTAATTTTTACTGCTCATGTCGGTAAAGCAGTCAAAGGACATAAAAGAGATAGAGCGATAGTTTTCGATTACGAATATAGTTTACCAAACTCATACTAGGGGTACTGCTTGACCTAACGTAAAATCTGACTGAGTAGTATCAACTACTCCATACACAATACTACAGGGATCAATAAAGTGCTTTTTATTATTATATTACAGCTCAATCCTTTTAACATTACTTCAATCATGCAATGACAGCTGATTGTAGAGTCCCAGAATATATTATATTTCTTCTTCTTTTTCAGCCTATCGTCACCCACTGCTGAGTATGTAGGCCTCCTCAAATGCACGCCATCCTGATCGATCTTGGGAATCCGAGAACATATTTTTCTTTAAATTAATGACTATTGTTCCAGATGGTGGGCAGGAGTCAGACTTGCTGTTATTCACGGAATATGTACAGGCGCGTCCACTAAAACTACGATTGTTGCGGGTTCTGCCGCTGGACTGGTCATTGCCTCTCACCATACTAAGATTCTTGATCACATACCAGATCATGATAGTACAATTGACGCACTTATTCTAAAGAAAATGTTTAGTAATTCTTGACTAGTACACAGCCCGAAAATTTTTGAAGAATGGTTGTCACTGCAAATAGTTTGACTGTTTTAGACACCCTGTATAAGTAAGATTACTTTTCGTCTCAAATCCATACAAATGTTAAAAAGAGAAAATATTTGAATTTTTTTGTGAAGGTAGTTTCCTATCTATCATATCCGTCACCAAACCCTATCAAAATGATAAAAAAATCTGATTAAATCTATGTAAGACATACCAACTCTTCGATCAACAATACTACTAGATCTAGATATAGATAACGCCTCACGAACTAAAACAAGACGCAAATATGGCACGAAATGACTTCATTTAAAACTGAGTAAAAGGTTGCTAATGTTGCGTCTTATGTCATAAATGACAGGAAGCGATAATAAAATAAGATCGCACATTGTCAGTGCGTTATTCGCTCAACCGTTTTTGACACTCCATCTGGTTATCTAGCGGTAGATATCGTTGATCGAAGTACCACTACATAAGTATTAAAACGTAGAGAACAACTCTAGGACTCCGTATGTAGTAGAATATACTAAACAAAAGTAATAAAACTTTGAATAGTTTAAAAATACAGAGTCAGTAATAAACAGTGTCATACAAGATATGCCATGATATAATCAAATTTATAACATTGAAAACATAAATAAATAATAAAAGACAGCCTACTTTCAGACAAGCAGTCAAGAGCTGGGGCCCGATTCTCAGGCATTCGAACTTTTTCAGTGTGGTAATTCGTATACGAACATTTTGTTTGTGGTTTCTATGGAAAAGTTAGAACGTTTCAAACAAACTAAGCTGTCCCACATGTCAACAAATTCATTTTGACAGCTAAGTTCGTATACGAACATCTAATGGTCTGGGGGCCGATTCTCAGGCAATCGAGAAAAGTTCACTTTTATAGCTCGAAATTCAAATATTTCACGAAGATAAACACATTTTGTGTATTGTCAGAATTTCACAATCGAAAAAGTTCGATCAAAAACCAGTCGAACACAACGAGTGGCACAGACCAATAGATGTTCGTAAACGAACTTAGCTGTCAAAATGAATTTCTTGACATGTGGGACAGTTTAGTTTGTTTGAAACGTTCTAACTTTTCAATAAAAACCACAAACAAAATGTTCGTACACAAATTACCACAATGAAAAAGTTCGAATGCGTGAGAATCGGGCCCCTGTACCACTTGCAATCGAGAAAAATTCACATTCGTAAAAAAGTTCTAATTTTGAATATTTTTCGAAGGTAACACAGTTTGTGTATTCTCAGAATTTCACAATCGAAAAACTTCGATCGCAAAGCACTTGAACGCAACGAGTGGTACTGACCAATCGAAGTAGAAACTCGTTAACGAACTTAGCTGTCAAAATAAATTTGTTGAGGTTATATGGGACAGTTTAGTTTGATTATGTGTGACGATTTTTGTTGTGACAACACTCTAGGAGTTTTGCTACTATCAAATAACGTAAATGAACGAGGAAGAGTCCATAATCGACTTCTTAGGGAATTTGGTTGAGGAGCTAGAGGCAGCGGATGCAAACCAGCCAAGGCGACGTAGAGTCGCAAATAGATGATCCATACGAATTACTAACCAACTCTCTCTAACCGCCTCTGTGGTCTAGTGGTTCACACCACCGACTTCAGACCAAGATGTCCCAGGTTCGATTCCCAGTGCGGGTACATATTGCATTCTGTTTGGTTGGTGGTAGGACTTGTTCTTAGTCCGACTGGCTAGCTACCACCATCTTATCTAAGTCTGACGCCATAACAATGATGTTATCAGAATTATTGTGTTCCGGCAGTTAAAGACAAGATAGCCAGTTCCTCAGTGATTGAGGATTCCGGGAGTAGTGCGCGTCCACCTTCAGGTGTGATGAAGGCTAAGTGCTACCCCGTTGTGGATAAAAAAAAGAATAATAAAACAGTAAATGAGCTTTACTAAAATGAATAATAACTCAATTTGTCTCTTCCTTCTGAAAAGACCATAATAAAATTTTACTTTATAATATTTTGAGCTTCGAATTGGGTATTTGACTGAATTTTTTTTATTGACTTAAAATGTTCATTGTATTAGTAGCAACTCAACATATAACATAACATTAACTCAACATACTCATATTTTCAAATATCTTGCATATTTTTAGAGATATAGAGCATCAAACTTTCTAATTAGACAAGGAGAGCGCTATAGAAACGTGACGTCACATTTCTATAGCGCCATATTCTCGCCATACAAAATTTCGTTTTAGAAAGAGATAGCTAGAGTCACAATTAAGTAGGTAGCTCATAATTCGCTTGATATAATACAGATTGAATTTCTTTTTTCACATTTGTTATTCAATAATGTTATATTTCTGAATGTCTTAATTAAATATCTACATTTCAACAACAGTCAAATACCCAATTTTGTAAAAATTACCAATTTGTTTTCTCATCGTTTTTAAAAACGTCGTAATAAAACGTAATAAATTATCTATGCTACGTTCCATTTGACAGTTCGAGTGGTAATTGTTTTATCGTGCCCCAGAATACGAAATTTTTAAAACGTTCGAACCACAGAACACGGAAAGATTTTTTTCTCAAACTTTTCAGTAGAATCGAAATGTTCGTATACGAATTACCACACTGAAAAAGTTCGACTGCGTGAGAATCGGACCCCAGAACCACCCCACTGGTGGCACCCGTTCACGAGCATGACGCACGAACCAGCCATCGCGTCGCTCAACCATATTTTAGGGAACGTAACGACCCGCCTCACACGACACCACCGCAGAAATGAAAGTACGGCTGCTAACCTATTTTGTTTCCTGTAATTATAAATGATAAAACTGGGTGAAATCTTGGACATTGTCTCATTTTGATGTGTATAGGTAATTATCATGTATGTTTTATATTGTAAGTAAATATGAACGAGTATGCAAACGTAAATATTAATTCATTTATAAGCTGTATGTGTTTTTATTGCCAATATAATGTGTCTTAACTGTTATTCAGAGTATTTTGATTAACCCAGTTTTTAGTTTTATTTTCGTGCCATTAATGCTACGCTTTGTTTCATTAGTTTAGTTAGGTTGTATTGAGGCTGAAAATACTCTATCAAGGCGAAATTTTTTGATCTACTATAAAATAAAATCGGGTCATAATCCGATGGTGGTGGACCCTCACTATGGGATTTGGAAATATTTTCAGGCTTGGTAGAAAAGAACAAAAACAGAAAAAAACAACATCTGAAAGAATTTTGGTTCTTTTATTAAACTAGGATGCCAGCGGCCGATGCCACTAGTAACTCTAGCACGAAAAATTGTCGTTATGGTACATCTTTGGTCACTGACCTCTATTGTTTATTAATAGAGATCAGTGATCTTTGCCACAAGCTTTTCTGTACCGGTGACAGTCGTGACAGAGGAGCCACTTGCAATACGAAATTAGCTGTCAAAATGGACTGTCGTATGAAAACTGTTTTAGTTCCAAAGATAATCACCGGAACAGAAAAGATTGGCGCAATATACATAGCCATTATCGTGATCGTATTATTTTGTATGAATACTAGAGCCGCTCCTCTTTCAGCCGTATAAGGAACTGAAATTCAGTATATGTTCGACAGCAGCACATTGACTTTGACTTTTGAAGGATGGTATTGTTTACTTTTGTTTTAGCTTCTGACCAAATTTTAGCACATACCTATTTTGAATCCTAATTCCAAAATTGTTTTACCGTTAGACGCGTCGTCGAGCGGATTAGGGCCGATTTTGTCACAAATTAAAGTCGACGGTCAGAAAAAAGAAATCATTTGCATCATTGCTTCACGCACACTCTCAACGCAGCCGAAAGGAAATATTCGCAAACCCAAAAAGAAGCCACGGCAATAAATTTCGGTGTCCGTCGTTTCCATCAGTATCTGTATGGTAGATCGACGCCGTTTGTTTAAACGGGGCTACCTACCGCCCAAGTGTGAAATGCTACTTTTCTGTGATAAGTTTTTTTGGTGCAAAAAAGAAGTAGCAATGTATCACATCCATCTGTCAAATAAAGCAGATACCGACCGCCGATGACACTTGTTCGGTAGCCCAACAGATCTTAAGCCGATTTTGTCTTACTTGGTCCTCACAGTGGAATCCCAGAAGCGTCTGCTCATAGATTACAGAGATACGCGTTATTTTTAAGTGGTTACAATTTTTGTTATTATTTATTTTCCGTACGTATATAAAGTGAAATAAAAAATACATGGAAAGTGCTCGCGGCCGTTCGAATCGAAGTCGTATGCGAGTGCCTACAGAACCTACAGAACCCATACCAAGCGTAAACTTCAAGTTAAATGTATTTATGCTATACGAGATAAAAAGAACCAGGCTTAAAACAGATACTTGTGGAACTCTCATTTTAAGAAGAATGACATAAATTGATTCTCAAAAGCTAATTATGCAATCAAGAAATTTATAAAAATGTTGGCAAAAAATTAATATTTGTAAGTTTATTCCAACGACCCAACCCAGAGGCATCAAATGAACTATGAAATATAATTTATATGGATTTCTTCACAAAGTACTTTATGTTTCTCGAATAAAGTGGAAACGAGTGAGTGATTAAAAAAATAAGATATTATCAGTCCTGCTAGCCTTGAATTTAATTGAGTGTACCGATGAAATCAATATAAACTAGGTAATATAATAAGTGGCATCATGAATAATAGCAATTTTAAAGAAATAGGTAACTCTTAGAAGTTGTTTTTCTAGTAACATTTTAGTTTCCACTGCAGTGTGATTAGGTTCTGTAGAAATATTCATCTTCTTAATTATTAAAATATTTAAAGTAAAATGAGTATTGGGTTTAAAACTATGGTAGAAAAGTTTATGACCGTCTTCTTTGCAGCGCTCCATATTATTTTTATTTTAAATTTCGGCTTTCTCTCTGGAAATTCTAGAATGTCTGTTCGGATATCAAAGTCTTGCTCTATTTTACAACTAATTTTTGTAATGGGGTACTTTTATAACTGTATCCGTCATTATAATAATATTTGGCCCTCAGAGTCGGCATATATATTAGCAGCTGTTGGTTCCACTATTTTGACATGGCACAGCGATCACTCCTTTTTTAACCTACAGAAGGAATTTGATTCCATTGATTTGAAATTTCATACTTTTGCAAAAATAGGATACCACGCTAAAATTAAATTGATGTTTGCCATCATAGTTGCTTTGATTCTGAGAATTTCAGGTCATTTGATTGTATGCATTAAAAATTATAAGTACTCTTGCCGTTATCTTTCGTTTTTGAGAATGTTTCATTTATTCCATTTTGATTTCTCTATGGTCGTTTTCTCCTTCATCTTTTTACATGCTTACTACCGTTTGAAATACATAAATCATTGCGTTAAAAACATTGACATTGAAGTTGCTGCATATTTAATCGTATACAAAAGCATATGTGATATTATTGGTAATGTTCAAACAGTATTTACTTGTATGGTAAGTGAAGCATAACATTTATCATTGACTAATGTAATATTCATCATCAGCCTATTAACGTCCACTGCTGGACATAGGCCTCTCCAATCCAAGAGTACGCCATCGAGCACGACCAACGGCTGCTCTGATCCAGCTCTTGCCAGCCACCCTGCGAAGATCGTCGCTCCACCTAGTCTGAGGGCGTTCTACACAACATTTGCTGATACGCGGTCTCCACTCTAAGAGCTCATTTATCCCAGCGGTTATCGGTTTTGCGACTTATATGGCCGGCCCGTTGCCACTTCAGTTTTCTAATCCAGTGGGCTATTGTATATTCCAACACCAGCTGTTTCACAATGTCCAATTAAGAGAAACTTTCCAATTTACTTGACAGTTTTGTATGGCCTATCTGTCAAGTAACAGCTAATCAGAACATACTTAGACATTGTGAAACAGGCCCAATTATATATAAAAATTACATTTTCTTTTTCAGTACGTTCTGGCATTGTCTTTCAAAGTGCCAGAGTTTTTATGGTTGATTTACAATCTGTTGACGAAATTGATGGATACACCAGTAAGTATTTCTATAATATTCTATCGCCTATTTAAGCAGCAGTGGGGTGTTATTATGTTAAACACCTATAGCTATGGTGTATGAACTTCCAAAGGGATTAAGCAATGTAATCATTCAATCAACGATTGCCTCGCTATAAATAATTTTTAAACTTGTTACTTTAAATAGGTATTAAATAAATAAATATATTCTTGCCATTGTAGGTAAATGTCTCACTGAAAACTAAAAAACAGACTTTAATTGAGGGATAAATCTTTCATAAACTTAAAAGAATATTTATTATTTTGTGTATTTTTTATTTACAGATACAATTGCTTATAAGTATTTTGATTTTCCTGTCCTTAAACTTTGCTTTTCTCTGTGGGCCACCGATATCTGCTGGATTTGTTGCACGAGAAATTGAAAAATTAAATCTGAATCTACGAGAAAAATTGCTACGAGATAAAGGTAAGTATATTCTCTATTACTTTGTCTTCTAAGCGAAGCCGCGACGACTATTCTCTAAATTTTATTTCAGTCTTTACCTGTGAATGCTATAGTAAAAACTACTGAAGTCTTTTAAACTTTGCGTTACAATTCTCGTATATGCCAATGTATGTACACACACAACACCCTTAGCACAGAATAAATTATGAGTTCATTAAACTGTCAACTTTTACAAAAACTACCGGATGAACTGCTCATGTCGGTAAAGCAGTCAAAGGACATAAAAGAGATAGAGCGATAGTTTTCGATTACGAATATAGTTTACCAAACTCATACTAGGGGTACTGCTTGACCTAACGTAAAATCTGACTGAGTAGTATCAACTACTCCATACACAATACTACAGGGATCAATAAAGTGCTTTTTATTATTATATTACAGCTCAATCCTTTTAACATTACTTCAATCATGCAATGACAGCTGATTGTAGAGTCCCAGAATATATTATATTTCTTCTTCTTTTTCAGCCTATCGTCATCCACTGCTGAGTATGTAGGCCTCCTCAAATGCACGCCATCCTGATCCATCTTCGGAATCCGAGAACATATTTTTCTTTAAATTAATGACTATTGTTCCAGATGGTGGGCAGGAGTCAGACTTGCTGTTATTCACGGAATATGTACAGGCACGTCCACTAAAACTACGATTGCTGCGGGTTCTGCCGCTGGACTGGTCATTGCCTCTCACCATCCTAAGATTCTTGATCACGTACCAGATCATGATAGTACAATTGACGCACTTGTTCTAAAGAAAATGTTTAGTAATTCTTGACTATTACTAAACCACCCCACTGGTGGTACCCGTTCACGAGCATGACGCACGAACCAGCCATCGCTTCGCTAAACCATATTTTAGAGAACGTAACTACCCGCCTCATATGCACGACACCACCGCAGAAATGTTTACAGTACGGCTGCTAACCGAATTATTTTGTTTCGTGCATTTATAAATGATATAATTGAGTGAAATCTTGGACTTTGTCTCATTTTGATGTGTATAATTTATCCTGTATGTTTTATATTGTAAGTAAATATGAATGGATGTCGAAACGCAAATATTTATTTATTTGTAAGCTGTATGTGTTGGAATTGCTAATATATTATGACATAACTAGTATTCAGAGTATTTTGACTAACCCAGTAAATTTATAGTTTTATTTTCGTGCCAATAATGCGACGCTTTATTTCATTAGCTTAGATAAGTTGTATTGAGGCTGAAAATAATCTATCGAGGCGAAAATTCTTTGATCTACTATAAAAAAAATCGGGTCATAGTCCGATGGTTGTGACAACCCTCACTACGGGTTTAGTAATGAAAATGTGGCATTTTGAAATTTATTTTATTTAGCATAATAAAAAATACAAAAAATTGAGAACTTAAGCTACATTACTAACACCAAGAAAACCACATTGGCTTATAATATGTGTCAGGTTTCTACGTCGAGCGAGATCGAAAAAAGTTAAACAATGAATTAGAACACTGTGTGACATACAATGTAGATAAATAAAAATTAAAGGTTATTTTTCATCGTCATTAGTTTTGGGTCAAATTTATACATATACAGCAAGTCAAATGAAAAGCTTGTAAAACAAAAAGACATTAGGTAAAGCTAAAACAAGACTAATTATAAGGTTAGGGTAACATTATTGTGTTATGGTGTGTTTACTAATTCTATGTTGCGTAAAAAGTATCACTTTAATTTTATTTTTAAATTGCTTGGCGTAAGTAATGCTCTTGATTAAATCGGGGGGTAGTTGGTTAATTTATTCTAGGCACAATATACCTGGCCGTCCTCTCGCCATATGCATTATTTGCCTTCTCGATTCTAACTATGTCTTTTGTTTGCGATGGCACGCGTGTATACGGAGTGTTCCTTTTTCTTTAGGATGTCATTATCAAAGAAATATTTTTTAAGAATTGTTAATTTTATGAGCGAGTAAATAGGAACTATCCCGCAATGTTTAAAGAGGCCCAGTTCGTTATTCTGGTACTTATATTTAATTTTCGGTGATACTATAGTTTTTAGAATTTATATATTTGGTGAAGGTAACTAATATATCCGTCCGCGTGCCGGACGACGTTCCGTGGGCAGGCCCCCTACAAGGTGGACCAACGATCTGGTCAAGGTCGCGGGAAGCCGCTGGATGCGGGCAGCGCAGGACCGATCGTTGTGGAGATCCTTGGGGGAGGCCTATGCCCAGTAGTGGGCGTCGTTCGGCTGAGATGATGATGATGATGATGATGATGAACTAATATATGTTCTGCCATAGCTGCATAGCCCATATTGAATGTAGTATTCTGCTAGAGAGTGATATAACATGATCTTAGCTTTAAAGGGTAGACGTCTGTTAAGTATCACAATATTTGCTAAAACATTCAGTGGAAAACTATAGACCCATTTCAGTATTACCAACTGCGTCCAAAGTGTTTGAATCTATTATCTATCCTTACATCTGTGAACATATAAAGCCAATTATCTCGTGTCATCAGCATGGTTTTATGAGGTCCCGATCGACTACGACAAACTTAGTTACTTTTGTAGAGGATCTTACCCAGGCTCTTGATGCTCGTCTAGAGGTGGATGTTATTTATACCGATCTAAGCAAAGCTTTTGATCGCGTACCTCATGATATACTGATTAAGAAATTATTAAATATAGGCATTGTTGGAAATTTGTAAGAATTTTTTAAGTCATATTTATATAATCGTAAATTTTATGTAGTTATTAATGGTTTTAGTTCAGATGTTTACAGCACTGGTTCAGGAGTACCCCAGGGCTCAAATTTTGGCCCTATATTATTCAATGTCTTTATAAATGACGTTGTAGAACACTTGTTACATTCCACTCCATATATATACGCAGATGACTTAAAAAAATCAAGGATAATACAAACGGAGGCGGACACTGCATTACTTCAAGATAAGAACAAAAAAAGAGTCTAAAATGCTGGTCTTTGTCATTAGAAATGGTAAAGAGTTTCGAAAACTACATACAAAGAGACTTTTGTACAATACTTTTGTTCTTGGCATCCTGGAATATTGCAGCGTTGTTTGGAGGCCACACTATGCTTGTCACTGTCTGAGACTAGAAAGACTTCAGAAACGATATTTATGGCACTTAGCATACTCAGTCGGTAAGCGTAGAAAAGGCTATTCATACAAATCCCGACTAAAATACTTTAATTACACATCTTTAGAAAAACGACTTAAAATAAATGATCTTCTCTTCTTATATAAACTATTTAATAATAAAATCGATTGTCCGCAGTTACTACAAAAATTTAATTTTAGAGTCCCTTCAAGAATGCCAAGATCTCAAGTAGTCCCCCTGTTGCCTCCAATGCGTTCAACGGTACTCGGTTCAAGTTCTCCTGTCCCTAGATTGAGTAGACTGTTAAACTGTTTTGGCAAATCCAGCGATATCCACTCGGTAACCTTAAACACGTTTCGCAAACATTTAGAAGACTCCATAAGTGATAGCTTTTAGATAGGTGTGTGTGCGTGTGTGTGCACGTGTGTGTGTGTGTGTGTGTGTGTGTGTGTGTGTGAAAGAGATAGAGCATAAATTATTTTAAGTATTATTTGTATTTGCTCGTAATAGTTTAAAAACGCATGTGGTGTTTACCTGTAATTAATTGTACACTTGCCTAATCACCTAATTTTAAGTCATAAAATTAAGAATGAATTAGTGTAACAATTGTTGGTAAACCAATAAAAAAAAAAAAAAAAAAAATAGAATACCGTAGCTTATTACATACCCGTTCTATATACACATTCCAAAGAAACTTGCTGTCAATGTTCAAGCTTAGGTATATCTGTGACTCAATTTTTTTTATTGGTGGACAGCAGCAATTGTTTCTGCCTGCACCATGTAAGCAAGTGTGGTTATGTGCAATTATTGCAATCGATTTTATTGCAAATATTTTCAGGCTTGGTCCAAAAGAACAAAACAGAAAAAACAACAACTGAAAGAATTACACGAGTTAGTTATGTGACTCATTTAATGATAAGAAACAAGAAGATGCTATTTATACGGATTTCGCTAAGGCATTTGATCGTGTGAATCATTAAATTTTTCTGGCTAAGGCTGAATATCTCGGAATCAATGGAGATCTATTGCGCTGGCTTACTTCCTATCTAAGCCAGCGCTCTCAACTTGTAACATTGAGTGGCTATGTAATGATTCTCTTCCATTCGATTCAAAGGGTGCTCTGGCGTCCCACAAGGATCAAACTTGGGCCCACTATTATTTTTAATTTTTGTAAATGATCTGTTGGAAAAAAATCAAAGTCAGTGTCTCGCATTTGCAGACGACAATTAAATCTTTACCCGTGTTGTCGAAAACAAAGATTACCAGACATTGCAGAGAGCGTTGGATGTAATAAGTTAATGGTGCTAGAGAATCATATGTCACTTAATATAGTTAAATGCCAGGTGATATCTTTTACCAAGAATAGAAATCCTGTTAATTTTGACTATAAAATTAATGGTCGAACGCTTGGTCGTGTTTTGGTCGTGCGCGATTTATTACCTTGCGAGCCCTGTTCGTGGCATATATTACCGATGAGCAGGCGTTTGGTCCAAGAAGACGCTGGAAAAGTAATCGGCGAATGCCTCAACAGAGTCGACACCTGTACAAGTAAGTATTTAACACAGGGTTCAAAGCCACCCTTAGACTTGAGCCTGTGCACGTGGCCCCAAAAGTCCTGAGGTCGCAACTGTAGGTTTTTCTCAATACGTGCCAAGTAATTTTTATACGCGAGAGTGATACGTAACTTTATTCGGCACGCAAGTGCGAAAATGCTTTATATGATGCATCACATTTTGTTGTCAGCCAGACCCTGTGCAAACGGACTTTGCGCTTAATATATTTTATGATATCTGCACGAAACCAGACGGGGTACCTATTATGCGTAGCAGAATGTCTCTCCTTTTTATCAATTGATTGATCAAATAATCCGTACAAAATTTTCTAAAATTCATCAGTGGCTGCAGATACATCACTCTATTCAAGGACTGGTTTCCATGAGACTTCGGCGAGCAGCAATTTCAGTTCACCTATGTCTACTCTGTTAAAGTTCCAATCTCGCGATGAGTCTATGTTACTTGGCTGCAGTCGATTAAAGTTGTTACTTTGCAATTCCAGATTAACTACTATTTCAAGCGGGGGGTGGTACAGTTTGTCGGGAGGGTGTTATTGTTATAAATAAACATCATTGTATTAATGACCGTTTCGCGTTCCATTGTTATCTTTTATCGTATGTATACATAATAGTTTTAAAATTAGAAGCCTATAATTTATACTCCATGTCATTCCACTTTCAGTTGCTATGTGATAAGCATCTAGAAAAATGTTACTTTCATTATACATATTAATAATTAATTTAATTTGTTTAATAATTTTAAGGCTATACAATATTATGGGTATAAACAAGTTAAGATTTTATATTATTTTTATGCATTCACAATGCAATTTTGTTAGTATAGGAAAAATGTGATAGTAAAAAACCACGAGCCCTATAAGTAGCTTTCAGGCGGGATTCGAACCTGCGCCTCCGGGAATCCGGCCCGATGCTCTGACCAACTAAGCTACCGAAAGGCTTACACATGTAGAACATTTGTAAAAATGTTTCTTTCGGATGCGAGGGTTTCCTCACATTGATGAGGCAACGCTGGTCTACAGCGTAACAAGTGATGGCAAAATTCGACGAGTCGTGTAAGCCTTTCGGTAGCTAAAGTGCCCCGGTAACGATCATTCGCAATTGACAATGTTTACGTCATTGAAGGACCAAATGATCGTCTACAGAGGCAATTGAAGCGATTGTCATTCGAAACTACGTGATTGATGTGAATGATGGAAAGCCCATTGACAATCGCGAAT
This sequence comes from Crambus lathoniellus, assembly GCA_949710035.1. Classification (NCBI taxonomy): domain Eukaryota; kingdom Metazoa; phylum Arthropoda; class Insecta; order Lepidoptera; family Crambidae; genus Crambus; species Crambus lathoniellus. The sequence continues at coordinate 15,113,647 of OX453318.1, forward strand.
GACGCTACCAATAAAATTGATCGTCTCGTTGTGCGATTGACAGGTTTTTCGATGAGAAACATAGCGCGAGCAATTGACGCATCGAATGAAGCTCCATCATTCGCACCTTCAATTGAAACGGTCAATCACGTAACAATTGACGAATGACGATTGATCGTTACCGGGGCACTTTAGTTGGTCAGAGCATCGGGCCAGATTCCCGGAGGCGCGGGTTCGAATCCCGCCTGAAAGCTACTTATTAGGGCTCGTGGTTTTTACTATCACATTTTTCCTTTATAAACAAGTTAAGTTAAGTTAAGATAAGACAGTGACAGTCTTATTTTTACCCGACTACGGCAAAGCAAAAAAAAGGAGGGTTATGAGTTTGACCGGTATGTATGTATGTTTGTATGTATGTTCATCTGTTCCCGCATAACTTCTAAACTGCTGATCATATATTCACAATTGAGGTATCGTTGGAAGCGTCTTGATTGTCTGCTGGTTATAGGCTATGTCACGTCACATGAAATTGAATATGGCGCCCTCTAGACGACATAATGTTGTGAACTAAAAAACTTTTTTTTGAGAAGAATATCGTGTTTGGTATCAAATAAAAGCTCTTGGTGAGCTCGTTTCAAAAATATATATTTTATTGTTACTGGCGGCTTTGCTTGCATAAATCGAATTTTGACTTTATCACGAAATTTATCATCATCATATCGCCGAACGACGCCCACTGCTGGGCATAGGCCTCCCCCAAGGAACTCTACAACAATCGATCATGCGCTGCCCGCATCCAGCGGCTTCTCGCGACTTTGACCAGATCGTCGGTCCACCTTGTAGGGGGCCTGCCCACGGAACCAGTACGCGATCGCTATTCGAGAACCTTTTCCCCCCAACGGCCATCGTTTCTCCGCGCTATCTGTTCCGCCCACTGCCACTTCAACGGTACAATCCTTCGAGCGATGTCGGTTGTTATAGTTCTCCTGTGAATCTCATCGTTTCTGATTCGATCGAGCAGGGAAAAACCAAGCATCGCTCTCTCCATTGCTCGCTAGATGACTTTGAGCCTTCTTTTGAGACCCATAGTAAAAGACCACGTCTCACTTCCATAGGTCAGTAAGCCAGTAATGACTGGCAACACACACTGGTCAAAGACTTTCGTTTTGAGACATGGAGGTATTTCGGACGCGAATATATGCCGGAGCTTCCCAAACACTGCCTATCCGAGCTGAATTCGTCGAGAGATCTCTTTCTCGGACTTGGACTTACTAACTGGACCGTTTGCCCTAGGTAAACAAAGTGTTCAACAACTTCGAGCGTAATGTTCCCAACGACTGGAGCGGGTGAAACTTGGGTATTGGATATGATTTTCGTCTTATCCATGTTCATCTTTAGACCCGCTCTTTGAGAAGAATTACTGAGATTTCGAGCATTATGTTCTGGTCTTCCAAGGTCTCAGCCATAAGAACTACATCATCGGCAAACCGTTTGTGTGTTAGGTGCTCGCCATTGATGTTGATGCCGCATCCTTTCCAATGCAGAAGCTTAAAAATATCCTCCAACGCAGTTGTGAACAGTTTCGGACAGATGACGACGTCTCCCTGTCTCACCTCGCTGTAGTTGGATAGGATTACAGCTCTGGTTCTGTAATCGTATTGACATGGTGGCGTTTTGGTATAAGTACCTGAGCACATAGATGTACATGTGGTCTACTTGGCACCCCTGGGGAGACTGCAGCACCGCCCAGCTCTCAATCGAATCCATGGCTTTCTCGTAGCCCACGAACGTCTAGCAAAGTGGCAAGTTGTACTCTTCGGTCTTCTGTATAACTAGCCGCAGCGTATGAATGTGGTCTTTGGTGCTATAGCCTTTCCAGAGCCCGGCTTGTTCGGTAGGTTGGAAGTCGTCGAACAACTTATAGATATAGCTCAGAAACGTGATGGGTCTGTGGTTCTTCAAAAGAGTCCTACCATCCTTCTTGAAAAACGCTTCTGCCCCATGCCTTTGGCGTTTTGCCCTCGAGGATGATTGAATTGAAAAGCTTTAAGTATTGGCTTTCCGCCCGCTCTCAGAAGCTCTGTTGTGCCCGCCCGCCGCCTTGTTGTTTTTAAGTTGCTTGAGAGCCATTGTTTTAAATTTGAGCCGGTATTGGTCGGAGCGTGGATTTTATCAGCCGCGATCTTTCAAGCTTAACATTGATATTCAATGTGCCTCTTACCATACGGTGATCGCTTACTTTCTTAAAAGCGGTGATCACACTGACATCATTGAGGATGTGCTTCTTGGTCGACATGTTAAAATCGATCTCGTTTTTGACTGTGCCGTCCAGGCTGATCCAGGTACATTTGCCGGTTACGGGCTTCCTGAAGAAGAAGTTCATCATAAAGAGGTTCTCCGTCTCCATGAAGTCTGCCAACATGTGGCCACTATTGTTCCGTTGCCCAAATCCAAATTGCCCCACTCTCAACTCATCACTGCAACGTTGCCCCAACTTAGCATTGAAATCTCCCATCACAACCGTGTAGTGGGCTTTATAGCTATGCATGGGTTTCGAAGCCTCCTCATACATAGACTCCACTTCGTCATCGTCATGTGTCGAGGTCGGAGCGTATACTTGTATGACCGACACGCTTCCGATGGTGATCACGTTGTTGACTAGGGACTTGTGGAATGTGGACAACACCTAGGGACTGTTGTTCGCCCTCCCGGCGGTAAAGTAAGTTACCGGATTGCAGGATAATCGAGTTCTCTTCGGACTTCAGATAATCCAATGATGTCCCAGTGTAACTTACTAAACCTCTTCAAACTCTATGAGCTTCGAGTCAGTCCGCAATATGCTCGTGTTGTAGGTTGCCAGGTCAAGTCATCTGTGTTGGTAGCCTGGTCTTACCCGGGGATTCTCAGCACCCCTGCCCCGCCGTTACCATAGCCGCTGGTAGCTAGGAATAGCGGGGCCGCCGTGGACTGGGGGCTGATTTATTTGGTGTAAAACCCTTTTTTTGCCATAATCGCCACGCTTGGCCTGCCAAGTGTTGGCGATCGCAGTATGTCCTGCTGTTACATGGAGACGCTGCTGCCCCACTCTTGATGGCAGTTTTCCGTCTGTCGCCTCTTACGACGCCCTTGAGAAGAGAGGGGGTAGTGCTATTTTTATGTGCCGGCACTACACAGCGCAAAATTATGACCCCAAAATGATGTAAATAAAAATTAAGTTCAAAAACTAAAACCCGACTAAGTGAAAATCACGCTCTAAAAAGTATGAAACAAGAAAATATTCTCATCTGAAATTGCCGTGGTCGTATGCCCACAAACGACTATATACTATAACAAAACAATATTTTCATTCTAGGGAAAAGTGGCATACGACCACGGCAATTTCAGATGATAATATTTTCTTGTTTCATACTTTTTAGAGCGTGATTTTCACTTAGTCGGGTTTTAGTTTTTGAACTTATTTTTTTTTGATTTTACATATTTCAAAGTCATGTTCAGTGGCACAAATTGTTGTGTGTAATGGGTAACATTTTAAGCTCGGTATTTAGTAGTTCAACTTTATAGTCCCCAACGCTTTTTTCATTAGCATTATCAGCTTGATTGATCTTTGTTCTTTGATTGAAATTTATTTGCAAACAAAAGACAAGTCCGTAAAAAATAATAATTTATATATCATTGGCTGTGAATGTGATATTAATGTTCCATATTTGCCGTAGTGAACTAGTGAACGGGGTTTGAAGGCGACCCCGCAGCCTCGGCGATCTCGTGAAATAGAACTTCCACGCCGAAATGGTCTGAAGAAGTCTGGTCTAAGAAAAAACTTTGAACCTAAGACCGAAATAAATGGGTATAGGCGAAATGATTTTTGGTCGAAAGTCGACATAGACTTATTAATGTTTCAGGCATATAGAGAACAAAGGAATTAAAACTTCCATGGCTAGGTCACAGCGAGTACTAAGTGATTACCTAATTTTATGACATTATCAGTCCTTGCCTACAATTTATTATAGTACGCCCGTCAATAGGTTTTAGGTGCATTAATAAGCGAGCAATAAAGAGAAATAATACGTGAAAGAGACGGATTCAACGTTTTAGTTTGACTTTACATTTTGTTTGAGCTATTGTGTGATTATTAACGTCTGTTGAAGTAGTATTTGTAATAAGTTATTTAATATGTCTAAAAAATATTTTCAACTAAGTTCGATAGTAGATAAGTCTGTGACCGTCATTTTTGTAATACTTCATATGATTTTAACTTTGAATTTCGGTTTTCTCTCGGGAAATTCTCGATTTTCTGCTTTAAGATCAAAGTATTTATCAATGGCACAATTATTGTGTGCAACGGGTTATATTTCCTACTGTTTGCTTTATAGATTTGAATCCCCACTGGTTGTACCATTTACAGTTTCGGCTATTACTTCATTTATTTTAACATTGTACAGCGACCACAAGTCCTTCTTTAAACTGCAAAAAGAATTTGATTCCATAGATTTGAAATTGCAAAGTTTTCCAAATATTGGATGCCACGTCAAAATTAAATTCATAGCTGCCATCATAGTATGTTTGTCATGGAGAATTGGAAGTCATTTTTATATTTGCATTTCAAACTACTTTTCTTGCAATTTTGTTGAGTCTCTAGGTTTGTTTCATTTACTTCACTATGAAACTACTATTGTGGTTTGCTCCTTTATCTTCTTACATGCTTATTACCGTTTAAAATGCATCAATCATTGCATCAAAAATAGGAACGTTGATATTAATAAATCTTTACTTGTATACAAAGACATAGCTGATATAATTGATAACATCAAAATAGTATTTGAGTGTGTGGTTAGTAAATCAAAACATTTATGATTGACCAACGTACCTATATACCTCCAAAATTAAATGTAATAATTAAAAATATTTCAGTACTTTCTTGCATTGGTTTACAAAGTACCAGAGTTTTTATGTGTGATTTACCTTCACTTAAAAACTATGATGGTTGATCCCGTAAGTTGTTAAATTAATCTATCTCAACTTTTACATATAAATTACTTAAGTATGCTGTAAGCATTGTAGACTGCGCGTCAGATAAGTCTGCGCGAGGTTGAAATCGAATACTAATCTTTTACCATAACCTCAGAACAACTAGCTGGCGCTGTCACTAGCGCCAATAACACCCCAGCCGTGCGCAGAATTATCTGGCACGGACACTAGTTTTGAAACGGATAATTTCTTTGTGATCTATGAAAAGGATTTCAATCCCTTCTAAAGAGACCTTCAGTAAAAATGTTTCTTCAGTTTGAAGATTATCACTTAATTGGTAAAGTAATGTGAAATGGGTTTGAATGCACTAACATTCACATTTTAATTGCCTTTATTTCGTAGGTATATGAGAGAGCATGTTGATGACTCTTGTGGATCATCCTGCCTAGCTGTAAAAAAATACATGAAGTAAATCATCAGCCATGGTCAATTATTTTTATTTTTCACCTTTTCTTTATTTACAGTTAAATGCGCTGATATTAGAGGTGGGTTTCATGTCTTTGCACTTCGCTTTACTTTGTGCGCCCACGATATCCGCTGCTTTTGTGTCATCAGAAATAGAAAAATTGAAACTGAATCTTCACAAAATGTTACTACAAGATAGAGGTCAGTTACATGCAGTTTTTTTATTAATTCACTAGCTTTCCGCCCGCGGCTTCGCCCGCGTGAACTACATGACGTTATCCCGCGGGAATGTAATTTTTTTAGCCTATGTTCCTCTCCAGGCTTCAAAGTATCTGTGTTCCAAATTTCAGCCAAATCCGTTCAGCCGTTATGGCGTGATTGAGTAACAAACATCCAAACATCTAAACATCCAAACATCTAAACTTTCGCATTTATAATATTAGTAGGATTACGAGATGTCAAAGCAACAACGATAGAAAAGTTGGAACTACAGTGCGACAAACTTCGCTGTGCCAGTGACAGCATTTTGTAGCAATAACCGGCCCTGACTTCTAAGAACTTCAGCCGGCAACAGCTATGGTTGGACAACAACTTGACAGCAAAATGACATTAAAAAAACACGACTTACAGTTTTTGGCCACTGGAACAGAAAACGTTGACGCACTGTAAACCGTTTGGCTTGATATGGACATGTTTTAAGAAGATGATGTACATATTACTACAAATGGACATGAATGTTGATGAAACGAGAGTTGAAGAGTAACAGGGAAACGGCAATATAAGGTTGATTGATTGTAGGCGTCATTATATGAATGTGAAAGGATTAAATAAGGATATAGAAAGGTACTTATGACTTATGAATTTTCGATTGTAATATTGGTTTCAGATGGTGTGCAAGAGGAAGAGATGCTGCTGTTTGTGGAATATGTGCATGCACGTCCTCTAAAACTGCGGCTGTTCAGAGTTCTGCCATTGGACTGGTCACTGCCACTGACCCTCCTGAACTTCGTGATCTCATACCAGATCTTGATAGTACAATTCACGCACTTATTCTAAAGTTTTATTATACTTGAATTTGTAAACTAAATATTGTATAACCTACTTTTCATTATACATAATTTGAATCGACGCTCAAGTTAAATAATTTATTTTGTTTGAAAACCTTGTTACTAGGGACCTGACAAGCCTCATAAATTTTTGGACCAAAATCCAAAGTAGCCGGCTAAAGAAGTGGTTACCTAATGAAACGCATAACATTTTTCACCATAAACATGAAACGCATCGTGTAGAATGGCATCATAATTTCATAACGCATTCTTTGTTTAGCTGAAATTTGCAAGGCATAATCCTCGAAAGGCATAATTTCAATAAGCATAACTATCTAAAGGCATAACTTTTAGATGCCATAATACTTAAAATGCATAAATTTAACAGAATAATACGTTTATTTATTTAGGTCTGTGCAAGTTATAAAAAAAAACTTTTCTAAAGCTTCGCCGGCCGCGAGCCAAGCGGCGTTTTGGACACTGTTTTAACTTAACAAAACCTAAAACGACTGTTAGGATTTCTTGGGCGGTGGGGGGCTTTACCCCCCGAGCCCCCTTGATGGGACAACAAAAAGTATATCATCTGTCCTTACCCAAATTTTTGATCAAAAATGCGTTTTTGATCAAAAAACGATGCGATTATGCTCATGAATAATCAGATGCCTTAAAACAATGATTTGACACAACCAATGAGTGTTTGCAGGCTTTATTAAATGTTGGCGTTTCGACCGAAAATTGGGACATTATCAACATTTTCATTTTGTCATCAAAACTAGACATCGAATCTCGGAAACAATGGGAAGCCAAAATTTCTAACTTTGCTTATGAGCTATCAAATCTCGCCGACTTTTAGAATTTTAACAACATCGATTTAGATCCCTTGAGTTTTTGAATTCTACCAAAGTAACGAATAGGTATTTTGTCACACCACGTTGCAACTCATTATCAACGTAATAAACCATCTATATGCTCAATTTGCTCCAGCATTGATCATAAACTAGGAAATTGTAAACGATTCGCTAAGAGACATTATTACTATTGTGGCGAAAAAGCATTTTGAATAACGTCTTGGTGGTGCAGTGCGATAACCCGCGAGTGTGTGCAATTAAAGTGACCGTGGAGCACAGGGCCTTTTTAGTGTTTAGCGTTTACATGCCCACAGATAATAGTGCGAACCTGTCGGAGTTTACGGATTGTCTCGGTCTGGTAAGCGCTATTATTGATACTAATAACATCGAAACTGCTTATATCCTAGGCGACTTTAACGCGCATCCCGGAGAACTTTTCTATAATGAATTGGATTGTTTCTGTTCCGAGTCGAGTTGGATGTGTGCCGATATCGTTTCGTTGGGTGTTAATTCGGAAACATTTACCTTTGTGAGTGAAGCAAACGGTGCGAGACGATGGCTCGATCACTGCGTTGTGACTGGCTCGGCGATGCAAACGGTTGACAATGTATATGTAAAGTATGATGTACTATGGTGGGATCACTTTCCTCTTGTAATGCAATGCAATTTAGGTAGCATAAAACCAAAAGTTTACGAATCAAATATTAGTGTGTTTCTTAATAAAATTCGTTGGAATGAAAGAAAGCCTGAACAAATAGAAACCTATACTAAATTATGTAACGATAGCTTGAGACTTATTGACTTTCCTATGGAATTGTGTGCTTGTAGTGACTATGTATGTAATAATCTTGACCACAGATGTATTATTGATAAAATGTATGACAATATTATTGATGCTTTGTGTAAGGCAGCCATAACCGGTTGGAATAGATATGTAAGAAACTCGCACAGGGAGGCGGAACTTAAATTTGAACTCTGGGTGCTACATGGAAGGCCAAGGATAGGCCATGTTTGGAATGAGATGCACACAAGCCGTAAAATTTTTAAGTCCCGTTTGTGATGGTGCCAAAATAACAGTGAGCAAATAAAAATGGATGCTTTAGCAGCTCAACATTCCAAGCATGACTTCCGTGGCTTTTGGAAAGCAACAAACAGGCTTAATAGTAAACCGGGCACACCTGTAAGTGTCAATGAAGTGTGTGAACCTTCGGACATAGCAGAGATGTTTAGACAGCATTTCACAGTGAAATCACCGTTAGGACCATCAACGCTTGGGTGCAGTGCTGGTGCTGGTTGTAGTGGCCAGAAGATAAATGCTCGTTTTGTGGCAAAAGATGTCAATATTGTAATTAAATCAATGTCACGGGGCAAGTCTCCTGGCCACGACAACCTGAGCATCGAACACCTTAAGAATGCAGGTTGTCACCTACCAAGAGTATTGGCAATGCTTTTCTCATTGTGCGTAGGGCATTCTTACTTACCGGCTCAAATGATAAGAACTGTTGTGATACCGATTGTTAAAAACAAAGCCGGTGATACTAGTGAGATTAGTAACTATAGACCAATATCGTTGGCTAGTATTGTCACGAAAGTATTTGATAGTCTGCTTAATAAACTGCTTGAACAACATCTTCAATTTCACGATAACTAATTTGGATTCAAACCTGGGGGTCTACCGGCTAAAAATATGAAGTTCAGATCCATATTACTGATTTCAAGCCCAGACCCATAATATGGGCTTCAATTGGAGCTACCGGCTAACTGTTTTTCCGGATCTGGATTTCGTGAGTGAATGATAGTCGCGTCTTGTTGCATCATTTCAAATAAATACCAATATTTAACAAAATATTATTATTTCTCTGCATTTTTTACTCTTATTATTTATATTTTAAATGACAACGGACAAAGTCGATAAAAACAATTAATTTAGTTCTTCATAGTATTAAAAACAAGTATTCCTAAAATAAATAATGTACGTATCAATTAATAACCAAACGCAAATGACAAGCCTTTCTACAGTATTCCACCTATGAAAGATCTTAGTCCAATATGCATTTGATCAAAGAATTTATCAATGATTTGATAAGTGGAATACCACCCTTAACTTTACTTTTTGAATAAGCGATTTTCTGAGAGGCCATTTAAAAAAAAAAAAGCTTCCAATTGCTTCACTAGATGGCGTTGAATAAGTATGTACATGTCTATGGTATATTTTGGTATGAAACATATTTAAATTAATTACTTTTTAACAACCCAAAGGAAACTAATAATATATTAAATAAGTACTACTGTGAGGAACAGAAACGAAATAGGTAAATTTAAAGATTTAGGTAAATAAACAACATCTGTCTGACGTTCCGTTTTACGTAAAAAAGTCGCGTCAAAGTAAAATTTATAACGTTCCGTTCCTTCTAACTGCATAGGTGGGACAGCGCCATCTAGTGACTGAGCTTTCAGAAAATCGCCCATTATGTAAATAACACAAAATTAATAAAAATAACGAATTAAGTTCAAAAACTAAAACCCGACTACTGAAAAATCACGCTCTAAAAAGTATGAAACAAGAAAATATTCTCATCTGAAATTGCCGTGGTCGTATGCCACTTTTCCCTAGAATGAAAATATTGTTTTGTTATAGTACCTACGACTAGGCGTACGACCACGGCAATTTCAGATGAGAATATTTTCTTGTTTCATACTTTTTAGAGCGTGATTTTTCAGTAGTCGGGTTTTAGTTTTTGAACTTAATTTTTATTTATATTATTTTGGGGTCATAATTTTGCGCTGTGTAGTGCCGGCACATAAAAATAATAGCACTACCCCCTCTCTTCTCGAGGGGGTGTCGTAAGAGGTGACAGAGGGAAAACTGCCATCAAGAGAGGGGCAGCAGCGTCTCCATGTAACAGCAGGACATACTGCGATCGCCAATACTTGGCAGGCCAAGCGTGGCGATTATGGCAACCCCCCTTTCCCCCCCCAAATGGTTTTACACCAAAAAAATCTGCCCCCAGTCCACGGCGGCCCGCTATTCCTAGCTATTAGCGGCTATGGTAACGGCGGGCAGGGGGTGCTGAGAATCCCCGGGTAAGACTAGGCTACCAACACAGACGACTTGACCTGGCAACCTACAACACGAGCATATTGCGGACTGACTCGAAGCTCATACAGTTGGAAGAGGTTGTTAGTAGATAAGTTACACTGGGACATCATTGGATTATCTGAAGTCCGAAGAAAACTCGATTATCCTGCAATCCGGTAACTTACTTTACCACCGAGAGGGCGAACAACAATCCCTAGGTGTTGTCCACATTCTACAAGTCCCTAGTCAACAACGTGATCACCATCGGAAGCGTGTCGAGCCGGGTAGCGTACCCGATACTCAGAATATCGAAACGGTATTCGCTAAATGTCATACAAGTATACGCTCCGACCTCGACACATGACGATGACGAAGTGGAGTCTATGTATGAGGAGGTTTCGAAACCCATGCATAGCTATAAAACCCACTACACGGTTGTGGTGGGAGATTTCAATGCTAAGTTGGGGCAACGTTGCAGTGATGAGTTGAGAGTGGGGCAATTTGGATTTGGGCAACGGAACGATATCGGCAAGATGTTGGCAGACTTCATGGAGACGGAGAACCTCTTTATGATGAACTCCTTCTTCAGGAAGCCCGTAACCGGCAAATGGACCTGGATCAGCCCAGACGGTAATGTCAAAAACGAGATCGATTTTAACATGTCGACCAAGAAGCACATCCTGTATGATGTCAGTGTGATCTCCGCTGTTAATCGTATGGTCAGAGGCACATTGAATATCAATGTTAAGCTTGAAAGATCGCGGCTGATAAAATCCACGCTCCGACCTATACCGGCTCAAATTTAAAACAATGGCTCTCAAGCAGCTTAAAAACAACAAGGCGGCAGGCGGGCACAACAGAGCTTCTGAGAGCGGGCGGAAAGCCGGTATTTCCCTGCTTCCAAGTGGCAGTGGGCGGAACAGATAGCGCATAGCGATCGCGTACCGGTTCCGTGGGCAGGCCCCTACAAGGTGGACCGACGATCTGGTCAAAGTCGCAAGAAGCCGCTGGATGCGGGCAGCGCAGGATCGATTGTTGTGGAGTTCCTTGGGGGAGGCCTATGCCCAGCAGTGGGCGTCGTTCGGCGATATGATGATGATGAATTTCGTGATAAAGTCAAAATTCGATTTATGCAAGCAAAGCCGCAAGCAACAACTAATAAAATATATATTTTTGAAACGAGCTCACCAAGAGCTTTCATTTGATACCACACACGATATTCTTCTCAAAAAAAAGGTTTTTTAGTTCACAACTTTATGTCTTCTAGAGGGCGCCATATTCAATTTCATGAGACGTGACATAATCTATAACCAGCAGACAATCAAGACGCTTCCAACGATACCCCAATTGTGAATATATGATCAGCAGTTTAGAAGTTATGCGGGAACAGATGAACATACATACAAACATACATACATACATACATACCGGTCAAACTCATAACCCTCCTTTTTTTGCTTTGCCGTAGTCGGGTAAAAAGGCATATCTTTTAGGGTCAACTATGGTTTCTCTTCGATTTGTGTGCGCTAATTACGTGAACAATTTGACAAATGACCCCGTCATGGCAAAATTTTGTAGAAGTTATTATTTGGGTCATTTTGTGGTTAATGTTCTTCATTTCCTCTTATGATACTACCCGTAAGGCTCATTATCAGAGCAAGGTTGCGGTCTTGAAAAGCAGACCGAATGTTCCTTATAAGTTTTATATTGACATGATGGAATGGACGGCTACTCCAAGACAAGAACATTGTTTATAAGATGATAATTACAGAGAAAATCATTCAACAGAACCTTTGAAAGATAAACAGTACAAAGTATACCGTAATAATGTCTTAAAATATGTGTTGTGAACTTGTGACAATAACAACTTGGTTAATAAATGCATGATGATACCATTTTGCAGTTCTCTATTTCTGGTTGTTAATTTCTTGTACTTACCTACTTATACCTTTGTGTTTACATAAATTATTAGTATATTGTGACAAATTCAGACTAAACAAAGCCAATATTCTCAATTAAGAAGTGCCACAACACAACCCTTCCAGAATTGAAAATAAGCAATGTTTAGTTTCTTGAATTCATATTTTAACACTTATTTATGTAACATAGGTAGGTACTTATTTTTATCATTATCTTTATTTTATATAAATTTGCTATGAAAGAGAAATAAAATTACTATCATTTATGAGGATGATTAAATAGTTAGACCTGTAAATACATAAGTTATTTATTTCTTCAGCGGCCAGAAGTTATTTTTTTTTCTATGATTTTTCAGTTTAGCACATCTTATGTTTTCAGTTGTTAACTTAAATATAAATAAGTGGGTTTTTGACATTACAATTTAACAGCAATTAAGAAAATTAACAAATTGTCTATTAACTCATAATTTTATTTGAAAAATATGAGCTTTAAGCGCTGTCTCATAAGAGTTGCACACAATAGACAGGTATAGATGTGCATTGTAGCTATGCTATATTGTACTTAGTAAGTACAACATAGCATAGCATATTATGTAGTTATACTACTTACTACAAAATACTTTTACAAAATAGCACATAACGTGGATTAGGTACTTTGAATAGAAATTGCTAAATAAATAGGTTAATAATATGGTTTATTTATTCAGTAATTCTGAAATAATTGCATCAACCCGAAACGAAAAACAGACAAACTAGAGTTAGTCTGTTAAGTATATAACAAATGATAACAGATGGGAGCTTTTATTGAAATTTATAACTTAAACTTCTATCGATTAGGTTAAAAATAAAAAGATATTTGTTCGACAGAAATGATTAAAAATAAGCAATGATTAAACTGTTCAAATAAAATAAAATTCCTTTATTTCTTTGCTTACTGACTATTTTAGTACAAAATCACAATATTAAAATTAAAATAGGCTACTTATGATAACATAAAGTTACACCTAGCAAAATATGGAGAGACTAACTTCTCTCCACTCTCCTCAGAATGCCTTTGAAATAAGAAGCCAGATGCACTGCAGAAACGTGGAAGCGCCAACAAGGATTTAAAGATGTTAGTGAATAACACACGCAGGGCATTGTAGGAAAGCTGGATAAAGTTTGACCACAGACTACTGGTATAAAAATTTTGACAATAGGCTTTAATAATAAAGTAAAATTTACTTCTACTGTACACCAAGCAAACCTATGTCTCACCATGTTACCACTGACCAACAAAGCCCTGCATCCCTATCCATCTATATCAGAATAAATTGACATACAGAGTTTCAGTTACTCTAGGTATTTAACCTGACTTACACGGCCCAAGGGAACCCTGTTCAAAAGTAACAGGGGCACATTTTCAAGTCTCTTAATGTTACCCCTGAAGATCATGAATTCACTCTATTTCTCGTTGTACCTTAGGCTGTGCTTCCATATATAGTCATCGCAGGAGCTTTTTGGGGCCACCCAGCGATAGGCTGAGCAGCACAGCACCATGTCATCAGCATAACTGATATTATTCACACAGACATTATCTATATAACAACCATGTGTGCTGCTCAGCCCAGCGATGAGCTTGTCCATATATACATATATAAGAGCGAAGTCAGCCCATCCTGTCTAACACCGCATAAACTCTTCAGAGCATGTATTTCCCCACTTTACCACATTTTTCTGATTACCATACCAATGTGCCAGTACATTTATAACCTCAGCCAACGAGAAACATCTTTAACTTTAAGTTTTGTCCAAAGGTCCAAAGCTTATCATAACTTCATAACACACAAGATCAAATGCTTTGCTGAGGTCTTAAAACATGCATTTATAGGAAGGAGTTAGCTTTATAACATAATAAATAACAGAGAACTTTAACACAGCTCAATATCACTTGTGTCAATCAATCACCAATCAATAGCACTTTCCGTAGACAATATCCACAAAAAAGTGGCTATTGATAATATCACAGAACACAATTACTCCAAGGAGGATAATAAGTATTATCTAGCACTTCAGCACACTTCAGCCAGAATGGTGGCTAGGCTAGTCTAGGTATTTGGTTTAATTTTTGTGTTTCGGATTAAAATCCTCAAAGCAGTAAAAACAAAATATATAACCGTACCTACATAAAATAAAACTTTCCTATTTTTGATTTACATAGTATCTTCATTACTTTCATTAAATGCCTAATTTTTATCAAAAGTAGGTCAACAATTTATCTTTAAAGTTATGTAAATCCCGATAACGAAACAAGAAACGAAAATTTGAATTTCGCGGGTAAAATTCCATTACATGACTTCGAGAGAAAGGAACAGCGAAATAGCAATTTGTGTTTGTCTCTTTCGCTCCATCTTTTCGCTCCGCTTTTAAACTCTCTTCTGCTAAAGTTCAACGTTTTACAAGTGCTAGGAAATGAAGTTGATTACACTCAAAAGTAGCAAGTTATTTCACACAAATTGAGAAATTAAACTTTTCCATGAATCTTCCGATACCAAAATACTCGCCTGCTTCATTTGACATAACGATATGAATCTGGGTTTCGAGTTTTTACTTTTTACAAAATACCGATTCTGGGCTTCAACTGTCAAAAATGTATAGAGAATTTTCTTCGTCATTCACTCTTTTTCTGACATATGGGTATGGGAAGAAATATGAAGTCCATGGAATTAGGCGGTACCGCCAAGTTCAGATTATGGGCTTCAAATGTCAAATAAAGCCCATATCCATATCCAGATTTTTTAGGCGGTAGACCCCCTGGCCTGTCCACTGAGACGGCGGTGCTGTGCCTTAAGCTTTAAGCAGACTGTCAGGTACTATACCGACAGGAATACGCCCATTTTTGCATGCTTCCTTGACTTGTCAAAGGCGTTTGATCTGGTTCGCTATGATCTACTATGGCAAAAGCTTTGCATGACGTCTGTACCTGTACCAGATGAACTAATACGCATACTCAAACATTGGTACCAAAACCAGATCAACGTCGTGCGATGGTCGGGAGCTTACTCAATGCCTTACGTATTGGAGTGCGGGGTGAGGCAGGGGGGTCTGACCTCCCCCAAACTCTTTAATCTATATGTGAATGCGTTAGTTGAGGAGCTCAGTAGCACGCATATCGGCTGCCATATTGGTGGGGTATGCATGAATAATATTAGATATGCAGACGATATGGTGCTGCTTAGTGCCTCTGTGTGTGGCTTATATAAACTACTTGACATCTGTGAAAATATGCTGCTGAACATGGTTTGTTGTACAATGTCAATAAAAGCGAAGTCATGGTTTTTCAGGTCAGACGAAGGTGTGTCAATGTAATACCCCCTATCAAACTTAAAGGGTGCGTTCTAAATAGAGTAGATCAGTGTAAGTACTTGGGACACCTTGTAACGTCGGACCTCAAAGACAACGCTGACATTGAAAGAGAGCGAAGGGCATTATCTGTTCGGGCCAATATGTTAGCACGCCGATTTAGTCGATGCTCGAAGAATGTCAAAGTCACCTTATTTCGGGCCTTTTGTACATCATTTTATACTTGTAGCCTGTGGTTGGATTATACACAGAAAACATATAATGCCCTTCGCAATCAGTACAACAATGCATTCAGGGTGCTGTTGGGGCTGCCCCGGTTTTGCAGCGCATCGGGGATGTTTACCGCAGAGCGCGTGGATTGCTTTTACACAGTGATGCGGAAGCGGTGCACATCCCTGGTGCGTAGGGTGCGGGCCAGTGCCAATAGTATTCTGAGAGAATTGGCCGAACGTTTTGACTGTCAGTATGTGAATCACTGTAACATGACTCACCTACTGACTAAAGTCAAAATAAATTATTAATAGCTGTTATTGTAATTTCAGTTTATTGTTTTGTATGAAATGTAATGTGTGTCATGACATTTTTTAATTTTTAATTTTTATTTTCTAAATTCTAATTTTATATATAATGTATACTTACCTAATTATTTAATTTTTATAATTTTTAACTTTTAATTTTTAATTTTTTAATTTTTAATTTTTATTAATTGTATATGTATAATGTGATGTGTATAATTTAATTTGGAATGTACCTAATGTTGCTGTAATGATCCAAGTTGGTCGAATAAATGAATTTTATTATTATTATCCACCCGTTATAACTTTGCCGAAATCTCCAACTTGCTTAAACTGTTTGGGTCCATATCATGCTGTCACTTCATATTGATTCCATCCCCTTACAAATTTGCAAAGCAAATCATCACACTCTTTTACATTCGAGTGTAGTTAATGTGTCAACTGACAACCAAATTGCAGCTTCGCAATCAGTTGACAATAAAAATATTATCGCCAAAGCACCACCGTCGTCAGGCCAGATCAATCATCGAAACATAACAACCAACACATGCTACTCTAATAACACGAGTCAAGTCTTATTACCAACAGCTCTAGTAACCGCTACAAACGAATACAACGGATCTTATATGACAGATGTTTGTTGGATTAGGGATCACAGGCCTCGTTTATTACGGAGTCTGCAATCCATTTGCACAGACTGAAGAAAATACCGTCCAAAAGTGTCATATCACGATAACATGTCACTTGAGAGCAAACACGTTGTTCACTGTAAATTCAAATCAAACCACGATCCAACATTTTTCATCAACATTAAAGCTCATGTTCTTCCCAAGCTCTCATCATTTCTTCCTGGAAGAGCATTCGTTCGCAATTTAGGACCAAAAACATCGGACCTGAAATAAGCCGACCCACATTTTAACATATTATCTAGCAAAAACCTAATGTTGGGCGCTGGAGTCTATTGCCATATTTTAACCAAGGGCTTAATTCAAATTTCACATAACGCAGTAATTGCACAACACACAAAGCTTGGCTGAATCCTTTCTGGCCATGTTTCAGTAGATACAAACCAAGCTCCAACTTGTGTTACCATTTTTACTTCGCACACTTGCATCAACAACAAGAGAAGCATTAGTTAGTTATTAAGATTCAGTGAAACATATTAACAAATCATCATCGAGTCATTGTCTCACGGACGATGTTACACTGGTCGTCAACATTTCTTATTTGCTTGTGTAACCACAAGAACTTGATTATTTTATCTTTATTGAAGAAGTGTTTGTATGTTCGATATCATTATTTTATGTTATATTACCACATCGCAACATATTGTAAATTTAACCATTTAGCTTTTTCATTTCGAATTTGTAACTTACCATCTCTTGTGAACCATACCTATATTTTCAACTTGTACATATACCTTCAGTTTTTGACCACCATTTTTAAATGTAACCAATAGATTTTTGACCGATATATGGTGGACAACTGGGCAATAATGAACATTCCGTTCATGGCGGGCGGCATGTTTTAGCCTCAAGGTCATGTTTTTATATATTTAAGATTACTTTATACCTACTTGATGTCACTCTATATAACTACATCGTGGTATGGTTTTACCAAACTAAATATTATAAGATTTATAAGACATAAGAGCAAATTCAAATAAATGTCTAC
The DNA here is from genome assembly GCA_949710035.1 of Crambus lathoniellus. Classification (NCBI taxonomy): domain Eukaryota; kingdom Metazoa; phylum Arthropoda; class Insecta; order Lepidoptera; family Crambidae; genus Crambus; species Crambus lathoniellus. Next base: position 15,131,479 of record OX453318.1, read on the forward strand.
GCCTGAAAGCACCCCGCTTTTTTCAGGACTTGAACCCGTTAACTTGAATATTCGGTCTAAGAAACACACTTCTGTGTTGTGACGTGACGCAAGCATATTTGTTTCATACATTTAGTATGGACACGACAGAGACACGCGCCGCACTGCATTAATTTGTTTCTAACCATGCCAAATGTATGAAACCGTGGTATCGCGCGTCAACACACCGCGCCACACAAGTATGTTTCAACATAAATGTTCTCCCAATCAAGTCTCCTGGTAGCTCAATTCTTTACTTCGCAGCAATTTGGTCTAGCTAGTTGGTCTGGGAATGGGTGGCGTATGCAAAAAGAAAAACACTGGTTTATACGAAAGTATTTACGATGTAAATAAAACATTAAGGCTGATGATTGATGATAGATGTGTTTGAATAAAATTATAATCAGCTACCATACATGATGATCAAATGTAGGCAAATAAAATTTTTGAGATCATATCTCGACCATTTTCTTAATTAATTGAGTTGAATGTTCCTTTGAACGATGAACATATTTTTATTGTTCTTTCTTTTTGTTCATTTCGTGGTTGGAACGAAGATTGACGTTTGTAAAATCTAATCCAAAAATGAAAGTCGATACCATAATGACTGTCTTTTATGGAATTGTGCATTTCACATTAGCATTAAATTTCGGATTCTTGTCGGGAACCTCTCCGAGTATAGCCCAGAAAGTGAAAATTTGTTCCTATATACAACAGTTGTGTTTCGCGGGTTATTTATTATTCTGCTATTTCTTAAGATTCAATGTGTTGTTTACAATTGCCGGTCTGCAAGGGATAGTCGTTTCAACAATTTTAACAATTTTTAGTGACAACAATTCATTCTATAGAATGTTAATAGATTTTGATGCCATAGACATAAAAATGAGTACAGATACAGGGCATTTTGTTAAAGTCAAGTTAATGCTTTGTACTGCCGCGACCATTTTCATAAGACTGTGTTTTTATACAATTAATTGTGTGGATGCGTCTTTATTTTGTACCTTACCAGGCATTGCAGTATTGTTTCATATCCTTCATTTTGATACTGCCATGGTTTTTTCTGCTTTCATTTTTTACTCTGCCTATTGCCGACTGAAAATCTTAAATTTTAAAGTGAGAAGGGGAAGAATCAATATAAGTAAATATCTTATTTTATACAAAAGTATAGCTGATGTCATTGATCGGTTTATGAAAGTATTTGAGTATGTGGTTAGTAATCTTATTACGACCGGAAATATTATAAGTGACACCCAAAACTGCAGTCAATAATAATGAAATTATTATTTCAGTGTTCAGTGAACTTGCTTTATAAAGCGTCAGAATTATTATTCTTGACACATGCATCGCTCTGGGATATAAAAATATTTAACGTAAGCCTAATTAAGTGATCCAAACTATTTTACTTTTTTGCATTTACAATGCAATTTTTATAACTTGTTGAAAATATGGAAAATTAAGTATTAGAAAAAATAGACTCGTCCCATAACTAGCACCGATGGGACTCGAACCCACGACATTTCAATGTCAGGGCAAATGCTCTAACCACTGAGTCTGTAGCTCAGTGGTTAGAACATTCAATAATTATGTGTTTCTTAAGTCGTTAATTAGCCTGAATATTTTTTCTTAATTTAATTGTAAATTTTATGTGATCCTAAAATGTTATGTTACCTACTTGTTTTTTTCTTATAGCCTGTAGTTTTGGCGCAGAAAGTCATAAGCTTAAGTGTAACTTGCATCATGCTCACTTCTCCATCAATAGCCGCTGGTTTTATAACATTTGAAACCAGAAATTTAAAACTAACTTTACACAATCAGCTGATGCACAGAAGAGGTAATTAAGCATGATTAAAGTCTGCTTTTATTAGTTTCTGTTGCATTTTATTCATTGTGCTATTTTTAACTTGGATTTATTGCGTAAAATTTTTCACTAATATAACCGCAATTCAAATCACCCAAGTTTTCAAATATAACATCATATTATAACACTTATCAGTTTTTTTGTTTGAGTAAATCAAAGAGTCGAATGAAAATAAAGTTTGATTTTAAATTAGAAAAAATACATTCATACATATACGTACATGATTTTAAATTAGATAAAATTTCAGGTGGAGAGAATGAGGAAGGGTTGGAACAGTTCTTGAAGTACGTACAAGCTCGACCCTTGCGACTTCGCATATTTCGGATTATGTCACTAGACTGGTCGCTGCCCCTCATCATCTTGAAATTTCTCATCACATATCAAATCATTATAGTTCAGCTCACGCACCTGTTTTGAAATAAAAACTTTGAAAATTTTTCAAACTAAACTTTTGTTTTACTGTAATTACCAACCATATCATGAATCAAGTACCTATTCTGAGATATTTACGTACATTGATAAGTGGAAGCTTCATAAAAAAACTCGAATAAAAGATAATAATTATACTTTTATTAAGTACTAGCTGTTGCCCGCGACTTCATACGCACGGTAAAGTGACTTTTGTATTTGTTTATTTTATGTGTAATCTACACTTCCTTCCAGTGACCGCAAGGTATTCTGTGTGTGTATATGGGTGTAGGTCTCGGAAGCGCGGGATTCAGTGTTGCGCTTGCGATTGCTTGTTAACCGAGCTTCACGGTCCTCATCGGTTTCAAAAGCACGAAGTAACCTCATCCTCTTAGCTGACCTAGAGCCTTGCGCTAAATTACTATTTTTTTCTAGGTATTTCAAATAACAATAATCGTAATCAAATCACAATAATCAATGTCCGTTTTCCAACAATTCAAATTGATATACAACTCCATAAATCGAAATCTAATTCAAGTATAGTTTACGTAAGTATTTTTAATTCATTTAAATCACAATAACTGAGTTTTCTCAGGGTGTCAGCCGTCAAGAGTAAGCATCTTAATATACAGTGCCACAAACTTTGCTGTGCCGGTGGCCAAAATGTGAAACTAACGTGATTTTTTTTTAAGTCATTTTGCTGTCAAGTTGATGTCCAACCATAGCGCTGCTGGCGGCTGAAGTTCTTAGAAGTCAGGGCCGGTTAAATTACTACAAAAAAAAGAAAAACGTACGTAGCGCCGCTGTCACCGGCACAGAAAAGGTTGTGGCACTGTAGTCCCACACTTCTGTCTGTTCCGGTGACAGCCGTGGCAGAGGAGCTACTTGCAATACGAAATTAGCTGTCAAAATGGACTGTCCTGTCGTATGAAAACTGTTTTAGTTCCAAAGATTATCACTGCAACAGAAAAGCACGTAAGAAACTGTAAAGTATTTTTTATTTTTTTTTATTGATTGATAGGCAAGCGCTTGTCCGCTATCACGCCCCTAAGCGTTCGTTGATGCGATCTACGATGAATCGCGCTTGCCTAATGCCATAATCTGTGCTAATGCTGCGTACACACCGGACCAACAAAGGCCAACGAACGCCATCAAAGAGGTTCTGTTTTCCCCTCTGTCTCAATCAGATCATCAGAAACTCCGAATGTGAAATGGAATCGCTCCCAGTAATCCTTTACCTAGCTTTAGATTGATCTTCGAAGGCCAGAAACGTGAAGCGAGCAATGCCTGATGTCGTTCGTTGGCGTTCGTGGGGCCGCCGCCCGCCGGTCCGTACATAGTCTAAAAGGTACCGGTATAAAATATACTAAGAAGAAACCGGTCAAGAGCCAGTCGGACTCGCGCCCCGAGGGCTCCGTTGTAGTTTTTTCCATTTTAAAAAGAAGAGATGGTCTTTTCTTTTATAAAATGGAAAAAACTAAAACTGTGCTTCACCCAAAGCGACCTGCGAGTATGTAAAAATGTTTTCATCGGCGTGGCATATTCGTCCGAGAATAAAATTCGCGATGTAGAATATTGCAGTTTTTGGTCAGCTCCATCTCTTGACCGATAGTGGAACTAATAGAATTTTTGTTGATGATTTCTGAAAAAGTTTACTATTTAGAGACATTGTTTTATTGTTCCTGTAATCTTTACATAAACTTCTACTTATCACCTAAAATAAATTCAGATTTATCTCTATGCAAACTTAGGAAATAAGGGTTGGGGGGGGATGGTATTTTTTTACATTTTTCATCATAATTCAAAAACTATGCGGCTTAATACAATAAGAAAAAATATTGAGATTGTGCAAGCAGCGCTCTATTATATGATACCCTATATGCCCTAGTAGCCACACTTCAAATTTTTAAGACCCCCTTTCAGCCCCCATTGAAGAAAAAATATAAATATTTTTATTTTTCTCTTATTTGCAAAATAGTTGGACAAACGTCGGCTAAAACTATTCCAAATTTCAAGCTGATATCATTAGTAGTTCTCGAGATATCCAGCTGTGACAGACAGACAGACTTAGTCGCACTATAAGGGTTCCTTTTTACCAGTTTGGTTCGGAACCCTAAAAATCATCATAATCATTAATTCATTATTTGTCTTATGCATGGTATTAGGTACATTATTGAATTGTACAAATAATGGAAAACATCCTAAAATTGGTTTTATGTCTAAGTAATATCACAGATAAAAACTTTTACAAACTTTTGACCTAGAATCATAAAATTTGACAAACTCCAGATCTTACAGTACAAATAAAGGTAAAAAATAATGGTAATTTATAGTTTAATCACTAAAAAAACTAATACAAACTTACATTTGTAGTTAATTTCATACAAAATGTGAGTCAGTTTGTCTACGTTTTATAAGATGTCAAGAAATTTTTCCACAATAAAAGGTACCCTATATGTTGAACCAGGTTATAAGTTATTACTACACAAAATTTGGTAAAAATCCGTCCAGTAGTTTTTCTGTGAAAAGCAAACATACAAACAGACGCCCGCAAATATAAGTTTGTCAACGTTTTTTTTAATATAAAGCAATTTTCCCGCAATAAAAGGTACCCTATATGTTGACCCAGGTTATAAGTTATTACTACACAAAATTTGGTAAAAATCCGTTCAGTAGTTTTTGCGTAAAAAGCAAACATACAAACAGTTGTTATCAACGGTTTTTAAAAATGAGTACAGATACAGGGCATTTTGTTAAAGTCAAGTTAATGCTTTGTACTGCCGCGACCATTTTCATAAGACTGTGTTTTTATACAATTAATTGTGTGGATGCGTCTTTATTTTGTACCTTACCAGGCATTGCAGTATTGTTTCATATCCTTCATTTTGATACTGCCATGGTTTTTTCTGCTTTCATTTTTTACTCTGCCTATTGCCGACTGAAAATCTTAAATTTTAAAGTGAGAAGGGGAAGAATCAATATAAGTAAATATCTTATTTTATACAAAAGTATAGCTGATGTCATTGATCGGTTTATGAAAGTATTTGAGTATGTGGTTAGTAATCTTATTACGACCGGAAATATTATAAGTGACACCCAAAACTGCAGTCAATAATAATGAAATTATTATTTCAGTGTTCAGTGAACTTGCTTTATAAAGCGTCAGAATTATTATTCTTGACACATGCATCGCTCTGGGATATAAAAATAATTAAGTGATCCAAACTATTTTACTTTTTTGCATTTACAATGCAATTTTTATAACTTGTTGAAAATATGGAAAATTAAGTATTAGAAAAAATAGACTCGTCCCATAACTAGCACCGATGGGACTCGAACCCACGACATTTCAATGTCAAAGCAAATGCTCTAACCACTGACTCTGTAGCTCAGTGGTTAGAGCATTCAATAATTATGTGTTTCTTAAGTCGTTAATTAGCCTGAATATTTTTTCTTAATTTAATTGTACATTTCATGTGTTATGTTATGTTACCTACTTGTTTTTTTCTTATAGCCTGTAGTTTTGGCGCAGAAAATCATAAGCTTAAGTGTAACTTGCATCATGCTCACTTCTCCATCAATAGCCGCTGGTTTTATAACATTTGAAACCAGAAATTTAAAACTAACTTTACACAATCAGCTGATGCACAGAAGAGGTAATTAAGCATGACTAAAGTCTGCTTTTATTAGTTTCTGTTGCATTTTATTCATTGTGCTATTTTTAACTTGGATTTATTGCGTAAAATTCAAATCACCCAAGTTTTCAAATATAACATCATATATAACACTTATCAGTTTTTTTGTTTGAGTAAATCAAAGAGTCGAAGTGAAAATAAAGTTTGATTTTAAATTAGAAAAAATACATTCATACATATACGTACATAATTTTAAATTAGATAAAATTTCAGGTGGAGAGAATGAGGAAGGGTTGGAACAGTTCTTGAAGTACGTACAAGCTCGACCCTTGCGACTTCGCATATTTCGGATTATGTCACTGGACTGGTCGCTGCCCCTCATCATCTTGAAATTTCTCATTACATATCAAATCATTATAGTTCAGCTCACGCACCTGTTTTGAAATAAAAACTTTTTACTATAATAACCAACCATATCATGAATCAAGTACCTATTCTGAGATATTTACGTACATTGATAAGTGGAAGCTTCATAAAAAAACTCGAATAAAAGATAATAATTATACTTTTATTAAGTAAGACATAACTTAAATTTTTCAGTCTCTCGTCCAAAATTCAATTTTTTAATAAAAACTTATACATTATGTTTGACAGTTTATTGATCCCACATTTATTTCAAACTTACTTGTATGTTAATATTTTCTAGAAATTACGTCTATAAAAAAAGTAGGTTTTAACTTAAGTCGCAGTTGGACATGTAATTTATCTAAACTATCTGGGGGAACAATCTAAAGTGTATGTTAAAATTAAAGATCGTTGGACTTCTTTGAATAAACTACTAAGTACTATGGAATGAACCGGGGGGAGGCCTATGCCCAGCAGTGGGCGTCGTCGGTCGGCTGACATGATGATGCAATGATTAATGTGACAGACTACAATAGACAGAATGCTAAGTTTAATACTTACCTATTTTACTGTAAGTTTATGCTTTACTAGTATTGTCGATACACTTAACCAACAACCATCTTTGACAATTCACGTGTTTGTTTTACCAACAGCAAATTTACAATGAGAATTGATAAAGTTTTAAAAGTGTTCTTTACCTTTGTGCATCTAATTACAGCATTGAATTTTGATTTCTTGTCAAGAAATTCCGGAAGAATTGCATCTATTGTCAAAATTCTTTCGTATATACAACTGCTGTGTTTTACGGCTTTTAATATTTACAGCTATTTTGAATCTACTTCGTTATGGCTTGCCTGTGGAGCAATGCAAGGAATCTTTACTGCTTACTTTTTATTATTGTTCAATCATAAAAGATCATTCTACAGAATCTTAAAAGACTTTGATTCAATTGACTTGAAATTAAACTCATGTGCAGGTTATTCGTTTAAACTAAAATCAGTTGCAATAATTTTCAGTAACCTATTCTGCAGAATAACCATCATTATAATCAGTTGTAATACATATTCAAAATATTGCAGCGCTCTAGTATTTGTGCCCATATTTCATTTCATTAATTTAGACACTTTGACTGTTGTGTACACTTTAATATTTTACGGTGCATATTTGCGATTAAAACTTTTGAACCATTTTGTTGTAATAAACGCTCTTAATCTTTCTTCGTGCCTTAATATATACAGAAATATCGCTGACCTAGTTGAGAGATGCACATTATTCAATTATTTGGTTGGTATAACTCGTTATTTCTATCATCTGCACTTTTTTCTTTGAATATAAATATCCATGTAATGCAGATGTAATGTGATTGCATTTATATTTCAGTACATATTCAACTTGGTTTCTTCAGCTCCAGAACATTTAACGCTGACCTACTTATTGTTATCTGAATTTGGCGTTTCAAGTGTAAGAATAATTTTATTTTTGCAAGGGAAGTTGAATTTAAATGTTTTTTATTTATTAATTGCTTTTATTTTTCAGATAACTGCATCGGTAGTCAAATTAATGAATATTAGTATAAGTTCCATAATGCTTCTTTTGCCGTCACTTACTGCTGGTCTTCTACCATTACAAACTTCGAAATTGAAAATAAACTTACTCGAGAGACTACTTCAGGAAAGAGGTAAAAAAGATTTCAATAATATAATAATACAGAACAGACTTAAATTGACCAGTAGCTCTAGCACGAGAACCTGTCGTCATGGTATCCGTTATCGTGATCGTACAGTGCCACAAGCTTTTCTGTTCCGGTGACAGTCGTGACAGAGGAGCCACTTGCAATACGAAATTAGCTGTCAAAATGGACTGTCGTATGAAAACTGTTTTAGTTCCTAAGATAATCACCGGAACAGAAAAGATTGGCGCACTATAAGTATTATCCTACTAATATTATAAATGTGAAAGTTTAGATGTTTGGATGTTTGGATGTTTGGATGTTTGGATGTTTGTTACTCAATCACGCCAAAACGGCTGAACGGATTTGGCTGAAATTTTGGACACAGATACTTTGTAGCCTGGAGAGGAACATAGGCTACTTTTTATCCCGAAAAAACATCAAATTCCCGCGGGATAACGTCGTGTAGTCCACGCGGGCGAAGCCGCGGGCGGAAAGCTAGTTTTGTATAAAAACCAGAGCAGCGCCTCTTTCGGTCCTATAAAGAACTGAAATTTCATACATATTTGACAGCAGCACTTTGACAGCTTTTGAAAGACCATATATGTTACTGGGTATAGTCTATTCGATTACCAACCCAATAGTTTTTCATGCTAGGGGTACAGAAATGTTTTTCCTCTTAACTATTGTAACAGATAATGTAAGTACTTAATTTAAGGTGTTCTTTTGTGATAAAAAGTCACTACACTTTTAATCTAAGTAACTTATGGATAATTCTTAGTTAACTAACACAAATTTTCAATTCATCAAAGTTAATTTTATGCATTAGAACAGCGCTTGATAAGTTTCTTGTCGATTCTTCATGAAGAATCTTTTAACTCTTTCATACGTCATTAGTACCTTCTAGCATGGGCGACGATGTGATCCGCGTGGCCCTGTAATAAGAAAACTACGTTTTTTTTAGAACCGGCCATGGGGGACACCATGTATTCGACGTAAGTTTTTTTCGATATTATAGAGAAAATCTGATTGACTTTAAACTAGAATAACTTTAATTGGTGTTATTTATTGATTTCGCGAATAAAACTCAAGGCCAAATATAGGGCAGGCGTGGTACGCCTGCCCTATACAGTACAGTGGCCAAAACCGTTAGGTTTTGGCCACTGTACCGGTTTTGGTCACTTTTCACTTTAAAGTTATATAAATAATTAAATAATTATTGCTTATATTTATTAATGGCGAATATAAGGTTGGACTTTTAGTTAATAATTACAGCACTTAGCTTTTTTCATGTAGTACGATATTTTAGAAATAAACACATGTTATGTTTCAAAGTAAACATTTTGTAAAATTCTTAAGAAAAATGTTAAGGGTAAAGGTTTTGAAAAAATATTTTCTTTCTACAATAAAATAAATTTATGGTTATTTAATATTTTATATCACATGTTGTTTGTTCTAGATGGATTAGGTGTTGTTTTTTCACTGTTTTCTCAAAAAGATGGGAAACAATAAGTGGCCAAAAGTGGGGCTAGAAATTGTATCATTGTGCCACCTTTGGCCACTTTGGCATTAGTAGAAAGTTTCCAACCTTTCATAAAGTTAATTTATTTTAAAAGACTCACAACTCACTTTTAAATTAATCATGTTTAGGTTGTCCGCTGTCGCGGTAGCGGAGCGGAGTGAGTCAACAATGCAGAGCGCAGTCATCTCAATCCGCTAATTTTCTTTTAATCAAGTGATAAAGGTATACTTATAAACTTGTAGTAAGGAGCTAGCTGGGATTGAAATACTATTTCATGTAGTGTTTTAGTCCAGAACTCTAATAAGACATCAATCAAGCTTAAACTCTACTTATAAATATAGTCATTTTATGAAAGTGGCCAAAACCAATGCAAACGGTGTATTTGCGCCGCAGAATTTATTTTATACTAGCTGACCCGGCAAATGTTGTTTTGCCATATAAATTTTATTGGACACGAACTTCGTATCAACTGCCTGACACAATGTCACTTATTAAAAAAAAGAAATCCTATCCGGCAAAAATGTCAGTGATTACATACTCTTTGACATACCTTCTCTTTGGAAGCTGCTAAGAAATGAGAGTTGTGTGAAGTATGCAGCTTAACGGTTTTCTATACAAAATTACCATTATTATTTTATAATTTTCCTGGATAAAAAGTAGCCTATGTTACTCTCCAAATTATCTCCTTACCGAAAATCTCGTCGATCCGTTGCTCAGTTTTGACGTGAAAGACTGACAAACAAACAAACAAACAAATAAACAAACAAACAAACACACTTTCACATTTATAATATTAGTATGGATAAAAAAACTATTGTTTTTTTTTTACTTTGTAGGTTGTACCCTTAAAGGTCGATAAATTCTCTATAATTCTACATTATAAATTTTCTCTAAAATACTTAAGATCATTAAGCACTAAGCGGTTAAAAGTGAAAAAATCTTTAAAGTGGCCAAAACCGGTACGCCTGCCCTACCTACTGTTTTTGTCATGGCCTAAACGGGTATTGCACTGTCACCCAAATGGTGACCCCCATGGCGTTCAACGTATTAAGAACCGATAGCCAGTGGGGTACATTCACGAGCAATAATATTTACACAACATAGAACTTTGTCACATTGAAACGTTCCGAAAGAAAATCATCAATGTCACAGAAGTCATTCAATATTGTACTATGACATAGTCTTAGTCCTATCACAGTCTATATATTTCCCTTACGCTGTGGTCCTATGTTGTATTGTATACATATTAAATATTGCTCGTGACTGTACATATGGTGATGTTTTCTTTCTCTCTAATCTGATTATTTGTGGTTTCTAATTCAATAATAGTTTTCTCACCAATTATATCAAAAGGGTATTTTTCTGATATTTTTTTATTTATTTCCAAAATCTTTATATTAGAAAAACAAAACAAGTATTTATTTTGAATTATCTTGAGTATTTTCAAAGTTATAATTATAAGGCATCAAACTTACAGTTTTAGAAAGAGTTTATATTTGCTCATGTGCAGCTACAGTCAAAATTAAACAGCTCATAATTCGCTTATTATAAAACAGTCCAAATTATTAAATGATATATATTTAAATTCAACATACCTAATATCTACATTTCAACAACTGTGACGTACCCTATTGTATAACTCCATTAAGAGTAGGTACTACTACTAGTGGTACAGAGTTGCACAAAACCTCATTTCTATACTTTCCAGATCAAGTCCAAGAGGGAAAGCTACAGCAGTTCGCAGAGTACGTGGCATCGCGGCCCCTGCGTCTGCGATTGGTGCGGATGGTACCCCTCGACTGGTACCTGCCTCTCATCTTAATCAACATCATCATCACATACCAGATCATCCTTGTGCAACTTACGCACTTGTTTTGAAATATGTTTGGGTCTGGTCTTAAAGATTAAATGGTTTATAGCTTTTAAAGGCTGGAAAAGCTGGTTTCAATTTAAGTTCTGCCTCTCATCACGATTAACATCATCATCACATACCAGATCATCCTTGTGCAACTTACGCACTTGTTTTGAAATATGTTTGGGTCTGGTTGGCTGGTAATAACTCTTAAAGATTAAATGGTTTATAGCTTTTAAAGGCTGGAAAAGCTGGTTTAAAATTAAGTTCTGCCTCTCATCACGATCAACATCATCATCACATACCAGATCATCCTTGTGCAACTTACGCACTTGTTTTGAAATATGTTTGGGTCTGGTTGGCTGGTAATAACTCTTAAAAATTTAATGGTTTATAGCTTTTGAAGGCTGGAAAAGCTGGTTTCAATTTAAGTTCTGCATCTCATCACGATCAACATCATCAGCACATACCAGATCGTCGTTGTGCAACTTACGCACTTGTTTTGAAATATGTTTGGGTCTGGCTGGCTGGTAATAAATCTTAAAGATTAAATGCCTTATAGCTTTTAAAGGCTGGAAAAGCTGGTTTCAATTTAAGTTCTGCCTCTCATCACGATCAACATCATCATCACATACCAGATCATCGTCGTGCAATTTACACACTTGTTTTGAAATATGATTGCGTCTGGTTGGCTGGTAATAACTCTAAAGATTAAATGATTTTAAAGACTGGAAAATCAAGTTTAAATTTAAGCTATGCTGGGATCATGATCGTAAAGCATGTAATTGCGCCGAATTATCAGGGACTCGGGTGCTCCCCTATATTGATACCTGCCGTTCATCTCAATCAACATCATCATCACATACCAGATCATCCTTGTGCAACTTACGCACTTGTTTTGAAATATGTTTGGGTCTGGTTGGCTGGTAATAACTCTTAAAGATTAAATGGTTTATAGCTTTTAAAGACTAGAAAAGCTGGTTTCAATTTAAGTTCTGCCTCTCAGCACCATCAACATCATCATCACATACCAGATCATCCTTGTGCAACTTACGCACTTGTTTTGAAATATGTTTGGGTCTGGTTGGCTGGTAATAACTCTTAAAGATTAAATGATTTTAAAGACTGGAAAATTAAGTTTAAATTTAAGCTATGCTGGGATCATGATCGTGACGCATGTAATTGCGCCGAATTATCAGGGACTCGGGTGCTTCCCCTATATTGATACCTGCCGTTCATCTCAATCAACATCATCATCACATACCAGATCATCCTTGTGCAACTTACGCACTTGTTTTGAAATCCTTCCGGCCGCGTGGTTCGATCGCGTTGTTCGATTGATCGAACCACAAGGATCAGAAATTCTTTGTTCGCTTGTACAGTCGAACGTACAAGCGAACTACGCGGAACGTTAGTATTTAAGTGCTCATGGTTTGAGTGATCGAACCTCCAGGATCAAAAATTCTTTGTGGTTCGATTGTACAAGCGAATTAAGTGAAGCGTTAGTAGGTATTCGAGTGATTGAACCACATTTGTCTAATCGTGTTTTTCTAGCAATCATTAGGTATTTTTTTAAGAAACTTTTTAAGACACAATTTGTAAATATTATTTATATAAATAAAAAAAACTTTTCTTTTAGCTTAACAAAAAAAAAATTCTACTTAGAGCTGCTTGAAAAAATATTACCTATTCAAATAAAGAACCTTTCCATTCGATGCGTTCCAGGAAAAACCCAAAAATTAAAATTAAAATTTGAATCTAAACCAGCCAGGTCTATTGATCGAACATACGAAAATACTTGTTGTTTGATTCACTCAAATTCATCGAACTACGAAGAATCAAGAATCCACGCTGTTCGATTGATCGAACTACCCGCACTTTAAATTCCTTGTGGTCCGATCAATCGAACAACGCAATCGAACCACGTGGCCGCAAGGTTTTGAAATATACCTACTTGAGTCTGGTTGGTTAGTTAGTAATTAGATTAGAAATGGTGGTTCGGTAAATGGTTAAAATTAAAATTTTAGCCATAGAAGATTTCGTTTTAGAAAGAGACAGCTATAGTCAAAATCAAACAGACTATAATTCTTTTATTATAAAACAGATTCAAATTATTTTTTCACATTTGGTATTCTTAATTGCAATATTTTTTAACGTCATCATTAAATATCTACATTTCAACAACAGTAAAATACCCTATTATAAACTTCCTACTTTCGTCTCGATTGGAGGTAGGTTCCGTAAAACCTCGGGAGTAACTCTTTGACCCTAGGGGGTAACTTTGACCCAAAATGGTTTTTTTTTTACTTTTTGTTCTGCAATATAATAATCAACAGAGCATAATAATACTTCTCTTAATCCTTCGACAATGGCCTGCAGCTGAGAGATAAAAGTTCATACCACAGGACGATATATGTTTTTACTGTTTTCAAATTTAAGTCAAAGTTACCCCCTAGAGCCAAAGTAACCCGTACGGTTCTGCAGTAACTATTTAAGTTATTATTATTTTCAAAAAAACTAAGTTAGAAACTAAAAAAAAAAATTGATCTAGCTTTATGTAAAGACCTCATTAATTACCAGAGAATATAATCCGAGGTCGCGGTCTAATCAAGCCGGTTAAATTTAGTGCAACTGTATATTCATAATAGTTTAAAAACAGTGACAAATATCATGAGTTATGAGAGATTACGCTAAGACACGACTTCCTGCGTAACTGATAAAAAGTGCATTTTTTCATTTCCTTTACAATGCACTAAAAGATAGTGATGATGCGAAAACCGGTTTGGCTTGTCACTGCAACGTTCGGTGTTGTAGGTTAATCGGTCAGAAAAATAAATGCTCGTTTATACGTGAAATTTTACTTGTTGACTTCCCGAAAATTACTTGAAGTACTCATTAATACAAACCACTTTTAGTATGGGAACAACTCTGAAATCGTGAAAAAAAATCAGCTGTTCCATACATTTCAATCGAGTTGGTTTGAAAATTTGTATGGAACAGCTGATATTTTTTCGCGATTTCAGAGTTGTTCCCATAGTAAAAGTTGTTTTTATTGATGAGTACTTCAAACAATTTTCGGGAAGTCAAGAAGTAAAATTTCACGGTGTATAGGTATGCATATTCTGAGGAGCGCGTGGCGCAGTGGTTAGTACGCTCGGGCTGCATGTTGTTAAAAAACTTCCGAAATGGTCGATCATCAAAAAATTTGCTCTCGAGCTCCGCCGCGCTTCTGATACCCATTGGTCCCGGCTGCGTTAGCAGGGATAATATCCATCAATCAGCATAGGGCCCGAGTTGTGGGTCATGCATGGCCCATTCTCTTTATCCATCCATAAGGAAGGCCTGGTTGCCCTACCATCAAATCTTATTGCGGATTTGTTTAGGACCTAAACTGATCTGCTTCGCTTATTCGTACGACAGCTTAATTGCGATCGAGATTCTATGCGTCAATGACAAGCGATTCAGCGACATTCCACAGCCACTTAGCAACTCTTATTTGACTTATAACTCGGTGGAGCTAACATGACACCTGCAGGTTATACCCGTCCGTCCCTCTAACTCTACGGGCATGACAGAATCCAGCGAAAGAGACGAGTAGAAGAAAATATAACGACACAAATCGTTCGTTCATTCGCACTCAGCAATTCATTTGCGATTCAGTTTTTAGAAGGTCATTGTAAGGAAATTTTAGGAACCTATACTGGAACGCACCAGTTTTGAATCGCTTTCTTATAGTTGATGGTAGGTACCCTGTGCCCCCGCAGTGGTGCCTTTAAATGGCTGATGATGATGATGATGAAATTCAAAACCTTTATACCTATAACAAACTACCAAATCGCAATCGAGCCATTCAAGATCACTTCTTCACAGATATCTTATTACGATCTTGAAAATTCTCTTGCGGATAAGTAGACTTACCTAATTGGTATTCTCATTATGTTTATTTTTTATCAGCTTAAGATCAGTAACGCGACTTTCTCATTAAGTTTGAAGTGGCCAATAAGCGTTGAGACATGAAATTACTTGACATCGTAGACAGTAGGGCCTTAGGGAAATTTTTCGGTGTCGGTTGTTTTGGTGACATCAGTTAAGTTTAAATCGGTATCATCATACTGAATGGCAGCATTCAAGTAACAACAACTGGATATGCTAAGATGATGATTTATTTATTTATAGGGTCACAAACTGAAGCAACAGCGATTTTTCACAAAAAAAGGAATAATTTATCATTGCTTTTTGCTAACTTCACTTTCAATTTATCTAAAGGTAATCTTAAATTTTAGTTTAAACCCGGCAGGAGGCGCTACCGGGTAAAACACACCCAGAAGGTTTTAAAAGTGATATATCTTTTACTCTGGTACATGTACAAGCTTGCCGCTTTCAGTACCTTTCTTCAGAAAAAACAAGGAACACACTGACAACGCGGCGCCCCGCATTTAGACGCAATGAAGGTGTGAAGTGAAAATGGGTGTAATATACCCGGTAGTGACTCTTTGTGTACCAAAATTTTTGCCCTATTTTTAGTGTAAAATATTGTTGTATCATTTATTTACCACAGATTTCCTGAAAGACAGCGATATAGATGATATTATATTGCGAGTTAAAGATAACAGGGAGGTTATTGTGTCAAAAAGTGGACGATCATAGTAAATTATAGTAGCGCATAACGATCTGAGCAGAAAGCAATTTTCTGTAGTGTTTGTGATGTACCCCAAGGATGTACCCCTAAATACTGAAAAATTTGAAAAGCTATAATATCCTATAAATTTTTATTAGTTTTCACTAAACAAGAATAAAATCAACTTACAAATAATTATATTATAACACAAAGATTGATCATATTTCAGTGTTTGGGTTTTAGTGATATTTAAAGTAAACTTTCTAATAATCCATTAATAACAAAAGTTGGAATTTTTATGTTTGTTTGTAAGAATAGTTAATATATTTTATGGATCTGATAATATTTTGCACTTATCTGAAGAAATAAATATGTTACTGTTAATATTCTGAATCAACAATCTTTTTATCTAAAACTTTTCAATATTTAATGTACGCTCTCTAACTTCTATAAAATTCATCGTTTTATAAAATAAATTATAAACTTTTATTTGAAGAAAAGGGTTTAAATATACAAATTATGTAAAAGAAAGTTAATAAAATCGAAATGTTGTAAAGCAATAGCTATTCAGACTATTTGTCACAACAAAGACTTTTCTAACAATTTAACTTTAGCAATTAACAGATAATGAAATTCTAACTATTAATGACTAAGGACAAGATTAATTCAAAGTTACTGCATACCAAACTGCCGACAAACAAGGAAAGGAAGTCGAAATAGATTGTAGTCAAAAACTTTTTCATGACCTTACTTAAACACAGTGTTGCTAACTTAAGATCTTCGATTGTTCGTGTGTTATTATTTCTTTCAGAGGCTTTTCACTTTTTCTCTAGCAAAACAGAAAAAACGAAGATTGGAAGACTATAAGAAATTAATTGAATCGAATTTGCTTATTAGCAAATAACTAATATTAGTGTAACGCCGCTAGGTATATTACAAATAAATTTTAACTTTACCGTAATATTTTGATGTAGGCTATTGGTTTTGTTGCACATTTATTCTAAAAAAAAAAGGTTAGTTATGGCTTAATTACTTTAGGTCTCAAACAAGTAATGGAGTGGTTAAAACTCAGGAAATGGGAAACTATTGTTAGATATTTCAATGGTCATGCAACATGTTGGATGCTTGCATTGAATTTAAAACAATTGTGAATAGAACCAAGAGGTAGATGTTGTAAAGACAAAAGGCCACGTGTCGGGGAAGCAATTCTTGGGATGCACCCAACATGCGCTTACTAATAACCATTAAAACCATAGAATTTGAGAAAGTTGAGTATAAACAAAGGCTCCAACAAACAAAGAGGCGGTAAAGGAAGGGATGGCTAATACGAAAAGGAAATGGTTGGCAAGGCTCGGGATACGTGAGTACGCTACGGTAGGAGGCAGACGTGCCAAACGAGAGTGTCAAAGTTCTGCTAAAGAATTGAGTAGAGTCGTGCGGTGTGTGGTAAAATTGAGTGTTATTTCCTTGTGCACAATGTGAAGGACATACGTTGTAACTTTTGGGTTATGTAAGTTGAAATAATACTTCGGTGAGTTCTTTATAATTTAGTATTGCTTAAATGATCTGCCTGGTGTTAATTCTGGCATTCAAGGTATGTCTATAGATAGGGCCAGCTGAGCAGAATAGGCCGGAATGACGGATGAAGTCTTTCATTAGGGAGCGATACTCTAAAATCGTTCAAATAGGGCTTTCGCTAGGCCACTCCACAAAGCCTCGAACATACATCCACCTCACCTACTTCACACAGACATATTCTTGGTGTCAAATTGTCATACAGAGAGACCATTTGAGCCCTAATCACTTCGCGAATATTTCTTTCATTTATCTAATAAAATACTACAAAAGTCAGTGGGGGAACTAGTGTTTGCGGTCGAGTTCCACAGGAATGATGCGGTGAGAATTAGGAGACTAAATTATTTTAGTTTTCTAGTGGGTGGAGCATCGATCCCCCCCCCCCCCCAAAGAGGGGGGGCTGGCTAGAAATAAAACTCTAAAGTATTAAATTCATTAAATTTATAGACGACTTACAAAACCTGGGTTTTGGGCGTTGAGTCACAAAGTGGTGCCGTGACCAGGATCCCGTCATCAAATGTATCAATTACTATTGTTACAACGGGATCTTTATTTAAATAACTAAAGACGTTCGGGTACGTAAAGAAACGATCACCGCCAAACCTAAAAGTGTGGTTTAAAATATTAATTAACCAAGAGTTTAAGCGGAATTTGTATGGAACAATGGTTGCAACCCTTTTGTGTCAAGTCTCATTATTCAACTATTTCAACAATAAAGTTTCAATACGCTATATCAGACGTAAATAAAAAGGAATAAAGTAAAATACAAAAAAAAACAGAAAAGTAACAACTGTTTTCACAACGATAATATTTTTGTTATGAAGTAATGATATTATATTGTGATTGTTTAAGGAAACAAAGCATATTCATTAATAATGTTTTAATCCAGGTCCCGATTGATCCGGGGAAAATCAGCCTTATAAATATTAAGGCACAGTGCCAAGGCACCTGTTTAAATCAGTTCGTTTTGAAAGAGGTATAAAATTAGTCGTTATTTGTCAGATAAACAAACACCTACTACAACGGATAAGAGTCGGAGGGGGGTGAAAATCAAAATGGCTTTAAAACGTTTTAACGTTTAATCGATAGTCCGTATAGCTAAAAAGGATTAATTTATTGGTTTGTACTATGTCCAATTTTCACATTTTTTAATCTAGCAACGCCATCGTGTTTGTTTTATTACTCTATGTCCATTTTTTTATTTATTCCATAACTGATGAATTCGTGAAAAATTTGGTAGTAACTTACTACTTATACTATGTCCCATTAACCACAACTCCGTTGCAAATCAGTTTTGCTCTATCTCCATTTCATAGACTTTTAGCGGAAGTTAGAATAAAGTCGTCGGCTGTCAATGTCAAAATTGTCAAAGGTCACTGATTTTGCGCCAAATTAATGTGCAAGATGGACAAACGGAAGGAAAATGTCGTTTTAATGGATATTTCTACAAAGCCGTCGCATAATGTTGGTTTGAATAACCCATTTGAAGAAGAAGTCAACCCTGAATTACGTATATCACCTACAACTGGAGAATTATAAGCATTTGATACGACATATTATAAAACAATTTTGACATTACTATACCAGGTTAAAAATAAAGTATTTACTTACTATAAGATTTTGAATAAACCCAACATAAGGAAAAGATGGTTAAATATTCATTTTGGTCCTAGATATTAATAAATGAAATTATGATACTTCATTTTGCCTAATGCAACTACTAAAGAATTATAATAACTGAAGAGAAATTAATTTTCAAAAGTTTAAACCTAATTTTCTCCAATTGAGACTTTGTGAACATAGCATAAACCAATTCTCAGCAAGCGAAATTTAGACACAGATAGCATTAATGGCGTAGCGTATACGCTATACTTATTGGGTTACTAAACATGGATACAACAATCTTACTTCCAATAACTAACATACTTAAGAAACAAACAACCCGTTTTCGTCAGGGTTCAAATATGATGATAGACTTTGATAAATAATTAAGCTATAGTTTAGGTTCAAATGTAAGTTATTATTAGGATGAGATATAAGTTAGCTAATAAATAATTATGAAACTTTTATTAAGATACTACGCCCAATAAAGTATGGTTCAAATAAGGAAGAAGTGAGGAACAATACATCTCAACCTTATTTTGTCTTACATTCCATATCATCTGGGCACATGCTGAAACGAGGACTTCGAGGCTGAGAAACCAAATCACCAATTTTACTGTGTGGTTTGCCGTTGTCGCTTCAATTAGGAGCCACCAGCGAGAAAAGTTTCCGCCGATGGTAGAAGACCCAGCAAGGGAAGGTTGACAAAACGAAGTGCCAGATATAAATTAAGTATTCACATTAAATGTTTTAACTTTACTCCTGTCATAAATACAGAAAAACATTTCAATTTATTAAGTTTGTGATGAGTATTGGTTGGCCACAACGGTTGAGCAAATTATTTAGATTAAAACCTAGGGGGAAATCTCGACACATATAATTAACAAAAGATGTAGATCACATAGATTCAAAGTAAAACATTGTAGAATTATGATAATCACGAACAGGGTTTGTTCAGCTTGCTACATACAATAGCCATAGTTGCGGGTTCGAGTCTTGCAAACAGCTAACTGTGTAATATTAAAGTAAGCAATTCATATGCCTACTATCTGTCTTATATAATGACTATTTTTAATGTCAGCGGTGTATTGGAGTTCTACAGTTACAGGAAATAAAACCATGCGGTCAAAAGCTTTCGATTTGCCAGCCTGAGACAGGTACTTATCTTCTGTAATTTAGTTTAATAATACTATTCCAGCAGCACATGGTATGGTTGAAGGTGTAATATATTTGAAGCCTAATGGGTTTAACTATGACTAAACTTTAACACTTAGTGTGATGTGAGACAGTTTCGATACAGTCCAATAACTGTAAACTGTTGGTGCGATAAACTAATAACCAAATGCGATGTTTGCAGCATTGTGTAATGCTAACGGCAGTTCAGAGGCAAGGTAATTATCATTGCCTCCAGGGAAAAAAATAGTCACGAATGTATTTAACTTATCAATAGGTATAAGTGTAAAGATATTATTAATTAGGGTAACCTATCACTCATGATAACTATGGTAGACAGAAGTGTGGAAGAAAGAGAAAGGGGTTATTGATGTATTATATACAAGTGACATTTCTAATTTTCTAACTATCTCATTTTCATATCGTACGGGTGTGACACAACCGGACACTGCTCAGTTGCCGAGCACCGGTACCTCGGAGTAGCGGCGCCCTGCTAATATTCCTGTAGCTGATAGCAGCGAAGGTTGCAATTCAGTGCTAAGGAAGGCGGTACAAACGTTCCTGGAAGTTGGGAGCTGAATAAAGGGCAGATAAGTTGCATGTTTAAGTGTAATTATAACGATAGCAATTCATCTATTGATAAGAATGTATCTAGTAAACATTCGGATTCTGTACGAATGCGCAGGTGGAGATTAGGGTTGACTGGGATCGGGTTCAAATTATACCGTAATACAATAAATAGAAGTGCATAAAATGTCGGAGGATGTCTCCTATAAATCATATAAGAAATATTTAAAGAAATCTTATAAGTTTTCAAAATGATACTTAGTGAATTTCATACACATTTAAGGAAAAGACCAAACATTATATAATCGCAATTAGGAAGTTAACAGGCAAACGAGTGATGTTCGTACAATTTTATTGATAACCGCGAACTTATTATTATCTTTGAAGCGGAATTGATGGCTCTATAAATAATAATGGGGTTAGGTATTATGTATGATTTAGGTAATATGGGAATTTCAGAATTAGGAGAATGGAAATACTTTAAATCGTTCTGTTCCAAAACCATTGATGTTGGTGGATTAGTTATGGGACGTGCAGAATGTAGTTAAGCGTGCTACGAATCGTGATCGCATGACGTAGAGGCCCTTGGGCATGCGTATGCCAACGATGGACCTTATACAGTAATAATACTGGATTATTTAACGATTACAGTTTATCAATATTATAAAACTAAATTACGTTTTGTTATGGAAAATGTGGAACTCATGAGAATCTGATGATATATATTAAAATAACGACGTAGTACGGTAGGACCACAGCGAGTTACTACAACTTATTAAGGCGATGCTTTGGATATGGACCTAATAAGCTGACGTACAGTAAACAAGCAAAATAAGGATTAGCTTAAGCTTTCGATAAATTGCCTATCTGTTAATAAGAGAAGTCAAATAGTAATCTCCATACGACAATATAGATATCATATTTTTTTAGGAGGATGCTTACTAAAGCCTTTAGTCGCCTTAGTGATTACTAGCAGATTTAAATGCGTTCTATTGTGAAAATATAACTTCGGGTGTTCCCTCGTTTTACTTTCAGAGGGGGGAATGTAACGCCGCTAGGTATATTACAAATAAATTTTAACTTTACCGTAATATTTTGATGTAGGCTATTGGTTTTGTTGCACATTTATTCTAAAAAAAAAAGGTTAGTTATGGCTTAATTACTTTAGGTCTCAAACAAGTAATGGAGTGGTTAAAACTCAGGAAATGGGAAACTATTGTTAGATATTTCAATGGTCATGCAACATGTTGGATGCTTGCATTGAATTTAAAACAATTGTGAATAGAACCAAGAGGTAGATGTTGTAAAGACAAAAGGCCACGTGTCGGGGAAGCAATTCTTGGGATGCACCCAACATGCGCTTACTAATAACCATTAAAACCATAGAATTTGAGAAAGTTGAGTATAAACAAAGGCTCCAACAAACAAAGAGGCGGTAAAGGAAGGGATGGCTAATACGAAAAGGAAATGGTTGGCAAGGCTCGGGATACGTGAGTACGCTACGGTAGGAGGCAGACGTGCCAAACGAGAGTGTCAAAGTTCTGCTAAAGAATTGAGTAGAGTCGTGCGGTGTGTGGTAAAATTGAGTGTTATTTCCTTGTGCACAATGTGAAGGACATACGTTGTAACTTTTGGGTTATGTAAGTTGAAATAATACTTCGGTGAGTTCTTTATAATTTAGTATTGCTTAAATGATCTGCCTGGTGTTAATTCTGGCATTCAAGGTATGTCTATAGATAGGGCCAGCTGAGCAGAATAGGCCGGAATGACGGATGAAGTCTTTCATTAGGGAGCGATACTCTAAAATCGTTCAAATAGGGCTTTCGCTAGGCCACTCCACAAAGCCTCGAACATACATCCACCTCACCTACTTCACACAGACATATTCTTGGTGTCAAATTGTCATACAGAGAGACCATTTGAGCCCTAATCACTTCGCGAATATTTCTTTCATTTATCTAATAAAATACTACAAAAGTCAGTGGGGGAACTAGTGTTTGCGGTCGAGTTCCACAGGAATGATGCGGTGAGAATTAGGAGACTAAATTATTTTAGTTTTCTAGTGGGTGGAGCATCGATCCCCCCCCCCCCCCCCAAAGAGGGGGGCTGGCTAGAAATAAAACTCTAAAGTATTAAATTCATTAAATTTATAGACGACTTACAAAACCTGGGTTTTGGGCGTTGAGTCACATTAGTTAGCAAAAAGATTAAATTGCTATAAGTACCTATAGAAGACAAATTTTATGAAATATCAAAAGACAGCTAATTAATGTTTATATCTATCTGTGGAAAGAAAGAAAAACAAATAGGTAATATTTCACTCAAAGTTTCATATTTACTACGTAGTGAAATAGTTCACTACGAAACAATATTAATTTCTATTTAGATCCCAACAGAGCACGACTCGGTTAACCCGCAAACCCATGCGGGCTTATTAACTCGGAACTTTATTTAATAATAAAATTGCTCAATCTTAATCACGGCAAAATAGCTTAACGTATCTGGATGAAATTTGCACAGAGATAAATTATGGTCTAGAATAGCATAACTATAGCTGCTTTAAGGTGTATCGATGAGCTCAGTGGCGCCGCCAATGGAAATAAATCAATTGCATTTTATTAAAGGCTTGGATTAAACGTTTCGGTTATTTCGCGCAAATAGAAGAGCAAAATGCAATTTTTAATTGTTTTTTCATGGCCTCAAATATGAGCACCAAGTTATGGAACTCGATATTGCCAAATGTGGCCACTTTTGGCACTATTGAGATTCACGACTTATTGCGTAAGTTTGTGTTCTCAAAAGTATATTCATAAAATGCATTCCACTTCTTCACCTGCGCGAAATAACCGAAACTTTTAATCCAAGCCTTTAATAAAATGCAATCGATTTATTTCCATTGGCGGCGCCACTGAGCTCATCGATACACCTTAACTTGTTGATTGTAGCCACATTCCCACGGAAAATACACTCAATCGATTCCATCAATACGATTTTTTTTTACCCATATTGGCACCACGTAATCGCGAAAAAAAATCAGCTGTTCCATACAAAACTACAACATCGACTCGACTGAATTGTATGGAACAGATGATTTTTTTTTTCACGATATTGGGATGGCCCCATAACAAAAAATGATCGTATTGATGGACACTATCATCCCCTAAAATCTTTGTAGGTACCTACTAATTAAAATTTAGAAGTGTATATTGTTCCCACGGTTAAACATCGTCTAGCTAACGCGGGCAAAGCCGCGAGCGGAAGGCTAGTGTTTAATATTAATAGAATTCACTGCGAAGTGAAATAGTTCACTACGAAAATTTTAATTAATGTCTTGGGATCCTCACAGCAGCGAGGCTCGGTTAGACGTTTCCCACACTGCACCGCACACCGCTCCGGATTGGGTTAGTGCGCTTCTTAACTATGGCTGTAGAATCTTGATGTGCATTCAAAACCCGCAGTGTATATCAAACTCACGCCGCATCTCCGTCCGCCAGAGCAGAAACCGCAGCAGGGGGATGGACCCCACCTAGGGTTACCATTTAGTAATTTGAAAAGTCCTGACAAAAAGCCGGACAGTTCAAAAAAAGTCCGGACATTTTAGTCACAAAATGCAAACATTAGGTACTTACCCACCCACTTAGTAACAGTGATAAAGTACAGTGATATACTCGCTCGGGGCTATTTTAAGATGAGCGTTTTGCTACATGAGCGAGGATTTAATAAAGATGAAAGACTGATTTGTTTCGATATGATTTTACTCATATTCCATCTGAAGCAAAAAACCCGGACAAATTAAAAAGCCGGACAAAGTCCGGACAGACGTTTATAAATCCGGACTAATCCGGACGTATGGTAACCCTAACCCCACCCGGCCTTATTAACTCGGAGCTCATAATAAAATTGTTGCGTGTCCACTTAGCCGCGGCTTAGTGCCACGAATAAAAATCGGCCAAGTGCGAGTTGGACTCGCCCATGAAGGGTTCCGTACCCACTTACGGTAACGATTGCCTATACCTAGCCAAAATACCACCATAATTTTTCGTCAGCAAAAATTAACTTTGTTTTCCATAGTGTTTGTATGAACGACAAACTTACATTTGCGGTTTTTGAAAATGTGTTATATCTCAAAAACTGCTTTTTATATATCGTTCAAACCAGTTTTCGTTGAAAGTTTTTATTAAGATCTACAACAAATATTTTTTCTAGATTTTTCACTCTCTTATTTTAAAAGTTAGAGGGGGGACACACATTTTACCACTTTGAAAGTGTATATCTTTTAAAATATTGACTTTGATAAAAAATTATAAAATAAACCTCAATATCATTTTTAAATACCTATCTAAAGACACCTCACACTAATATGTTTATTGAAAATATTTTTTTTGTGTTTTAGTTCCATGTATGGGGAGCCCCTTAATTTTTTTATTTTTTTTATTTTTCTATAAAAATCCGAAAGCGGTTCACAGAATATATCTACTTACCAAGTTTCAAGTCTGTAGTCGTAATAGTTTTGGACTAAAGTGGCTGTGACATACGGACGGACGGACAGACAGACAGACAGACAGACAGACAGACATGACGAAACTATAAGGGTTCCGTTTTTTGCCATTTGGCTACGGAACCCTAAAATGTACAGTAAGTAACTTAACAAACTTTAGGAACAAAAAGTAGTGTGTAGAATTGAGAATGTGCGTTGCATTAAGTAGTACGAGTTTTATGAGACTGGTTTAATAATTACTAGCTGCTATTTCCAATTCAATGAAAATAAAGGATAATAAAATGTATCCAATACGCAATTTCAGACTGTAAAAATAGAGAATCTTCGTGCCAATTTTCATCAAGACCCGTTCAGCTGTTTTTTCGCAACAAACATTCATCATCACCAAAATTTTGCATTCATAATACATCACCGGATCTCGCAAATGTCGTCTCATTTAAAAGAGATAAAAATAATAATTTAATAAATAATAATTAATTTAAGATTCTCTATTTTTACAGTTTGAAATTGCGTATTGGATACATTTTATTATCCTATATATTCATTGAATTGGAAATAGCAGCTAGGATGTCTCACCAATCATTGAATGTATTTAAGAAGAAACTGCGACAGCTACTATGCCGTTAAAACTACTTTTGTGTAAATCACGTTATTATAGTACTTATGTTTAAATCTAAGGTTCACAAATTCTTAATAGGTATTGTATTAAGTTGTAAATTGTTCGTTTTTGTGCTTGGGATGACAGGGATGTGAACCACTGTGAAGTCAGTAGGTACCACTGCAAACAACCTAAACGCTAAAATGTTATTAAATAAATAAATAAAAAAACTTAGTATTTACTGCGAAGTGAAATAGTTCACAACGAAACCCGCTCAGGGTGCTTACCATCAACTCTTATTACGGTTTTGTTTAGGAACCTAAACTGATCTGCTTCGCTTATTCGTACCACGACAGCTTAATATCAATGACAGCGATTCAGTGATCGATCAATGACATTTCACAGCCGCTAAGCTGTCAGAAACTCTTATTTGACTTATAACCCGGTCGATTTAACATGTCACCTGCAGGTTATACCCGTCCCTCTCACTCTCCGGGCATGACAGAATCGAGTGAAAGAGACGGGTAGAAGAAAAAGGACACAAATCGTTCGGTCATTAACATTTAGCAATTCATTTGCGATCCAGTTTTTAGAAGGTCAGAGTACGAAAGAAAGCGATTCATTTTAGGAACCTATTCTGAATCGCGCTATTTTTGAATCGCTGTCATAAAGTTGATGGTAGGCACCCAGTTAACCCGCAAACCACATCGGCCATAACTCGAAGCTCATAATAAAATTGTTGAGTCTCCGCTTATAGCCGCTACACACGCTCCTATCCGACCGCCGATTTGGTGCGGGCGAACTTCACTACAGATCTGATCCGCGCCTACACACGTTCAAACCAAATCTGCCAGACCAAATCGGTCGGCGCTACACACGTTCCGATTTGGTCTGGCCGACCTCTAGCCGTTGTTGCAGTGTTGCCAGCCACTGCTAATCTCCCAATATTATTATTATTTATAAATACTGAAAACATCAATTTTCTTGCAATAAATAAATTAAAAAGAAAAATAATTTCGGTTTTTAATGTTTTATTACTATAAAAAAACAATTTCATTATTTTTAAATTTTCTGTTATTTTCAAAAAAATACTAAAACATGCTAAATATTTACTAAAAGCAGCACTTATTGATGAGGTGTTATGCCCTTTTTATATATATTTAGTTTTACGACAAATTGCGAGTTTTAAATAAAATATTCTAAAAAAAAACTAATTTAAACCTTTCGTTCGTGCAGTCCTACGTAAAACTCATGAACGAGCATTAAATTGAATCCTCTGAAAATCCCTTAAAGTAATTCTATCTGCTTAAAATATTTCCGCTTTTACATATTTTCTCCCTAAATCTAGGGGAAAACCTCCAAAATTGTCAACACTGCCAAGTTGGTCCGGTCGGAAGCCTACACACGTTCCGATTTGGTAGGAAGTGAAGTTCGTGCGAACCAAATCCGGCCGACCGCGTCAAACACGAATATGGTCGGACGACTACGCTACACACGTCCAGATTTGGTCTGGAGCAGACCAAATCGGCGGTCGGATCGGAACGTGTGTAGCGGCTATTACCCCCAGCCTGGAGCTATGAATAAAAATTGCAGCAAGTAACCTAACAAACTTTAGAAGCAAGAAGTCGGGTAGAATTGAGAATGTGCCTTGCATAAAGTAGCACAAGTTTAACGAGGGTAGTTTATTAAATTATAACAAAAGATTTTATGTTGTTAATAAAATTCAAGATACGTAAATGGGTTCGTGGGTAATCCGGTTTCCGCACTACCGGACGGAGATGCGGCGTGATTTGTCATACACTGCGGGTTTTGTATGCACATCAAGATTCTACAGCCATAGTTAAGAAGCGCACTACCACAAACAGGAGCGGTGTGCGGTGCAGTGTGGGAACCGCCTTAGGCCCCCGTGGTGGAGGCACCAACACTTCATTTTCAGTATTTTCAATAATAATAATGCATTATGAGAACAAAAAAGTAAAAATAAGTAAAAGTAAGTAAAAATACATAGCGATAATTGTTATTTTATTAACGCTAACTCTTTCTTTAAAAGATTTAGATGATCTTTTGTTTTTCTACGATGTAGTCGAACTGTAAGCAATTAAAAAAGCAGCAGACTGAAATTGACTCTCTATTGCCAGCATAAACAGTTTGATAGTGCTTTAATGAGTTTCTAAATTTAATTTGGCGTTTATGTGCGATTAACGATTTAAGTGCGCCATAAATGACAACACGGGAATTAACAGATTGAAGTCGCTGATTGGCTAACGGCGGCGATGACAAAATGTTTTGAATGAAATAAATTATTTGGTACTGATAATTTCGTGGTGTGCAAGTGCATTTTTTTGCAGGCGGGCGAGCGGTGCATCTTTGATGTTTTTGCGGAAGTAAGTTACATAAGTACGTCTCTTTTTTTTCACAATAGCTTATTAGTACGGTCAACAGGTAGTTTCAGATAGTAAAAGGTCGGAATTCAAGTTAACGAAACTGATGGTTAATAACATTTTGTTATGTTTTGGACCTCGAGGACCCTGTGCCCCGATCGCGGTAATCTTATGACGCATTAGTCAAGTGAACGTGCAGTTGACATACGACAGTCTATTTTGACAGCTAATTTCGTATTGCAAGTGGTTCCTCTGTCACGGATGTCACCGGATCAGACAGGATTGTGGGACTATAGGTTTGCGTGACGTGTGCGTCGTTATGTCATTAGGGCACAAACGTGATCAAGACGCGCTGCATAGAATTACGGTGATCAGCGGGCCGATCCGAGTGCGAAAAGAGGAGGGGGGTAAAAATGTACCTACCCATAAAGGGGTAATTTAAGTTATATCTCGTAAAGGACTTATAATATCGGAAACTATCATTCATTAAAGTTGTAACTAGGGCATTTAATCCTGCTTAGAATAAGACCAGGGTGCCTACCATCAACTTTAAGACAGCGATTCAAAAATAGCGCGATGCAGAATAGGTTCCTAAAATGATTTGCTTTCTTTCGTACTATGACCTTCTAAAAACTGGATCGCAAATGAATTGCTAAATGTGAATGACCGAACGATTTGTGTCTTTATTTGTTCTACCCGTCTCTTTCACTCGATTCTGTCATGCCCGGAGAGTGAGAGGGACGGGTATAACCTACAGGTGTCATGTTAAATCATTTAAATCGACCGGGTCAAATAAGAGTTAATGACATCTAAGCGGCTTTGAAATGTCAATGAATGATCACTGAATCGCTGTCATTGATATTAAGCTGTCGTGGTACGAATAAGCGAAGCAGATCAGTTTAGGTCCTAAACAAAACCACAATAAGAGTTGATGGTACGTACCCAGATCAATATTAATATACCCCTCTTTTAGCGACCTGTCGACCGTACTATAGTTTTAGGTTTTGGCGTTTCAGAATTGTGAAAAGTAGGTAAGTAATTAATTAGTTGCTTGTTATGATCTACTATATCAAAGATAATAAAAGGTCAAGAATGTTCGGGACTCTTTTCGACATATATTTAAATAAGTTATGGTTTATATTATAGAAGAAAAATAATTGTTTTTGTCTTGTCATAATTGACTTTTTGGAATAAATTACATTTTTTGTTCGTTGAACTTAATTATATTTTTATTTCAAGTCAAGGGATTTTTACACCGCTTCAAACTTAATATTACGGTGCTTACAATACGTCCCAGACAAGATAATGGCGACCGCGACTGTAAAAGAATTAAAAAAGAGCCGCAAAGTTTGTCGCCTTTCATTCACACTAGCGACAAAGAAAGTCCATGAGGCTATACGGGCAGAAGCAGATGATCTGAGAGGACTCTTTCAGACGCTGAAAAATAAGGCGGAACAGTTATTTGTTGTCGACGAAGCGTTAAAATCTGCCGTCTTGGCAGAAGACGAAATGTCGGAGGAGGACATGTTCCAAATTCTGGATGTAGAAGAGACAACGGAACGTGAAAACTGTTACAACATTATAAAATTTAAATGTGAGTCTATTTTACAACATAAATTAGAAAATATTGAAAACGATGTTGACAGTGTCAAAACTGTTGTCGAGGCGCATATTATAAAAAGGAAGTTTCAGCTACCAAAGCTGGAACTTATGCAATTTGATGGGAGAGTCGAGAACTGGATCGGGTTTTGGGGTCAATTTCGAAAGATTCACGAAGATGATGAAATAGATGCAGATGATAAGTTCCAGTACCTTTTAAGAGCTACCGAGCCAGGTACGCCCGCCAGATCCCTAGTCGAGAGTTTTCCTCCAAGCGGTGATAACTATTATAAGGCGATTGAAGATCTAAAAGCCAGATTTGCAAAAGACGAGCTAATTATCCAACATTACGTGAGAAAACTCTTAGAACTTGTACTCTACCAGAACAGTAATAGAAATTTAGATTTACGGTCACTTTATGATAAACTGAACACGCAGCTTAGAGGGCTAGAAACACTTGGTGTGACCAGCGACAAATATGCTGTCATGCTGCACCCGTTAATCGAGTCAACCTTACCAGAGGACACGCTTAGAATTTGGGAGCGTTCGGCAAAAGATACAAACCAAGATGAGTTACAACAGCTGATGAAATTTCTGAAGATTGAAGTAGAATGTGAAGAAAAGGTGCAGTTAGCCAGAAACAGCTTTAACGAAGGGAAGTCTTACAATAAACCCACGGCATGTATAATAGCTAGCGACAGTAGACACACTAAGCGGCAGATGATTAAAACTGGACCGACGTCGAATGTCGAGAAAACATTCCCGTGTATCTGGTGCGAAAAGACGACGCATAAGAGCACGGAGTGCATTTGCACTAGAGATATGACGTTGGAACAGAAGAAGGAGTTTCTGAAGGGAAAGAAAGCATGCTTGATTTGTCTTAAAATTGGTCATTATGCAAATAATTGTCGTTTCTATCCTAAGTGTTTAAACTGTACGAAGCGGCACTCGATCATCATGTGCCCGGAGCAAAAAGTTAGTATACCTTTTTGCCCAGAGACGAAAAACCAAACTGGCAGTCTGTCACCTGTTGTCATGTCAAACACTAGTGGCAAAAGTGACGTGATAGAGAAAAAAGAAGAACATAATGTCATGTCAAGTCAAGGAGTCAACGTTTGTCATAAAAATTATATTTGTTTATTGCAGACTATTCTTGTAAATATTGTAAATAATGATAAATGTATAACAGTGCGAGCGTTGTTTGACAGCGGGGCGCAAAAATCTTATATTTCTAAGCGCGTCGCGTCATATTTAAGCCTTAACCCGGTAAGTTGCCACTCTATTACTCATTGTCTTTTCGGAGGCGTAGAAACTGCAGTAGAGAATCACAAGTTGTATAAATGTTGTGTTCAGGATCTCGATGGTAAGTTTGAGTTTGTTGTCTCAGCCTACGGCAAGGAAAAGCTATGCGGCTATTTACCAAAAATTAGGGACCCGATAATTATTAATCAACTCCGTAACCTGAACGTTAAATTGAATGACTGCGTAACCGATATTCATGATATAGATTTATTAATAGGTGCAGATCATTACGGGTTTTTATTTACGGGAGATGTGATTCAAGTGAATGAGTCGTTAGTTGCAATGGGCACAAAACTAGGGTGGGTTTTACAAGGGAATACTACTGCTTCCAACGTTTCCGTTACAAATACAAGTTTAGTTACAATTAATTCTAATATTATAGCTCAAATGTGGGACTTGGAGTCCATTGGGATAAGAGATCCAGCACAGAATAAACAAAATGAAGTACTGCAAGGAGAGATTATGGAATATTTTCGCGATACTATCCAAATCAATCGAGAAGGTCGGTATGAAGTCAATTTACCCTGGAAGGAAGACGTCAACTTGTTAAATAATAGAGGGTTGGCCTTGAAACGTCTTCATTCAACGACAAGGAGATTAGTTTCCACAGGTAATTACAATGATTATGATTCGTCTTTTAAAGAATGGCTCCACCTAGGTATCATTGAAGAAGTCGAGGGTGACATTACTGGGCATTATTTAGCACATCACGCGGTCATCAAAGAATCAAGTCTTACAACGCGAGTGCGCCCAGTGTTTGATGCGTCAGCTAAGGATGCTAACGGTAGATCTTTGAATAGTTCCTTAGAACCCGGTTTAAATTTACTAGAGTTGATACCTAAACTTCTTTTAGAATTCCGCAAACATTCTGTTGGGGTAAGCGCGGACATTAAGAAAGCTTTTTACAAGCTTTTATTTAACTTGCAGTGTATGTATGTATGCATGTCCGTTCGTCAAATCTTGCGAGCTAAATTTGACCCACTTACCAATGTCCGATTGAGCTGAAATTTGGAATTCACCTTTAGTTCCGATGACAATGCAATTAAATATATAATCAGTATAGTTATCAATTCAGAATTCTTGCAAATTTTCAAGTACTATATTCTTGTTTTGTTGTGATGGTTACTTGACACTTTGTCAATGTAGGTAGGTACCATAAAGTTATAATCAGCGAGCATTCAGCGAGCGCAATCTTCATAGAGTGCGTGTCAGATAACTCTGCGACTGGGGCGTTTATGGCGCTAGTTACAGTACATTATTTTGTTCTAAGCTTATGGAAAATATTAGTATTCGATTTTGACCCCGCGCAGACTTATCTGGCGCACTCTCTAAATTCAACTAGTAATAGAACACACGTCCCAACCCGACAGCCGATTTGAATTGGTTATTCGAGAAAGAACATGAGTCCATGTCACATAATTGCTATGGAGACAAAAGAAACAGTCTGTTTGAAAAGTATGCTATAATATACTATTTACATAAATTTGAGATTATCAATAGAATATTTTATAACGAGGGACTAAACGAAGCCATTATATACCAGAGTCAATGAAACCGAGGGTATATTAAGTTGGCGTTTAGTCTCGAGGTGCAAACTGTACTTTTCACTTCGAGTGCGAGAAAACTAGTCAATTTAGTACAAAAACATTTAACAAATTCTGACATTTTCGCGGTCAGTAGTAGTAGTAGTAAAAATATTCGCCCTTTTGTAGGAGAGGCCAAGACATTTAGCCATACTGCCAATTATTGAGTATTATTTAATTATTATAGTTTCTTATGTTTTCATAAGAATGTAGGTGTGTTACATTCCAGTGCTCCTTGGAGTTTTTGGCGTCAAGTGTGTCAAGCCAACCTTCTCGATAATTCTTGCTGAGGTTAGTCACCACACCACTATAATAAAACACTCGGCATCACTTTACCGAGATAGCGCCTATTTTAACCATTCTACATATCGTTCAGTTGCGTAGACACTTGGGGCACAAAAACCACACCTATCTTGAGTCACAAAATCCACTATGAAACAAATTGCGATTAATTAAAATATCCACTCAACCTAACCCGCCAAAATGGCGCCAAAAACTCGCAGTAAGTTTTTTCCGCTAAACCAGTCATAAATTGACAATTTAAAACACATGGCGCCACCTTCCTTGCGGAAAAACCATGAAACAAAAAACATCTTAACATTTTCGCAATGAAGATGGTCCACACTTCACAATTAATAGTATATTCACTGGCTGTTTGAGTTTATCTAATGTCACATGAAGGAAATTAAAAAAGTAATTACATTTTACTCCCTAGGGACTAAAGTGGTTATTTAGTCCCGCTTCGTAGGGCTATATTTGCGTACTTTTAGAGCATGAGAAGTGAAAATTATTATTATTTATATTAAAACATTAATTTAAAGTCCCTGGACTTGGGCTTTTTCTCAATTACTTAAAAAAATGACATTTAATTAAAAATGAAGTTTCCCTGTCAGTTACAGGCTACTCTAAATGGTTTTGAAGAATTTTTCGTCATTCTTTTATGACAGGTACCGTTGAATTTTTTTCAAATCCAAGACCTTTTGGCATTGGCAAATCCAGGTGATTTCTGTGGGTATTTGATAAGAATAAGTGATGTGATACAAGGCCTTGTTCAGTGATGTGATACAAAGCCTTGGCCAAGACCAGATTTGGTGTAGCTTTTTTGATTTGATTTAATTTTGATTTGGTACGAACGTGTGTAGCACGGATTATATTTGCTTTACAGCAAAGTTCGTCCGCACCAAATCGGCGGTTAGGTCTGGTCTGGACGTGTGTAGCGGCTATAAGAACGAAAAACGCGAAGTTGCTATATTCAGACCCTATGTGTCACTTTGCACATAAATAGTTCACTAAAGTCAACGACAGATGGCTCCAAGTTAATACAACCATAGTCTACCTACAGAAAAGAAAAAACCTTTTTTTCTTTATGTACTATGTTTATCAACTTTGATAGAAACTTAAATGTGTCTTGTACTTTAGTATTTATTTTTGAAATACGTACTAAAATTTACAACTGAAAATCAGCGTTTGCTTGCGTTGCAAGACAAGTAATATGACGCTGAGCTGCGACCATTGAGTACTGCTGCGGCACGGCACACACACATTTTTATTTTGAACTTTTTGTCTTATTGGGTCTAATTTGTGTTTTCTATTCTTGTTCGTAATACAGTGCTTCCTTCTCTTATACCTATGTGAATATGCCTTGTATTTAATGAATATGTGTGTCTGTAGTAAGAATCTACAATCTCTATTTGGTGGTAAAATATATTTGTGTGTTTGCAGACTTGATGCAGTTGAAGAGCTAGACTGTAATAAATTAACTGGCAAACGACCATGCAATAATTATGCATTAAATGAAATGAAGCAACTTAGAAACACGTCCAATAATAACTAAAAATACAAAAATAAATTATATTTAAAAACCTTTTATTTAAAATCAAGCTTTTATTCAAATGTCCTAAAAAGAATAAAATAAACTTTGTATCAAGTCAAATCCAACAAATTTATTACATTAAACAATTTATTTGTTTTAAAAGCTTGTCGCGAGATTTTATTGTTACTGGGCTTGCACTAAACACAAATGCTTTAACTTATATTTGACATATGAAATTAAATAAAGCGACAAGCTTTTAAAACAAATAAATTGTTTAATGTAATAAATTTGTTGGATTTGACTTGATACAAAGTTTATTTTATTCTTTTTAGGACATTTGAATAAAAGCTTGATTTTAAATAAAAGGTTTTTAAATATAATTTATTTGCAAATCAATTTGACGGAATCTGATCGTAAATTTTTACAATTTTTATGGTGGGCGGATGAAAATCGTCGCAAGCTTATCACGTACCGGCATTGCAGGGTGGTGTTTGGTGTGACATCTAGTCCGTTTCTATTGAACGCCACCATACGTTACCATTTAGAAAGCGATTGCATTCCAAATGACTTAAAAGCTACAGCAGAAAAATTAAAATATTCATATTATGTAGATAATTGTCTCACGAGTTGCGCATCTCACGAAAAAGCTATAACGTTTCAGGCACAAGCAAAGGAAGTCATGCTGCTTGCCAAAATGGAATTGAGAGCATGGGTAATTGGACCATCAGATGAAGAGATAATAATATCTACGTTAGGTATTTTATGGAACACAAAAGAAGATACACTATTTATTAACTCTAAGCAGTTAGTATACGATGGTGAAAAGGTAACAAAAAGACTTATTCTCTCTTTAGCTCACAAGATATTTGATCCGGTAGGGTACACCGCACCAGTAGCACTTATACCAAAGTTATTACTGAAAGAAGTACACGAATCTAAGATTGGTTGGGATGACGATGTACCTACTGAGATAAGTGAAAGGTTCTTAAAATGGGCAAGTAAGCTGAAACACTTGGAGTATGTGCGTATACCAAGGCGTATAACTGTAAAAGATATTAATCAGTGCCAGTTGTCTTTACATACCTTTTGTGACGCGAGTAAAGTTTCGTATGCGGCGGCTGTATTTCTTCGTAGTCAATATAATGAGGAAGTAACTATTAGTTTATTATCCGCTAAATCCAGACTCGCGCCAAACAAAGGAGGTGATATATCTATCCCAAGATTGGAACTTCTTGCTGCAACTATTGGAACGCGGCTTTATGTGCAAGCTAAGAATGCATTGGGTATGGAGCACGAAAGTTATTTTTGGTCCGACTCCAGCGTAGTTATTTCATGGATTAAAAACGAAGGAGATCGGGGAGTTTTTGTAAAGAACAGAGTTAAAGAAATTCGCAATGAAACGAGGTTAGAAAACTGGCGTCACATCGCAGGTAACTTGAATCCGGCTGATCTTCCATCAAGAGGGTGTCAAGCTGACGTTTTACAAGCATCACGATGGTGGGAAGGCCCGGAATGGCTGAAGTTTAATACAGAAGACTGGCCGATTTCAAGTGAACCATGTTTAGTGGAGAGACGGAATGAGGCGTCTGTATTAGCAAACACGTCTTTAGAATATTTTTCCGAACGATTATTATACTTTTCGAACTATAATTTAATCAAGAGAATGGTGGCGTGGATTCTACGTTTCTACAATAATAGCAAAAGACACACACAAATAAAACAAGATTATTTAGAACTAGAGGAAATTACTACGGCAGAGAATATTTTATTCAAGCTTATACAGAAAGAAACCTACGGTGAAAATAAGTCTTACAAGGACTTGTGTACGGTAATAGATGACTTCGGGCTCATAAGAGTGAAGACTAAGTTATTCTCAGAAGATATACCGTCATGCTACAGATTTCCTATTCTACTGCCAGGTACTAATCCGATAGTGGAAAGGCTAGTTACGCAAAAGCATAAAGAACTATTCCACGCAGGAACGCAAACGCTTTTAGCTAATCTTAGACAAAATTTATGGATTACAGGCGTGCGAGTTTTAGTTAAAAGAAAATCTAAAAGGTGCGTTACGTGTAAAAGGCATAAAAGTAAACCCTTTATGACTCCGCTTGTTCCTTTACCTGCGAACAGAACAGAAGCAGGCAAAGCTTTTCAAGTAAGTGGAGTTGATTTGGCTGGACCTCTTTTCTTACGAAATGGGGACAAAGTGTGGATAGTTTTGTACACTTGCGTAGTCTACAGAGCAATCCATTTGGAATTGGTCACATCCATGTCAACGCATGACTTTTTAATGTCGTTACGAAGGTTTATAGCCCGAAGGGGCAGAGTTTCAACAATATACTCCGATAATGGAACAAATTTTGTTGGGGCAAAGAATTTGTTCAAGCTAATTGATTGGACGGAAGTTGTATCACAAGCTGCCATACGTGAAATAAAATGGATAATGATCCCTCCTGGATCACCTTGGTGGGGAGGGTGGTACGAGCGCATGGTGAGAACCGTCAAGGAACTCTTAAGACGTGTGTTAGGAAAGGCGTCCCTTACGTTCATAGAGCTTAACACGATTTTAACTGAATGTGAAGCGGTTATAAATTCTCGTCCACTGTCATATATCGTCGATGATGTAGACGTATTATCCTAACCCATAACGCCAGCATCCTTTTTGCAACCTTTGGCATGTAGTGAGGTAGTTGATTTAGATCAGGTGGATGCGAAGAGTCTCAACGTGCGCGTAAGGTACTTGCAGAATTTAAGAAATGACCTTAAGGTTCGTTTTCGCAATGAATATCTCGCGCTCTTAGTTCTTAAGGGTAAGGATGGGACACATACGATAAAGGTAGGAGATGTGGTGTTAATCGAAACTCCGGATAAACGAATTCGGTGGCCCCTAGGACGAATTTTGCAACTTCATAAAGGTCGCGATGGGGAGTTTCGCGTAGCCACTGTTAAGACGACCACCGGCGAACTTATAAGGAGTGTAAGAAAATTATACCCGCTTGAGTGTTGTTAAACAACGGCCGCACTTAGGTTAATAAATTAGTTAAGTTTTTGACGTATTTATTTGTTATTTAAGATAGTTAATTGATTTTGTTTTTTATTTATTTTATTTTTCTTTTGTCCCTCGGGAAGATGTTCGGGACTCTTTTCGACATATATTTAAATAAGTTATGGTTTATATTATAGAAGAAAAATAATTGTTTTTGTCTTGTCATAATTGACTTTTTGGAATAAATTACATTTTTTGTTCGTTGAACTTAATTATATTTTTATTTCAAGTCAAGGGATTTTTACACCGCTTCAAACTTAATATTACGGTGCTTACAATACGTCCCAGACAAAGACCAAGGACAAGTCCTAATCCCAATAAAATGTCGCATACTTACCTTGCTAGACATCCAAATCTAAGAATTCATAGTCAATTCAAAATCAACTAACGCAATACAAGACTTCCAATCAATCTAAAAGCATTCATAAACACAGAACATAAATAAAGTGTTTTGTGTGAAAACCAGTCTCATCGCATAAACACTGATTCATCTTCATTCATCATTCATGTCAATATTATTCATAGAGACGCTCATTTATAAACTTAAAATCAAATAAGCGCTTTTGTGCTAGGTAGGTAGGTACTCAATATGTACGAATAAGGCAAATTATTGACAAATCTCGATTTGACTGCCATTTAAGGCGATGATTCCCGACCGAAATAGGCACGCTAACGCTTGCTCGGCCGCGCGCGATACACTTCACGCGGACGCAGCGGCAGCCGGCAGTGAACTATGAACTCGCGAGCGCCCCGCGAATTGAAAATCACTTAAAATTCAATAAAAAATTAAATAAAAATAGCTAATAATAACTTTTGACGGCCGGAATCCCTCGGCAATTCGGCAAAGACAATTATTTTCGTATATTTTTCATTAACTAAAACCAAGTAGGTATACTGCAAGTAATAGGATATTTGGATAACGATTAGACGGATGTTTGACACAGTTAAATATCACCAATCGAAAAAAACGGCCGGAAGCACTAGATAAATAACTGTAAAATAACATATATTTTTTCCAGATTTTGAGTACTTGTGATTTGCGAGTAATCTATATTTAAAATACCCTATTTTCGGGAATCGGCGCCTTAAGTTGAACGCACACTTATTCGAGCC
Organism: Crambus lathoniellus; assembly: GCA_949710035.1. NCBI lineage: Eukaryota > Metazoa > Arthropoda > Insecta > Lepidoptera > Crambidae > Crambus > Crambus lathoniellus. The sequence continues at coordinate 15,170,314 of OX453318.1, forward strand.
GAACGCGTTTGAATTAGCCGAACGAACCGAATTTAATGCTTTTATTTATAAGAAATCCTATGAAGCCTCGCACACCTGCCGGAATCGAATCGTCCGAATCTTCGGTGTCGGCCGAACTCACCGAAAAAAAACTCACCGAAAATAACTCACCGAAAACCAAACTCACCGAAAAGTTTTCTCACCGAAAAAAACTCACCGAAAAAAACTCACCGAAAAAATCTCACCGAAAACCAAACTCACCGAAAACTTTTCTCACCGAAAAAATCTCACCGAAAAAAACTCACCGAAAACCAAACTCACCGAAAAAATCTCACCGAAATAAAACTCACCGAAAAAAGCTCACCGAAAACTTCTTGATTTACGACAATTTGAATAGTATCGGGATAGATTTCTGCTCATATTAATGTAAATGTCACCGGAAAATAACAATAAGAACCGCAAGTTTATAAATTTTACGGAAGTCCTGTAGAACACGTGATAGGTTAGAAATTTAAGGCGATCGCGAAGCGCAGCGAAGCGATTGCCTTAAATTTCGTGGTTATTTTTTTTTTAGGAAATTTATAAATATGTTTTCGGTGAGCTTTTTCGGTGAGTTTTTTTCGGTGAGTTTTATTTCGGTGAGATTTTTTCGGTGAGAAAAGTTTTCGGTGAGTTTGGTTTTCGGTGAGTTTTTTTCGGTGAGAAAACTTTTCGGTGAGTTTGGTTTTCGGTGAGTTATTTTCGGTGAGTTTTTTTTCGGTGAGTTATTTTTCGGTGAATTTGGGTGGAACCGAATCTTCAACGCGGTTTTCATATAGAATTCTAAAATTTTATTACTTTCGTTAGGCGCATTCGACGACCGATTTGGCGCAGGGGTAAACTACCTGCCTTCCGCGCCAGAGGTCTCGGGTTCGATTCCCGAACAATATAAATATTTGTATGCATGAACATGTCTTTTTGTCTTGGTCTGGGTGTTTTCTATGTAGGTATAAATCATCATCATCAAATTGTTTGATGCACACGCTCCTCTCAAGAATGTTAAATTAAGACGTCCACCAGCGCCCTGGATCATCGCCGCCGTACGCCTGGCCATGAGAAGACGCGATCGTGCTTTTCGTATCTTTAAGAGAAGCCGTACTACTGATCATTGGGATCTATTCAAAGTTGCTAGAAATCGGTGCAATCAGATGGTGAGAAGAGCAAAACGACATTACATCCATAATCAGATTTTAGAATCTACTCCTGCCAACACCTGGAAATTCCTTCGCACGCTTGGAGTCGGTAAACCTCATCTTCCACATAAGCCCTCTTTCACCGCTAGCGAACTCAATAAGCATTTTTCTTCTGCTGTCCCACTTTCTAACAGTGTTAGACTTGCAACTGTCTCTGACATCACCTCTTCGGCTGCCTCTCCAGAGACTGAATTTTCTTTTAGTCCTCTGACTGAAACTGAAGTTCGAAAGGCAATCCTTTCGATTAAGTCTAACGCTGTTGGCTGCGACGATGTAAGCCGAACTATGATTGTCCTACTACTCGATTGTTTGCTTCCTGTTGTGACTTATATTGTTAATTTCTCTATATCTTCTGGCACTTTTCCTACTTTATGGCGAAAGGCCATTGCTCTCCCTCTACCCAAAATCCCTAACCCTAATTCCCTGAATCACTATAGACGCATTTCTGTCCTACCGTTCCTTTCGAAAATTCTGGAAGCTGTTGTTCATAAACAGTTTTCGCATTTTGTCCTTTCCAACAATCTTCTCAGTCCTTTCCAATCTGGATTTCGATCTGGCCATAGCACTACTACGGCGCTCACCAAAGTGTTAGAAGATATTCGAGATGGCTTTGAGGGTTCGCGATTAACTATTTTAGTTTTGATTGATTTCTCCAACGCATTTAACGCTGTTGATCACGACATTCTCTTAGCCATGCTCTCTCGTTTAGGTGTCTCTTCTACCGCACTATCCTGGTTCCGTTCTTATTTTCGCGGTCGCCAGCAAGCTGTACGTGTCGATCGGACCCTATCCGACTGGTGCGAACTAGGGGCTGGCGTCCCGCAAGGCGGTATACTTTCTCCACTTCTCTTCTCCTTATTCATTAACTCCCTCACTCCAAATATTTCCTCTTCTTTCCATTTATATGCCGATGATCTGCAAATGTATGTGCAAGATGACATACACAACGTAAACAATGCCATTGCACTACTAAACAGTGATCTAGAGGTTATCTCTGAATGGTCGACTAACTATGGTGTATCGGTCAACGCGGCAAAATGTCAAGCCATAATTGTGGGTAGTTCTCGTCGGCTGTCGCAACTTAACTTAAACACCATTTCCAAATTAGAATACAACGGCGTTTTAATACCATACTCCCAACAAGTGAAGGACTTGGGCTTAACTATTGACGCCTGCCTTTCCTGGAACGACTATATTGAACAAATATCTCGTAAAGCAACCAATGCGCTTTGGTCTCTGTATAGATTTAAGTACTTTCTCCCATCTACTACCAAGATTACGCTCATACAAACTCTTGTATTACCTATCATCGATTACGCAGATATCTGCTGCACAGACCTCAACGAAAATCTTCTCAACAAGCTGGATCGTCTTCTAAATAATTGTATTCGCTTCATATATGGCTTACGTAAATACGACCATATCTCCCACTATCGCCAGCAGCTCAAATGGCTTCCTATTCGCGAGCGTAGGAAACTTAGAGTTGTCTGTGCGCTCTTCAACATTTTGTTCGATCCGGTTGCCCCAGAATACCTGAAATCCAGGTTTCAGTTTCTGGGTAGCTCTCATGTACGTGACCTTCGCTCTAGCAACAACTCTCTGTTGCAAACTCCCGCTCATTCTTCCGGATTTGTCTCAAAGTCATTCTCCCTTTCGGCTGTACGACTCTGGAATGCTTTGCCCTTGGACATTCGTAATGCCCCTAGTAAGTGCGTCTTCAAGAGATTGGCTCGAGAATATTACTTGAGCAATTTGGCTCCGAGTTTTGTAATCTAACCGGTCTAATTGGTCGTTACTGTGTCATGTATATAAGTAGGTATATAAGTATAATATTTTTATATATTGTATAATATGTATTTATTATTATATATTTATGTATTTAATATAAGTAAGTATATTGTGTTTGATACATATTGTATTTCTTTATTTTGCTGTTTTTCTTATTATTATTGCCTCCTATTTTTCTCTCACTGGCATCCTTTCCGGTTGACTGTTAGAGAATGCTCACTAGCATTAAGTCCGCCATTTGTAACTCTTGCAATAAAGGTTAAATAAATAAAAAAAAAAAATATAATAAGTATGTATTTACAAACAAAAAAGTATTTAAGTAAGTATATCTTTATCCATTATCAAGTTCAAGACACAGTTTCTCAAGAAATTTAATATGGGCTTGGATAATTGGTGTGATTGTAAGAAAATATCTATTTATTTATTCGCCGCCGATAAGTGTACGGTTACCTTAGTAAATTTGAATTTAGTAGCGGCTACTCTCGACTTTTTCTGCTTGTACAAAGCCAAATAGATACACTTTTTTTTTTTTTTTTTTATTTATTTTCTAAATTTACAAAAACAATTCCAAATTTATATTTAATTGCAGCAAGAGAAACCGCAAGGGGTTTATGTATTGCTGCCAAAATTTTGAAGCAAGGATTTCACATAGTGTTACTAGATTTATCGGCCCCAAAAAAATAATGTAGAGCATAGATTATAGTTATGTGATTGACAGAAAGATGAAAACCAAAACTTTTCTCGATAGAAAAAATCGTAAAGTGACTTCCGATTTTGAACTTTTTCAATGTTGTGCCAACCGCGGCGATAATAAACTTATAAGTTATAATCCTAAACTATAAGTAATAAAAAAAAACCTTAGCTAGTTTTCAGATTGTCAGTTTTTCAAAATTTGAAATACTTACCTAGTTCATTAGTAAAACGATAATATCGCTTGTCTATATTTTCTAAGCAGACACCGGTGTTTGCATCTCTGTCGCATGCGGTATTTCACCATATTTCTCCTCTCCTCTCCTCATCCTTATTTCTTCTAGCTTTGTATGGCCCCTTAGCTTTTGTGCAACTCAATAGGTACTTATCTATGTCCGAATAATTCAAATTGGTTAAGACATATCTCAATTGGAGTGCCAGTTAGACTGAGTAATGGGACATTTGTGAAATATTCCGAAAACGAAAATACAGTCTGATAAATCTCCATTTACTTAAGATTGTATTTTCCCATTGAAATAAAAGATTTAAGTGTTTGTTCAGTGTATGGGTATTATCTCTAAGTTAAGGCGACGTAATGCTATTTTTATGTATTTATTCATTTGCAGAACACAAAATAACTTCATCTTGTTCGGTTCTATGTCTTTGAAAGTTCTAGCAATAAACAACAAGATTCGTCAGTAAAGCAGTCTACACACCAAAGACGCCGACACCCGCCGCAAGGCTTGCTGTTGGCGGCCTTATTTAAAAAAATAAATTCAATTAATAATAATAAATTTATTTAGGTATTTGTGTTCAAAAAAAGTATACACGTGCAAATATAAACCTCAATAGACCAAGTGCTGGGTGCCATACCATCAACTTTAAGACAGCGATTCAAAACTAGCGCGATCCAGAATAGGTTCCTAAAATGAATTGCTTTCTTTCGTACTATGACCTTCTAAAAACTGGATTGCATTGCAAATGAATTGCTGAATGTGAATGACCGAACGATTTGTGTCCTTATTTCTTCTACCCGTCTCTTTCACTCGATTTTGTCATGCCCGGAAAGTGAGCGGGACGGGTATAACCTGCAGGTGTCATGTTAGCTTGGCCGAGTTATAAGTCAAATAAGAGTTCATGACAGCTTAGCGGCTGTGAAATGTCAATGAATGATCACTGAATCGCTGTCATTGATATTAAGCTGTCGTGGTATGAATAAGCGAAGCAGATCAGTTTAGGTCCTAATCAAATCCGCAATAAGAGTTGATGGTAGGCACCCTGATTTCGCTCCGCCGACAAAGTTGATCGAGATGTGAAGTCGTCGACTAACTCACGGACAAAAAGTCGGCGGGTCGGTGGGTTTAGTGTGTAGACTTCATTACAGTAACATCATTAAGTTCAAAATCCTCTAGCACCATTACATTTATAGCCATACAAATTGCTGCAACTCTTTGTTTAACTGCCATTTAAATATAAATCGAAGAATTATACTGAAGTAAGTGAACTGTTCCTTTTAAAGTTATTGTTAAACTTGTAGTTTCTTAACACAATGTCAAAATAAGACTAAGAATAATAATGGTGTTTGTTTAAAAACTAAATTTTTTTTAGGGTTCCGTAGTCAATAAGGAACCCTTATAGTTTCCTCCATGTCCGTCTGTCTGTCCCCAGTCTAGCTCATAGACTCTTAATACTAGAAAGCTGTAATTTGGCATGAATATACATATTGATCACGCCGACAAAGTGTGTAAGTAAAATTTGGAAAAGAAAAACACGTGAGGTGGGAATGTAATTTTTTTCTTGTCTACCCCATAGTGTGGGATGTCATTGGATAGCAATTTAAAAATATTGCAGGTTTGTGGAAAGCCCACAGCCAGCCAAATGGCTGTTTTTGGATACGTGAGAAAATTCACGATAACAAGTTGTATATATGACGAAGTTAAAAGGAAAACTATCACAGCTAAGTAGGCTTTACAAGTTTTTGAGATATAACACATTTTCGAAAACCGCAAATATATCTGTCTTCATACGAACACTATGAAAAACAAAGTAACTTTTTTCTGGCGAAAAATGATAGCAGTGGTATTTTTGCTAGGTAAGTATATATAATCGGTACGGTAAGAGGGTACGGAACCCTTCATGGGCGAGTCCGACTCGCACTTGGCCGATTTTTATCATCATTTTACATAAGTACCTATATCAATAAATTTGTTTAGGTTAACCTTAGCTTTTTTGTAATCTATTGGTATAGCCGTAATAACAATAAGTAGGTATTTTAATTAAGTTACATACAAATTAGAACGAATAATCTTGAAAGACCATAACTTTAGGCTTATAGTCCATGGAGGTGGCAAAAAGATGAAAAGCTATAAAACGCTAAGTTCAACAAGAAAGCTTGATAAATGCAAGCCTTCGAAAAGTACGACTATACTTATAATAAGTATTGGCAGGCCTGTCTCACTTCCATACAAGCGGCACAAAATCCTCGAGATATTTACCTACTATTCTGGAAAACAACCTAATTTCAACCTTTTGCATTGCGTATAGCGTTCATAATACAATAACTGTCTGCCGTCTCGCTTCAATCTGCTAGGGCTGTCAGAGGGACTACTTTATCTGTGAAAGTAATACACGCGAAGCGAGACAGATGGCGACACATGCGGATGCGTGCGCTGCGTGTGCGACAAGTCGAGCGAGTGCCAGCCTATTGAGATTAGTCCGGTGACCGGACGCTTGCGTTTATCATACCTAAACTCGGGAGTGAAATTTCTGTACCGTAAGGTACTAATATATATTCTGTGGTATTGGGTCATTCGTTACTTACTAAAGTGGTGTTTCGTCGTATAGCCGAAACAAAATCTACTAAAGTATACAAAAAATGTGATATGGGAAATCTCTGTATACTTATTACGAAGGTAATATACAAAATGCACGGCTCTGAAATCCAAATTTACAAACATTTATTCTAGATTAGGGTATAATATTTAATAGGAGTTATATGGTTAGTAGTATTTTTATAAGTTATTAGGAGTTATATGGTTGTAAAGTGCTCATTGTAAAAATACTACTAAGTGCTTCCAGGTATTTGGCAATCGCTAAAGATGAAATTACTATTGCAAGTTATTTTAATTTTTAGTTTTTTGCATTCACAATGCAATTTTTATAGTAGAAAAATGGAAAATGAAGTATTTAGAAAAAATCGACCCGTCTCACATCTAGCTCCGATGGGACTCGAACCCACCTTATACCTTGGGGTATTGGTCATCGGAGCTAGATGTGAGACGGGTCGATTTTTTCTAAATACTTCATTTTCCATTTTTCTACTATAAAAATTGCATTGTGAATGCAAAAAACTAAAAATTAAAATAACTTGACAACGGTTTGTTAAATGTGTGAGATGTTGTGCAAATAGTGTCTTGTACAACATTAACTAAAAACAAAAGAACTAATTCAGTGAATTTGCTTCGCCCACCGTAGTCCAAACGTAACATTCTCACGTCGAGCATCCTACCAAATTTGTGTGCGATTTGTGTCAGTCCTTCTATATATATATTATAGTCAGCGTTAATTTCATCAATGTAGAGATATTACTACCCTCACACGCGAAAGAAATACCTTTCCAGGTATTTGGCAATCGCTAAAGATGAAATTACTATTGCAAGTTATTGTAATTTTTAGTTTTTTGCATTCACAATGCAATTTTTATAGTAGAAAAATGGAAAATGAAGTATTTAGAAAAAATCGACCCGTCTCACATCTAGCTCCGATGGGACTCGAACCCACCTTATACCTTGGGGTATTGGTCATCGGAGCTAGATGTGAAACGGGTCGATTTTTTTTAAATACTTCATTTTCCATTTTTCTACTATAAAAATTGCATTGTGAATGCAAAAAACTAAAAATTACAATAACTTGCAATAGTAATTTCATCTTTAGCGATTGCCAAATACCTGGAAAGGTATTTCTTTCGCGTGTGAGGGTAGTAATATCTCCACATTTATGAAATTAACGCTGACTATAAAGCGCGTAAGAAGTATTGGATAAATTCGACGCTTTTCGTAACGACTCCGTAGCTCAGTGGTTAGAGCAGTCGCCCGGAAAGCGAAAGGTCGTGGGTTCGAGTCCCATCGGAGCTAGATGTGAGACGGGTCGATTCTTCATTTTCCATTTTTCTACTATAAAAATTGCATTGTGAATGCAAAAAACTAAAAATTAAAATAACTTGACAACGGTTTGTTAAATGTGTGAGATGTTGTGCAAATAGTGTCTTGTACAACATTAACTAAAAACAAAAGAACTAATTCAGTGAATTTGCTTCGCCCACCGTAGTCCAAACGTAACATTCTCACGTCGAGCATCCTACCAAATTTGTGTGCGATTTGTGTCAGTCCTTCTATATATAGGAATTCGATTTTTATCACAATATATTTCCAGGTCAAGCGTGGGTGGACTAGAAACAAGAAGAACATTACATTGCATGATCTGTAGTCGTGATACTATAATATAATAATGTTTGCTCTCCATATTTTTCCAAGATTTTACTCCCAGACATATTTGTTCTCCGCAATTTCGTATGTGATTTTAACAATCTTTCATTTTATCTGTGGTTGGTAATCGATACTGAGTTGAAAAACATAAGTTTATTGTAAGTAGTCGGTAGGATTTATTATTCTTAATGATTTTAATGAAGTTTGGAATTATTCAATTAGAAAAACTGCAACATCAATAAGTTAAGTTATTTTTCTAAACATGTGATATAAACACCACTATACCTGCAAGTAAGAGTAGATTCGATTACCGCTCAAAAATCTACTTGCAGGGCTTTATCTCACTTATTGAAACTATTGAGTGACCAAAAACAAAATTCTAAATTTTACCAGCGGCTTCGGTCATGTTTAAATGCAGTCATATTTTTTTCTTTATACCTCTATACACTACAAAATTTTTAGTACAAAGATTTTAGGGGATGATATTGTCCATCTATACGAACAATTTTTACTATGGGCCAACCATGGATTCGCAAAGAAAAAAAAACAGGTGTACCATACATTTCAGTCGACTCGATGTTGTAGGTACTTTTGTATGGAACAGTTGATTTTTTTTTTTCGCGGTTCCGTGGTTGGGCCCGTAGTAAAAATTGTTCGTATATTTTATGGATCCCTTAAAATATTTGTACTAATTGAAATTTAGTGGTGTACTTATATGGCGAATTTCATCAAAATCTTTTGAACGTTAATTTTATTTTGTGCAGTGTCGGAATCGGAACGCAAAAACTTTAAAACGGTACCTGAACCAATTTTCGGTAATGGTCAACCCCTTCTCGAGAAAACTTGTTAAGTAGTTTTTTTATTATTTTAGAATCCTAATAAACAAAAGTTACTACACAATGCTATTATGTCAGATTATAAAAAAATATTGGTTGTTATAATAAACAAATCCAAGTTACATTTTATCGGTAGCAAAGCTCTGAACGGTACTCAATGGAGGCAATACCTTACTTGTTGAGGGATGCGAAATTACATGATTTGCATATTACAAGCTAGAAGGAAAAAAGTTAAAGGTATAACATGGCCACAGCCGAGACATTACGCAGGTTACATCTCTAATTATATTATTTGAATTTTGCTTATTCTTTTGGGAATTAAGTTTTATATCAAACACAAGAAAGCTATTAAACGTTAGTACATTATAACTCAATGTTAAAAGTAGAGTTTGTAACCGACTCTGTCGTCTAGTGGTACACTCCACCGGTATTATACCGTTCACGGGTTCGATTCCCAGTGGGGATACATATTGTCACCGGTTTGGTTGGTGGTAGAAGTCCGGCTAGCTGACTGTCTGTCGCCATAACAACGATGTTTTCAGCAACGTTGTGTCCCGGCAGTTAGAGATAAGATAGCCAGTTCCTCAGTAAATGAGGAATCCGGGAGTGAGTTCCATGATCACGAGGATGAGAATTTTTCAAGCTTGGGGTATTGATCATACAATGCTTTCATAGGATCTAGAATTTCTTTACATTTATCGTTGCAAATACCGAGACTATACTTATAAGTCCAGTACATTATGAGTATTCTCTCTCTTAAGTTCTTATATAAGTCATACAAAACTCCTTGGGTCAATAGCTACCCGCATTTCCTGATAAGCACGGGTCGGTTTTGTCACCCATGACAAAGTCAACCTAATCTAACAAACTTACAGTACGTCAAGCATATCTGACCCGGTGCTATAGTCACCACATAGCAATACAAAATTAAGGCGCCGATTCCCCAAAATAGGGTATTTTACATTATGGATTACTCGCAAATCACAAGTACTTAAAACTTGGAAAAAATATATGTTATTTTACAGGTATTTATCTAGTGCTTCCGGCCGTTTTTTTCGATTGGTGATATTTTACTGTGTCAAATAAAATCCCAAACATCCGTCTAATAATAATTCAAATATCATATTACTTGCAGTATACTTGGTTTTGGTTAATGAAAAACATGAAAATAATTGTCTTTGAATAGCCGAGGGATTCAGGCCGTCATATTTTTTTTATTATTTTATTTTTAATTGAATTTTAAGTGATTTTCGATCCGCGGGGCGCTCGCGAGTTCACAGTTCACTGCCGGCTGCCGCTGGGTCCGCGCGAAGTGTATAGAGCGCGGCCGAGCAAGCGTTAGCGTGCCTATTTCGGTCGGGATTCCTCGCCTTAACGGATGGATCTCGAGTGTGTTTTCTTACAGCTGACAGCTATTTCTATCAGTAACCTGTGTAGTATTAGCACATTCTATCTGCATGGTATTAGAATTAAGATTGTATACCAGAGCAGCACCTCTTTCGGTCGTTTAAAGAACTAAAATATAATAGATATTTCACTACAGCGTTTATAGCACTGTACAATTCAAATACACCATAATAAATTTGACAACAAAACGAACCTTAATGATCTTGACGGAACAAATCCGAAAGTCCAAGACTCTAGACTAGGAATCGTCCCGCGACTGCGCCCAGTTTCTACTGGGCTCTATGGGCGCAGTCGCCGGTTCGCATATTAAACTAGAATATCCATTCAGTAAATGTTTACGTCTTATGTGTTGTAGTAGTTTTCAATGGTATTGCTTTTTGGCATTGTTCTCGTTACTAGAAAACAAATAAACACATATATTTTCATTTGTTTTTGTCATGTATAAAATTAGTTATTTCGTGAACAAGACAAGACTATTGAAGCACTAAGGGTGACTTTTACCAACATTATATAAACGCGATTAACGCTAAACGTGTATAAAACGTATTTCTGCCTCTGTCACATTCAAACAGACGACAGAGACAGAACTAAGTTTTAAATACGTTTAGCGTTAATCACGTTTAAATATCAGTGGTGAAAGTCACCCTACTTGTATGTCGATGTAATAAAAACACAGTTAAATTATCAAATATATTTGCTATTTCACACCGCTCATTTTGTTGTCAATACCACAGAATATATAATAGTAATAACGTACTAACTCAATACCTACATTGCAAAAAACCTACGTAGTAAATAATCCACATCTCATATTCTCTACTTCGTAATAAGACTTACCGGCGGTTTCCGAAACGCCAATTAAAATTAAATTACGTAATTCCCAATTAATCTCCAATTAATTGTAGTTTGGGTTTCTGAAAGAAAAATGTGACAGACTGTCAACAGTCTGTTAACAGTCTGTCAGAGCCCATACAAATATAAACCTAATTGTGAGATAATTTTCGTTTCAGAAACCCAAGGTGCTTTTAATTGGGAATTAATTGTGAACTAATTGTGAACTAATTGTGACAGTCTGTTAGCTAATTTTAATTTTGATTGGCGTTTCAGAAACCGGCGGTGAATCGCACAATGACATAGTAGCAAAATGCCAATCTTTTTATTACAAGCTTTTTTAACTTGTCATGTTAGTTAGTTAGTTAGTGGGGGACAAATCTTGCAAGCTTAATTTGACTCACTTCCCAGTGTCCGATGGAGCTGAAAATTTGTATACAGGTTTGGTTTAGTTGACAATACAATATTAAAGAATAGTCAGCAAAAAAGCTTGTCATAAAAATGAAGTTTTTACTAAAATATTATTATTTACAACTATGTTTGACTACTTTGTTTTAAATCGGAACACTAAATAAGTGTCAGTCACGCAATGGATGGCGGTCCAGTTTGTCATACTTTATTACAATCGATTACTAGATTACAGACAAACAGAACGTCCCATTTAGGCGTTTTAGTGTCAATGCAATAATAAATTAAAACCCTCCCATTCCATTTCAAAGATATATAATAGTTCGTTATTCGTTTAAACCGGCGGCCATCTGTTTCTGTATAGAAAGCGGTTTCAATTCCCGCCAGTATATTACTGACGATTCTACCATCATTCTACCACAAAGAAAGTCCAATAGCCGATTAGTATCAATTTCAAGTTCAATTTATAAGATTTATAGACAGCTCATAGCCCGGTTTTAGGCTCTAGACAGACGGACTGCAATTCAACTGCAATCCGACTGCCAAATTGCAGTTCCGATGCAGTTTTAGTGCAGTTGGTACTGAACTGCACGGCGGCTGCAAGTGGACTGCACACCGACTGCATAGTTCGTCGCAGTTGGTTTGCAGTTCTAGCGCAGTCGGCTTGCAGTTTCATTGCAGTCGTGCCAACTGCACTCAAACTGCATCGGCACAGCAATTTGGCAGTCGGATTGCAGTTGAATTGCAGTCCGTCCGTCTAGAGCAATGGTTCCCAACCAGTGGTCCGTGGACCACCAGTGGTCCGCAGAAGCCAAAATGTGGTCCGCGGATTGATTTTAAATTTTGCGGGCGGTGAGATCAAATTAGAGAGTTGATTAAAAATGAAACTCGGATCTAGTGGTACTCGGACCACTAGACCCGAGTTTATTTTTTTTGTTCCGATTCCCGTTATTTTTCTTCCAATATTCGGATAATCATTAATAGCGTCGTTTGAGATTTCTAAATTAATAGCACAATCTAAAAAACCTCACACAGTCGGAGAAACACTCGTGAAATGGAGTTTGATCAAAGCCATCGAAGAAGTTTTAGGATAAGAGGCCAGGAAAAAAATCTATTTAAAATTCTTGCGTTACTGACTGACAGACAGACAAGCAGACAACGTACAGCCGAAACTACTGGGCGCAAGCTGAAATTTGGCATGTATGTTCTTTTGGGAAGTGTAGGGGAGCACTAAGCGAGGATTTTTGGAAAATCCCCCTTAAAAGGGGTAAATAAGGGCGTCCACGCAGACGAAGTCGCGAGCGGAACGCTTTTATTAGGTACAAGGTATAGTTACCTCTGTCCAATAACACAGTCAAAACCTTTGTTATTGTTGATCGAAGGTCACAGCTCGAATTGAACTTTTGTCAAATGATAATATGAAATATAGAGGAGCAATTACTTGTTTCAAGAATCAAAAAGTCAAAATTTTTCGCTTTGCGGTATGACAAATCGACCGAAATTTTTAATTGTTGTCAACTACTTGTATTTGTTCGCTTTTTAGACGACGACAATATAATTAAAGAAGAATTATTGATTTTACGGGAACTGGAAACAACATCAAAAGGTATCGACGTCACCCCCTGGTCCCTGTTAATAAGAATGATATAAAAGTGGTCCCTGACCAAGAAAAGGTTGGGAACCCCTGGTCTAGAGCCTTCCATTACGATACTTACAGGCCACGGTATCATACACCAGTTGCGGAGACGAGTTGCCGAGGCGTATCTCCTAGGTATATAAGTATTTGTATAGTGACATTAACCAGTATCCGACATGTCACACAATACAAATGACTCGTCTCGGCTACTGACTTTGGATACCAGTCGCCTATATATTTTGTAGTGAAAGATCGGGCTTAAAGCGATAAAATTTCGAAGCCAGTTGCTCTTATTTTAATCGATTACTAGATCATATACTATAACCACAGAAAGTGCTATTTCATCTTTAGTGTCAATGTAATATTAAAACCCTCCCATTCTGTTTTAAAAGCAGTTTCAAAGATATAGTTCGTTATTCGTTTAAACCGGCGGCCATCTGTTTCAGTATAGAAAGCAGTTTCAATTCCCGCCAGTACATTACTGACCATTCTTCCACAAAGGCGGTCCAACAGGCGATTAGTATCAATTTTGAGTTCAATTTATGAGATTTATAGACAGTGCACTTACACCGAACGTTCAAAAATGTGTTCTGGTTCATGTTAGATTTCTAGGAATTTGTTTTTAAACCTTTTTTTTACTGAAACAATTAGGTTTGTTTTGTCAGTCCTCTTATGAAAGGTTTAGCTTGATGGAGTTCGCTACATGTCATAAAATTATGCGTAACGACATTTTTCATTTAATTCGATTATTTATTAATTTATTATTAGGTGAACAAAAAATGGCGCGTTTAATATTCTCCACCTGTCAACTGAAAAGCGTGTCATAAGATAAGAGTTTTTGTTTTTTTTATCCAAAACGTGCAACCCGCACGTAAGCCTTCATCATACCTGATGTTGAGTGGTGATAAGGCTGAAGTTGAAAGCGCACTACCCCCGGATCCCTCAATCACTGAGGAACTGGCTATCTTATTTCAAACTGCCGGAACACAATAATGCTGAAAACATCATTGTTATGGCGTCAGACTTAGACGTTGGATAAATTAAGGCGTCAGATTTGGCTGCACTAAAAAGAAAATAAACGTGGCAAAATACTATCTTTCTAGGAAAACAATTTCATCATCATCATCATCAGCCATTTAATGTCCCCACTGCTGGGGCACTGGCCTTCCTTATGGATGAATAAGGAGAATGAGCCATGACCCACCACGCGGGCTCAGTGCGGATTGGTGGGTATTAACGACTGCAAGTGCAGCCGGGACCAACGGCTTAACGTGCCTTCCGAAGCACGGAGGAGCTCGAGATGAAAAGTTTTTGGTCACCCATCCCGTGACCGACCATTGCGAACGTTGCTTAACCTCAACGATCGCAGGCCGAGCGCGCTATCCACTGCGCCACGGGCTCCTCAAAAAAAAAAAAAAAAGGAAAACAATTTATCTACACCTAACTACAGACCAAACTCTAACTAACGAGCAACTTGTCGCTACCCGAGTGAATGATTTTCTAACTGAGCCACCAAGTCAGCTACCTATACCTACCTACCACTAAAACATTTCTACGGTGGTGGCGTGTGAGGCGGGTCGTTACGTTCCCTAAAATATGGTTGAGCGAAGCGATGGCTGGTTCATGCGTCATGCTCGTGAACGGGTGCTGCCAGTGGGAATGGGTCTGCTCTTATCTGCTTGCCTTAAAATGTGTTTTCTTTTGTTTTTATTCATTTTATTAAGAATTACATTTGAAACATGTATGGGCAGTATATAGTAGAATTGTCTTTTGTTTTAAACTAATATTAAAGCTTTAAGTAGAGTTCCTAAGTAACTGAAACTTGTTCACCGCTATGATCATTAGTTCGCCTATACTTAACTGTATTTATCATAACCCATTGTGTAATTGTGATGGAAACTGACCTTAGTCATACCATGTTAAGGTCATTTTTCAATTTGACGACTCTGTATGAAATAAGACAGGGAGAAAAAAACAACCCTTGGAGTTTCTTGCCGGTTCTTCTCCAAGGCCTCCCGCTGTAGGGTTTGCGAACCGATGGCGTAGCTTCTATGACGTTCACAAGTATTGTAAATAACAATCTAAATTGAATAAAGAGATTTGAATCTTGAATCTTGAATCTATACCTACCCATAGTGAATTTTTCTAATCTATCACTTTTTTGTATCTTGGAAAATATTGTAACTTGTAAGTAGTCTGGCATCTTTAATTACTTAACCCATCAAACCACGCCATTTCCAAAGCACTTAGCGATACAGCAATCGTGTGCGAAAGGGTGTGTGTGTCCTTGAAAAGGATTCTTTGTGTGTAAAGGAAGGGTAAGAACGTTAGCCTCAACAACATCAAACAGAAAACGCGAGATTGCGCGTGCAGGCTTTCCCGTATGCAATCCTGCGCGATCGAGTGTCTGTATAAAGAGGGTTAATGGATATCAATGTCAATAAATCAACATTTTCTCAGTTTTGTTGACACCATGCCGTTGAACAAGGTTAAATGGAGCGAGGATGGTTTAGTGGCTCAACATCGAACCCAGGTCCCAAATTAATGACCGATGCTGCAACCACAGCGCGGAAACACCACCTATTAGTTCAATTGGTAGAATTTATGGTCCGGTCTCGTTGCCTTGCCACACTGACTGATACTGGGTGTCTCCATATTATGTTGTTCTATTTATACTTGTAACGAAATTCTCGACATGTTCCGAGTTTGAATTCAAATAAATTTCTTTTTCCTTCTTTACTACCTAAATACATTATTAATTAACGTAGAATATGGTCTGAGTGCCTACCATCAACTCTTATTGCGGTTTTGTATAGGAACCTAAACTGATCTGCTTCGCTTATTCGTACCACGACAGCTTATTATCAATGACAGCGATTCAGTGATCATTCAATGACATTTCACAGCCGCTGAGCTGTCATCAACTCTTATTTGACGTATAACTTGGCCAAGCTAACATGTCACCTGCAGGTTATACCCGTCCCTTTCACTCTCCTGGCATGACAGAATCGAGTGAAAGAGACGGGTAGAAGAAATAAGGACACAAATCGTTCGGTCATTCACATTTAGCAATTCATTTGCGATCCAGTTTTAGATAGGTCATGGTACGAAAGAAAGCAATTCATTTTAGGAACCTATTCTGCATCGCGCTATTTTTGAATCGCTGTCTTAAAGTTGATGGTATGCACCCTGCTCTCTCTCAGTGCCACACTGTCTAATACTGTTGCCCTATATCTTGCTTGGTTGTTTTATTTATAATAGTGGTTTCCTGGGTTTAACCCTTGGGTTCCCGTTCCCGTAGGAAATATAGTTTTTGAATTTATCCATTCAAAACCTAGTCGAGTCAAAAACTTTCAATCTTTACAGAACTTTTGAGTCGTCCATTTTTTTCATGCACCCGTTATGGTAATTTTTTAGCTGAAACGAAAAACGGGGGAAAAACTCATCAGCTTCAACAGAAGCAACGTCATTCACAAATATTAACATGTCGTTGTTAAGCGCATAATATACACAAACAAACAAAAAAATATTATATTTATATTATTGATAGAGCGCTTCCAGAGGGTGTCAAAAGGCTCTGGTGTCATTTGGTATTCAAGTTAAAAGTCATTTCCTCCCACTTTTAAATAATTTATAATATTATCTAAGTATTTATCTCCTATAATAATTATTATTTTACATTTTAAGTATATACTTTTACTCCATCATTTTATCTTCTTTTTTTTAGCACCCATTTCCCTATTATCCTTTTTATTTATTTATTTCACCCAAGGTTGCCTGGAAGAAATTGCTATGTAGTATTAGATACATACTTTAGAAAAAAATATAAGGACAACTCAGAATCTAACAAAGCTAATCTAATTATTTAGCTACCAAAACATGATCTTACACTTTATTCTTTAAAATCACCGAGAGTTTGTAAACTAAACGGCATTCGCATAAGTGTCACATGAGTTCCGGATAAGATTTATATCTCATATGGCGTCTATATAGTATTGTTTCAATGCTCCCCCAGTCTCGGTAGTATAGTAATTTAGTTAGCTGATGCAATAAATCCATTAAATTTGACTAGTGCTAGGCATTAGAAATACTTGTCGCCAACGTCTAGACACAATATGTACACGCACTTAGTATCTATTCGCTTACATTTAGCGAATAAAAAGCTATGACATAGAATAAATGTATTTTCTTTAACCATATATTTTACAAACAGTAGTGCCACAGTCTAGTGGTAGTGCTATAAAAATCACGTGATACAAAGTAAGTATTACTTAACATGACGGCATTAATGTCACCAAGTTAAAGAAAAAACGATGACGTAAAAAAAGAAAAACAGTTCCAAAAAGTTTGTAATCAATCTCATGAATATGGCTAACAAGCGGATAATAAATTCTTGTCATGGCATTATGATCGTAGCTTCCTTTGCTTAAATGGAGGAAAAAAAGTGCAAAAAAACAAAATGGCACTTAGCACTAATAGCCGTTTAATGGAGCAGTATGAACATCGTGTTTGTGTTATTAGTCATTGAAAAAGCTCACACTTATATTACAAGTAAGCTGTATGTGAAATCCTATATTGTTCGCTAAGCTCTTAAGATGTATTTGGCTGTTTGTATGAGGAAT